>CM061156.1:18912624-19625124 GCA_030710495.1 Labroides dimidiatus | reverse complement strand
ACCAGTCTGGAGTTCAGGATCCATCTGCGTTACGAGTTTCTGATGTTGGGCATTCAGCCGGTCATAGACAAACTGCACTCTCATGAAAATGCCACGCTGGACAGGTACTTTTAACAAACATCAAGAAGATTTCACTTTTAAACTCCATGAATTTATGTCTCAGCCTCAGTCTTTGAAGTGATGCTGCTGCTTCCCGTTCCTGAAAAGAAACTGAAACTGAGGAGCTGATGAAAACCTTTAAAGAATTTAATGATGAAACTACTGCTTAGATTTGTGTTAGTGTTTAGTTGTTTTTTTTTTTAAACCCGTGGTTGTTGTTTGCAGACATCTGGACTTCTTTGAGATGTTGAGGAATGAAGACGAGCTCCGGATGTCCAAAAAATTTGATGCTGTGAGTCATTCAGACAAATGTAAAACCTCAAAGTGTGTTGTTCAGTTAATATTTTGTGTTTCTTTATAGAGAGGGAGTTGAGGATAACCATTTACATGTTTTTATTTTATAAAATGTTAGGGAACAAAAGCTTTTTAACAATTTGAAACAGTTAGAACAAATTTCATTTAGCCAAATTCATCCTTTGACTGAATTTTTTTTGTCAATGACAGCTTAGACTGTTCCTGTCTTAGATTTTAATCACAGACTGTTGCACGTCTCTGCAGGTTCATGTTGAAACGAAGAGTGCAGGTCAGATGTTTGAGCTGATCAAGAGGAATCTTAAGCACACGGCGGCGTATCCTCACCTTCTGTCGGCTCTGCAGCACTGTCTCATGATGCCCTGTAAGACTGACTGTACGACTGAACTGTCTTCACATTTCACCAGCGTCTGCTGCTGCTTTTCACTACTATGTGTGTGTGTGTGTGTGTGTGTGTGTGTGTGTGTGTGTGTGTGTGTGTGTGTGTGTGTGTGTGTGTGTTTTAATGACCTGCTGATTGCTGTTACCTTTGATACTGGAAAGACTAAAACACAGGGTTGGCATGTAGCATGGCAATTGGCAGCTCTCAGTCATCACAGACAAAGTTGATCTGCGGGGTTCCCCAGGGGTCGGTCTTTGGACCACTCCTCTTCTCCCTTAATATGTTACATCTGAAAATCATAAAATAAGGTCATTTTTATCCTGCAAAAATCTTCAGGTTGTCATCCATGCTTTATTTTCTGTTGCTTGGACTACTGTAACCAGTCCAAAACGAAGCAGCACGACTCCTCCCAGGAACCATAAAGACAGACCACATCACTCCTTTTTAGCTTCTCTTCACTGGCTCCACATAAATTTTAGAATTGAATTTTAGAATCTTATTAATTAATTAATTTATTTATTTATTTATTTATTTATTTATTTATTTATTTCCGTCAAGTTAGCATACTTAAACAACAGCACACATTGTCAATAGTTGATCAAATTGAACATGTCCGGAAGGGAAGACGGGAGAAGCAGAGCTTATCTAGTCCCGTCCCCATTTTTTCAATATTTTGTCTCCTCTTTTCCACATATCATCATCATCATCATATCTCTTTTGAAGTTCTTCTGATTTTTTTTCCTCTCTTTTATTTGGAGGAGATTTTAAGCCTTTATGTATTGTTTTATTCTTCTGCTCCTCCTCACATTTCTCTTTTTCTTCTCTTTTATTTTTTTTTACTGTTTGTTTTTATTTATTAAAGCACTTTGTAACATTGTTTTTGAAAAGTGCAATATAAATGAATTTATCACACACACACACACACACACTGTTTTTTTATTATCATTTTTATTTTTATTATTAATGTGTGTGTGAGCAGACAAGCAGAGCAGCACCACTCTTCAGTACTGGGTTCTGTTGGACCGGATCATCCAGCAGCTGGTTCTACAAACAGATAAAGGTGAAAACCCCGACGTGGCACCGCTGGAGGACTTCAACGTGAAAAATATTGTGCGCATGTGAGTTCCCAAGTTTCTGACCCTGATCTGCAAACATTTTCAGAAAGAGGTGGAGATGTTTTTAGTCTCAGGAGTTTTTCTTTTCTCTTCTATATGAGAGAATCAACTTTTTACTCCTGTTGCTGATAAATCTGCAAGTGAATGAGACAACTCAAAACCTTTACTGTCTGTAAACTCAAATCAAACTGTTTGTATTTAAATCCATCATCTATCAGCAGCTGTCTGTGCGTCATGTGTCTGAGGATAAACTTTCTCTGCTCGTCTCTGTGTCGTCAGGCTGGTGAAGGAGGACGAGGTGAAGAAATGGAAAGAACAAGCTGATAAAATGAGAAAAGGTAAAAACATGAGTGTGTTTGTCACGTGTTCACACTCAAAGTGAAAACAAACACATTAGCAGGACTTTCTGTCTGACTTTTTTGAGCCTGAGCTTACTTAACAAAAAAAAAGATGTGTACTGATAACTCTTTTCTTATTGGTAATAAATACACAGCGTTTGTATTGTGTGCAATGCTTCCTCTTCCATACATGCCTTCACTGTTTGTAAATAAATATGCACATTTTGGTAACACAAACACAGCAGATAGCTTGTGAAGCTACTAACAGAACAAATCAAAGATGAGCACACAAACCTCTGAGTCTGAGACCTGGGTCATAATAACACATTTAATAACACACAGACACAGATGGCTCTGGTGTTTCAGTGTAAAGTGTGACCCTGTTAACTGGAGACCGTCAGCCCACAATCACTGACACCTTCAGTTGAAAGTCTCCAGTTAACACGGTCACTCTTTACTCCAGAACACCGGCTGCTCTGTAAGGGTCTTGATCCTGTCAGTATTCAGCAGAACTTGAGTCCACTGTGGAGAATTGATTCTGACATTTTTATCCTGCTCACAGTTGAGATTCAGAGTCGAAAGAATAACTTGTCTGAATGAACAGCACATAATTTGCTAAAATGCATGAGAATCTTTATGATGATGCAGGTTGTAAAAAGGGTCTACTTTGAGTTTGTGCAGAGTTTGTCGATGAAATTCTGCTCCAACGACGACAAAACACCTGCTCAAACTTATTTCTCCTCCAGCAACACTTTAATCTCACCTCTTCATGGACTCTGCACTTAAATGTCATGTTCTGATTCAAACCTGCTCTTGTCTATTTTTCCTAAATTAAAGTTATCTGGGACTTTCAGAGAATCTGGAACAGCGTTATCTCAGGGTTGGTGTCAAAAACATGCTTTAAACTTGTTAAAACAGCATGTTAGATGTTTGTTTAAATGTTTAGTTTGCATTTCTGTTAGAGTCAAAGTGTTTTAAATGATATTTCTACCATTTAAACCAATTAAGGAATCAGTCCCTTTAATTAAATATCATCTCAAAATATGTTTGAAATATGTCATTTCTAAACTTGGTAATATGGGTTTTGTTGTACTGAGCGAGTCAGTATGCCGTAGGCATCAATGTTTTCGCTCTATTTTTGACTCAGATGGTTTAAAATCATTTTGAATTTCATTTTTCACAGTATAGTAGACATAAAATCACATTCAGAGGAACTTTTTAGTGTAATATTACATTTTTTTGAGAATCTCTGGTTACACCTATTGACATTTATCGGTTTCACTAACCGACCACATCTTTCACCCTTCCATTATTTGTTTTCCCTCCATTTGCCCCATCTTGCCAGTTATTCCACTCATGGATTTTTAAATCACATCAGACCATGATTTCATAAAACTACATTCAACCATGCAGGACCCAAGAGTTAGCAAAGGTGTCATGATCACAGACTTCATGTTACCGGCTCACCTCCCTCTGTGTCTCAAAGAGCAATGCATCTGTGAGAGAACCATGTGTCTGTGTCCCACTGTCTCCTCTGCAGAACATCAGACCCTACAGCAGCGCTTTGAGAAGAAAGAGAGGGAGTGTGAGGCAAAGAATAAGGAGAAGGACGACATGATGGACATGCTGAACAAGATGAAGGACAAACTGGAGCGAGAGAGCAACGACCACAAGAGAGCGAAGCAACAAGTGTCGGAGCTGTCGGCTCGCCTGCAGCAGCTCAGTGCGGTGCGTCCACAAACAGCAACACACATCAACCCATCGAGTTTCACACACGGTGACAGTCAGAGTCTAAGGTCTGTGTTTGCTCCTCTCTTCTCAGAGCTCCAGTGTTCCAGGTGGACCTCCAGTGCCTTCAGGTGGTGCAGTTCCTCCTGGTCCCCTCCCGTCCATCGTTTCTCCACCACCTCCACCTCCTCCTCCTCCACCTCCTCCTCCTCCTGGAGGCCCACCAGCTTTTGGCATGGCACCGTTTGCTCCTCCTCCTCCTGGAGCTCCACTTGGAAATGCACAAAGGAAGAATATTCCTCGACCGTCGAACCCTCTGAAGTCCTTCAACTGGAGCAAACTGCCCGAGGTGAGAGAGGGCTGTTACTCCTTCTGAACTGGTCTGGTATCGTGTACGGATCTGAAAAAGCAAAGTCCTGTTGATACCTAAGAGCTGAACTCAGTGGAGAACCAAATCTGGATCCACTAACCCCTGAAAACTGTCCTGGTGAAGATAAATGTGTTTGTTTCAGAATAAAGTGGAAGGAACCATCTGGAAAGACATTGACGACCTGAAGGTGTTCAAAGTTCTGGATCTGGAGGAGTTTCAGAGCATTTTCTCAGCGTACCAGAAACCACAGGTGAAAGATTTCACAGAAACCAGAGTGACTTTGATTCAAAGAGTTGTTTTAATTTATTAATAATATGAAATATAATATATTTGTCTTTAAATAAACCAGCAGAAGGACACTGAGGACGAGCATTCTTTCGCAAAGAAAGTAAAGGAGCTGTCTGTGATTGATGGACGCCGAGCGCAGAACTGTAACATCCTGCTCTCACGGTCAGTGTGTGTATATATGTGTGTGAGAGAGAGAGAGAGAGAGAGAGAGAGAGAGAGAGAGAGAGAGAGAGAGAGAGAGGTTTCATAATCTGATTATAACAATTTAATCTTTATTTCAGGCTCAAGCTGAGCAACGATGAGATCCGACGTGCCATCCTGACCATGGACGAGCAGGAGGATTTACCCAAAGACATGCTGGAGCAGGTATCACACACACACACACACACACACACACACACACACACACACACACACACACACACACACACACACACACACTTACACTTGAAATAAAAACACAGATACATAGCAGACAGTGTCGACATACTGAATCCATAAACAGTAATTTTGCACTCGTTAACTGGGCTGTGACAAAGAGTTAACGGTAATGGTGAGAATACATTTTCACCTGTTTTTTTGTCATAATTTGTTTGTGTGTGTGTGTGTGTGTGTGTGTGTGTGTGTGTGTGTGTGTGTGTGTGTGTGTGTGTGTGTGTGTGGTCAAAGTTGCTGAAGTTTGTTCCTGAAAAAACCGACGTTGAGCTGCTCGAAGAACACAAACACGAGCTGGATCGAATGGCCAAAGCAGATCGTTTCCTCTTTGATATGAGCAGGTATACACACACACACACACACACACGCACACACACATACACACACACACACACACACACACACACACACACACACACACACACACACATACACATACACATTTGAACACACCTCCTGGTGCGCAGCAGTTCTTTGCTTTGCAGTGCTTTGAACTCATGAAGGTGTTGTCTTATCGGCACATCATCACTGTCTTATGTTTGTTTGGTTGTATGTTTGTCTGTCAGAGTTACTAAACCCACTGGCAGCAAAGTATAGTGCTGGAAAGTTTTTAAAAGCGTACCTTTACACTAAGACGTATGTTGCACTGAATGATGTGGTAGAGCTGTAAATTCAGAGCTCCCCCTGCTGACCGGCTGCTGCATGGATCATAAACTCTGCCTCAGTACTGCTACCAGAGGAGAAAAAGGCTAAAGTGTTCATTTTTCTGATGGGTCAAGCTAAAATTTTACATTTTATGATATGAAAAGGGGGTGTGGCATCATGACTGACAGCAGTGTTGACCATTTATCAGAGCAGAATGAATTAAATACTAAATGTTGTTGAATGCTGAACAATATTGTTGATGTTGAATTATTAGTTATGGCTACATCATTTTAGAAGGAATATTAGAAAAACAAATATGTCGCTTTGGACAAAAGTGTCTGCTAAATGAAACTGTAGAGTTGTAATACAGGAGGAATCTGTTCTATATTCAGTCACTGGATCGAGCTGATTCCATCTGCAGGATACTGGAGCTGAACTGACTCATCAACCCTCCTCCGAAATGCTGGACTATCCCTTTAAGGGTCAGAATATTCCTCCCTCTCTGTCTGTTGGTCCGCTCTCGCTCCGACTCCTAAGAGATTATTGGACCAATAGTCCTCTCTATTTATCTTCATATCACCACAGCATACAAATGTGAGAAACATTGCTATGAGGTGTAATAATTTTTTAAAGTCTGACCACAGCCCATCTGGAATAAACAGTGAGACAGAGTTCATGACCTATACTGCAGCCAGACGCCAGGGGGAGCAGTTTTTGTTGTGACCTCAGTTTGAGCGGAGCGAGATGACGTCCATTTTTTTGTACAGTCTATGGTACTGAGTGAGTTCTTTTTCTGTCCTCCAGCATCAACCACTACCAGCAGAGGCTACAGTCCCTCTACTTCAAGAAGAAGTTTGCTGAACGTGTGGCTGAGGTCAAACCCAAAATCAAAGGTACGCCTTTCTGTTCTAATAGCCCCAGTTAGGATGAGAGCATGAAGGTCTGAGTTGTTTGGTGACTCCTCCTTGTTTGCTCCTTGTCCTGTTGTTTCAGCTCTGAGTCTGGCCTCCCAAGAGGTCCTTCAGAGTCAGACTCTGCGTCAGCTCCTTGAGGTCGTCCTGGCCTTCGGGAACTTCATGAACAAAGGACAACGAGGAAATGCTTATGGATTTAAAGTGTCCAGTCTCAACAAGATTGCGGACACAAAGTCCAGCACCGACAAGTAAGCACAACTTCCTGCATCTGTCCAGAGAGGAGACCTGACACAGACGAGTCCAGATTCACCTTTTTAAAGCTAGAGAGAAGCCACACAGGGTTGGTTGTTAAAGTTGTGTGTGGTGTGTTTGCAGACATGTCACTCTGCTGCACTACATGATCACCGTGCTGGAGAAGAAGTATCCGAGGGTAATGTTACTGAGTGAGGAGCTGCAAAATGTGCCAGAAGCTTCTAAAATCAGGTAAAAAGAAAAAAAAAACAGCCTCACACACGTCCTGACAAAGGCCGCTTTAACTCTGCCTCTTTGCCTCTCAACTGGTCCATCAAAAAGTATCAATGAATCCGCATCCAGGGATCTTTCCAAGGTCTACACTCCGAATTTTCCTCCTCTCTGGAAAGTTTGAGATTGACCCTTCACAAAGTCTTTGAACCTCCTTGTTAACACCTTGTAATGTGCCGTATTTGGGATTTTTGTGTTTAAGTCACACCTTTGATCAAACAAGATTATTTTAGAGGTAAAAGAAAATCTGCATTTTGTGACATGCTGAAGAAAGAACGCATTCAGATGTATTTTTTACTCTTTACTTTTACTCTTTTGTCAACTTCCAGCTTTTGCATTTCTCGTAATTACTCACTAAATACCAAAACACGTTTGTCACTAGTTTGTCCATGCTGTGCTGCTGTAGAAACAAGATGTCAGCCTCCATGATGAAAAAAAATAAAAAATAAAATGATGTCTATCATCATCCCCTCAGTATGACAGAGCTGGAGAAAGACATGGGGAGCCTGAAGTCTGGGCTGAGGAGCGTTGAGGCGGTGAGTGAAAACCTGTCAGAAGATATCCACGCTCTTCAGGACCAGTGTGTGTAAACCTTCTCTCTCTCTCTGCATGTGTGTGTGTGTGTGTGTGTGTGTGTGTGTGTGTGTGTGTGTGTGTGTGTGTGTGTGTGTGTGTGGTGAGCAGGAACTGCAGTACCAGCAGGCTCAGTCCTCTGCCGGTCCGCTGGATAAGTTTGTCCCTGTGGTCAGTCAGTTCATCACCATGGCCTCTTTCAGCTTCTCCGAGGTAGAGGAGTCTCTCAGCGAGGCCAAAGAGGTGGTGAGTGGGCAAAAGAAGACCAAACTTTGATTCACATTCAATTAGTGGTGTTTCAAATCTAATCTAACTGAAGGACTGCACAGGTTAGAAAGCTGAACACAGTCACAGAGACCAGAGTTTAAAGTTACGCACTTTGATTGATCTTCGCAACTGTAACGGCCTGTTTCCCTGAAGATATTTTAGAGAAGAAGAGAAATGAGCAGTGAATGTTCCTAAACCTCCTTGTCTTTGTTAAAGTTCGAGAAAGCACTGAGACACTTTGGAGAAGTTCCCAACCTGCAGCCTGAGGAGTTCTTCGGGATCTTCGACACGTTCTTCACATCGTTCTCTGAGGCAAAACAGGACAATGAGAACGCAGCTCGGCGTAAAGAAGAGGAGGAGAGACGGGCGCTCATGGAAGCACAGGTTGGAGTCTTTATCCAGTCACAGAACTTTTTTTTTTTTTTTTTTTTTAATAAATTTCACTAAAATGCTTCCTCCTGTCCTGCAGCTGAAGAAAGAACGGGAGCAGAAGGCAAGGAAGGCTAGAGCAAACGAAGAGGAGGGCGGGGAGTTTGATGACCTGGTGTCAGCTCTGCGCTCTGGAGAGGTGTTTGACAAAGATCTGACCACAATGAACCGAAGGAAACAGCGCAAACACAACCAGTTTGATGGCAGCCGGGAGAGACCAGTAACTAAACTGGACCAGTAACTGGACTCTGATAAGCCTCACTGGGACTGTCAAAGCACTGCTGATACACATGAAGACCTCAATGAGACTGCACTATAACAGAGGTACTGTTGTCACAAAAGGTGCTTTTCAACTGCAAGAACTTTGCCCAGGAACCAGGAACTCTGTGCGTTTCAACAGCAGGATTCCTGAGTAGTTAATCCATCTGAAAAGTTCCTGCTGTTGGGGTAGTAATTCCAAAGGTCCAGGGACTTTAGGGGGCAGGTCCTGCAAGCGAATGTTTCTGACTGGTGTTTTCATTCATCCGCCCGCCGTCCACAAAACCATCACAAACAGCTGTGACTGTGGCTGTGGCTGCGAATCACTCAACAAGTGTAGATACAGTGCACAGGAAACACTTAGTTCTTTGAAGAGAAGTTATTAAAAGTTCCTGGTTCCTTTCCTTTGATTTAGTTTTTTTCATCCTTCGACAGAGAATGGAGAGAGAACTGATGTCCTGCGCTGCACTTCACACCTGCTCACTTCACAGTTGTCTCTGTTTGTGGTGTGTGTGTGCGTGACTTTACGGCTGCTGCTGCGTAATGAATAAGTTATTGATGTTTTTATATCTGCTACGGGCTATTTGCACAAAAACATGATGTATAATAGACAATGAGTAATGACAAAAATATCTACACACTCCAAATTGGAATATGTTTTACTAATGTTGTTGTTGGAAGATCTGTTGCTGCATATAAACACCAGAGTTTGCCCACCTCTGAGTGAATCATTCAAAAGTTCAGGAGTTTAAAGCCTGCGCACAAAGAGTAAAAGATGCTGAGATTGAAATAAAAAGCTGAGGCTGCTTTCACACTTGGAAAAGTTTCCCTCTTTGTTTTTTGAGTACACAGTTGGAGAAGGAGGCTATGATGTAACAAAGATCACATCACACTCCCGTGATGGTGTGAGCTTTAGAGCACAGCAGTGTGAACACAAAAAACTCACACTGAAAAATACAACAAAGGATCATTTCATCGTCCGAATCAGAACAAAACAAACCAGGTGTGAAAGCTGCCTTAGTTTACTCCATGCTGCTTCACAAGCAGGAAGTTTCGCAATGACAGACAAGACATGCACTGCACAAAACGTTTGTTTTTTTCTTACATAGGGGATCATTAGGTATTTATAGTATTACCAGACAACATCATGACATTTAGAGATACAGAAACGAAGACAAACTTCCTGTTAGCTTCCTGTTTTCATCACATTTTGTTTCACAACAATTCAGAATCCTGAAACTTTTGACATCATGGAGCTGATGAGCTAAAAGTGTTCATCTTTGAGTGAAATAAAAACAAAGTGTAATTTCACAAGATGCTCTGCTCCTTCAAAATAAAATACTGGCTAATCATATACTAAAATCATCAAAATTTCTGATATACTTTCAACTTTATTCTTCCAATATTAGGACTTTAATATCAAAATCTATTCTCTCTAATACTCTGTTTTAATACTCTGTCATTCATTCTGAACATGATGTCCAACACATCTCTTAAGAAATCAGCATGTTAATTTCAATCTGTTGAGGTTAATCAGTGTATTGACTCTGTCCATTCAACACAATAACATTTAACCCATACGTTTGTGTTTCAGTAGTTTGGTGTTAATATTTTCGATGATTGTCTGAACACTTTTTGTGTAAAGTAATTATCCACAATGTTAAATCACTCTGACCAGAAATCAGTATTATAAATAAAAACTGCTCATGTGAGGAAACAAAGTGTAATATTGGTGACAGAATGAAATTAAAAACTCATTATTTATAGGAACGTTTGAGTGTACATGTTTGGTATGAGTGTGTTCATTACGCTGCTGATAGGGGTCTAAATAAAATATTTAAGATGGTTAAACAGTCCTGTGTGTGTGTTCTTATTTTACGAAGAATAAAGGAAACCCATATTAAGAAAGTCTAAATTTTAAAATCTAACCATATCTCCATTTACCAGATCAACATACTGACAAACCATACCACATCACAACACAATATCTGTCACCTGAGACTGATTAAATCCGGGTAGTAGATCTTTATAGACCTCTTTACTACCCACATCAGGAAGATACACACACATTTTGGCAACAGAAGCAGTGTTTAGTTCCATACATTCAGAGTTAAGGTGATTTAGACTCTGCATTAAAACTGTGAACAGCAAACAAATCTTTAGCTCTGGTCTTGATGTCACTAACTTTATCTTAAACAAACATCCAGGGACTTCAGATGACAACAATGGACCAAATGAACCATTTAGTTCCTGGCAGAGTAGTTCCAAAACTAAAAGTTCCAGGAACTAAAACTTCTACTAGTTATCAAACCAAGTCAACCACAGTGTGGTTTTATTGTGGATGGAGGGTGAGATAAAACATTGTGAGTACTCTACCAATCAGAAACATTAGGCATTACTGGCCTCATAGGTTTAAAAGAACAACCCCATGGGCAGAGCAGCCTCAAGGAGTAGATCACTTACCCCAGAGCTAAACTTAGATGCTAGTTCCTGTGTCAAAAAGCCTATTGTTCCTTGGGAAAGTTCCCGTGGCTGAAAAGCATGTGTAGTCTTGAGTTCAGCTGCAGAAAATTTTGTGACATCCACATTCATGATACAGATATAAGAAGTCTTCTCAGAGATCCTCATGTGACTGACTCTGAGGAGCAGATAGATCTAAAAACAACTGGACAATAGGGGAAGGAAAAGAAAGGAGAGAAATTTGTTAGAGCTGTTGCTTCACAGCAAGAGGGTCACGGGTTCGAATCCTGGTTCAGTTCTGTGTGGAATTGGAGTGCATGCATGGGTTCTCTCCGGGTACTCAGCACAGTCCAAAAACATGCTCATCATTTCAATTGGTGATTCTAAACTGCCTGTAGGTGTGAGTGTGTGTGAAAGGTTGTCTGTACCGTAAGGTGTTTGTACCGTAATTTAGTAGCCGGCTATTTAAGTGCCTCTCACAGCCCGCTGGTCTGAGATGTATTGTAGGCTAACAAAATATGAGTAAATCATATTGTCCTGCTGATTGGCCAATCAGAGCTAGCGTAGCTTCACTCTTCATTATATTGACAATCTCTCAAGTTTGATCAGATCACTGCAGTATAACTGCTGCAAGTGGGTTGAAATGAACCAAACAGTTTATCAGCTCATGGTTTAGCTTGTGTTTTAGCCTTTAGCCTATGCTTTTGCTTGCCCGTTTAGCTTTCTTCTGCTCTTCTGTCCTTTTTCTTTCAGACAGTTCAGCTCCAGTGTCCACCACCACTACTAAATCAATCACAGATAGACTAGTTTTCAGCAGAGAAAAACACAGATCTCTCTTCTCACTACTAAATGTCAACAGCCAGTGTGATGTTGTCATAGAGACTTAATCTTGCTGTAAATCAATCCGGTCCTGTCGGACCCAGTCGGGAAGCTAAGAAAAAGCATTTAAAATTAACCAAATAACCTGGTGCTGATAATCTCATTTTAAATTGTGGATTACGATCAGGCAGATATCTAGAGGACTTTTTCAAGATCACTTAGTAAGACTTTACAGTGCCACAAACTTATTGTTAAACCATAACTGATTCACTACAGGCATGGGGTCGCCTCTCAAGATGATGAGCTGTAAATAAACTGTTCTGTAATATAACCTTTTATAAGGAGGCGTGTGTGTGTGTGTGTGTGTGTGTGTGTGTGTGTGTGTGTGTGTGTGTGTGTGTGTGTGTGTGTGTGTGTGTGTGTGTGTGTGTGTGTTTGTGTGTGTGTGTGAGCGAGAGAGAGAGAGAGAGAAGGGGGGGGGGGGGCTGCCTGCCTTACAGAATGTGCTGTACAGCCCTGCAGGCTCCGCTGACAGTATTACAGTATTAGTAATGGAAATATTGTTTGTCGCCCCCTTGTGGAAACTCTCATTCCCAGAGAAACAAAACAAAGCTGTATTCAAGAGCGCGAAGCTGCAGTGTTCGTGTTCAATAAAGCTCTCCACCTCCCGGTTCATCATGTTAGACTTCTGGGCCACCAGAGCGTTGCTCGGTGGGTTTTTAATCACTTATATGAATGTTTAATGTTTTAAAATGCGTCTTTGTGCCGTTGTCTTTTTCCTGTCTTGAGAGACGTTCAGGAGCACTCGGGTGTTTTATTAATGCTTCACGAGCTGCTGCTGGTGGCTGTCTACTTCCTGAATTCACCGCTACAGATAAAAACGACCGACTGACTGAAGCCACAACACAACACATCCAAACCGACCACTTTACCCCGACAACAACGAGAAGAGCCCCCGCGTTGAACTCCACCACCGACGGCTTGTGTTGAGGAGTGTCCCCGCCGCTCTTTCGCCGTGATGGTGGAGACTCCAGCCGGCTGTCTGTTTGAGGACATCCAGTATGAGGACATCCAAGTAGAAGCGGTAAACTTACCCACCAACACTGCACTGAGAAACGGCTTTAACTCTCTGAAGCTCCGTAGAAATGATGGAGGAAGTGTAGGAGTTTAACCGGAGCTGTGTGTTCAGTTTGTTCATGAACACATCAGGCTGCTTGTGTAACAGTTCGATCCTCTGTCCTTCAGTGTGTAACAGAGTTTAATTCACTGAAGTCTGATTCAACCATCCAACAGACAGACTCTAAAATACACTGAAAGGCGTTTTGAAAATCACAGCTAGGCCCCAGCTGTCAGAGGACAGGGTGACAGAGCTCTGAGTCTGAAAGTTTAAAAACAGACTCCTGGTGGAACAAAAGTTTGTACATTTAAACCCAAATGCCTGATATTAGGGGCTGGGTCTTGTTTACCAGGGGCAGGTAAACTTCACTCCAGGAAAAATGCCTTCAGAGGAATAGCTGTATCCTAAAGTAAAAAAAAAAAATACTTATAACTGTATTTGTATACCATTTTTGAAACCAAGGGGTATGTAAAAAGTCAGGCTGGGGTCAAATGTCAAATGTAGCCTCAGGTCCATTTTCATATGACCCCAAGTTTTCATACAACAATGTATTATTCATGTTTAAAGTATGTGTTCACATTTTCTGTCAGGATCACTAACCAAACCAAAGTCTATCTGTAAGGTCTCACAAATCTTCATCTGGACTTTTCATAGTCTGCGTCTATAAAGTTAAAGCTCTGTACGTTCAGCAGAAACTCAACAACTCTAACAGCTGACATCTTTAAATGAATGGATTTATCAGGATGTGAAAATGAGAGAGTTCAAAAAACACATCACAGGACACAAGACCAGATTTAAGTTATGAAATGGAGCAGAAAAGGAAAAATAGAGCATGATGAGAAACATTTGGGGCTAAAAGTGTTGTTTGCAGGTCAGGAAAAAAAAATCCTGATCATATCCAGATCCTGATCCTGCCATAAAAAACACGCTGACATGTTTTGCCCATATCGCCCCCTAGTGGAGAACATTTTTCTTGGTCAGAAGCAGAGTTTGCTGATGTTTACGCAGCACGTAACACTGCAGAAAACTGACCACTTATCTGGTATTAAGAGACACCTGAGGGACAGGTGAGGTTTGATTTCATCAGTCTGTGATGATGGAACAAGAATGATTGAGTTCACTTAGAGACTGATTTTTAAGACAGAGCAGATACAAGCTGTTTAAATTAGTTAGATTACTAAATTATTTACACATATATTTACACATATATGTTTTTCCCCACAAAGTTTTTTCTAAACACATTTTTTTTCTCATCCCAGAACTCTGCAGAAGTCTCTGAAAACTGGCACTGATGCTTTCTCATGTTATTGGGAATTGGGCATATTATTTTAGACATTTTTTTGTCATTTAATGGAAAATAGAAAACGGCAAAGAAAATCCCATGCATACAATGTTGTGTTTCCTCAGGCTGTCGGCAGAGGGACGTTCGGCGTCGTCTTTAAAGCTATCTGGAAAGGAAAAGACGTCGCCATCAAGACCATCGAGAGCGAGAATGAGAGAAACGCTTTCCTTGTTGAGGTATGTTTAACACCTGTTCTCTGCGCAGCATGAATCCTGCAGACAGACTGACCAGAAGAACTAAAGAAATGTAAGGTCCTGCTGACTGAACTTCTTGGAAAATATCGTGAATGTCTGAAACCAAAGTCTCCTTTTCTGTGAAACATGGAAATGTAAAAGCTGTCTTTGGATTCAGAGTATTTCTGAAAGCTTGATTCCCCTGAGAATGGGTGGTGCTTTTATAAAAAGGATTAAGTGTTGATGCTGTAAAGACATCTGAAAGTCATTAAGAGACTTACTCATAGTTTATTCTCATGTAATATTACATCTTTCTATGACACACTTTTCTGGCATCACTTTTTAACTTCAGCTGTCTGATCAATGAATTCAGAAAAAAAGACCAAAAATGACTTAAAAACAGTGAATTAAATCTAGTTCCTGAGTAGAGCTGCAACTATTAATCGAATAATCGATTATTAATAGATCAATAAATTAATCGTCAACCATTTTGATTATGGATTAATCAGCTTAAGTTATTATTTAAGAAAAAGAAGTCCAAATTCTCTGATTTCAAATTCATAAATGTGAATATTTTCTGGTTTCTTTGTTCCTCTGTGACAGTCCTGAATATCTTTGGATTGGACAAAACAAGACATTTGATGATGTCATCGATGACCGTTTTGTATTGTTTATCTCTTCATAGGAATCTTTCATTTGTCTCTTATTGCGTCACAGACTCTGTGGTGCATTCAGGGAACCTCTGTGATGGTGATTTGACTAGTTTTACTATTATTCATGTTTATGTGAATGTTTTGTGTGTGCAGCTGCGGCAGCTCTCCAGAGTGAACCATCCAAACATAGTGAAGCTGTACGGCTCCTGTGACAATCCAGTAAGTGTTCAATATCCAAACACAGTGACTGCTTTTCCATTTAATCCCAGAATGCATTTCTCTGTAATTTGTATATAACCTTAAAGAGGGGTAAGTATTGATGTGGACATACAACATTGAGACTTACATTAAACTTATGTAAGGACTCTGGACTCTGTTGTCAGCTTATCTACAGGTGTTTATGGAGGTTAAACACCTGAATATGAATTGATGTGTCTTTCAGGTCTGCCTGGTCATGGAGTATGCAGAATGTGGCTCTTTATATAACCGTAAGTCATGTTGCTCACTTCCAATTAATTCACCCAGAAGAAATAAATGTAACAGCAGCAGAAAACTCTTAGTTATCAGATCCAAATGTTTTTCATTTAGTTAAGACAGAGCATGTTAAAGACACCATGTAAAGGTGTAAAAACAGAGGTTTGAACATGATGAAGCTCTGAGTCTCACTTTAAAGCTGGCGTGTACAAACTTCAAGAAGGACCGAGGTCCAGCAGCTCTTACTGACATATTTATTAACCCTCAAAGTAACATCTGAATGCTCCATATGTTTACTTTTTTGAGTGGTTTCTGTAAAAATCAGTCTGTAAGTGGCTCAAACATCTTTGTTCCATCACCATAGACTGATGAAATCAAACCTCACCTGTCCCTCAGGTGTCTCTTGATATCAGATAAGTGGTCAGTTTTCTGCAGTGTTTCGTGCTGCGTAAACATCAGCAAACTCTGCTTCTGACCAAGGAAAAATGTTCTCCACTAGGGGGCGATACGGGCAAAATATGTCAGCATGTTTTTATGGCAGGATCAGGATCTGGATTTGATCAGGATTGGTTTTCATGTTCAGACCATTCTGACCTGCAAACAACACTTTTAAAAACAAATATTTCTACTTCCTTTTTTTCATGCACTATTTTTCCTTTTCTGCTCCGTTTCATAACTTAAGTCTGGTCTTGTGTCCTCTGATGTGTTTTCTGAACTCTCTCATTTTTACACTCTGATAAATCCCTTCATTTAAAGACGTCAGCTGTTAGAGTTGTTGAATTTCTGCAGAATGTACAGAGCTTTATACAAGCAGCCTATGCGCATTCCAGATGGAGTTTAGTGAGACCTTACAGACAGACTTTGGTTTGGTTTGTGACCCTGACAGTAAATGAGCAGGATTAATATATTGTAAGCTGAAAGCTGGGGGCCAAATGAAAACGAACCTGAGGCCACATTTGTGTAAACTGTTGATGTTTCTTCCTCTATCCGCTCACAGAATCTGTTTTCTTCTGCATTTCTCTCTCAGTCCTGCACAGTGCAGACCCACAGGCCGAGTACACGGCGGCTCATGCCATGAGCTGGTGTCTGCAGTGCGCTCAGGGAGTTGCATATCTGCACGCCATGAAGCCAAAGGCCTTAATCCACCGGGACCTCAAACCACCAAAGTAAGAGTCTCTGTATGATCCATGAAATCAAGGTTACACAGTTCAGGGGTTTAAGAAAGTACCTGAAGCACAAGTAGTATCACTGACTTTAAAAACATCTCATGTCTGGAGGATAGCAGCTTCTGGCTTTAAAAAGAAGACCCCTTGAAGCTTGATCCTGCTCTGTGAGGCTACAGTAAAAAGGTTCAGGACGTCTGCTTCACTGGTATTCATGTCTTTATTTAGCCCTGCTGGCTTCAGATCTGTGCCTTTAGATGTGGATCTGTTGGTTCTGTCAGTATATCAAGTCTCAAACATCCCAAAACCTGTCCTGTCCTGTCCTGTGTCTCAGTCTGCTCCTGGTGGCTCGTGGGACCGTGCTGAAGATCTGTGACTTTGGGACCGCTTGTGACATTCAGACGTACATGACGAATAATAAAGGCAGCGCTGCCTGGATGGCTCCAGAAGTGTTTGAAGGTAGAACACAAACAGTGGTTTTGTCTCGAACGATCTTTGTTATATCAAGAAAATGAAACCATGAGTCGTTATCACGAGATAACAGTGCATAAAAAAAGAAAAATCCATGGCCATTTTCATCTTCTGTACATTTCATTTTGTTTAGTATTCTTCCTTGTTGTATTGTACCATAATGTAATATTATGTAATGTCACATAATGTGATAATTTAATGTATCGTTACATGTTTGTTTCATCTTTGTTCAACAAATACGTGACTGAAAAAATGAACAAAAACAAAACATGAATCCAGAACAAAAACGTGATTCTGCAAACAAACTGTAATAAATCCAAGTCAGTCAGGATCATTCTCTTTTTTTCACATGTGACTGGAGTGAGAAACAGCTGTCAGACATGCTGTACATGCACCTTTACTTTTGAAACTCCTAAAATCATCCGTCACCTGTGTGTCGTTGACTGTGTGTTCTGCTGTAAATGTAAGCGTGTTCTTCTGTCCTCAGGCAGTAACTACAGTGAGAAGTGTGACGTGTTCAGCTGGGGGATCATCCTGTGGGAGGTCATCACACGTAAGAAACCCTTTGATGAAATCGGCGGCTCGGCATTCTGCATCATGTGGGCCGTTCACAGAGGTGAGTGAAGACCTGAAATACACCTGTTCCTGCTGATCCCTCTGAGGCCGCGGACTGATGGTTGTCTGTGTCCCAGGTACACGGCCTCCTCTGATCAAAGACCTCCCTGAGCCCATCGAGACTCTGATGACTCGCTGCTGGGACAAAGAACCAAGTCAGAGACCGTCCATGGAGGAGGTCAAGAACACCATGAGCCACCTCATGAAGGTAAAGACCCTGCAGGAAATGAATTCGTCCTCAGCATAGATTAGCTTAAGATGTCAGCGAGCTGGTCGACTGATTCTCTGACCTCTTATTAACCCATGACGCCTTGTGTTTGAACCTTCCAGTACTTTCCAGGCTCTGATGAACCTCTCAAGCTCTCTCACCAGTCTTCAGCCAGCAGGAGCGGCTCTTCGTCGGCCGCCAGCACAGGTAGATCCCCGCTCTGATGCATGAATGTGTCAGTCCTCTGAAAGAAAGCTTGAAGTCCCATTATAAAAGAGTGTGTGTCGCCTGCAGGATCGTATGCTGATTTCACCTTCAACAGTAACAGAAGCGACGACAACTCGGAGCTCAGGAACTCGACAGGACGAGATGAGACCCTGAAGAGTTTTGAGGCTAAATTTCCCCTGCAGTTCAAACCTTCAAAGGTGAAACCACAAAGCTTCATTTGAGAGAAGCATTACGAGGGGGTTTACCTGAATCAGGATTCAAGCAGCCAGACAAACGTCTGTAACCATGGAGACCATAACAAACGGGAGATTTATTTAAAATAAAGGTTATTCAGAATTAACCCTCCTTTCCCCTCAGACGGCCACGCTGCGTACTGGTCTGTCCAGAGTTTCCAGTGTAGAGAGCCAACCAGGACGCTCCCAAAGCCCCACCCACTGCACCAGCCCTGTGACCACTACTGGCCAATCAGAGCTCAGGATGACCTTCAGTCCCACAGGTGAGGAGCCAAATGGTCCCGAAGGGACCGGTCAGTCTTTGATCTCTACTCTGAGTTTAGTTTCCCAGAAAGAAGACGGGGTTCAACACAGGACATGTAAAGGTACAGACACACGTGTCTCAGTCTCAACATGCTGTACTGTCACCATCCCATCATCGTCATTAAATCACGTGAGGACACTTCAGGAGGTGGTCGTAATTCACCACCACATAAAACATAATGAATATTGATATCCTTTTTAAACCACAGAGGGCGCTATCTGCCTCTGACCTCTCCTGTTAGACAACATCTCTCCTGTCTGTAGCTGAAATGGGACTGACATAGCAGCAGGTGAAGACTGTGCGGCTGAGGATTTTAAGTTCCCCACTTACAGGTGATACCTGAACAGCCTGACACAGATCTGACCACAGATCAACATTTTTCATTCATTCATTCATTTTCTACACCACTTCTCCTGTTCAGGGTCGCGGTTGGCTGGAGCCTACCCCAGCTGGCTAAGGGCGTGAGGCAGGGTACACAGAGACACAGACAACCATTCACGCTCACACTCACTCCTACGGGCAATTTTAGAATCTCCAATTGACCTAGTGAGCATGTTTTTGGACTGTGGGAGGAAGCCAGAGTAGATCAGCATTTTATTCCTCTGAAACTTCTGCATCCTTTCAAAATAAAAGAATGTTTGATTGCAGAATATAAAAAAAGGATTAATCCAGGCACAAGGTTAAAATCAAAAAATAATGAAAAAAAAGGGAGGGACTAAGACACAAGTGAACGACAGGTGGAGGAAGGAAGGATGAAACTTTGGAGCTTTGAGACGCACAAAAGAGTCTCTAAAATCCATCACTCATCACTGTTCACTCTTTACCACTAGGGGGCGTTACAGAACAACCCATGAGTAATCGTATCTCTGCAGAGATGCTAACGTGTGTGTGTGTGTGTGTGTGTGTTTTAGCAACCAACGGTTTGGACAGCTCCATCCCTCTGGCCTATCTGAAACTGGATCATCAGCTCCAGGTGAGAAAGTCTCTCCTGTCAGTTCATAACTGACACTTTCTGTCATATGAAGAATTTATTGATGTTGAATCCTACTTTCAAATTGATATTGTTTGTGCTGGGTCTAAAATATTCAGTGATGTGATTGATAATATTATTCTGTATATCATACAGAAACAATTAAAGGTTCCATAATATGGAAATCATGATCTCTGTGTCCGTACAAATTCATCCTCCAGCCAATCACCCTGAGAGATTAAAAGCATCTGTGTTGTTGTCTCCTGTGGTGATGTCATGACAGGAGCTTTTGGCATGCATGCAAAACAGTTTCCCCTCCTTAAATGATATCACTTCCTGCTAAGTCATTATTATGGTTTTGCACCCTCTTACATTTGGCCTAGACGTCTCAGACGTCTCCAGAATAAGTAAAGTGTAGTTGGTTGCAGTAAAATTATCCCTCTTTTTTCTCAGTGTTTATATTGAAGTCAATGAGGCTCAGTTTTTATATTAAACACTCATGAACAGCATCAGAGCTCAAATCTGACAAAATCATTTTTGATAGTTTGATTTTTTTTTTTTTTATTGAGGTAGCAAAAATAAAACATCCCTTATTACAGATTTCACTCCTTTTAAACTAGATACAGAAAATAAAAAATGAAAGGCAAAAATATTGGTCAGCAGGTTTAGTGAATAACACTAAATGAACAACAACAACAAAATGGAAATAAAAAGAAAAATTCTCAACCCCCCAGACCTCCCACATCAGAGGGACTTCACCTTCTGCCAATCCAAAAGAGGTCATTAATGTTGTGTCGGAATTAGTTTAGTTTGTTGCTTCAATATATTTACACAGGGGAACCCAAGTCTTGTTTCTCTTGAAGTAAACTTTGGAAAAAATATATGCAGCTTTGTTTTGGTGTGATAAAGTCTGTGGACTTAATCTTGGACATTATCTGGATCTTGAATTGAATGTCGGTGTCCAGAGTTGGCATGTTGAGTGTTTATGTATGTTCTTCAGAGCTTCCTCCAAGAGATCATTTTTGATCTTCACATCCAACTCCATTTCCCAGTTAGCTTGTTTACCCTGTGTAGATGCTGATGTTCTGAATAATAATGTGTTATACAGAAGAGATTTCAAAAAAGTCTGTCCCTGCCCCTCATCTGTGAAAAAACATTTTATTGAGTTAAACTTTAAGGTTTCTGCTCACTCCCCTCTCAGCCTCTGGCTCCATGTCCAAACTCCAAGGAGTCGATGGCCGTGTACGAGCAGCACATCAGGATGGCTCAGGAGTACCTCAAAGTGAAGTCTGAGATCTCTCAGTTTGTTCGCAGGAAGTAAGTCAAGTCACACACGGCATTTTATTTATCCTGAAATCTGAAGACTGACTGCATGAACTGTCCAGATTCCAGGCGGATGCATTTATTACTTTGCTTTCACACTCGTAAAGATGTTTTTTTGTCTTACTCTGTATCCATACTTCTGCACCAATAACACCGGGACAAATAACTGCTCAGCAGTCCACCTTCTCCTGATTCAGAAATGAATGACTGAGATCTAAGAAGGCAGGACAGATGTAAAGTTAATGATCTTTAAAGAGGCTGAGAGGACTACCTGTTTGAAGTGGTTTACAGCGACATCTTTTGGCTGGAATCACACGCACACTCATGATGACATGACTCTTAACAAGGCGTGTGTTTGTTTTGGAAATGAATGGAGATCAGATCTTCTTTCAAACACTACTTTTCTTTGGTCAAGACAACTTTTTACCAATTACAACACTACAAGGTAAGGTATCTATCAACAGTTACACAGTACTGTTGTTTGAAACATGACAACAAGCAAAATTTGTCAGTTTGTACTGTAGTTTAGTCGCTGGCTATATTTAGTGCCTCTCGTAGCCCGGTGGTCTAAGACGTATTGTAGGCTATTGTGTAATGTTAGTGAATCCTTATGTCAAGCAGAGCTAACGTAACCTCACTCTTCATTTTATTGACAGACTCACAAGTTTGATCCGTTTTTCAGCCTTTAGCCTGTGCTAAAGTGTCACTCTCCTGTTTAGCTTTCTTCTGCCCCTTTGTCCTTTTTTTGTCAGACAGTTCAGCTCCAGTTTCCACCATCAGTACTTAATAAATCACAAAGCGTTTTCAGCAGAGAAAAACACAGCTCTCTCTTCTCACTACTAGACTTCATCAGCCAACGTGGTGTTGTCATAGAGACTTCAGCGTGCCGTACATCAATCCGGTCCCGTCTGACCCGATCAGGAAGCCAAGTAATAGCATTTAGAAATAACCTATTATTAACCTAGTATTGTTGCTGATAATCTCATTTTGAGTTGTGGATTACGATCAGACAGATATCAAGAAGTGAGACTTTTTCTTTTTCGCTCAGAATCAGTCATTCCTCTCAGTCTGACCTCGTCTGATTGCTCATTCATCCTGAGAATGACATAACAAACCGGTCTGTGTCTCAGAGGAGTGATATCGTTAGATGTTGTCCGTCGTGTCCTGACAGAGACTCTGTGTTCAGACAGGAGCTGATGTCGGAGCTGGAGCAGGACCAGAGGGAGCAGCAGACTTCGTCCAGACTCATCCAGGAGCACAGCAAGCTGCTGGAGGACAACAGCAGCCTGTCAGCCCATGTTCAGGGCTTAAAGAGCAAACTGAGCCTGATCAAGAGTCAGAACCAGCAGCACAGCTAGGACACAGAAGGAGGCACGTGGTTTATGTGTCCGCTCACCTTTTACCAGAATGAGAGGAGCTCCTCTGTGAGCCGGTCATAAAGTAGATCCTTAATCCTGAAAGAGTGTTTCACTCACCTCTAAGGAAGTGTGACAGAAACAGATCATTCAGTGATATCTCAGAAACCTTTCATCAGATATTTGTTTAGTAAACACTCACTGGGATAGCGACGTAAAGGCAGCTATCAAACTGTTTTAGCCTCCAGCCTCTGAATGTTTTCCCCCAGAGGTGCTTCAGAAGCTTTTATGGATGTTTTAGGAGATGTTCAGCTGAGGTTTCATCCTCAGTGCTCCACTCTGACCTCTGCTGTAGAGGTTTTAAACCCCACACTCCAGGAAAAAACACATACATGACTCCAAAACATTCCAACTTTTAAGCTACTATCTAAGAAAGCTAGTATTCTTCAGCACAAGCTGTGCTTTTCTTTGGTCACAGTTTCTACAGAGGAGGACTAAAACTTTACTGAAAGTTATGAGAAAGAGAAAAACACAGGAGTCAAAGTAGAAGCTAACTCACTTCACATGCTAATTTTAATCTTCTCTGACAGACTGCACAATGTGTTGAGAAGAGTTTTAGTGTTTTTAATCCTTTGTCTGATCTTTTCTGTTTTTAGATTTAAATGACTAACAGGTACAAAATGTTTATAACTGCTCTGAAAGATTCCTCCAGCCAGAGACTGTCCTCCCTGCAGACGTCTGTGTGTCCTCTCGCTCCTGTTAGTGACTCTGACGACCTCTGATTGTTAATATAAGGAACGGATCCCTACAGAGAGAGAGAGCTTAATTACATGCTACATCCCAGGACCAACACCTTCTGCTAACAGAGACTGAGTGAAGCATTGGTTCAGACTCACTTTAAGGTCAAACTAAGCACACAGAACAGAACATCAGCTGATTTTACCAGGATCATATATACATATATACATCCTCCTCACTGATGCTCGCTCTGTTCCGCTCTTTGCTGATGCTCTCCCTGCCATGGCTTTTCATGTATGCACAAGAAAGAGAGGGGATGTGTGCTCTCCCCACCTCAGGCTTTGGCACATCAGCCTGACTAACTACCACAGCGGTGGTCCAGTGGTTAGCACTGTTGCCTAACAACAGGAAGGTTCCTGGTTCAATCCCCCTGCCAGCCAGGGGCCTTTTCTGTGTGGAGTTTGCATGTTCACTTCATGCATTTGAGGGCTCTCTACAGCGCCTCCCCACAGATCGTAACGTGCTGATAATGGACGGATGTTTCTGTAACCTGCTCTCAGTTCATCTCCTCTCTCACAGAAACTGATCCCACACCTTACACATGAAACAGACAAACTTAGATGAACATTTTCTGAAGCATCATGTGACGTTTTATCCTCCAAACATGCTCAAAGCTGTGCTCTTCACTCAATAACACGAGCTCTCTTTAACTCAAGGTCTGTAGAAATTCTTTAGGTTAACAATCTGAGCCAGTCAGCTGCTTCAAAAGCATAATGTTTCTCTGAGGCAGTCTACAGGAGCAAGCTATAAGTGTCTAAAAGTTTTTATTACAGATATATCCTTTTGGAAACTGTAAATATCGACAACCAAAAAGGAGCTTTTGCTTGACTCTGATCAGTATATCCTTTTTTTTTTTTTTTGTTGGGGTGAAAAAGATAATTCAGTTGTGAGAGAGACCGGAAACGGACTGAGTGGATATATGTAGTCCTGAGTTTTTTTTTTAACCATGACTTGCCTTCTTCGTCTTTTATGAGTTTTTGAATTGTATCTGCAAGTGTACTTTATGACTTCTTACTTTGTATGCTCGGTTTGCCACACCTTTCTAACAGCGTTAAGTGGAAAGAGGAATCAGCTTTACCGTGAAAACAAAACTAACCAAAGGAGCTGCAGAGGAGTTCAGTATGGGACGGATTTCTTTAAAGCTGTTTGAAACGGATCGAAATTCACTTTTACTCACTGAACGTTATTCTGCACTACACTCACTCTGCATGTGTTAAACCCTCACTTCAGTGAAACAGCAGTTTGACTTTATCATGATGCATTTGTTCAGACGTTGCCTTCTTGTACAGCTCATTTTTAATGTCTGTTTATTGAACAAATACTTTTTTAGATGATTCCAGAAACATTTCTCATGTATTTTGTAAACTGTACAGACTCCAGTTAAGTGCTTTAAGAAAGTAAAGACAAACTTTTTTAACACGTCTGTTGTCATAACTCAGAAGTTTCTGTTTGGTGTTGATTGCAGCCTGTGGTGAGAGTCAGTATTGTTTTCCAGGATAAAGACTCCATCTCCCATGAGCACCATCACCCACTGTGGTAGAGACCTGACTCTTACAAAGGCATACATCTGTTTTGGAGAGCAGATCTTCTTTATAACTCCACTTTTCTTCAAAGATATCTTTTCCCGGGATGCAAAGCGATGAGGTAATGGATTTGTTTGTGGCGCTATTGTTTGAAACATGACGACATACAAATTTTTACTTCATCACGGCTCAATGTTTATCTCACACATCAACCTTGGTTTGTGCTTGAAGCGAGGTGCGTCAATGCATGATTTTTGGCTCGGCTCTAAGGATATTATTTCACAACCTTTAACAGTGATGTCAGTTAAAACAGGAGTATTCATAAAAAAAACATTTAGTTCCTGGTAAATAACTTGATGTTGGGGGGCAAAAATTCACACACAGATGCAAATATATAAAGATCAAACCTCATACTGTAACATGAAAAAATGAGCTTAAACAGTTTATAAACTCTGATGCATTCAGGAGAAGAATGTTCAAAGACTTACTGGACTTAAATTTGGAATAAGACTCTCACAATATGTTCTATTTCTGTTTTTTTTTTTTTTATTTGACTTTGTGTCAGCAGACAGAGATTGACATTGTTTTGCCTTATTGTTTGGATTGAAAGTATGTCAATAAAAAGTTAGAAGAAAAATAAACTGTGCACCCAGGGTATTCCAGGGTCAAACAAACAACATAGCTTAGAAAGTGACATACCTATATACCTGTGAGCAATAGGACAGCAACACCCAGTGGCACAGACATGAACACAGACTGACCCATAAAAAGCATGAACATGGCTCTTACAAGGATGATGAATGAAAGTATTGCTTTAAAACACCGTTTGAACACAGGAAAGATTCCGTCATGAGCTGCATCAAAGAAGTACTAAAACAAAAAATCATAGTACTCTAAACAGATTGCTCTATCTAACAATTTCTAACCCTCCATCAAGAGGGTTTATACCTCCATCTGTCAACTTAATGGAACTTGATAGATGGAGTTGTTATGGGCCTGGAAAATAACCCATTTCACTTTAATGTGCTCTAACTGACATTAGTCAAAAAAGGGTTTTTTTTGTTGTTGTTTTTTTTTATAGCAATGTTGTTTTCACTTGCATTAATGCATTGAGCCTAACTATTTTCTTTTTATGTTTTACTGTAAAACAGTACATTTGAAAACTAATTGATAACAACAACAACAATTATATTATGTCATTAAAGATTTCATTTTAATCAAAGAACCTGCACATACTGGTGGATTAACCATTTTAGAAACATAAAAAAAATATAATCAGCAATATACTATTAATCTATGGCAGCAGTGACAAACGCCCTACGAAGGTGTTGGTCTGATAAAATTAAGAACTTTATATATAGTTTTTCTTAATCGAATCTATCTAATACCAGTTATCCCAGAATTATTCATTCAATTCATCTGTTATATTCACTACTTGGCTCAAAAATGCAGCTTAAAGTTTAAACTTCATGCCTATGATGATGCGTTATCTTTATGCTTTGATGGTGATGATGTTGATGATGATGATGATAACAGCTGAATTGCAGACATATAACATTATTTCCTTGAACGGAGCAGCCAGGAATACAACATTGCCACACTGAAAAGTCCTTTAACACACATGTGCAGAAAGAACATAATCTTAAGTCTGAAGTTTGAGTTTGAGGTTGGTCAGTAGTTTCATGTCGATGGAGCTGCCACCACACACAATCACAAGCAGAGGATCCAAAAGAGATGGCAGCCGACCTGAAAAGGAGATATGTAAAAGAATATATGGAAGGCTTTTATCGGAAGAGCAGCTTTGTTTCATAGTTTTGATTATAACAACTAAGTAAATATTTTCTTGGAAAACTGTGTTTTGAAACCATCAGAAAAAAAGGAAAAAAAACACAGGGCTAACAAGTGTTTATGAAGGAACAGTCACAACACTTGTTTTTCTATTCAAGCACACGTGTACGCCTAACAGGGTCTTACATGTTCAAGAAAGTTTGTGGAAATTGTGTCACCAGAGCGTTTACCTTCATCCTGCAGTCTTTTTATAAGTCCGCTGTAGATAGCTGCCAGTGAAGCTCCACAGGCCATCTCCACCAAGACTCGCTCCTCATCTAAAACAGAGGTCATGTTGGAATTCATTTTAAATAACTTAAATGATTATTTGAAGGCTTGTTGTGTAGAATCACTTACCCAGAAATGTTTCAACAGCCTGCAGAGCCTGCTGGTCAGTCACAAGCTCAGAAATGATTGTGAAGTCGCTGCATTGGCTGTATTCAAAAGCTTTCTTGCAAACAGTTCTGGCTCCAAGACATTTGGCTTCACTATATTGACAGACAGATAATCATTACGTGCTTATTATTCACAGATCAAAACATTTGAGCTCTGTCTAACTACCAACCTTGTGATATCATCCAGGGTGACCACCCTCCCTGCCTTAATAGCAGCATTAAAACAGTCAGCCCCCACAGTTTCCATGGCAATGATTGGTACGTCTTCCCAGCCTACATCTTTTAGGCCATGGATCACTCCACAAAGAAGGCCCCCTCCACCCACAGATAAAACCACAGCCCCGGGCTTCACACCAGGACCCAAAAAGGTCTTAACTTCTGTGATCACACTGGCATGGCCCTGCCTGGATTTTTGATGAGTGGAGTGAGATGCGAAAGAGACATATGCAAGTTATTTAATATGGTTGATTAGTCCATATGCCCGTTAAGTTCTTATTGCAGGAAACTAAAAACTTCAACAGAAGTGAATTGTCTACCAGAGTAGAGGGTGATCAAATGGGGGAATATAGGTAAGATCTTCAGTTTCAGCCAGCCTTAACGCCTCTGTATTGGCATCATCCCAAACCTAAAAATGCACAGATTTTACTTAGTTATCTTAACCCCCTAAATCTAAACACTTAAACAGTATTGCAATTATTATTAAAAATGTATTGATTAAAATAATATCAAACTAACATGTCACCAATACACTACTTACATATATTTATAAAACATTTTACCTTGCCTGTAATCTTAACTTTGGCGCCCTGATCCTGGAGTCTTTGAAAAATCAAATGAGAAGAAGAAGTGGGAAGCACAATGGTGGCTGGTATACCCATTTTTCGGGCTACATAGGCTGCAGCCATACCTGCATTACCACCTTAGAGAATAAAACATATTATCATGCAATAGACACTTTTATTCTGGTGTGTTGGTTTGAAATGTGGTCATTAAAAAGTGTCACCTGATGAGCAAACAACTCCTTTAGACTGTTTTGCTAGCTACAGAAGTATGGGGAAACAGAAGGTTAGAGTTGGTTGTTACAGTAAGTCCTTTGAATACAACAATCAGTTTTTTTTCCCCAAAAAATATTTCCAAGTACTGTTATTGGGGTAAGGGTTAGATTAAGAGGGTTCCTACCGTCTGGCAGAGATGTCCAATACCACGGATTTTGAAGGAGCCAGAGGGTTGTGAATTCTCCATCTTTAAATAGACTGTTGTTCCCACACGTTTTGACATGCTGACACTTTCCAACAGTGGGGTGTTAAGGTGAAATTGATTTGCCATGGCACAACCTACTTTGCAAAAGTGTCAAAAAATGTTAGATGGAGAAAATTTTAGCATAACAGCACTAGATGTGGCTGACAGGTGAAGTTAAGGGCCAGTTTTTTTTTTTAACTACACTGTAATTATGATGAATCCTGGTTTTCTTGGTTGCCTGGACAGCTTTAGAAAGTGTTTCAGGTTCAGCCGCCTGTTTGATTGTATCCTGTGTGTGAGCAGCACACACAAGCTGCGTCTGCGTTGCAGCTCCGCTGCGTGTTGACTGCGTTTGTCAACTCACGCCAGCTGCGACAAGCCACAGGACTGACAGACAACTGGAGTCGCGAGACCGAGGAATTCCCGCGCTTCCGTCTCCATTAATAATCCTCTCTTCAGATTCATTAATCATTATATGAAAGTTGTTTTTACTTACTTTTCTTTTGCTTAAAATAATTATTTGCTAAAATATAATAACTATTCTCTTCCCTTGCTTATTCACATTTATATTTGTAAAACAATATTCCATCAGCTGTAGTCCCATTTTCCTAAACTGCAAACCACAGTAACATACTTTAAAACAGACCCAACAGAGCAGTCACACTACATACTACATTCAAAAGCAGTAGGTAGTATGCAGTGCCTACTACATACAAAATTCACATGAAGTCTGTAGTAGGTGGTTTGGAAAACAGCCATTGACATGAATGGAAACCTATCTGATCTGGCGCTGCGACGGAGCGGAGCTGCAAGTCACGCAGACGCAGCCGGTGTATTTCAGCCGTTAGCCACAAAATATGTAGTTACAAAACACATGAAATCTTAAAAAAAAATAAAAAAATAAAAAATAAATAAATAAATAAAAAAATTGTGCTGAAAATAGAGAAACAAACTTAACAGTTATTTTGCAAAGACTGTCAGAGCAAACCAGAGCTGAATTTTTATTCCCCATTATTTGTTGAAAATTCATACTCATTTGTACTAACATCTGATTACAGCTGAGCAAAAATGTCCTGTATCCAGCAATGAATTATAGCACTGGAAACTTGTTGCTGAATTTAATTTTACCATATCATGTGAGAATTCTGACCAAAATTGTGCGAAATAGTAGCACAGCACAAAATCCCCATGTATCTGTATCTGACTTGTCCCACATATAGGCTGGAAAAGGCACCTGATTTTTGATGTTGATCCGCTGATTAAAAACCAAAAACTGTTCAGTTCACTGCGCTTTTCTTGTTTGCGGGTCCGTCCAACAAGTGGTCCTGCTCAAGAAAAGGGCCGGAGAAAGGTTCCGTTCCAATACTTCGATCGCAGCTAGTACTTTGGGCAACACGCTGTAGTGTGCAATGTCCCACACGAGCCTACTTGTGTTAAAATTTAACAACGTTTACACTTGATTGCTCTACGGTTGTTATGTACAAACTGTAACCACAGTTGACCTGCCCTTATCGTAGGGACTTTATAGTCCTTATTGTGCACACGTGGCATGTTCTCGGTCGTATTTTGAAAGATGACGTTCACAGTAAACACATGCACGCTCACAACTTGTACTCATCTAATATCTGTACTAATGTAAGTTTTCCCCACTTTATTTTTACGGATATCCGAAAGAATTTGCATGTTTCAACGGGTCTATTTATGACGAACTTAAATAACAGACTATATTCACGTATGGAACCGTATTGCTGCCATGAAAGGAAAACAAAGAAAAGAAAATCTGAATTGTTATAATGTGAAACTCCTTGATGATGTCTTGCCTATGGAGTTAAAATCCTGCAAAAGAGAATGTGTTTTAGAAGGACATTTTTATTCATGTGCAAAGAATGTTTGCTTTGCACAAAAAATACATGTCTCCTTTGAGGACAAAATATACTTTCTTTCAAGAACAACAAATAGATATTTACAAGACGAAAACAGTTATGTAACTCATCAACATATTTCCTTTAAGTGCAAGTTTTTTTCTTTCAACGAATACAAAAACACACCCCACGAGTTTTGGCACAAATTTTCCACCTGTGGTGCAGCCAGAGGTAGACAATTTCTCACAGGTTTGGTGGGAAATTTCCTAACCAGCAGGTGGTGCTGTGGCTCAGTTGGCCGGTAACAAGAGCTTGAGTGTAACACAGTCAGAGGCTGTTTTCACAACCGCCTACTACACTAGCAGTGCCTACTAATTTGGCCAAAATTCATGTAGTAGGCAGTATGCCAAAACTTGCAAAATCTGCAGTATGCCAAAAATTCCGGGATCCGGGAAAATTTCTCAGTATGCATCTGACAAGTCTACCTGGCATACTGTCTCCCACAATGCACGGCGCTAATGTTGTTTCTCTATGGGGTTGGCACTCAGGATTAGGTGAATTACCGCCACCTCCTGGAATGAGTCAGAATAACAACTACAATACAACACTTCAGTTAAACTGTCAGTGAAAAGAAGAGCAGTGATGAGAAAGAAAAGCTGTTAAAACTTCCCTTCTCGTCTTAAAAGAGGTGTTTACTTCTACAGATTCAATTAATCATTATATGGAAGTTGTTCTTACTTACTGTACTTTTGCTTAAAATAATTCTTCACTAAGAACTATTCTCTTCCCTTGCTCAATTCTATTTATTTACATTCATATTTAATTATAAATTTAAGCATAAAAATATCAGTTGTAGTCCCATTTTCCTGAGCTGAAAACCAGAGAAGCATGTTACAAAAGAGACCCAACAGAACAGTCATACTGCATACTACATTCAAAAGTAGTAGGTAGTCTGCAGTGCCTACTACATACTAAATTCACATGTAGCATCTGGTAGGTAGTTTGGAAAACAGTTCGAGTGTGACCTCAAATGCAGCACAGCACCACCCAGCAGCAAATCAGGAGGACAGAATACTTGCAATTTAAAAAGCTACCAGAATTTTAAGCTGTGCCCAAAATCGTGTATTTTCATAAGTGCACTGTGTACACTCTGTACTTACTATCACAGTGCATGAAATATTATGGGGAAGTGTTGTCCCAGCACATTTTCTAAATGCAGCGCATGTGTTGTCAAATTGATGAAGACATTTTCTTGTCTTGTAAATATCTTTTTGCAATACACTCCTGTACCTGGAAGTATGTGGTCTGTTATTTAAGTTTGTCATAAAATATGGACGTAGTCTCCACGTCACCCCGTTTGTTCCTGATACAGTGAAATGAAACCAATCAATCTGGGCAGGAACCTTTTCAGTAAGAAATACTTCATTTATTTAGGTAGAGGAATAGATTTGTTCAAGCAGACAGACATTTCACAGAAAATACAGTTAAATCATTAAATAAATAAGTACATTTACAGGGAATGAGAAGAAAAAAAAACAGTAACAAAGATCCCTCAGCACAGCAACAGCAACTGAGGTTCCATATTTATTTTCCACAGATTCAAACAAATTGGGAAACTGTCCCTTCGGTTTGAATGGAAATGGTCAGGGATGGGACACAATGAAATGGGACACAAGACTTATTGGAACATATTTATGAGGAATAGATATATTTTTCTAACCTTTATAAATGTAACTTTTCATTACCATCTGAAATATTTTATTTTACTCACAGAGAGAACTAACTATGCCCGCTTGATACCTAATTTAGGGATGTCACCCAGTACTGTTTGCTGAAAGGGACTTACCAACTTTACAGCCTAAAGGAGAACCTACCAAATCCTTAAAGTGTTTTATTTCATAATTAATATTTTTAGCCACTGAATTTTACATGGCCTCCTGGTCTTGGTAACAATATAAAACCGTGTTGATAAGTGACAGCACACATTTGTGTACAGGATGTTGAACGTGGTACAATAAGTTACTGGGTGCATATTCTGGGTTGACTGCGATGCTATTGAAAACTGCACATCATATTTTCACCATACACTTGCAAGCTTTTTTTTTTCAAATTCGTTTAATATTATTTTAAAATATTCTAAATAATGTACATTTCCAACTTTTCTTATGATCTGGGACACTTTCAGGCAACAGGACATTTAATCAGTGATCCATGTTAAATGTTAACATTACTTCCAACGGAAAAAGAAACATTTTCTGCGATAACAGCTTCATACTCTTACGACTTTAAACTTTTTTTAAAATCACATCTGGAGTATTAATTTTAAACTTTCCTGCCAAATAAGCCTAATTCTAATTTAAGTGTATGATCAAAATAAATACTGTTTCTTTATGGGTTTTCTATTTCAAGAAATTTTGGAAATGCTGAGCTTTAAATATTTAGAGAAGTTGGCAAGGATGGAACAGAACTTTTTTCCTACACTTGTTACCTATCCACTCAAAATCAAATAAAAACATCTCTCTTCATCTTGAGCTGCATACAAGATGAATTGGGTTGGAGGTGTCTACTGAATAGAGCAGCTCTGTCCGTTGGCATCTTTGGAGCGCAGACACAGTTTTGGTTTGTAGTTTTCCAGGTAAAGTAGCTGCTTGGAGTTGAATGCCCCACGACGCTTCCTGATAATACAAAATCAACATTTTGTCAAAAGATTGTATCATTGATGGAGAATGATTGGTGTGTGACACATTATAAATACAAAAATAAATACTATATGGTGCAGAAATACATAAATTCTCATTACAACTTTGGCAGATGGATATTATAAGTGTTAGAGTTGTTACCCACAATCTAATGAAATGCACAGCATCTTCATATTCCATCCCACACTCGATCAGAGCCAAGGCCACCAACACAGGAGCTCTGAGAAATAATAACACATACATTAAAATGAAGTCGTCACTCTGGGAAAAAGTCTTATGGCTGTGTAGCCTGGTATGAAGCAGGTTCAAGATTATAAATGTACTCAAACTCAGTTTGTGCTTTGAGTGTTCTCCTACCTAGGAAATGCAACATTTCTCTCTGGCTCATAGGTACAACAGCTAACATATAGATTTTACAACAGAAAGTTGAGGAATGATTAAAAATACCTGTTTGGAACATTCCACAGGTAAACAGGTTACTTTATAACCTATATATATATATATATATATATATATATATATATATATATATATATATATATATATATATATATATATATATTTATATATTTAAACAATGTATTATCAATGGAAACACATGGAGGAATCCTCCAAATCTGCCTTAAACTTTCTTTACTTTAAGAGCTGGACTGAACAGATTGGTGAAGAAGTCAAGCTCAGTCCTGAACCCTGTGGAGATGGTGGGTAACTGGAGAGTTACGGCCATGCTTGATATATTCTAGGGTTTTTGAAGCACTATTCACTTTCTTGCTGCTGTGACCGAATTTAGCAGAGTTTAGTTCTGCTCTCCAGAGAGTTCCTGGGTTTGAGTTTGATTGTGGTGATCGAGTGGGGAATCACGAAAATTGAGCCGTCATGGATTCCATTTCCACCTGACACACCTGCCTCTCAGTAGCCCTGTGGAGTTTTTAGCCAGCTAATCCACTCCACAGGGGTTCTGGTCTGAGAATCACGGACAAAACCTCAGCATCACAGGAAAAATATGTAAATGATGTCATTGGCAATGTATTTATGTATTTATTTATAAAGACAGTATTTGACCTGTCATGTTAGCCAGTGAAATGTGCAATCAACAGGCCAAGTCTCTTTTGATTGTGCTTCTGGGCCAGGGGACCATTTATAATGTAGAGTGCTGCACAATATTTCATACGCATACATTTGAGTCCCTAGTTTAACAGAAAAGGTGACAGTCCACAAAAAGAACCAAGCTTTACAAAAATTATCTATATATTTAGGAAATTTTAAAATATCACATAAGACTGACAACCTGTGAAAACTATTCTTGGTTTATCAGTTCTACATTTTACCCTTTGTTATACAGTGGTCAAAAAAAATAAAACACTTGACATCTTTAAGAGGTTTCAGTTTTGTTTGATTGGACTGGCCATTAAAAGATCCATGAAATGAATTAATATCTACAAAGTCATCATTATGCTCTATTTACCATAGAAAAGAGCCATCAGATCTTATGTATATTCCAAGGAAAGCACCTTGGCTTGGGTTGCCAAAGACATAGGATAACTTAAGTTCTCAGAGAAATATATTGATATAATGCCAGAGAGACATGCTGTGGTAATTTCTGCAAATGGTGGACATCAAATATTAAAGTTAAAAGTTGAAAAAGACAGTATCACTGTTAAGATCTACTATGTACATGTTAATGAATATTATAAAATCAAAACGTTTTGTCGTGGAGAAAAGTCAGTATTTCCAGATCCGTCAAGTGTTTTAACAAATTTGGCCACCACGGTATATAATCTACATTGCATACTGACCTTCCAAGTCCAGCTACACAGTGCACAGCCACACAGCTATTCGGCTCATCTCTGAACTTGATTTGTAGCAAATTCAACCAATCATCGACCACCTGTTCTGGGGGTGCAGAACCATCCTCAAATGGCCAATCCTGAAAGGGACAAAAGTTTTGTAATCGACAGACCTTTTTGTTACCATAGTTACCTCAGTCCTCTATCGTGTAACAAGGAACATGAGCTAGTTATTGTTTAAACAAACTCATTAAACTTTTTTACAGGATCTTATCTGGTACCAGCCCTCTTAACAAGTTATTAACCCTAATCTCAAATAGTCATTAAGTGACTTTGCTTACACTAGCGGGAACTGCACCAAAGCCTTCATGGTCAGCCAAAGACCTGCCCTCTGTTCAGAGTTTCCTGCTCTCTTGTAACCCTTTATGTTTGGAACAGATTTGGAAGCTGACGTGCTTTTCTGACTTGTACATTAAGCTTACGTTCACAAGTTGTTAGTGATTAAAAGGACTGTGAGGACTTTCTGGAAAAGCTAGCGTTAGCTTTAGCTGTAGCAATCCCCACTGTCTTGAGGACATGACTCTAACCAAGGCGTGTTTGTTTTGAAAACAAATGGAGATCTGAGGCCTGTACTACAGGCTGGATTTTCCATCCTATGACGCTGGTTCACTTCTTACTGGGATAAATCACTATGGTAACTTATGTTTGATGGCTATTCTGCATCAGAGCAGGTTAAGTTCTGGATAAGAGACCAATCAGTTTTCTTGGAAAATGGCCTGCTCATTCTTAGAAGATCCTGTCCTTATTTAGGAGAGAAAGAGTCTGAAATAATGAGGTTAATAATAATGGTAAGACAAGGTATAACTGAAGAAACATTTATGAAACGCACAACTACTCGTTCCATTACAGTGAGGAATTAATGTTCCAAAAGTCCTGAATGGAAAATGTAAATGAAAGGAGGGGCACTGATGAAGCGCTCTGTCCCAAACATCCTGGCTGTCATAAAGTATAACTGAGTGATCAGAGTGCTGTCTGTTTATATTGTCTGATGAATTAATACTGTATAATCTCAGGAATTTACACATTAAAAGAGTCTGCAGTTTTCTGCCAGCATTTGTTCTTGGCGTTTGCTGCGGCAACAGTGTCATTTTTGGCGTAGATGGTGTGTTTGAATTCTTTGTATTTTTGAAGAATAACTGTCTGCTCCTCCATGATGTGGAAAAGAGGAGACTAAATATTGAGAAAATGGGGACGGGACTAGATAAGCTCTGCTTCTCCCGTCTTCCCTTTCGGACATGTAGAATTTGATCAACTATTGACAATGTGTGATGTTGTATAAGTGTGCTGACGTGCCCGAAATAAATAAATAAATTAAAAAAAAAATAAAAAAAAAATGATAAAGTAGGCTGCTCTGCAGGGTTTCTCCCCTTTCTCCATGTCTGTGATTGGTCAGATGCTGCAAACTCTACCCCTTTATGTGAGTGCACACTGTTTAAGACTGATTAAGAAATCCGGGATTCACTGAGCGAGTTGATATCCAGCTTCGTAGCACCACTTTTCAGGATTGCAAATGTCTCTTTTGTTGTCACCCAGGGAACTGAGAGAGATCCCAGATGTGTTAATCCTGCTCTGTAGTACAGGCCCTGGATCTTCTTTTTAACACAACCTTTCTTTGTTCCAGACGACTTTTTACCGAATACAAAGCGACAAGCTAATGTATTTATTAACAGTTACGGAGTGCTATTGTTTGTATATATTTAACACTAATCACAGCCCAGTGCTGAGGTGTGTCCCTCACTTGTAAAGTTAGTGAATCCTCGTTTTGTCCTACCAGTGCTCATCTACCAAGCACAGCAAACGTAACCTCACTAACCTCATTTTATTGATAGACTCTAGTCTGAACAGATCACAGCAGTATAACTGTTTAATGTGGGTTGGAATGAACATTATCACAAACAGCTTAATCCATGGTTTAGCCTTTACTCTATCACTCTCCCGTTTAACTTTTCTCTGCTCTTCTTTCCTTTTTCTGTCTGACAGTCCAGCTCCAGTGTCCACCATCACTAAAAATGAATCCCAGAAATCATTTGCAGCAGAAAAAAACACAGAGCTCTCTTCTCACAGATAAACTTTGTTAGCTGGCGTGGTGTTGTCATAGAGACTTCAATGTGCTTTAAATCGCTCCGGTCCTGTCTGGCCTGATTGGGAAGCCGAGAAATACCATTTAGAAATAACCTATATTGGTGCTGATAATTTCATTTTAAGTTGTGGACTACGATCAGGCTTATATGTAGAACCGAGGCTTTAAAGATCACTTAGAAAGTCCTCACAGTCTCCTTAAGGACATTTAACCATTTACACTTTTACATTGTTGGATGCATGACAAAAAAGAATTTCAGTTTTGGTTAATAAATTAGTTTCATAATTTAAATGGATATCTAACCTACCAGGACATTTATGCCTTCTTGTTCCAATGGCGTCTTGTCATATGTAGCAGCACACACTCTTACAAGTGTATTGACTCCAAATGCCTTCAGATCCTACACATGAAAACACACTTTTAAACACAGCATGATAAATTTGACTTTCTGATGAAAACAACAGAAGAAGGATATTAAATGTAAAGTGCATGCTACCTCTATAAACCTCCCCAGTTGTGCATTAGTAGGGTTATGCGTAATGAGGAACCTCAGACAGTCGTAACAGATCTCCACTGAAGCTGGTCGGTTCATTTTAAGACCTATAAAGTTTATCAATAAAAGGAAAAAAGTACAAGACAAAAATACTGTGCTTCGCTTGGAAAGAGTAACAGATGGGGCCTCCAAAAATCTGGGTAAAAAGTGTCTGAAAGAAAGAATAAAAAAAAACTCTTTTCTAATGTGATTTACTGCTTAAGCACATACGCTTATTTAATTAAGTCACAATTAAGTGACAAAAAAATTCTCTAATCAGGCTTCATAAAAACATTTTTGGAGGCAGGTGGAAACTCTTAGACAAAAAGGGGAAACTAAAATTGACTTTCCAAAATATATTTCTATAAACAAGTAAGTAAGAACAAAACAAAGGGAAAAAAAACCTTTCTTCTGTTTTCTTAAGTCTGTTAGCCTGTTTAGAAAAGTGCTGTATTAATCTGAGGGAAAAAAAAGACAACAGCTCTGAGTAAAACCTCAAGGATTAAACCAAAGGCTCCCCTATTCCCCAGGACAGGTGACAGGCTGGAGATTGGCTTGTCCTCATATGGGTTGAAATGGCAGACAGTAAAGACCTAAAATGAGAGGGGAAATGTTACATTTACACTTTTGCAAGCCTTGCCAAAACTGTTAACCAAGTACATGTGTACACACTGGTGAAGTGTACCTCTTAGCTATTCTGAGCTTTCCAGTTGTAACAGTCAAAAATTAGCACTGGGCAATATGACGCAAAAATAAAATCTTTGATTTTTCCCAACATTAACAGATTCAGAGATACGCATGTCATGTTTTAAGTTTTGGATGCAACTGTCAGTAGGGATGCCCCTGCAGCAGTGCATAAATAATACGCACTCTATGGAAATGTTTATTTTTCATCTTTTTTTTTTTAAGTTTTTTTTAGCCTCTAGTTTTTCCAGTAGTTTTGGCAGTATCTTTTCCAAAGAACTGGACTGAGTTTGGTAAAACCTGACTACCACCACGCTGACATAATGCCATTGCAGTTTAAAATGTAAATGTGTTTTCCATGAACATATCATTGGACTCTGAAAGAAAGCCATGGTACAGAAATTAGGCAGAGTTGACTGCCTCAAACTTTTACATGATGAATAAACCACTCAGGGGTGGCTTTGTTTTTGTCTTCAAATTGAGCCTAACATTATGTACAGGTCCATTTTTGACAGGGACAAAAATAAAATCCAGTGAAACAAAAACTCTATAATTAGGTCAATTGCAACATTTAAAAATTTGATTAATGATAAAACAGGTTAATCCTGACATCCTTAATCTTCACCACAAATGGTTGCCTAAATTTACCACAATATTTAATTAAGTGTAAGAAACCCCATGTCCCCGGGAAGGACCTTAAAACAGCTTTTTTTTATTTCTTATGACCTACTGATGACCTTTCTTATGATAAACCTTTAACGGAGGAAAACTAACCTCAGGGATATCTACATCTTATGGTGGTTCACCCTTATTCTGATAGGTTTGAATGGATGCTGACAGGATGCATAATTCTTCATTGCAATGTGTTGGTATGTCCCTTTTTGAAAATTCATTCTGAGCCACCAATCTGAATTTGTCAATTTACATCCCAGCCCTAATTAAATTCAAATGATATGCTAAAATAAAGACCCCACTAGCCTTTAAATCACACACCTGTCTGAGTGAATGGCAGTGTTCGCCCAAGCTGATGTCTCCTGTTCACTTGTCGACAATAAGCAGCAGGTGCTGGGCTTGGCAAAACTCCCCTCCGACCCTTGCAAACGCCATACATGTGCAGCCTAAGAGAAAGTTTGAACTGTAAGTGTGTCGTGTTGCCCAACATTTAGACATAAAACTGTACTGAAAATATATCAAGTAAAACTCTTACCGTGAAGAAAGCCGAAGAGATAGTTCATTGAGCGTGCACAGAAAAATGTGACAGCTCTTGGATGAAGAAACACCATTGAAGACGATGCTGCTTCTCTGGATTCTGCCTGACAACGGCCCGCTAGCTTGCTGCTAAGCTGCTGCGTAAAGGAAAACAACAAACCTTACCTGACAAAACGTTCCCAAATGAAATTACAATCAAAGCAGCACTAACCTTGAAGGTTAACTTTTCACATCCATTGACTATTCTCTCTTATTGACATTTGCTCACAGATTAGGCCTGGCACCTTGCCCTAATGAAAATAACGGGACGTTTTGGATCAATGGTTCAGTTAGCCCAATGCATAGCTAACGAATGGTGTACATAGACGGGAATTAGGACCTGTTCGGTCGAAAAGACCTAACGCTTAATGTGTACAAGCAAACTATATTGTCCATAACATCGCCAAATGTATAAAGAGTAAAGAGCAGTACTTATAATTTTAGCTGCCAGTTATAGAAAGCCTCCGCTTGGCTGTTATCGAGTTGACTGATACGATGTTCTTAACTAAATTTACCCAACCAACTGCAGCTGTGCTCCCGATAGTAAATACGTTACTACGTAAGATTTCTTCACAATCATTTTTTTAAACTATGATAATCATGGTTATTTTACCACATATTAAGCTAATATCAAAACGTAAAAATTCATGGTGGAAATTACCCGACAAACGACTACATACATTACATTGCTATGATGAACAACACCATCCGACTCTGAACGTGATTTAGCAAAGCGGGCTTACAGAATATTGTCGGAATAAACAGCAGGGTTACACGTGTATTAACGAATAACATCGAGTATTGTAGCTTTGTCAACACAGGCGACACGTTGCCACACAAACAAACAGGTACTTACGGAGAGCAGTACACCCCCCAAAATCAAAACGTTGCTACTAAAAATCCTAAGGGCTCGACATCTTCTTCTTCTTGACTTTGATTTATTTTCTTTCTTTTTTTGCGATGGCAAACAACGTTCATTACCGCGGCCTACTGGTACGGAGTGTGGACTACACTCTAACTGCTCTACTTTGCAAAAATTAAAATAAACTAAATGAAAAGGATAACATATTTATATCCATAAATCTTGCCTCTTTTCTGCTCTGCTTTTTGTAATGTTATTTTCACTACATCAGAGATAAACTGGGGTCTAAACACATTATTGTCTTAACTACCAAAACTCTATGTTTGTATTATAGCTATAGTCTATTGGGATCATTCTGTTTTAGGATTTATTCTCTGTACATTTATCATTTGTCTTTCATGACCAACACTGGCTTTACACCTGTGGAGTTATAAATGTTTGATAATAACAATGTTTTTTAAAAAACTGATGGGGTTGTATATTTTGACCTACCCTCAAGCTTTCATTGTCGTACATTTTTAAACCAAATAGTGATTATTGTATGGGTTCACTTTATTTCTTAAATGCTGTTTGTATGTTAAACATCTACATAGTGCATGTGCTAGTTTTCCAACCACTCAAAGCAGTTTTATACTACACGTCAAATTCATTCTATACACACTATATTTATACACTGATGGCAAAGGCTTTTATTTAAAGTTGCCAATAGTTGTACATTCACACATTGCCCTCTGTTTTCTGTACCTCTGATACCTCAGCTTTGATAATAACAGTATTGTGTTAGAAAATAAACTGTTAAAAAACGGTTAAGGCCCACTGATTGTAACACAGGCATTTTTATTGATATGTTCAGATTACATTTGTACTTTCCTAAACTTCTTTATTTAACATTTTAAGTTTTCCTTCTGCTTTTAAGACAATAACTGACTGAATTTGTTTGGCGACACGTTTTGTTTACAAAACATTAACAGAAAAAATAACCCTAAAGTGAATGATATTGCTGAGTGTTTCTGGATTCAAAACAACCAGAAATACTCAAAATAGAAGTCTGCATGGCTCACTGGATATCAGTGACACCTGGGGCTGTGCAAATATAACATCAAATTTTAAATTTATTTTACAATGATGGATTATATTTGACATCCAAAATTATCACAGCAAAAACATATGCGCAAAAGCATTGTGGGCCTTAACTTTTTTGAACAGCATACACAAATGCATTTTAAATACCTGAGTATATGTAATTTAACAGAACGTTAATTTTAAGAGCTGATCATATAAGCTGGTAAATATTTGAATAACAGCAAATTATGACTACTTGTAATGGAAATTTGTAAAAACATATCATCCAGTATACAGTGATATCTAAATTGTCCTCTGGTTTTTGATTTCTGACCCTCTGCTACTAAATTTGAAAAATAAGAGATTTTATGGTTGGAATTATTTGCAACGTTACCATACTCGCATGACACAGGGCGATCCAGGCCAAAAATGTTAATTCAAAAACATTAGCTTAACTTACACTGAACTATTCAAAACTGAGCCAAACAGTTACAAAATGTTTAAGCATTACCACATCACAGTGTGCATAGAAAATGACAATAAATTGTTAATAGCAAGAGGCAACATCTGGTTTTTAAAAAAGGAAGCCTATGTGGAAGTGTTAAAAGCTGCAGTTCACTGATTGGCACACACTGTATCGGGGTGGGGATTTTTTTTTTCTAACTCAGCAGTTTTGAAGATATTAAGAGCATGAGTTTGCCCAATCAGAGGCGCAGCTCACATGACTGACAGGTATGTGGCCCTGTAGCTTTAGTACAGAGGCTCAAAGTCTACCTCTTAGATCAACAATTCCAATATGGCCCCTGCTGATGACTGACTTCATTCCTCTGTTCAGGAACAGATGAGTAATGTCCAGGAAACTACCTCTATGTATTATAGTCTATGCTTAATAATCAAGGTAAATATTGTGAGGGACAATGTACCTGATAATTACAGTTAAACTCAGAAGTTGGAAACAAGGACCCATCTTTTTTCAAATTTCATGCAAATGATCAGTACCCTCCTCTTAACATCTATGACCTTATTTTCTACAGATCATAACTTCATTTAACCGATAGCCCCAACTACTGGTCAGAAACAGTACTGCAATGTGCTCTGTGGTTTAAAACACTCATGTAAGCTTGATCTTGGAGCCTGGGCTCATCTTCAAACACAACAATTTGAACAGGCCACTACAGCCAACCACAGGCAGATCCAGATGTAAACCCACCAACATGCCCAGAAATGTTTAAACCTGCTTTAATTTCGTATATCTTTCCAACACATGAGGACTCTTTAATTACCCATCTGACTTAGACAGTACTACATGTTGCAACAGAGAGGGTGTGGCAACTCCTCTCTCTCTCTCTCTCTCTCTCTCTCTCTCTCTCTCTCTCTCTCTCTCTCTCTCTCTCTCTCTCTCTCTCTCTCTCACCTTTACTTGTCTCTCAAACAACCTCACAACACAGCCTAAATACACCAACATGTCTGCACAGAAATGTTTACTCATACAGACATTCTTGACAGAAGTCTTGCCTCCCTGTTGCTCAATTAACATTTTATGGGCTGCTTTTCTTCTTAGGTTTAAGGAAGTAGAGTTCTTTGCACACAGACAAGACAGTACATGCATAAATTCTGTGTGAGTGCATGTGTTTGGGTAAGGAATGACGTAGTAGCAGCTGAATCTGGTTTGGCAGGATTTCTTAGGGAAGGGCCAGAAAGCAGAAGTAGAGACATGGAGAGAAAGGAACGGAAAAGTTTTCATTGCTTTCACTAAACTTTACATTTGTAAGTTTATCTGTGCCAGTGTTTGTCAGTTTGGATTTGATTTTTGACCAGGATTCAACAAAAGGTAAGTTTCCTTTTGTTTGATTTTAATCAACTTACTGTGTCACATGCTTATAGCCATTTTTGTGAATAAACGATAGTAGGCAGCGGTGTTCAGTTCAACACTAATAACAGTTGTTGAATTTCCTCAAAAGCCAAGATGGAAACAAAGGGTCAGCTACCAATTTCCAAAGCTTTCAGTACAAGAAACTCTCTTTGCCATAACTAAATAATAATAATAATAATAATAATAGGCAAAGTTATGAACATTCATACAGTTTCTTTAAATAAAATCTGGGTGCTGCTACACTTTTAATTTCACAATAGTCCCCAAAAAAGATTTTTTAAAAATAGCTAAGACAGAAACTGAAGTTGTCATGTGAGTTGCAGCTACAAAGGAAACTGTTTACCGTCCCACTATTGTTTACTTGTAAATTGAGACGACTATAAACCAATGGTCTTTAGTGTCTCCCATGTGCAAATTACTCTTAGCTGCACATGTGGCAAACAGAGGAAAGCGGAGCTTTAGCTGGTGACTGATGAAGGAGCTTTCCTCCTCCCTAAACACTGATGTTATTTCTGTGGCTTTCATGCTTTGGTCACAGATAAATACAGGATGTTACCCATGATTACACTGATGTGATATGCCTGATTAGGTGTAAACATCACACACAAACTAAAAAAGTACTGCTGCAGGGTCTTTGTAAAGCCAGTTACAGGGAAGGGAAATGTATTTGCCAAGTTTTCCCCAGTACCACCAGTGCTGCCCAAGCTGCAAGTCCAGTTCAGTATGGTTAGAGTTCTTAATACACCATGAATTGTTCATCATATACAGTGGGATCTTTTTATCCACAGAAATTTCCAAAAATTAGATGCCAAGATTGAACAATGGCTATAGAAGGAGCCACTGGCTTATCTCGGGTTCTCTAGACCAAAGCTAGGTTGAAACCAACTTTTGAAACTATAAATGAGCAGTTTCACTGGAGATGAGTAAGACTTATGTACTTCAAATGATTATGTTCCTGATGTAATTTTTTCTATTTATTTATTTCAAAAAATTTCTAAAGTGCTGTGAAACACATTGGTGATTTTTCACCACAGCTTTCCCAAACATCCTAGTTTTATTTTGGATGCTAACATTGTCTTACTTTCTACACAGAAACAAAATTATTTCACGAAGAACAAAAACTAGCAGGGTCAAAATCATTAGCCCCCCAGATGCTGGTAGTCAATTGTGTGTCCTTTTTTGCTGAATAACAGCTTGCAGTCATTTGTTGTAGTTTGTAACATGTCTGTGAATCCCAGCGCATTCTTCTTTGGCAAATCTTTCAAACTCTTCCAGATTTGATGGTTCTCTGGCATTGACTCTGGTCTTCAGTTCAACTCCCTTAGAGATTTCTAATGGGATTCAAGTCAGGGCTTTGTGCAGGCCAGTCAGTAACTTTCAGTTTGGTTTTCTGGAGATAGTTCTTCACCAGCAGCAATGTATGTGTTGGGTTGTTGTCATGTCGGAAGACAAAGCCATGACTCAGACCCAGTTTTTCTGCTGACTGCTTGAGGTTTTCTTTAAAAAAATCTTCTATTTCCTTTTTTCTTCATGATTCCTTCAACCTTGAGGACATTTCCATTTGCAGATACACTGAAGCTTTCCCGCAACATGATACTTCCACAATCATGTTTCACTGCTCAGGGGGGCAGTATTCTATGGGTTGTACACCTCTCTCTCTCTTCTTTCTTCAAACATAGGCAATGTCTCTCTGACCAAAGAGCTTTAGTTTGGGCTCATCTGACAAATAAACATGCTTTGAGAATTAAGACTCTTTCTCCAGATTGTCCTTAGCATATGTTTTTCTGCATCCTCCAAAGCAGTCCATTTCAGGGCTCGAGTTTTCTTTTCTTTTCTTTTCTTTTTTTTTTGGACACTTTGACAGTTTCTGACCTGGCTGAGTCATGAACTCATGTAGTTTGCTGGTTGTTCTCAGCTCTTCAGAGGTACACATCTCACTCTTTCACTAGTTTTCTTTCCAGAGTCCAGTATGAAATGTTCAGCTTCTTACATCTGCCAGACTTGTTCTGTGTGGCTCTCTCTCTTTGAATTTTGTGATGACACTTCGCACTCCACTTACTGACACTTGGATATGCTGTGATAACTTATTATTTCCCTCTCCTGCTTTGTAAGCATCAAAAATTCTTTTTCTAAAGTCTAAATAAGTTTATTTTGTTTTCTGGCATGATGCCTTCAGCTCCAGTGTGTCTTTGTGTTAAGTGTAGGACAAGTTTGAACTAGATTGATTAATTACAAGCTGTGAGTGTTACAAAGTAAAAACACATGATTTAAGCACAGCAGTGGTTTGTGTTTAAGCTCAATGAAAGGTCAGTTCTTGAGATGGGCAATGATTTTGACCCTGGTACGTTTTTTGTGTGAAATGTTTTTTTTTCTGTGTGCATAGTAAAAAGCAGTGTCAAAAATGTAATGATCTGTTGTACCGTACTTGGAAAATTTACTTAGTCACCCAGACTTTTAGAGATTGGCAAAACAGATTTAAAAGGCTATAGAAGTACTTGTATGAATGATGTGTTAACTTTGGACACAGCCAAGTAAACAGTTTACATTCTTTCTGGATTAAAAAAGCTTACTTAAATTGTATGTAAGTAACTCATGACACACAAAAATTGATCTAAGTTCTCTGTTCTTCTCTGTTTATCTTATTATGTCTTACAAGTACAACCCCACTTCCAATGAAGTTGGGACATTGTGTAAAATGTAAATTAAAACAGCATACAATGATTTCATTCACTAATCCATTTCAACCTATATTTTATTAAATACACTACAAAGTCAAGATATTTATTGTTCAAACTAATAAACTTGATTGTTTTTTGTTGTTATTGTTGTTGTTTGTTTGTTTGTTTGCAAGTATTCACTCAATTTGAATTTGATGCCTGCAACACATTCCATAAAAGTTGGGACAGGGACAACAAAAGACAGGGAAAGTTGAGGAATGAAAAAAAAACAAAACAAAACAAAAAAACACCTGTTTGGAACATTCCACAGGTGAACAGGTTAATTGGAAAAAGGTGAGTGTCATGATTGGGTATAAAAGGAGCATCCCTGAAAGGCCAGTTAACAGTCCAGCAGTTTAAGAACAATGTTTCTCGATGTACAATTACAAGGTATATATGGATTTCATCATCTACAGTCCATAATATCATCTAAAGATTCAGAGAATCTGGAAAAAACTCTGCACGTACATTTAAGTTTCAGTTTCTCTTCTCTCCCTGCGCTCCACCTCTTTAGCCTGCAGACAGACCCTTCTCCTCCTCTGCCCTTCAGTCAAGTCACTCAGCAGCAAACTGCTGGTCCCATTTGGCAGAGAGGATCACTGTTTACTGCTATTTTACAGGTGAATACCAAAACACTGAAAGCTACGATGTTTGCAGTTCTGTGGCAACATCACAAACTTGTACAAACATCTAAAAACACAACAAAAAGAGTAATCCAAGCTACTAAGTAAACAGAGGGAGGAAGAGAATCCTCAAACTACAGCCCGACCCCAGGCTCAGAGAAAGGAGTCATGAGCAGAGCCCTTTCAGCATTATCCAGGTAGATAATTTATGAAAATGAAAGTAAATTTAAGTCATCTCCAGCATTAGTTCATGTTCTTTTTCAAAGTGAAATTGTTCTTAATAGTTGTAACTTTAGAAAACTGATTACATACTATTGAGACAATCACGTAACATATTAAACCAGTTAAAGAAATCTGACTGAATTATTTTACTGGAACTAAATGTTATGTATCTCAAACCTCAAAATATGAGAAAGAAAAATTACACTTCATTACACTTTATACTAAATTGGAACATTCATACTGATTCTTGAAAATTCAGTGTTAAATTATTTGTTTAGCATAAGCTTTTGTATAGGCACACACAGTATTAAACATTCAGACGGTTCACCCAGAGCGTGAAACTAGCCAGGGCCCGCTTATTTCAGCAAGACAATGCAAAGCCATTTTCTGCATGTGTTACAACAGCATGGCTTTGTAGTAAAAGAGTGCGGGTACTAGACTGGACTACCAGACCTGTATCCTGTTGAAAATGTGTGGCGCATTATGATGCATAAAATACGACAATGGAAACCCCGGACTGTTGAGCAACTGAAGTTGTACATGAAGCAAGAATGGTAAAGAATTCCACCGCCAAAGCTTCAACAATTAGTGTCCTCAGTTCACAAACACTTATTGAGTGTTGTTAAAAGGAAAGGTGATGGAACAGTGGGAAACGTGACCTTGCCCTAGCTGTTTAGGAACGCATTACAGGCATCAAATTCAAAATGAGTGAATATTTTCAAAACACAAAAAAAGTTTATCAGTTTGAACAATAAACGTCTTGCCTTTGTAGTGTGTTCAATTGAATATAGGTTAAACGGGATTTGCAAATCATTGTATTTTGATTTTATTTACATTTTACACATCCAAACTTCACTGGAATTGGGCTTTTACTAAGCTTAAATAGGAGAGTAACTCAGTAGTATCTTGTGAGAAAAAAAATCTTTTATAGTGTTAAAAAATATCAGCAGGTAATTAACTAAGTTTGTCTTACAAAGATAAAGAACAAATACAGGAAGTGAATCCATCATCCATTCTGACTGATGTAGTTGGTTTTTTTTCAAGCAAAAATATAATGTGTGATATTTATAAACACACCATTTATGGGTGCACTTTTTATGTAACATAGACATGTTCATTAAACCTTTTATCCATTTGGTTTGGGAAATATGTGGTAATCTTAAACTTAAGTATTTTCAAAGTGAAATGACCAAAATTAAGTGCAAAGCCATTTAAAATGACTAAGGATAGTTCTTCAGTCGGTAAGCATAAACTGAGTTGGTGTTTTAAAAAATATGAACATAATTTTTTCTCTTTCTCTTCAAAAGGCTTTAGCTGTGTCCCTCTGTTGGACCAGTTGACGAACAGGGATGAACTGGTCAGGACTGGAGAGTCTGTTGAGTGGAGTCAATAAATACTCCACTGCATTTGGAAGGATCTGGCTGTCCATGGTGTTTGTGTTCCGTGTCCTTGTTTTTGTGGTGGCAGCACAAAGGGTTTGGGGTGATGAGAGCAAAGACTTTGTGTGCAATACTCGCCAGGTAAGAAAGAGTATGTTATGTTGATGTATAAGCTGCTTTTTAAACCTTTAAACAAAGATAAAAAAAACTGGATAGATAAATCAAAATTCATAACTATGATTTAAAAATAAATAGATAAATAAAATAACCTTTTCACCCATATTTTTGTAGCCAACATGTTTTTATCTTAAAGGCTCAGTTGGTAGTCATGGAAAGCTAGCATGAATTTGAATGTAATATCTCCTCAGGACTCTGTTTAGCCCCCACCCTCCCACACTCAGAGCTCCTCCAAAATGATGTCTCCGCTCACAGTCACGAGCGCCACTGATTCGGGATCATATGATCATGACTGATTCAGAACCACAGACTCAGACCGGTCCACAGCACTACGTTTGCACTACCTTAGCAGTTATCAGGGTATAGGTAGTTTTTCTGCCATTCTCCAGTGTACTTGGATCCCTATTGGTTATGTGCACTGAATCAGGGCTAGTGCACGCCGACGAAATGTACGCACAGGAGGCGGGCAGAACGGCAGGATGGGATTTGATTGGTTTAACAAATTGGATGCCAAACGCTAGGATTGGTTGGTGTTTTCCCAGGTTTACTCCTGCTGTAGACAGCAGATATTTTTCGCTCCATTTCAGGAACACATCATGCATTGATTGACATCAGGACATAAAGATCATTTTAACAAGAATAACAAAAAGTATATCTAGATCTGATTACCAACCCTGCTTTTAAGTTAGAAACTGAGTGATAGCGGGGAAATGTATGACTAGTGGGTGGTTATGTGAAATACAATTCCTATAGAGTACAAGACCCAGACATAAAAGAGGTCTTGTCTCACGTCATTATCATCTATTTAAACATAGTAATTGGAGTGCTTTATAAAAGTTTTTCTTGTTATCATTTATTACAGCAGTAAAAGCTATGGTTTCAACTAAATCATTTAAACTTAGATACCCTTTCTCTTTTTTCTGTAACAATCTTGCTTTTGTTTTTTTTCTGACATGAATATAGGAACCAGTGTAGCCAACCATTTTATTAACAATGCAGCCATGATAGCAAACATATACTTAACAAATATTCTTTCTTTTTGCAGCCCGGCTGTACTAACATCTGCTATGACCACATCTTCCCCATCTCTCACATTCGTCTGTGGGCACTGCAGCTGATTTTTGTTACCTGCCCATCTCTGATGGTGATGGCTCATGTTAAATACCGTGAAGGAAAGGACAGGAAATACGTGGAACTGCATCATGGCTCTCACCTTTACGCCAACCCTGGCAAAAAGAGAGGAGGGCTGTGGTGGACCTATTTGCTGAGTTTGGTCTTCAAAGCCGGGTTTGACACATCTTTTCTCTACATTCTGTATCGAATATACCATGGATATGACTTGCCCAGGTAAAACTTGTGTAATATATTTTAACTTTTTTAAATTTTTATCCAAAACATTTCTTGGAAATATAGAATTTATGTAAGATGATTTTCTCTCATTTCAGATTATCCAAGTGTTCACTCCCCCCATGTCCAAACACCGTTGATTGCTTCATCAGTCGTCCAACAGAGAAAAAGATCTTCATGCTGTTCATGGTTATATCCAGTGCTCTGTGCATCTTTATGTGTATCTGTGAGATGATATATCTCATAGGCAAGCGCATCGCCAAATTGCTCAGGGTCCGCCAGGAAAATGAAAGGCTCCTGTTTGCTGAGCAACATGAGCTTACTACCATGGCCCCACCCAGGTCCCAATATCGTAAGACTGACCCAACGCTGGACAGCCAGATGAGTTTAAACAGGAGGGAAAAGGCCAGAGAAGCTGGTGTAACTACAACGCTGTAGGATTAAAATGTCACTGGGTTTGTTTGTAATCAGTGACGACACCAGAGGACCATGGATTCCAATCCAAAGTGACTACAAAGCCTTAAGACTTTTTTGAAGGGTTGTTCCCATGAAGCTTGATCTCTGGGATCCAGTCGAACATTGGACATTCATGAATCTCTGTTGGGCGGATACTGGCTGGCTGTATGTTTTCATGGAATTTTAGGGAAAAGGATGCTTCAACAATAGATTTATTTCTTTGTAACCTTGGCCTTAGCAGAGCCCAATATGTAACAACAACCAGATATGTAATTTAAAAAAGTAATAAGACCTAAAATGTGATATCTGGCCCAAAATGTAACAAGATGCTGAGTCCGAAATGTAGTAACTTTTTGCCCAAAATCTAACAACTTTACGTTTCGTTTTGTTTTGTTTTTGGTTTTTTTTTTTACATTTTTTAAAATTACATCACAGGTTGTTGTTGCATATCGGGCTCTAACAGGTCTTTCAATTGAGAAATTTCCAGGATTTGGGGATTTACTGTTTGAGTGTCTTGCATTGTTTGTTTTATAAAGTTTACAACAGTAATATTTCATTTTTATTATAAACAACCCTCTGTGTATGAATCATGTTTTACTGCTTTTCTTCTAACTGAAAACAAAGTGTTGTTGTTTGCTCACTCCATATGTAGAATCAATTTTTAATACTAGGTTTAACTTCTTCCACCATGGAAGATGGCACTGATGTTGATTAAATCATTCGAAGTTTTACTTCCCAGCTCACCTGCTCCTCAACAGTATTTTCTATTTACCCACACTGTGCTGGTCGTCCACCACATGAGTCAAATGAGCTCACCTGTGTTCACAGCTACTATTCATCTGTATTTAAACCAGTGCTTAACCCTTCTTCAAGCTTTCATTGCCACTGAAAAGAAGAAGATGTCCACATCCGGCTTCAGTCAAATAATGTCCATTGAAAGGTTCCGGAAATGTAGAATAAATTTAATTATCTTAAAACTTTAAAGCTACCATGAAAAAGTTCACTTTTTCTTTGAGTCCCCTGATACTCAATGATCAGAAATGTTGATTTTAATGTGCTTGTGAGTGAGTTTGTGAAGCAACAAAAACTAAAGCCCTGCGATCTTACTTTAATTCTTAAGTCTTTTAAAAGGAAACACCTTGTCTGTGCAACTCTGATAGCTCCATAAAGGCGATTATGGGCTGAGATTCTGTGAATCTGTGCTTGATTACTCTTCCTCACAGACGAAGATGACATAATGCGTGTGCCATGCTGAACTGAAATTGAAATGTAAAAACTAAATCTAAATTTTGCAAACTGAAATTGAACTTTGATTTTTTGAATTTAAGGAATAAAGAGAGTTGAATTTTCAAGTATGTTAAACACAATTTCAAAACAAATATATTCATTTGCAAAAGATTAAATTAGATTTCAGATCATGCTTTTTAAATTCAATATTATAATTCAAATACAGTTTCTAGTGGCACAAATCTCAGTCCATAGGCAATGAACTCGTTCTTTACCACAGTCTGTAGCAAAGCTTTTACAATATACATCTTTTCATCCTTTTATCCACCTATGGATCTCTGGATCTCCTCTTCAGCAGCCGGGTAAGGTTGTCAAAAGAAATCCTGACCGATCAAGGGACCCCCCTTTATGTCTTGAGTCATCAGAAAGTTGTGTGCCCAATTGCAGTGTTTCTCAAATTATCAGTTTGGTTTGTTATAGAAAGACATGCGTGTGAACACTTCTAATGCAACATTTTAAAATGACATTATCAATAATTTTTTAGGTAATTGTTCCAGAGTCTCTCAACTATCATGAATATAGGCATACATACTTGTCATAGCTAAAATTATACATATTTTAATGAGCGTTTGTTAGAGTTAAACCATACGATCAAAACATATTTACCTCAGTACTGTAATCAAAACTTACCTTGACAGAGCTTCTAGACTCCAAATCCAGAAATGTGGTCTCACTGGAAATTTCGCTGTGGACTCGTGGAGTAGTGACTGATGATGATCAAATATGCTTGGAATTGTTTGCACGTGATTTATGCTACACAGTTGAATTTGCATTCAATCATGTTGTTTCAACCAAGATCACTGCAGAGGGAGTAGATCTGTGAGGCCAAGAAACTAGCTGAAATCTGTCAAAGCAATACTGCCCAAACAGTGCAGATTAATATCAGCTGGTTTAGTCTCAACTGACGCCCAATAAAGAGTGTCTCATTTGCCAAGGTGTCAGGCAAGTGGCATCGCATGATTGACTAACTATGACCAGGTACTCTTTGAAGATTTCTGACAGAATATACGCAAAAGAATGATCAGAAGAGTTGTCTAAGAACCAAGGACCACTCATAAAGAGCTTAAGAATAAGCAGGTACAGTTGTTTCAAAGAAAACAAAGCAATTCATTTTACCACTTCTGACGAAAAGCCATGTTGAAGCTAAATTAAAGTTTCTTGCACAACGTTTGGACAAGCGTATGAAGTACTGGGATGACAGCAAGATCAAACTCTTTGGACATCATAGCCCACACCATGTTTTCAGGAAAAATGGCACTGCACATCACCCTAAAAAACACAGTGACCTCTGGAGGTGGGAACATCTTGTGTGGGGCTATATTTCATCTATGGTACAGGCAGTCTTTATATAACTGAAGGAAGGATGAATGGAGGAATGTACGAAGAGATTCTTGATAAGAACCTGCTGGTATCTTACCACTGTGGACATTTCAGCGAGACAATGATCACAAACACATAGCCAAGGAAACCCAGTTGGTTTCAGAGAAAGAAAACACAGTTGGTAGAATGGCCAAGTCAATCACCCAACTTAAAAACAACTGAAAATCCATGGAATGAACTGGAGATCAGAATTCATAGAAGAGACCCCCAAAACCTACAAAATTTGAAGACAGTTTGTGTGGAAGAATGGGCAAAAATCAAACCTGAGCAATGCATGACGCTAGTGTCCATGTTTGGATTTCTTTTTGTGTGGATTACTTAGGTTGTTACCATAATGTGGTGAAAATTTCACATCAATAGTACCATCAGAAAAAAATTTACTGAGAAAAATGCTGATGAGTTCAAATGCTTCTTTACCCCACTGTATAGTCAAACTCTTTACATGCAATAATGTGATAATTTCATTTTCCCAAAAAGTGAAAAGTAATAACCAACTCCAAGAAGTGAAACACAAAATAATGACAAAAGAGAATGTAGTCTGAATCATATATTCAATTAATTTCATTTGGTATGGTGAGGGGAAGGGAGTTAAGATGCATATATTTGGGTGTTACAGATAACTGCCTTGTGGAAAAAGAAAATCTTGACAACAGATATAAGCCTTATATTTAGAACGAACAGTTTATCCAGAATGAAAGTTGTTCTGGTATGGGAGGAAAAACATTCCTTTTTGAATATTCACAAACATGATCAAGTCTAAAACAAAGACTGGGAAACATGAAGAGTCAAATCAATTCACCACCTTTCAAAAATACATTTGTCCAGTATTTCATCTTTGAAGGAGGAATGCTGGACTAAGGTCTGCCACTTTTCCCCCCTGCAAGCGAATGCAAAGCTTGTAACATACATTATGAATGAATGTTACAAAAACAAAGAGAGAAAGTTTTGACACACTTTTGACATGGCAACATCATTCCATGACTGGCCACTTTCAATCTCCGAGCCAGAAGTTTTCTAAGAAATAAACACAGCTTTGCCTGAGCCGGCACCCTCGCTACACTGATGGTTAAGATAGTAGTGTAATTCTAATTACCTTGTTCTCCTTGTATGTGTGTGTGTGTGTTTTTTTTTTTTTACAGGTTTACCAATATGGTACAAAAATGGTCAAAAGTACCTTCCTGAAAATTATGACTTGGTGACTGTCTGGAGAGTTAAAACATGTTAAGCATGGTTCATCTTCCAATATGGGAATGAATTTCTGTTGCAGTTCTCTCAGTCCCAGTCCTCCCAGTCTCCATCCAGCTATTGAAAAAGCCAAAAAAGAAAAGGTTAACCTGATATTTATGATTTGTTTTACATTTTAATTAACTGTAGTAAACTTTATACTTGCCTCTTCAGATGCTTCTATTTTTGAAAGTGCCAACTGAACTTCTTCTTCCGTCATGTCAAGGTCAAAGTCTTTCTCCCAGTCCTCACTCACATCTGTGCTCGACCCTGGAGTGGGATAAATGAGTTTAAAAACTTACGTGCTCCTCAAACTGATGCTTCAGTGTACAAATTTTGAGGAAACACGGCAAATGGAACATAAAACTTATTCCTGTTTTCACTGCTCCTTAAGATTCAGACTCTCCCTGATAACTGAAGAACTGTTTAAGTATTCATACCTTTCTTGCCATTGTTAGAGGGTGTAGATTTTCCACTGTCAGAATTAAGCTCAAACACCCTCAGATCCTGTGGCCCCTCCTCCTTTGCTGTCGCTGGTTTAGAGATGGATGCAGGAGTCCTCACTGATGCCCCGTCATCCCTGAATGCTTGTTGGGGTACAGCCTCCTCTTGGGTATCAAGAGGCAAGTCCTTGTTCAAAGGTTGCTGCAATTCTTGTGACTTTATCTTGACATCTTCCAAGGTAGCTTCTGTTAGTTTCTGGGTTAGCTCTGTGGCAACAGGCTCTGCCCGCACTTCCACTTGTGTTGGCTGGCTAAGGCTATCACTGCTTACTGAGTGGGCGATATCATGCTCTTCAAATGAAGACAAGACAGGGATGAGCGGAGTGGTTCCTGTAAGAGTTGTTGAGGTCGGGGGCAGATTGGTTGATTCGTTTTCCAATTTGGTTGTACAGTCAGAAAGATCTGACGCCGTTGCACCAAGGAAGTCATCTACCAGAAAAACAAAAACAAACAAACATTAGAATGGCAGATAAGGTCATATTTTATTTAGGGATGCACCAAAATGAAAATTCTTGGCCAAAACCAAAAACCAAAATTAAGACACCGAGGCCAAAACCGAAAAAAAGGATTATTCCAATCATTAGTACCACTGCATAAATGAATATTAATGCTTCAAAGAATAAAACAGAGATGACCTGGGGGGGTTTTGAAAAAGTTTTTTTTCTGCATCTTTTGTGATGGTTGTCTGTGTGTGCCTCAGGGCAGAACTCTGCTGTGCGCGATACAGAGAGCAGAGGAGAGTTGTGAACGCGTGGCGATCCCGTCATGTAAATAAGATAAATAACATGAGACTATTTAGTCTGTAAAATAAAAGAACAAGATATAGGTCTGATCTACAAGAGAGGAATGCCCCTCATCTTGTTCAGAGCGACAAGTCCTTTGTCCTGTGCAGATATCAGAGCACACTTTGCAGTCGGCCCTTATTCAGAACAGAGCATGCGGTTTTTGCTTGCTTGCCATGTCGTTTCCATGATAGAAGTCTTTTGACCAAAAACCAAAAACACACTTTTGGGCCATTTTCAGCAGGAAATTTTCGGTGACCAATATTTCAATGTATCCCTAATTTTATTCATAGAATAACACAAACCGACATAATTAAAAACAAACAATTTACAAAACTATAAAACAACGCATTATGTACCTTCTTCCTCCTCCTCCCAGCCCAGGGTCTCTGTGTGCGTAGTCTGTTCTGCCCTCTGTTTTAATGCCAATCTTCTGCTTTCTTCCTAAAATCACAGGAAATGAGCTATAAAAACAGTTCTACAAATAAATGATGTTGTATCAAATGTATTACCAAGCAATGATAAATTTATAATTAGGGACCGAGCCTGACCTCAAGGGTTGGCAAGCCCAATTGGAACACTTAGGATTAATATTATTATTACTCATATATCTTTCTATGCCACAATGAATCACATATTTACAGGTCACAAAGTGCCCAAAAACTCACCAAACCTGAAAAATTTATAAATCCATTGGTTTTTGTGGGATTATTTGTTCCACAGTGAACCCTTCCTGCAGCTCCTCTGGCTACTTAAACCTCATGCATGACATTTTTTACACTTATCTATCACGCCAATACCTACAAAAAAGACTGAGGGTCAAAGTTCAAGGTATTTTCAAGAAACTTTTGACAAGCTTAATAACTCTCAGGTACTTCAAAGGCAACAAACTCAACAAATTTGCCTATCAACAAAATGTGCATCTGTTGCTCCACTTCTGCATGCAGCGAAGATGCATTCAATATATAAGCTGATGATCTGCCCATCTCTACTTCAGGGAGGGCTACCAAAAGATTCTACATCTATATCCCCAACTACAGGCCTGGCATGCATACTAAAGCATTTTCAGTCCCTTCGCGTTTTTGTGCAAATGCAGATTTCTTCACTACGTCTTTTGCATTTTCCAGTGAAACGTTGTGTAAACAGGGCCTTAGACTCAGCATTTTCAAAGCTGAACTCTCAATTACTTTCCAGTACAAATGTTAGCATCCTATAATACACAACCAGTGCTTGTTACAATGTTTCAGATGGAATGTGCCTGTGGAACCTTCACAAAGATTCTCTAAGATTCTTTATTTTCATAAGATAACATGATAACTCAAGGAAATTATAAAATCAGCCAGTGGGTAGAAACAAAGACAAAGAACAGAGATGAAAGGACAGACCACTTGAATGTTGGGGATAGTCTTCAGTTCAATAATAAGAAGGTATGATCACCTGGTCAAGTTGGAAGACTTTGTAGAAATACCTTTGCCAGAATTCAGAATGGGCTACAGCTGCTGGAACCTATGAATACAAAAAGGAAAGTGTCTTTATCTGGTTCAGTGTACTACATTTTGAAAATAAAATAAGTACACCTTGTGAGCTACTTTGGACAAAAGCCATGTGTGATGTAAAAATTAAATTCAGATTGAAACTGTCTAGGTCAGCAGTAACACATACCATTTTGTTATAGAGGGCTCGAATAGAGGGACTGTTAACCAGAAGTTCAGAGATTTCTTTCTTATTGTCTTCCAGTCTGAAAGTGGAAACCCAGTTTTCAAACTTCTCTGGGGGACCTGCACAAAGACAACTCATCTTTTAATTACCCATGAAATACATCAAGAGCATCAGAGAATGTTGACAAAGCATGAATCACCAGCTATTTAATATTTCAATGGTAGAAACATCGTTGATAAAAGAGAGGCTTATTATTTTGAGATGTGAGGGCAGCATTTTTGAAAGATATGAAGCATTGATAGTAACTAAAAAAGAACTATGCAGTTCAAAGGTCTACAGTCAAAAGGACGGGAAACTGCAGAATACTTTCAACAAATGTAATGTTATACTAACAGTGCAGTGGAGGGTTTGAAATACTTCATACAATCTTACCATCGGGCTCATTGCAGTATGTAGCAGGGTCAGCTTGCAGACTGTAGAGACGTGCCTAAAGGAAAAACAAATGCTTAGATATGACAGTGGTTTGTTTTTATGTGATCTACTTCCCCTTAATGTTTCCTCCAAATACAAGACAGAAAATCTATCTGGAATCAATACATTTTACAATGTTCCAAAATTACCAAAGTCAGCATTAAATGTATTCAAACTTTCCACTAAATTGATTTTTCTATTTCATATCTCTGTCAATAGTTCAACAAAAGGTTTAAACCGGCTCAAAATGAGGTCGCCAATAAATCTGCTCCCACTGAGATTTTCTAAGAGGCTCTCATAGCCTCCACTGCGCAGACTCTGGCTGCACAATGGTGGCGCCCATAACAGGCTTTTTTGGCTTCGAAACTGTACAATGGTTAAAGGCGGAGCCACACTGTCCATTCTATATACAGGCTATGGTTTAAATGGCCAAAAGTACAGCAGTGAAAACCTGTGCTCACCTTAGAACTGTCATAGACCTCTGTTGTTCCGGCTGGTGTTGCCACCAATGTAATCACATCACAGTCGATGGTTTTATCCGGGGGTGGAGCAAGTGTGTCTGTTATTACACCTAAGAAACTCGAAAGGCTCTTTTTTACTTTTTCTGTGGTCTCAGATGAACTTTCAACCTGAAAATCAGTATAGATATTCGTGAGAGTAGGTACAACAAAAACTTTTATTTTGAACAAGCTGTGCATGTGAAATAGAGCATGGATCAATTTAACACTCTTTACACTTGCACTTGATCACACCTCAAGGAGGCAAAAAAAGACAAGGCAAAGTGAGGCAAGGGAAGGGCTGCAACCTACCGCAAGCTTGTTTTTGACAGCAGCAGCTGTAGCCACAATGGAGCAGGTTGTGTCATGTTGCACTACAGTTGAGAACTCTGTTAGGTCTCGCTTCAGGAATTCTAAGGCCTCAGATGACTGCAAATTAAATTGAAAAAACAGGATCAACCTTATCATCATCTCGATGATTTTTTTATTACAAAAAAATGTCAAAAACACCAAAAGAAGAGAGTCTGATAAAGCTTTTGCCAATGATGCGTGAAAAATTTACAGTGCCAAAAATTAGTCTCAAATATGCCTTTTATCTTTACCATTTTGCTCAACAAGACTGATGTTGTTGCTAACTTATTTATTTATATTGTACTTCTTTTCTCAGATAATAGCTTTAAAATCATACCATCACCAAAACGATGATCTCAGAATCTAGCATAAACCTGTCCAACTCTTGAGAGGACCTGAGATGAATTTCTTTACTGTTGACGAATAGCTTCTGTGGATTACCTTTTCTTTGACAGCCTGGTAGCTCTGCTGAAGCCAACCTCCCCACCAGCCTTCTCTGTAAACGTTGGAAACAAGATTTAAGAATTAGCAGCAATTCTGCCAAACTGATGAAACAGCGATGCTTGAACAAACCAAACTCCAGGTGCCTTAGTACTCAGTAGAACGTCTAACTAGATCGTCACTTCACAGAAACTGAACATGCTGTAAGGTAGACCTTCTCAATGTTTCTCCAACAACCTTTCACACAAACACATGCGAACGCAAACACACCTAGCAATAATTATGGGTCACCTAACGTCAGCTGTTTTTGAAAGTGCGATTGCTATAAACCAACATTGAATATTGCTAAACGAACGAACGGTCAAACAAAACCAGAAACACATACACAAATGTATTGACCCATCTAGTTTTTCGTTCGATTTAAAACCCATATTTACGATGATAATAAAGACGATGCTAAAGCTAATATCATCTGAGTTTAGGTAAACAAATGCACTTCCTGGGCTGATTCCTTGGGCTGTAAAGTGCTGCGATGAAAAACGACGCCTAATATGGAAATAAAAATATGATAAGAAACACACACGGCACACGTAGTCGGAGGAGTTTTTTGTTTTGAAGTTATATTTTAAAATAAAAAGTCATTTGCTGGTTCACGCTCACCCTTCAGCCATCTTCAGACGGTGACATCATCAGTTGTCAAGAAACTACTTCTGCTCTCTCTCTCTTCCTTTGGCGGTTGGCAAATCGGCTCAAAGGCGCTTTACCGCCACTTGTCGGACCGGAGTACGGAGTTGTCACTCGAAAATAGGAATAACAAGAGACGGAAAGAAAAAGGGTAGAAAAACTAAATATTTCAGTCATCCGGTTTCCTTCAATAACTTTATCAGAAGTTTGCATTTATACATTTATGGGTCCAGAGTTTTATTGTATTTTAGGCATTCTTGGGACAAAAATCGTGACTAAATTATATATTCTCAAATTGAATTCAAGCTATATACCCAACACAGCATATCTCACTTTACAATTGAGAGGCTCATAGAAGGACCCACTAGCAAGAATGTTTGATTTCATATCAATTAAATCCTTGCCACGTGATATTGAAGTCATTCCTGTCCAAGCCACTTAGAATGTACGTTTTGTTGACCTTTCTAATGATTATTTTAAGTTTTGTGTGAAGCACTTCAAGTTCCCTTGTTGCCATCATGGGCTATAAACTTGTTTACCTTGTTGCCTTTTTTTCATGCGATAAAAATCAATAAGAAAGAAATGTAACTGGTGTTTATATGTTGTTTATTTTATTTTTTTACATTTTGCCTTTAATATTATTATCTTGTGTGAGTATCCCACATTATCATATTCATCTGTCTCTTATTTTTTGAGACACTTGAGCAAAAGAATTCCTCACAATAAGATATTAGTTTTATCTTTTCTTAAGATACAGTTAATGCCCACTGATTTGCATATAATTTCTCTCTTCATGTGTATTTTTTTGTTCTTCTCTGGCTCTGTTTTGCATGTCTGCCATTTCAAAGGCTCAGGTCCAGTGGTCTGTGAAGTTGTTCCATCTGTTTCGTTATATTCCTTCTTTTTTTTCCTGTGCCCTTTTTCTAGTTGCAAGTTCCATTCCTTGCCAAGTTGTCTTACTTTGGCACTTTTCCCATGTCTCAAAGATTCTGCTCCTAAAGCAAACATGGACCCATTTTCCATGGAGTAATATGGCCTGGGACTTTCTTTGTGTTATTGCTTGTGGAATGACCCTTGGTCTTGGGCAACTCGGTGCCCGACAGCGCAACAGAATACAAACTTCTCAGAGTAACACATGTTGCACTGTTAAACATGCAGGATTAGTTGTACATTGTAATGCAGACAGAGGTGTGAAGCCTGTGTTATTTATTGCTGTGCCATCTGAATTTTCAGCAGTTTCCATTTCATTAAGCTCAGTTCAATCTCAATCCACAGCTGGCTGTTCCTCTTCATAATTTTTCTCTCTGCTTTCTTCTTCATCTCTGCTTTTCCTAATCATATCTGTCTTTGATTTTTTTATATACTTTCATGTCAAACCACTTAAGAAAACTTCTCTTTTGGACTCATAACCTTTCTTTTTTTTTCCCTCATCTTCTGTGTCCCTGAAATCACCACTATCACTGATTCGATCCTTACCCTCAAAATCTCTTTCTCCTCTTCTTTATCATCATCTTTCTCCTTGACATCATCATTTCTCCTTCTGGCATCCCTTGGCTCTACATGGTTGAGTGAATAAAACTGCATCAACGACAGTAGAAAGGGACTGTGCTGGAATGTACACACGTAAAACTGGGCTGAAAAGTCTCCCATGTATGGGTCACTGTTTGGGATATGCCTGTTACATCAACCAAACCAGACAGTTAACCCCTTAAACTTCCCCTCAAAATGCCAAGAACACCTGTAAAAAGCATAGCCAAATTAAACTTGATGCTGTTCTAGTACCCTCTGGAGTACATACAAAATCATGACGATGATGAATTAAAAAACTGCAGTTTGCTGAGTGTCCACTTGAGGCTGGCTCAAGTTCCAGAAGCCACTTACACAACAAGCCAAAAAAAGAGGATTTTAACAGCACACACTGTTTTCCCAATCAGAGGCACAAGCAGGACCCTGTAGCTGTAGTGAGGAGGCTTAAAGCCTGCCTAATTTACAATATGGCACCCACAGATATGCTTTAAAACTCTGTATCAGAAACAGACTTGTGATGTTATGGATACTATGTCCATATCAAATATATTCTATGGTATGAACAAGTCAGTCTCACAGAGCAGCAAAACGTAGAAATCATACTGAACTGAATGTTTTCCAGAATTAATCATATCTTTATGAGGATTTGGTGGCGTTTCATATATCAAAATAGTGAAGGTAATGAATAAACTGTAGATTTACAGATCTTACCCTGAAAAGGATCTGAAATGACATTTGCGCTCAATAACATTTAACACAACCAACTTGGAAGTAATACAATTTTATATACCATCCATGCAGCACTGCTGGTAAGCACATGCTACAGAGCACCATGACAGCAGCAGCCAATCAGAATGCATGTAATGTAGCTGTAATGACTGCGAGGGCCACACCATGGGCTGACACCATTTGAGGCTGATTATGAGACACCAGTTTTGCAAGTTAGTGTTGATTATAATCTTTAAAAAAGGGAGGCCTCCCCACTAATTTTCACAATGTGTTCTGCATCCTCTATCCACCTGTTCCCGTATAAAGAGGGGTCTTGTGGGAGAATCTGAGGTCCAGGGACCAGGTGACACTGAGCTGGTCCCCATGAGAGAAGCTCTTCTGCCTCCTTTATTTAGCAGCTGCCAACTCCCACTGGGACATCCTGCAGCTGACAGTCCCTTAGTACTGACAAGGACTCATTTAGTGTCAATGGCCTCAAATATATCAGTGCTAACCGCCTTTGTAGTGAGTGAGGGTTTCAGGCCTTTTTGTCAACAACGCCTGTTACCATGATAAAATGTAAATTGACTGAAGGGGGTTTGTGTCCCGGGCACAAGAGTTTTGCCTTTGTGTCCCACATATGGCCATTGTTCAGGCCTATTTAGCAGTGAAATGTAGGACGGAGCTGGTTTACAAAGAGTTACAACTCTTCATTTCAGTCCAGCTCATCTGTCAACAATGGAAGCAAAAGCACACAGAATGTTTAATGAGTAACTTTCCAATCATACATCTTTACAGCAATCCATCATCAATAATTTTAGTCAAGAAGAGCAATTTCGTATTTTATTTCAAGAAGGCTTAAACAAGTTATATATATATATATATATATATATATATATATATATATATATATATATATATATATATATATATATATATATATATATATATATATATATATATATATGTATATATATATATATATATATATATATATATATATATATATATATATATATATTTATATTTATATTCCTTTTGAGTTCCTGAACTGATGATTTTGTGAGACAGAGACAAATCACCGGCCTTACGCTTAGAACATGGCAACCCCCCTCTCCTGAGTCGGACAAAAGTCACGCGCCTTCCTGGCGCCTCTGTTGTCTTCTCATGTCCAACACCCATTGAGGTAAAAATTAATGGTCCCATTGCTTCAGAATGACATGATGCATTGTCTGTTCCTTTTGTGTCTGTCTAGTTTTTTTTTCAGAGGAAGGCTGATGAGCAAGAAAGACACTCTTCATAAATAGCAACTTATACTTCTTTTCTCTTGATTTTCAAAAATATTTTCATCATCTAACGTGTTCAGAATAAACTACAGTAAAAGCTGAATCATAAACAACAAGGTGACAAACATTAAAAGATTAAGCCAAACAACACTTAGTTGTATCAAATGTTTGCTTTTAATTTATGAAAATAGAAATCCTGTCAGATAGGAGCCACTTAAATTGCAAGAATTTGTGACTACAGATATCAGATAAATAATTGTATTTGTTACATTAAAAAAATACATGAGACTACTCATATTCATAAACAGAGCATAAATGAAGTTGATGACACAAATTCTTTCACAGAAATAGCAGCAATTCACCCCAAATTTGCACATTATTTACAGTATGTACATGTTTTGTAACAAGCCACCATTAAAACAGTTCATTATGTTAACCGCTTGGAACATACATTACTTCAAACAGAACAGGATATTTCTAGTGTCCTGCTCACTTGGTCATAGACATGCTCTGTAATGTAGAGGTAGTGGTTGGCGAAGGCTGGCAAAGTGAGCATGGGCAGGGCATGCCAGGGAAGTGCCTGTAGGTGCTGGTCAGGTGATGGGGGTCCTTCAGAAGTCCCTGAACTGGAGAATGAAAACTCAAGAAGGTGGCAGATGGAGGGGAGTTAGGGGCTGGTACTACAGCAGAGGTTAAGTGATGCTGGACAGCTGATGAGGTGCTGCCCACCAGAGAGTGAAGAGACTGGGCCAGAGGATGCAGAGGGAGGTGTGCATTAGGGGGTGTTGGGTTAATAACAGGCAGAATAGAAGAGCGGCTTTGGACGGTAGCACTACCTCCACAAACATCCCCAACCAGCTTCTTCATCTCCTCCAGAGAGTTGGACAGCATTAGAATGTAGTTGCGAGCCAACAGCAGTGTGGAGATTTTAGAAAGCTTGCGTACTGATGGTCCATGAGCGTAGGGCATGACTTCTCTCAAGCCGTCCATTGCCTGGTTCAGATCATGCATCCTCTTTCTCTCCCGACTGTTGACCTTCAGTCTTAGGTCTTGCATCTCGCCTTTGCTGAGCTCAGACCTGGACTTAACAGCCCCACCAGCAGCCATTATGCTTTTGCTAGCCATGTAGTCTGCTCTGTTTTCTCTGCAGTGGGTCTGGAGCTTGCAGAAGATTCTCCTGGCAGAATTGTCAACAACCAGGTCTGGGGATGAGGAGCGGCTGCATGTGGAGCCAGTGTCAGAGTCCATGATCCTTGAAAAAGATGAAAATTGGCCTTGGATAAAAAAAAATAGTCCAAAAGTACCACAGTAGATACAAGCAGCCCTTTGTAATTGTCTTCTCACCAGTTCCCTGTCTTGTCACCGCAGTTTCACTTGTCTCTGAGTTTGTCCTGCCCAGTCTGGCAACGAGTCTTTCCACATGAATTGGTCTCTTTAAACTGTCACCCTCTGGGCCCACTGGGGTGTATTTATACTGCTGGCACAACAAAGGAACAATAAAGATGCATAATGAGACACTTGGAACATGAGCCAATTGCAAAAGAGACTTACTATCACTCTCCTAACACCTCTTCTTTCCTGTAGCCCACACTTTCCCTCCTCACACCCCCATTTAACACCACAAACTGTCATTAATTCCCTACACATTAACCAAGAGAAGGTTAAGCTTTGTAGAGTCGCAGAGTCAAAAGATGTGTGCTAAGATTCCTTTAAAGATAGAGGGTGCATGACGTACAGTGAATGAGTTTACAGAAGCGTACCTAAAGTAAGACTTCTGAATTAAGTAAATAGAAAAAAACCCAAACACTTATTTGAGTTTGAAATGATAAATACTGAGTTAATCATCCTGATATGCTTTCAACAGAATAACAAATTAAAAGTAATAAAGAAGAAATGTGAGGTCCATGAGTTGCATGGTTTTGTAGTTTCAAAATCCAGACCCACATTTTTAAAGTGAATGTAAAACTAAGATAATGTACTTCTAAAGAGAGATATTAAATACTTTCCAGTAGGACACTGTGTAAAACGTGAGTAAAAACATAATACAATGATTTTTAAATTTTTGAAAACCTTTTAAACCTATATTCCATTTAATACATTACAAAGACAACATTGCAATATTGTTCAAACTGATAAACTTTGTTTTCTTTCTTTCTTTTTCTTCCTTTTTTTTTTCAAATATTCACGCATTTTGAATTTGATGCTTGCACTACATTCCAAAAAGGCTGGGACAGGGTCATGTTTCCATCACCTTTCCTTTTAACAACACTCAATAAGTGTTTGTGAACTGAGGACACTAATTGTTGAAACTTTGGAGGTGGAATTCTTTACCATTCTTGCTTGATGTACAACTTCAGTTGCTCAACAGTCCGGGGTCTGCGTTGTCTTATTTTTCATTTATTAATGTGCCACATATTTTCAATGGGGGACAGATCTGGACTGCAGACAGGCCAGTCTAGTACCTGCACTCTTTTACTACGAAGCCATGCTGTTGTAACACATGCAGAATGTGTCTTGTCATTGTCTTGCTGAAATAAGCAGGGACGTCCCTGAAAAAGACGTGGCTTGGATGGCAGCATATGTTGCTCCAAAACCTGTTTGTACCTTTCAGCATTAATGGCGCCTTCACAGATGGTCAAGTTAGCCATGCCATGGGCACTAACACACCCCCATACCATCACAGATGCTGGTTTTTAAATTTTTCCTTGATAACAATCCGGATTGTCCATTTCCTCTTCGGCCTGGAGGACACCATGTCCATGATTTCCAGAAACAATGTCTTTGCATGGTAGAGTTTAAACTTGCACTTGTAGATGTAGTGAAGAACTGTGTTAACTGACAATGGTTTTCTGAAGTGTTCCTGAGCCCACGTGGTAATATCCTTTACACAATGATGTTGGTTTTTAATGCAGTGCTGCCTGAAGGGTCAAAGGTCACGGGCATTCAGTGTTGGTTTTCAGCCTTGCTGCTTTCGTGCAGAGATTTCTCCAGATTCTCTGAATCTTTTGATGATATTATGGACTGTAGATGATGAAATCCATCAATTCTTTGCAACTGTATGTTGAGAAACATTGTTCTTAAACTGTTGGACTGTTTGCTCAGGCTTTGTTCACAAAGTTGTGAACCTTACCCCATCCATGCTTATGAACAACTGAGCCTTTCAGAGATGCTCCTTTTATACCCAATCATGGCACTCACCTGTTTCCAATTAACCTAAGAATTTTGTGCTGAATAACATCTTATATTTGTAATTGTCAACATGAATGCAAAATTATATATATTTTTGAACCATTTGAATGAAAAAAACATCAAAGTTCTTGGTCTGCAACTCACTCAGAAAAGGCAACAGGCTACATGTTAAGACAAGGTGAGGCTATCTTCCAAGCTTTCAAATTATTCTTTAGTTTTTAATACTACATCAGAGAGAGGGTTTCTTTTCTCAATATCACCTCCTGGCAAATTCCAAATTCAGGAGCTTAAAACTTTTTCTGCTGTCCTACTGAATGAACTCAAATGTACATGCTCAGATGACCGAACAATGAGGGCGCTATCGCAAACATATGCTTTAGCAGTAAGGTATTAAGCTTGATTAGGACTTATATTGGCTCAAGAAAGCCCTAACCTGAAGCAAAAACGTTTTGGGTACCAGCAGGTCTCCTACTCTTTTCTGGTTGATATGTAATCTTCTTGCCTTTTAGTTTACCACCCCCTGCACACAGCAGTGTGTGTTCTTCACCATTTTTTGTCACCTAAATAGCCAGGCTAAATGTATTTATCGATCTCAGTGTTTCCCTTAGTACCCTGTTCTTGAGTAATAAGGTCTTACGAGAGAAAAGTTTTGTGTGCAAGTCTGTGTTTTTGAGATTTTAAAGTACCGCCCTTTGTTGTCTCTCACCTCCTGGAAAAATTGCTTGCAATTTATTCATTTACACCACCAGAAAACAACTGTATTATCCCCATCACAACAAAAGACACAAAAGCACTCCGAAAGTCCTCTAGATGTTTCTGAGTCACTAAAGAGTAAATAACTTTCCCCTTCATCTTTAAGCTGCTACTAAGGGTTTCAAGCTGTGGAAAGCTGTAGGGCAGGGTGAGTCAGGAGGTGGGAGGGGGTAGGGGGTGGTTGTAGGCCAAGGGAGAGACGCTGATTATGAGAGGGATAAAGGGAGTCAGGCCTTCTTCTCTAGAGGTGAATGGGGCTCGATCAGCAGGCTGTCTCACACACTGGCCTGCTCCATGCTGACAGAACTTCATAAATTACCCCACAATTACCCCTGGGGGATGCTAAGGGAAATGAAAGGCGAGACCAGGAGAGAAAGTGAATGGGGTAAACAGAACCAGTTGCTGTGCAGACTGTCATATGGTCCAGATATTTACCTTTAGGTTACCAGAACCAAAATGCTAGTGGCTGCCAGAACACCAAAATAGCATAAGAAGTAATGAAATCTAAGGGGGGAAAAAGATGTTTGAGAGACAGAATAAAACATCCTGTCTGAGTATTTCTATTGTACATGATGATGAGAACCATTTTTATTTAAGTTTATAACATTAAGGAGCTGTATTTTGCCAGATTAAAGTATTAGCTATTGCTGGCGAACCTTGAAACACACTAGTGCACTTATCATATAAGAAAGACCAAAATGAATATGTTACAGATTGTGTCTTTACCCTTGTTCTGCCCATATAGTTGGAATAAAACATTTTCTACCTCTTCTTATAAAATGTCTGACAATGTGATTTATTCTTTATAGATAAAACTTAATGGTTAACAGTGAATATATACAAATGTATTCCTGTAGTAGCTCAGGAGAAAAGATGTACAAACATTGGTAAATTCTGATCAATCAAAAATTACATACACTTGCTTATCCTTTCTGAATTGTGCCGGTTAGACTTGGAACAGTTGGCTGCCCATTGGTGCATTAAAGTGGTTTTGTGTCAGCTCAGACTTCCACCCACCCCTGCTCTCCCTTGTTATCCAGTCACATTAAATGGGACCTGCTTGGCCAATAATCCTCCCTCCTTAAAGCCCAGGCATGACTTCTGTCTTTCATCAGGACCATTGTTTAAGTCTGTTACCCCTCCATGTGCTCTTTTACCACGGCAACACATGCTCTCACCCCCCTCCTTCCTGTCCCATCTGTGTGTAAGCCTGCCATGTGTCTGTTCAAAAGGGTGCCAGGAGCAACACCACTTTATTGTATGAATGTACATGATGCTTCCCTTTTGTGTGAGGCAAAGTCCTTAGCTTTTTACTGGTGAACCTGGGGTCACTGGGCACAGTAACTGAAGTGTTTGTGGTCATTGGCTGATTAATGGCTTAAGTGTGTGCACAAACTTGCTTGGTTTCTATACGGCTTTAGCAGACACACTGAATTAAGTGTATCTGTTTTGTGTTTTTTAAGTAATGGTCCTTTGAAGGTACGAGACGTGTTGGTGACACGCCATTAAGTCCTTTGACTTTTAAATAAATGCAGTGAAATGGATACCCCCAATTTAGGTCACTGGGCACATGCCTGTATTTGTGAGTACAATATAATGGTGTCAAAGTTTGGGAACCTTTATTGGCCTTATTTGTTCAGATTATTTTTTTTTTCGATTAGAAAAGTCCTCTTATTTTCTGCATATATTATTGGGACACCTTTTTTAAAAGAATCTTTCAGCACTTTTTTGTGCTCCATATATAATTTGTTTTTAGAAGATAACCCCCCTCCAATAACAAACAAACAAAAAAAACAAATAAATAAATGATATCCGGGTTCATTTTGTTTGCATGCTGCAATCAGTAGGTACAGGTGCTCTGTGGAACTTATGAAAAGTAAGCTCTTGATGAGAGATGTTGGGCAAAAGAATAGTTTTATAGTTTGAATGTTTGTTATTAACACGCCCAGAATTTTCTGGGGATTTCTTTCATTTGTGGTGAAACAAAAACAGAGAGGATACAGAATTACTGATATGAAAAGTCATATGTGCCCAAATGCACAAGCAAAACCATCCAGAGATGAAATTATTTTTCATGATTATATTTTTTGAAAGTGTCAAAGAGTAATGAAGGACTGAGTTTAAGGCAGAATACACAGCGCTTACAAAAGAAACAAAAGACCTCACAAAAGTACAGCTCTAGTGGCTGTTAAGCAGTATATCTGGGTGACAGTGGGCAGGATGGCCTGCGCACTAGCTAAAGATTTCAAAAGATTACTCTTGAGCCCACAAAGGTACATAGATCTATGAGGCTAGGCGTAGGCGTGAGTGGGCCAGTCACTAGTTAAACATTGGCCATCTTGGATCACTCATTGTTTTGTTAGCAGCTTTATCTAGACCCCTGTTAGCAATGCAGACACAAATATTGGCAGCCAAACTGAGCTGCTACAAAGGCTGTCGCAACCCAAAAAGGAGTGAGAGAGATGTATGGACCCAGGGTGGGGTATTCGCCACGTGGGGCCCCTGGTCGCAAAACCCAAAACAGGACATATTGGACAACCTCCCCCGAAATCCTCCTTTTTGTGTCTTTCTGTAATCTGACAGTGATAAATAGGACACAGAGTCTTCCAGAACAACAAACAGACACTGCCTCATTTCCCAAGGCATGAGGGAGGTGATATCCCATTAGCGCTGGAGGAAAAGAAAGGATTGGGGGGGCATTGCACTAGGACAGAGGGTAACTTCTGTGTAAAGAAAAAAAAAATCGTAAAATTCTCTTCTTAATTGGTGCTCCATAAAATTAGCAAGTCCAAGCCTCTGGATGTCCTCTCTCCCCTGTTACTATTGTGTCTTTTACTGACCCCATCCCTGCCTTTCACTATTAGTCCTTTCACATTTTTATGAGCCATCAGAGAAAGAAAAAACTCTTGTAAGATTGTGCCCTTTGCCCTCAGTTTCTCCTCCTTCTGTTATAAGATATCCAAGTCTGTCTTTAATCACTGAAGAGTAACCCACTATATGGCACATTTAATGTTGTTATGTCAGACCAGCCAGAAGGGGTTCCTGTGTTGACATAGCATAAAAATTCAGCATAAAAAATGTAGAAATCCTGCGTTGTTATTATTATAACTTTTTTCATATTGTGTAATGGTGTAATTCACGTGCTCCTGAATCAAACCCTCTGAAGAGCTAACTTAATAGAAAGGGGGCCTGAGTGGGTGATTCAAAACCAGAGAGTTATCAGTTTTCTGTAGCGCTAGTATGTCTTGCTAAAACCGAACTGCAAAAATCTTTTCAAGTGGAATTGTTAATGAGATGAGAGACTGAAAATACATATTATATATATATTATATATAGGACACGTGGTGAAAATACTATTCTGATTCATTATAGACTCCAGCATCATAATTCTAACATTGTACCTTCCTGTACGCCTCCTGGTTTTTATTTTTTAAAGATTGTGAATTCCTTACTTTTTGTTTTCAGCAAAAGGACTCTATAACAAAAATTGAGTAGCTCAGTGTGTAATCTCTGTCAAGCAACAGGAGGAGAGACAAATGGGTTTTGAAAAAAGGGGGGGGGGCAGTCATTGATATACGCATACGACAGAGAAAGTTAGGGTTAAAGAGTGGGAATGTACCAAAAACATTGTGATGCAAAGAGCACAGGAGGGTTAAAGCCAATTCCACTCGGCTCCCCCCAGGTGCTTTCTATGAGGTGCTGCAGTTTTCAGGACCTGAGTTTCTGAGGGGCAGTCAGCATGCCACAGCATGAAACCAAAGCACTGCCTTAAAATCAACAGGGTACGAGGACATGCCTTTGTCCTTAGAGAAAATGTACGTGGCTTTGGGTGGTGCTCAGAGATAGGTCACATACAGGGAGCATGGAGAGCGAGCGAGGATGATAAAACAAACAGAGAAGAGAAATGTAGCAGGAATTTTTAAAACTGATACATTTTATATATTAACTGATTGTATAAGTTGTTTAAATCAGTATACTACAGTGACATTTACAGTTCAGTTTAACATAAAGATCCATGTTTTGCTCAGCCTCTATGACAGCACACACTTTTGATTCTTTTAGAAATGTGAGGCCTAATAATTGTCTAAACTTATTGACAGATTTAGATACTTAAACTTCAACACTGACTCTGAACATCCACTGTTGAATAAAAATTAAACCAATACAGAAACCAGTTGACATTTACCCTAATGTTTCTACAGTGGACACTTTTCTGTCTTCAACATGTTGCATGGAGCAAATTGCCATTATATATTGCCACTGAAACCATTCTGTTTAATTGTACTACTAGTGGATGAAAACACTCCACAAAGAAGGCAAATGTCATTTATTTGTTTGTTTGTTTGTTTGTTTGTTTGTTTGTTTGTTTTTTAAGTATGAAAAATAATAAAATAAGTTTGTTTGTGATGCAACTTTTTAGCTGCTTTTTTTTTTTTTTTTTAAATGTAAACTGAATTTTCCATTTAAAAATATAAAGTCTTACACACACACACACAAACACACACACACACACACAAACACACACACACACACTTCTAAAAGCTACACTGTAAAATTTTTAGCTGTGAATTCACAATAAATTATTGGATAAGTTTTGCATTACTTTCACAGCAAGGATTACAGCATTATACTGTGAAATTTACTCACAACAATTTACTGTAATTTCACATCTGTGATATTACAATGCATTGTTGTAAAAGCACAGCTGTATACTGTAACTTCAGTTTTAATGACAAAGCAATTACTGTGATATTACAGTGCACTACAAGGGAATTACAACCTTTTGCTGTACATCATTACAACAGGACCCTGTACTTTTACAGTGTGTGCTGTGAAAGTAATGCACAAGTCGACAGTAATTTACTGTAAATTTCTAATCATTGTACAATGAAAATCAAACCCCCTACAGCCACCAAAAAAGGTTATTCAGCATAACTGCCAAGAAATTCAACTTCCTAGTCATCAACTTAGCAAAGCCATCTTAAAATACACAGAATGTGTGCTGAAACCTGCGATTCAATTACCCAGCTGTCAGAGTAACATAAACATGACATGTTATTTTTTTCATCTAATTTACTTTAATATGTAAGAAAGGCAACATCCACAAAATGCCATAGCAGGAATACACATTACAATCACGGTACAATTAAAATCAAACCCACCACCGCCACCACACTCAGCCCAATGACATATTTATTTACAAATAGGGGTTGTTCAACATAACTACCAAGAAATTCAAGAAATTGAACCTCCTGGTCTTAAACTTTCCCCAGCTGTGTCATAATAACAGTACAACAATGGGAATGAGGCCTGTCGCAAAGGTATGTCGCAAAGGGGTGAGGCATTCCTCTCAGTCTCAAACATTCTAAACATTCAACAAAACAGCGTTGTACAAAAATCTTATAATGCAAAGTTGTCTTTAAAAAAAGGCACAAAAAAGTACTCAAAACTTAGCCTGACAACTGCTGCAGAAAAAAAAAAACTATGATGCCCACTCAAAGTCTGTTAGTTTCCTCAAAAGGGTGCTCACATGAGGGTTCATTGTTGTCCGCTTCTTGGTCTTGGAGCCTCTTTCAGGATTGATGCCCAAGAAGCACCTGTTAATAAGCAAAGATAGTGTCAGTTTTAAATAGGCTTATGTATTGCAGTCAACATTTATCAAGGTGTTCAGCTGTGCCTTTTCCCATATCACACCCTAATAGATCTATAATCCAAACTTGTTGGATCTTCCTCTCACCATAAAATTATTTTTTGCCATTTTTAGCCAGGGTGCCTCAGATTAGGTTGGGCAGTGGTCTGGGCATTGTATGTTGTTTTTCTACTGTAAGGGGCTGTTGCCATGTGCGCTGCCCCTCTATTTCAATTTCAATTTATTTAGGATAGCCTGTTGACATGCAGCATTTTGTTCAAATGCATCTTCATGCAACTGGCCAGTTGGTAAATTAAACCCAACCCTGTTGAAGTATGAACAAACACGTCCTTTTCAATAAAGGGTCTGAGAGCATTTTGTTCTGCTTTTAAAGAAAACATTCAATACGTTTGCATTTCACAACAGATGTTTCGAAATCACATAGCTCGCAAAATAAATTTATTTAAATAAAATAAACAGCTGTGATTGGACCGGTAGGTATTTGCTGGAACATAGTCAGTGTAACGTGTAGATACCCAGATTGACCTGCGGAGCGAAATCAAATGAGTTCGCGAGATCAGGATGGTCTCACCAGGCTAGCCTCAGTAACCTTCTTTGTCAGCATTTTAGACCTCAATACAATCACTGAGTTGGAAGCCTATACTATAACTTGAAATACAAGATTAAATGTGATCTTTATACAAGACCTTTGAATGAACTCCAGCGTTGATGATCCAGCGGCAGGATACTCAAGGTTGAAGACGTAATAGCTGCTGAAGAAAGCAGCTACTCCGTGTAAAAACAAAGGGTGTGGGCCCATCACAACATGTCCCTCAATGGATATAAGCCACCCAGAGGGCTTCGTCATGTCACCTGAAATGAACAGATACCACATCATGTGTTATGAGCACTTTGAGATCGTTTCAGATATAGTGTGCCATGCAAATGTAATTATTATTATTAGTGTTATTATTATTATTATTATTATTATTATCATTATTAGGGTCCTCGAGAAGAGACGAGAACCCCTTCTGGTTATTATTATTATTTATTGTGGTCATGTAGATTTCTAAAATTAAAAAAATACTGAGTTGGAAATTTTGATACAAGATCCAAGTAACAATACCTTGAATGATCAAGCAGGGGGTGCTGGGGAGTTCTGCAGTATTAATGTCCACAGCAGTGGCACATGGCTGTAACATAGTAACACACAATAGCATAGATTTAACATTAAAGGAAAAATATTGTTCATTGGTCCGAGGCAAATCAGGTATCAATGTAATAAATGGCGTACAATGTAATCACTCATTTTGCATTTTAAATATTTGAATAAAAAAACCTTACATCAAATTCAAGCATCAACTTCTCCTTTGGCTCTTTGAAGTATGACATTAAGAGCAGCAGGATGCAGGCAGCCTTATCAGAGTCTGGGTCATAGCAGGCCAGAACATCACGGATCCTGGGGTTGTCCAGTGTTGCACAGTAATCCAGGATGGTCTGTCCTCTTCAACTAATTGCCTCCTGCAGTTTTTGAAGGATGTCGACATCTGTCAGGAGGCCAAAGTGTGAGAATAGGCATAGGAAGAGAAACGGCCACTCCAGTTTGATCTCAGACATCGCTGGGGCAGGCACTTTGTTAAGGTATTTCCGCAGGATGACGTATGTCTTCGTCATTATTGGTTCTGCTCTCTCTGCCCCACTCATTCCTTCCTCTGTGTATACAGACAAACAAATGTACTTTAAGTACCCAAGTAACAATTTGATCTCATAGCCACCCCCCACACACAGTGTTCTGATCTGGACAATTGACTACAGTCACCCAAATATGCATTACACAAAATTTAATTTAAAAAAAACAGTAGATTGCATGCCTGAGTAGATGTTGAGCAGATCCCTCTTCGTATTCTCCAGTGTTGCCTCAGTCTCCCCTGCTGGCAAATCTACTGGGCCCCACCTCACACACCTAGAGGTGGGCATCATAGGGTAACAATACCATTGGGGGTGGTTATAGCTCAAAGTTTGAACAAGGCATCTCATAGCTGGAGAGTCAGCAGTTTGTTTCCCAATTGTGACTATCGAAATAGACTCATTCCACAGCAGTCAAGTTGCAGTGTCATAGTGGGGTAAGCACAGGTGTTTTTTATCAAATGAATTAAGGTCACATTTTATTTAGTGGGTCAGCCATGCCAGAGAGCCACTATACACAATATCTATTATTATATATATTTGAAAGCCATCAATAATGGTTTGTATGGTGCTTGCCGGTAAGAGTAACTTAGATTGCAATTTCAAGTAGAAAAGTGTAAGGTTCTGTAGAAATAGGTTTTCATCCACAGCTAATGGCATTTCTGGTTCATCATGTTCACCAACAGCTTCTAAATACGACTGACTGGGTCCTGGCAATGGCTCTGTTGCAACAGGCTTGTCTAAAACAAAGTCTTCTAAAACGGAATCCTCTGCACATCTGTGTTTCCTGGAAATATGTGAAGCAAAAGTCATCACATGTGTGAACCTGCAATCACAACCTCTAAATGGACATCTAGTTTGCATTCCTCCCCTTATGTGCGTCTTCAAGTGCTTAATAAGAGAGGCCAATGTGTCACACCTAAATGCACAAACCTCAAGCACACATTTCAAGGATGTGTCAGGTGGTGGAGCTGATGTGTCAGGTGGTGGAGCTGATGTGTCAGGTGGTGGAGCTGATGTGTCAGGTGGTGGAGCTGATGTGTCAGGTGGTGGAGCTGATGTGTCAGGTGGTGGAGCTGATGTGTCAGGCGGTTTAGGCCCAGCAGCTTGCAGGTAGGACCTATGCAGCCTATACATATGAATTTGCAGTCCTGAGTGTTTTCTGTACCTCCGTTGGCAGTCAGGCACCCCACACTGGTAGTAATAATTAGGGGCATTGCTATGCAGCTTTGTGTGCTGAACAAAGTTATACACATTCTCAGACACATGCTCACATCCAACCATTTTACAATGGAACATTGTGGTGTATTTTACCTAATCGCCTACCAAAACTATTTCTCCTCACTCTTAGCCTGACACTCAACAGGATGGTTAGCCTCGTCCTCTGATGACCTAGAAAGAAAGGAAAAAAAAAGAGAAATTACACAAAGGCAACCAACGATATGAATTTAAGTTTGAATGCATGCAATTATGATCATCAGCATGCTGTAAAAACATGAAATCTGTACATATTTGCTGGTTTGTTTAAAAAAAAAAAAAAAAAAAAGGAAGAAAAAAAGAAAAACTTAAAGGACATTTTTTGACATCTTAATGGTCTATGGAATGTACTCCTATTTTCCTCTTGGTCTCTTTATGTATGAATTCTTATAAATCCTCAACCCTGTGAAGAACAATCAAGTATTTAACATATTTTTATTTTTCAGAACAACCTGAGCTTTGAGAACATGCAGGCTGTGGTGGTGTCATATGAATGTAGAAAAATAGATATGACCAAATAAAGAGGGGAAAAAAACGAAAATTAATTTCACGCATATATATTGCAAATGCACAGAAAATTATCATGAAGTTAAATGTTATATAGCTTTTCTTTACGGTCTTGGGGATTGGGAGAAAAATAACCAAGGCTCTAATTATGATATAAAATATATTATTTACAAAACTGGCCCATTCGCCTGGTATGTCTGGCCTGAAAGCATTCTGTGTTTGCAGTGAGGCAGAGAGCCACAGTACAAGCCTGACATTTACATGAGGTTCTGACAATTTTGTGTGTTTTCTGCAGTAAACACGAGTTATCCTTCATCTCAGGCCCATTTAGTGGTCTCAACTTGCATAAAATGCACAAGTGGTCATTTATGCATTATTTATTGGGATTAAGGGGAGATTTCCTGATAGCAGTGAGCATAAAAGGCAACAGATCAACCGTCTTTGACCGATCATGTGACCGCTCACAGCGTTCCCATTGGATTTTAGTCACCCGATCTTACCGGCTTGATAACTACAAACACACCGATGGGATCGATGTAAAAGTTGAAGTGTCCCACTTTCATTAAATAGAAATACGTCGCTCTCATTTACCGCTCCGGACATAGACGCGATAGAGTACGACTATGCCGCCGACCTCTAATGAACTGACCAAAAAATGCCTAACATGTTGACCACCATGCAACACTTTCACCATTGAGATACTATATGATAATTCACCTAAGTACTGTATATCTGATTAAATGCTGAGGCGTTAACCTTCATAATCTTATCAACGTTTAAAAACATTTCAGTAAAAGCATAAGCACACAGGCAAACGCTAACATTGGCTAGCTAGCTAATAGTGCTAAAAGTTGCTATTGGTGTTACTAGCAGCCTTTCACTAGGTAGCTACCGTTCGCCGATTACTCTTACATACAGTAGGACGTGAGAGAACTTCCAACAGTTTCGGCCACTTGCGAACAAAATATAAACGTTCATTTGAAAGTAAATATTAACAGACGTTTTGCATGCAGCTCACCTTCTCCATTCAGCCCAGACGACAAAGTGAAAGTGGCGCCTCCGCTGAGCTCCACCCTCTCCTCTTGTCATGTGACTCACCAAGGAATATTTGAATTCAATTTTTCACTGTAATATTACTATTGAATGCTGTGAAGTCCTTGCATTTTTTTTACTGTGTTGCTGTGATATTACAGACCTTGTTGTGATATAACAGGGGTTCTCGGATTGCAGGATATTGTTGTAAAATAACAGTAAAATGCTGTAAAATCCAAGAATATTGTAGTTTTTACAGGTATTCATTGGGATATTACAGGAAAACTTAATTACAACAAGTTACTGTAAAATAATACAGTCAATTATTGTGAAATGCTGGTTATTTTTAACAGTGTAAGACATCGATTGAAGACAGAATAAGTATTTCCCATCACTCATTCTCACTTGTACATTATTGCATTGCAGGCATCTGATGAAGCACATTTGGCTGTTGTTTAGAGGCAGGCCCTTAGTTACATAACACAGTCATGGCTGGGGATGTCTGAAAGCCATCATTTGAGGAAAATACGCCCACCAGCTTCTCCACTTACAGGGATTGCAGCCTTCATAGGGGCTGGTACGATAAATAAAATACAGGAATGATGACTGGACCGGCAATTTGAACTTTGTACTGGGGCTGAATGATCCCAGAAGGCTTTAATGTAGTTAAATACAGAAAATGTTAATGTTTTAACTAATAATATGTATTATCTTAATACATTGTTGTAGTCGAGGAAAGTCTTGGATCAAGGCCAACAAAGACCTCTTCAGTCATCTGTCAGAGATAATGCTGACAGCAAGGGCATGCAGCAAAAACTTGCTCTCCAAAGGAACCAGGGGTGCAAGGAAATTAATAATCAGATGCACTTTAAACCATGCTGCCAGAAGGGGACTGGCAGCATGCTAGGCTGGGAACTTTTCTGCAGTACAATTTTTTTTCAGCATAATATGACATGGAAATACTGATAAATGCTGAAAGGCTGAACTTGAAGCTTTGAAATTGTATTATCATTATTATTGTTATTGTTTTAACACCAACAAGAGAGGATGGATAAACAACCCGTTTTCTTCTGGGTTGACTGTCTATGGTTTTGCTTTGAATTGCAAGCAGTTTTTTAATTTATAACTCGTTGATTTGTGTATCATTTAAAGAATAAGAGACATTTTTGAAAAGGGTTAATAGACATGAGGATATTACCATCAAGCTCATCTCTACACTAGTATAAAGGTTCTTAACTTTGTGAAAAGGAGACAGTGCTATCGTACCAAGAAAAATGAAATTCAGTTCATATTTAAGAAGGAATTGTGGTGTTTGTTCTGATGTTAAAAGATATGAAGAGAAGCAGAAGCAGATGTAGCTGTGACAATGTTGCCTCAACAAGTGTAAACAACATGCATTTGTGGGATGAGCAGCAGAGTATTTGTGTTGTGCTGAGGAAAACTTTGCCAAATCTTCTTGACAGTGCCAAACAGCTTTTTCGGCCCATTCTTCAACCAGCATTTGGTGCAAGTCATTTAACGTGGTTAGGATGCATGTCTGCAGCAGCAGAATAAGTTGTTTGGTATTGGCAGAGAAGATTTGGCAAACATGAATACTAGACTGAGCCATAACATGACTACAAAATCACTGCCATCAATACAGGGCTGTAGAAAAAATAAAATAGTTTAAATGTGCTCAATATTTGTCACCATATTTAAAAGCAAAATGTGAGGCAAAGGCAGGTGGGTACAGGTTTCTTAGGACACTAGCTGAGGAGCTGTAAAGAAATGGCAAAGGCTCGAGTAAATGGCTTTGGTGTAAGAAATGTCCGAGGACCAGAGAGAGAGAGAGAGAGAGAGAGAGAGAGAGAGAGAGAGAGGGAGGTTTGAGGTACATGACTTGAGCAGAGAACAAAGAAGGTGCAGGAAATCTCAGAAACACCTCGGTAGTACCGGGTTGGACCCCTTACACCTTTAGTACTGCTTTATTTCTTCCTGGCATTTCTCCATACTGACATAATCACACAGTTGTTGCAGATTGAGACTTGGAGGCCACAGGAGTAAAGTCAACTCATTGTCATGTTCATGACACCAGTTTGAGATGATTTAAGCTTTGTGACATGGCCCATTATCCTGCTGGAAGTAGCCAGAAGATGGGTACACTCTGGTCAGAATAAAGGTCAGTAATAATACCCAGGGAAGTCTGTAGTGTTCAAACCATGCTCAGTTGGTACAAAAAATCCCAAAGTTTGTCAAGAAAACATCCCCCACACTATAACACCACTGGCACCAGTCCGATCCATTGTTACGAGGCATTATGTACCCAGGCTTTAATGTTGTATCTGCCAAATTCTGACCCTACCCTCTGCATGTGGCAGCAGAGATACAGACTCAGGCAACATTTTTCCAATCTTGCATTGTCCTTTATTCTATTTTGGTGAGCCCAAGTGAATAGTCTCAGTTTCCTGTTTTTAGCCTACAGGAGGAGCATCCGGTATGGTCTTCTGCTGCTGTAGCCCATCTGCTTAAAGTTTGGATGTGTTGTGCGTCAGAGATGGTCTTCTGCCTACTTTAGCTGTAATGATTGGTTGTTTGAATTACTGTTGCTTTTCTATCTTCGAACCAGACTGGCCATTCTCCTCTGACTTCTGGCATCAGCAAGACATTTTGAGAGCCATTCCTGCTCTAAATCATCAGACATTCTAATTGCTGCTAATCACAATACACTTTAAAGAAACATGCACTTGGACTGATATTATATTTTATTCATTATTACGCATTACTAACTTGTCTTGCTCAGTTTATGTTTGTTTGTGCTAGTGTGTCGATTTTAAAGCACAAAGGGAATTGCATTCCAAATTTCATTGTTTTGTAGCATACAATGATAATTAACTCTTTCTGATTCTGAAAAAAAATATCTAATTGAATGCCAAAACCCTTTCAATCCCTTATCAAGATGAATTAATGTGAGAGCAGTTCATTCCATTCTGATTAGATCTGTAAATTCTTCTAACTAGCTGCTCAGACTTAAACAGGTTGGAGTTTCAACTGCTAGTCTACTGAACCATCTGAACTGACAGCTGCACTGAGGCTGGTTTGACCTGTTTATTTAAAAAATTCCAACACACCATACAAGAAGACACTCTGACATTGTCATGTGTTCTCAATAATTAGGTCAAACATTGTACAGTGTATACAATCTCTGCTTTATGAGATTGCAGTAATAAATCACATATGCATACTAAAAGAGACAGAGAGAATTGTTTAGTTGTAAACGCAGCCATTTCATCTGACCCAGCATTCAACAGCTCTGATAATATGAGGCACCTGGGACCTTTATACACTCCTCTTATTCCTGCCAGGCATGCTGCCTGCTGTGGATGTCTTTCTGTTTACTACAGGTATGTCACGCAGCCACTCAACCTAGTAGTTTATCTGTTATACAGTGACATCTGGTGGTATGTATAACTAATGACAGCTCTTTTAGTTCTAAACTGAAGCAACAATCCACTTCTGTATTCAAAGTTTAGATCTATATACATGTATTTCTGAAAAAATAGGTCAAAGAGGCTGATGCATAATAATATACACCATCTAAAGCGCCTACCTTTGTTCAGATCTGTACGTCCAGTACTAGAAAGACATACTTTGTCACCAAAAATTGCCATGTGTTGCAACAAAACCCAAGTCTGCAATATTTCATAAACATAGACTATAAACATAGTTTGAAACATATTTATTACAATTACATTGCCTGATTTTTTTGTGACGAGCAAATCTTCCTTTCTTATTTATTAAGTTCAAGTTGCAATTTCTTTATGGCATGAAGTTCAGTGGTGTTTTTGCCGTAACAAGGTTCAAAAACTTATATTAAATATTCTTTTAATAGATACACTGATGATAAATATTCTTTAATTCAACACAGAGAGACAGACACAGGGAGACAACACAGAGTCCATATTTCTGTGTTGTAGTGATGAATAAATCACTATAATAAATTATATATATATATATATATATATATATATATATATATATATATATATATATATATATATATATATATATATATATATATATATACACACACACACACACACACACACACACACACACATCACCCTTTCATACATAAAACAGGTCCATTGATTTCATCTGCTGAGAAGTGAGAGCACCATCTAGTGGCTAAAAAATGATATGCACAGATGCTTTCAACATACATTTGATATGAAATTTGTATTACAGCAACATGAGACACAAATAAAAAATACATTGCAAAATTAAGCATTCATGGTGTACTTGGTGCTCCCTGAATGAGAATTCAAGATAAAGCCATACCTGAACAGTTCCACATCTTTCCTCCATATTCACAAACTTTGGGCTAATTTCTCTCTAGCTTATGAGCCTAAAACAACCAGATGCTTTGCGTGCCACTTATTCCACTCATTAGTTGTTTGTTTCTAAAACTTCTTATAACTAACCCTTATACTTTAGTCAGCTTACATTACCTTTCCCAGGGAAATATTATGTGTTATCACTATGAAGCACAATGAAAATAGAATTAACACACTTTGTTTTGCTGCTTTTGACTGGTATTTTCTTCAGCAACACCTCGCTCTCAGAAAATCCCACTGATCATTTGCCATTTCCCCAGTTTCCAACACTATGTTACCCAACACTTAAAAATAGCAAAAGATCTAATCTTAAGTTGTAAACGTGCAATGGGCTACATAGTTCAAAGCAAAGTAGTGTGGCCCTTTTCCAGTACTTTCATGGCGTGATCTTGTAATTATGAGATCAGGATCTTGTAATTACGAGATAATGGGTCTAGTTTTTTTGTTTGTTCGTTTTGTGTATATAATGAGCTTCCATAACAATGACACTGTACAAAAAAAATCAAAATAAATCATACATAAATTAGGCCAGCTTTCAAAAGTATTCACTCCAAAATCCTTAATTTCTAATACCTTTCAAAACATTCTCAAAAGACTTGTATTCCAAGAGAGGAACACCTGTAAACAAACTGGTGTGTCAAATTCAATTGCTTACATCTTCATATCAAAAACACAGGCCATTTTTCCTCTAAGCACCGTATAGCTAGAACCGTTCTGGTCCAGATTAACTCTGCACTGTGTAATTGGTGGCATTTGGGGGTTCATCAAGCCCAGGAGCTACAGTGGATCCCACAATCTTCCCCAAACTGGCAACAGCAAGAAGTTAAATATCATATTCAGAGTTACTATACCAATCAAATCAATAATTCATTGTCAAATTACATCCTGTTGATGGTGATGTCATTGCTAGTTAAATTAGGTGTTAAAACACACATACACATACTAGTAGTGGTGATAGTGGGGCAGCAGTGAAGTCAAAAAGCAGGTGTTTGCTTTTGAAGATGAAAAAGACCTTATCTTTGCACAGACAGCTGTTTGCGTAGGTTATAGAGAGCATATTTAATGAAGTAGTGGGCAGTAATAATTCAGGGTACTGGCTTACCAAGTTGGCCAGAGAAACAAGGGGTTGAGAGAGAGGAAGCAGCCACACTCCATCAAGGAGAGGACTGTTGGCAACAAGATGTATTTGATCAGCTAAGCTTTTCCTTCCCCACTGAGCTTCAAGAAGTAAGCATATTAAAGTTATGTTGTTTGTTTGTTTGATGGCTAACCTCTGCGTAAGAGAAATACAAGACCGTGAGAATGGAGAGAAAAACCTGAAACGGATGCAACCAAACGAAGAGCAGACGAATGGATGAGAGTGGGATAGGCCTGTCAGCAGAAAAATATAGGAAGTCTTAAACGTTTTACTTCAAACAACTTTTTTTCTTCTTCATTTGATAACTTACAGAAAATGTGTTTCTTTTGTTTCTTAGCTCAGAGATTTGGATGTTTTGCAACCTCCCTCTGTCGCTGCATGCCATCGGGAGTCAGTGCTGTGGGCAGGGACAGCTTAGGCTAAACTGCACAAAGCCAGCACGTTCATATCCGTCTGCAGTCGAGTGGTGCTGAAAACCCCATTCAGTTACACCAGGGTAATCATCAACAGCGGATCGGGGAGGGGTCTTTTTTCTTCATCCCCTCTTTTTCATATTTTATTTTTTCATGATTGGCCGACGACTCAGAGCGACGTTTCGCAGGTCGCCTGTGACTCGGGGATAATGAAGGCTGTGGAATGAACAGATGTGCTGCAGATACGCTGTCCGAGGTACCAAAAAGCCACCGACAGACCCGCCGCTGTCCATTTTCCAGGCAAGACGAGACACATGAACTGACGTGAATGCCGAACAGCAGCACATAACAGCACACCAGTTCGACTGTTAACATAACCCTCTCCAAGAGTAAATGGGACCGCACGTCGACCGAGCGTTAGAAAGATGGAGAGATTTTTTTTCCTGCTCGTCCTCAGCTGTCTCTACGTCTCTCGAGTCACAGCGGGTAAGTTGATGTTTGTGTGCATTACATGGAGGTTTCCTAAGCTACATTTGGCAGTGTGATGTCCTATCGTCAAATGAAACGACAAACAGAGGGATAACAGGGGATTGTGTGAAACACTGTGTTACACAGATCTGCATCGCCAGAATACTGGCTACAAATTTGCACCGGTAACAGACGCTGCATAGTTCCATCTATGTACAGGGTGACAGTGTTTGTTCGCTACTATGGGTTTTTCCTTGCCGTCATCTGAAGAAAACAGTTTGATCCATTCACATTTTATGAATGTGAAGTGGATCATAAATAATTTGACAATCATGCTACCTAATCAAAATCAACATCAGGGGACCTTTGTCAAAACATTATTTTGCCTGTCTCCTAATGCAAAGCCGTGTGTGTGTGTGTGTGTGTGTGTGTGTGTGTGTGTGTGTGTGTTTTACTGAAGGCTACGTCTGTGCATGCGCGCTTGGGCATGTGAGCGCGCTTGTGCGTGTTTTTGTTGGTATGTGTATGCAGGTGAGTTTTTTTTTTAACGTGGCTAAAATGGTTTAACAAGGTCGAAGCTTTTATATACATATGTAAATAAATATATTATCATATAAGCTACAGTGTGTAATGAATTCATTAGACCATCAGTTATAAAAACGAGAAAACTATCCAGCATCATTAGGTGCTTAACTCAGAATTTTCCTGTCTCAAAAAAGTACTTTGGCTAAAAGACATTTTTTTGTTCAGGAATACAAGCCAATGACTGTACTTGGCAATCAAGATAAATTAACATGTTTCTCTTCTTACTTCTGCTTTTTTTTTAAACAGCTCATTTGAAAATTTAATGTTTTGGTTGAAGAACTTGCACTATCTATACACTAAACAAAAATATAAATGCAACACTCGTTTTTGCTTCCACTTTTCATGAGCTGAACTCAAAGATCTAACCCTTTTTCTTCTGTACACAAAAGGATTATTTCTCTCAAATTATGTTCACAAACTTGTCTAAATCTGTTAGTGAACACTTCTCCTTTGCCAAAATAATCTATCCACCTCACAGGTGAATGGATATAAGATGCTGATGAGACAGAATGATTACTGCACAGTTGTGCCTTTATCACACAGCACAATGCCACAGCTGTTGCAAATTTTGAGGGAGCGTGCAATTGGCATACTGACTGCAGGAATGTTTCTGAGAGCTGTTGCCCGTGAATTGAATGTTCATTTCTGTATCATAATCCGTCTGCACAATCTCACAACCGCAGACCACATGTAACCGCACCAGCCCAGGACCTCCACATCCAACATCTTTACCTCCAAGATCATCTTAGACCAGCCTCCTAGATAGCTGCTGCAGTGATCGGTTTGCATAACCAAAGAATTTCTGCACAAACTGTCAGAAACTGTCTCAGGGAAGCTCATCTGCATGCTTGTCGTCCTCATCAGTCTCGACCTGACTGCAGTTCGTCATTGTAACCAACTTACATTCGATGGCATCTGGCTCTTTGGAGAGGTGTTCTCTTCACAAATGAATCCCGGTTTTCACTGTACAGGGAAGGCGTCATGTGGGTCAGCAGTTTGCTGATGTCAACGTAGTGAATCGAGTGGCCCATAGGGATGTTTGTTATGGAATGGATAAACGAACAAAGGGACATTTTATTGATGGCATTTTGAATGAAGAGTGATACCGTGATGAAATCCTGAGGCCCATATTTATGCCATTCATCAATAACCATCACCTCAAACATCCCAGTTCTTGCATGTTTGGGATGCTCTGGATCTGTGTATACGACAGAATATAACAGTTCCTGTTCAGCAACATGGCACAGCCATTGAAGAGGAGTGGACCAACATTCCACAGCCCCCCCCCCCCCCCCCATAAGTTTGTTCAGCACTGTATATAAACACACACACACACACACAGTATTTAATTAATATGCAGGTGTAAACATTGAAACAGAGATAGAGATACACTTTTCGAACAGAAAAGTTGACAGGAAAAATAGAAGTGTTAAAAATGGACAATTGGAGTTTTGTAGGAATGTTTGTTTGCTGTTGACATTTACTGCTTGTTTTCACCTGCAGAGTTCAGTATATGATGTAGTGTATTGTAATGGCCACTGGAAACTCATTTGTTTCTCCAAATATTCTCAGGAATATCCCTGAATAATGGAGTGTGTTAATGTTCTGAAGCTGAATGTGTCCTTTGTGCATATACTGTTAGTTTTTCTTTTGGACAACCAAACAAACACACACACACACACACACACACACACACACACACACACACACACACACACACACACACACACACACACACACACGAAGAGAGAGAGACAGAGAGAGACACTATACTGTCTCAATCAACTAATGATACTACCACTACCAAAACAGACACATTAGTGTTTGCTTATCAATCTCATCAACCAATGCACACACACACACACACATACACACACACACACACACACACACACACACACACACACACACACACACACACACACACACACACACACAGGCACACACAGACTATACTTTACTACTTCAGTTATTTATTGTATCATAACTTCTACTCCAACTTACTCTGCTCACTATTTATACAACTATTTCTGCAACTAATTCCACTCAAACGATTTCTGCTGCTTCAACTTCTTCTTCTTATTATTCTTCTCCTATTATTTCATTCCTTCTTTTTAATAACATTTTCCACAATTTAAGCTTTGTTTAACAGGCTTCAGCAATATTATTTCACATTTTCAGCTTGTTTTCACCTCCTTCAGCTTCAGCATTTTAATGCATTTTCTTCAGGAAATGCAATTTTTCTCCCACATCAATGATATGCTTTCATGCGCCTCTTGCATCTGTGGCTCAGACCTAGAGTCATCATCTCTTTATCAGAAGGTTGATGGTTCAATCACAGCTCCTGCAGTCAAATGTCAAAGTGTCCTTGAGCAAGACACTGAACCCCAAAACTGTTTAGTGGTGTGTGCATGGGTATGAACATGTTAGCTAAAACTGAGGGTTACCTTACTGCAGCAGTCTCTGCCATCAGTGTGAGAATATGGTGTGTATGGGTGAAAGAGACTGGAAGTGCAAAAGTTCTCTGAGTGGTCAGATGGACGAGTGAAGAGCTACATTAGCACTGGTCCATCCATTTGACCGTCATCTGTGGTTTGTCTGCCCTCTTCTGATGAAGAGTCACCACAATGTTCAGGTTCTTCTAAAGGAGCTTCTCAGTCAGGAGGACACTGGTGAAGAAGTTGTCCATTGTGATGTTGTAATTAATAAGCTGATAATTTAAGATATTTTTCTTTCTGATAAGTTATGGACTTATTCTCAAGTTATATCTCATAATTTATCTAAGAATTCTATCTAATCTAATAATTTATTCACAAGTAATCAAATGTTTTCTTAGTTAAGAATGATTGTGAAACAAGACTGACCTATCAAATGTGCACAGAGGGCTGTGGTGAGTTGTGAAAAGTGTGTCACATACACATCAAAATTTGTGTGTCTGTGTGTGGCTGTTTTAGCTCTTTAATTGCCATCTTGTACAACAGAATCACTCATTTTTCCTATTAATTTTTCCTGTACCATAAAAACTGAATATCTCATTTAAATGTGTGGCATTATTAGTTTTTGAATTCTTTAAGAGAACTTGTTAGTGTTCTGCGAGTACAATTCCATCCCAAAAGAATGTGATGTGAATTGGGTTAGGGTTAAGGTTTACTAATCATTTATTTGGCTGAAAAAATGCAAAGACAACATATGAAATATTTAAACTAAAAAAAATGGAATGTTTACTGTCACATTGCATCACCTCTCTTTTGGTATAAACATTTATGAACCTGCAAGATCAGTTTCTGGAGTTTGTAAGTTAAACACTGTGCCGGTCTTTATATAAGGAAGGTTTTTATCTGGTCACCAGGGGTAAGGTGCCTCTTTGTCATATATTATATATCATGATGCATGTTTTCACTGAGTAACGAGTCAGGATTGCCATTTTTGTTCCCTATGACTATAGAGTCATGCTATTGGACAATGCACAGACTGTGGTTTGGTTTTGTCTTGCTGAATATGCAAAGTCCTTCCTGAAATAGAGGTTGTCTTAATGGCAGCATGTGTTGCTGTGTGTATTTTTCTGCAGTAATGGTACATTCCAAGATGTATAGCTTATATTGTCTTCTGAACTATGTGCTCATATATGTCTGTTCTTCGAAACACAGAACGTAGCATTTATTATTCCCAAAAGGGATGTCATATTTTTCATTCCTTAGACCACAGGACAGTTGTCCATTTCGCCTCAGTCCATATTAGACTGGCACTGGCAAGGATAATTTTCTGGGTTTTCTGACTCATTTTTATTATGTCTCTTTGATGGTACAGTTTTTAAACAAGTAAAACTTAGTTTAAAGGATTTGTAGAGCTGCACGATATATTGTATCAGCATTATCATCATGATTAGCACATGTGCAATTTTCATGTTGCAAGTTACGCAATTGAAGAAAAAAAAGTCCATCTGGAGCCGAAAAATATTTGAGCCTTTTATTAAGTTTATGTAGTTGTCTACACCCAGTCACATTACTAATAGATCTAAATAAGCATTCATTTATAGATTTTACCACATTACGTGCAACAAATCACGCAGTTAGAGCCCTCTCAGAACTCTGTCATATCACCTGCTGTTATCAGGGTCGAGCAGAGCGACGTGCAGCGTGAGTGGTCGAGTGACAGAGAGAGAGGGAGTGTTGAACATGAGCGGAGCACAGCAGGCATTTTGACAATCTGACAGTTGTCTTATAGCTAATAACACATAAGGTGATTTATTTAACACTTTCAAAGGCAGCGGCTTCCACTGCTGTGCGTTCAGCTTCATCTTCAGTCAGAACGGGCCCTTGGTTTGATTTTGAGGCCTAAGTTTCAATCTTCTGATAGACCATTTTATAGTTTATTTCATCTCCTCCCTCCCACACCTTGTTTTCATGAGCCGCCATAAAACTTGAAACAGTTGTAGTTTAATGTCAGAGTAATCTGTTGCTTATAAAGCTTGCTTTGCTTCCTGCGGAAATCGCCCTTTTTCCTTTTCCAAGGTGGACCATCTTCACCAAATGCATTGTGCTTGTTCTAGAAATGTCCCTAAGATTACTTTTCATTGATTCACATCTCTGAAAAACGATTATTAAAGCCTACAAAAAAAGAAAAAACACAGGAGGAGGACAAACTCTGTGAGCCATTGCGTGTCTGTTCAGCCTGTATGTACGTGCGTAGGCTGGTTAATGTCTTTAAAAAATATCCTGTAATATTATTTGGTCATGGAGGGAAACTTAAATGATGGAACCTCTGTGCAGGACCGGGTTATAAAAAATCCTGACCTGATGTGAGAAGAATCACTTGCAGGAAATATCATAGATCAATGTCAATAATTAACAAATATCAACATGATTAAGACTCTTCACACAGGCAGAGACAGACAGAGGCAGCTAGGTGAGAATCTGTTATCATCATTTCAGGGAAAATTAAGCTCAACAGAGTGAAGCCGGAAACTTTAAAAAAAATATCGCAATTTATAACTCAGGAAACAAAAATATCGTAATGTCATTTTTTCCCAACATTGTGAAGCCCTAATGATTTGCAAATCGTTGACATTTGTTCTTATCAACACTTTATACATCGTCCCAACCTTTTTGGAACTGTGGTTGTAACTCCACTGTGTTGACAAAAAAACAAAGATACATTTTCAGCCCGTCATTTTCTTTTTCCATTATCTTAACTGTTTTTTTTTTTTTGTTGCCTTTTGTGTTTGTGGGGGGCTGGGGCCTATTCCAGCTGTCACTGGGAGAGAAGCGCTCAACAGGTCACCAGCCTATCACAGAATTTAAGACATAACGTAAGGTTTTATTAGTCTGTCACACAAAGACATTTAAGTATTATATCAGTCTTAAATGCAATCTTCAGCTTCTAAATTTTTATTTCAAAACAACACCGGAAAATTTAAAAACCTATTGCACAGTATTTATAATTTTAAGTGAGTCAGGAGTAAGCTATGATGAGAGCGAGTCCTATCTTTAAAATGCATTTGTGTTCTATTTTAGGATCTTAAAAATACATGTAAGAAATGTTTCCTTATTTTGAATAAATAATGTGCACAGGCTTAGTATTGACATAAAATATTTTGTGAAATATGGATGGACAGTTTTAAAATGCTAATCAGTTTTTCTGTAGCATTTGAGCTTCTCAACATAAGATTGGACTGTTCATTTAGTCCCACTTTATGACTGCATGCACTGAGAGTCTATTTCACATTGTGTGGTAAATATCTTCTTTCATTTATTGGTGTTGGTGCTTTTAAAATACTTCTTCATCATAGATATTTTCATCCTATTTTTAATAGCTGATAAATAGGTATCCCACCTACCAAAACTTTTAGGCATAAAACTATTCAAAGACAGATAAACACCGAGATGTAACAAACTTGGTCTTCTAATGATAAAATAAAGATCAAAAAATCAAAGATTCAAACATTTCTGAATTATTTTCTCAAGGTGAATCAGTAAGTTTATTTTAAACATTGGGATTACGCTATGCCATACTGTTATTAAGCCATAATTGTACTCAACACAAAATAATTCAAAACTAGGCCACAAAAGGTGAATGTAGATTTTATTTTTTTTCATGTATGGTTACAAAGTTAATGCAAACCGAAGTGTTTGAACAACATGTGGACTGGACCAAAACTTGCCGCTGAATTCCTCCTGGGTAGAACATATAAATAGAATGTAGAGCTGTCATTGGGCGAAGGGAGAGCTTCAGATGGTGTTTCACAGCACAGCAAGCCACACAGGATGGCACCTTTACCTGCACTACTTTAACCACACAAACAACACTTAAGTTTAAGCACTCAACACTTTCTGAATCCAGTGGTGCATGGTGCAATGCTGGCAGAGACTATTTTTGTGCATCTAGTAGATCGTACTAGTGAAACCAACATATCACTAATCAATCTAGTTTATTTCAGTGTTAACCTGACATGCATTGCATTCAAAATGGACTTGTGGGGACCGACCTTGCTTGCTCTGCTGTCTCGAGAAGGGTTCCTCTGATAGTCAACAGCTCACTTACAAAGAAATAGGGGTCTTAGTGTATTGTCATACTGTGGCAAACAGCTCGTGAATGCAGGATGGTAAATCTCGTAATGCTTTTGTTGCAAATTTAAACATATAAACAGGCATTTCATGCTAAAAAGTGTGAACAGCTTGCTGTATGCTTTTTTTGGCTGTGAGCCCAGTTTTTAGTGGATAGGCTTGAATATTTCATTTATTTATTTATTTGCAGGGGAATGTTCACTAAAGACAGGCACACAGAGAAAGGAAGATTGAAAGTGAAAGCAAGTGAGTAAATGCGTTAAGAAGGAAGAACTGGTAATGTTGCATCTACTCAGAAGTGTCAAGTAACATAAAAATGCTTCATTACCTTGGAGCACGGTCACACTGGCCATGCAAACCTGGATGCACTCAAGCACGATTGTGCCCCCCCCCCCTGCAGAGCCGCTCCTTCACTGGCCAGTACAGTACTGCCCGCAGTCACACTTCTCCAATATGAATGTCTGTTTAAATGTAAACATTTAGTTTACATGACTAAAACTTTTGTCACTTTTTGGCTCATGTTAAGTTGTTTTTCTCCAACACATCCCTCTAACACCCCCCTTGTTCCTTAAATAACTGTTTAGGGGAGCAGTTGCAGCGCTCATGTCCTTGTCCTTGCGAAGTATACTGTGCCAAAGTGCACCTCTCCGAAATGTGCCAAAGGGTATTTGGGGTATTTATACTTTACTGAAGCAATTATTTTTCAGCTGACTTTTTTTTTTCTACTCCTTACATTTTAAAAAGAGCCTTGTTACTCCTATTTTATTTTGGCTTGTTTTCATTCTGGCTTGTCATCTTTAAAAAAAAAAAAAAAAAAACTCCAAAAACATATCCAGATGAATCATGCCATCAAGATAGAGTGAATTTAATTGTGGTTGGATGAGTAGTATAAACATAACACCATTGCGACACCCTATTGGTTTGTGCGTGATTCATCGCACCTGCACATGACACAAGCAGACACATGCAGCCTAATACGAAGATAGCTGTGGCAGAGAGGTTAGTAGCCTGGAAGACCAACCGCCACAGATACTGAAAGGGATCATGGTGTTAATGTGTATCTTTTAACGACAGCAGTCATTATAGCAACTGAACAAGTATTTGGACATGTAAAAGTCTTTCCAGCTAAGTTTTTGTTTCTGCATCTCCTGTTTCTGAGCACCCCTGAATGCAGCATGTACAACAGCTCATCCCCCGAGTAACAGCAGGGAGAGACACATGCCAAGAAAAGTCTGAAGCTAAGTGGACCACTGCATTTTCTGATGGTTCTCACAGACTTTTTATTTTGTGTTAGTTCATCAAACTCAACCACACAAACATTCCTCCGCTGGTGAGAGTGTGCTCATCTGTGTGTGCACAAGTGTGTGTACATGTTTGTATCGGGGCAAAACTCAGCCATGCGTGATTTATAGAGCAGGAAACAATTGAAAACGCAGGACCATGTGGAGACAGAAATGACATAGAGTCACGTCTAAATAAGATGAATAACATAAGGCTGATGAGTTCGTTTACAGTACAGACCTGATCTATATGAAAGGTATCCTCATGACTGGCGCTATAAAGAAGATTAAATGAACTTGACCATCAAGGAGGGCCCACCTAATGCACTGTTAGGGAAAGCACTGCAGCTGGTTGATAAAGCATGATGAGCCTGTCTGTGTATGAGAGTGTGGATGCCTGTGAGGGGCAGGCCTTGTGTGTCCTTGAAAGAGATAAAAGGCCCAACTACCAGCCAAAAACAGTTTAAAATGAATTTAATCATACTGTCTCATCAATAATGCTACTTTTTAGTCATGCCAGCAGCTGCTTGTGGTCCTAAAACAGCTTTAAGAGACAGTATTCTGGTCTGCTCAACATAAGCACAGATCAGTGAAACTGCTCCTTAATGGTATTTTTCCCCCTTAAATTAGGCTACTTTCACTTTTATACACTTTTATACTTCAAGTAGTTTTGAAACCAGTACTTTTATACCTTTACTTGAGTAAAAAGCTTGAGTTGATACTTTAACTTCTAAAGAAGTATTTCTTTTTAAACCCTAGTATCTGTACTTCTACTTGAGTAATGAATATGAACACTTTTGACACCCCTGCATCTACTGAGGAGAAGACAATGCAACAACATGGTTGAGGAAGAGCAGTTGTAAGCATTACTTCATATGCTTTTGAAGAGGCTTCAGCAGCCCTGGAAGACCTCCAAAAAGACAGATAAGGTGAAAAATAGCTGAAGTCAGTAAAAGGTAGAGAACAAGAGAGGGCTGTATACCTATTCTCCCCTCAGTGTGTCTCTCCACACAAATTAACAGGCGACTAACTTGAAACCAGAGGCTGAAGTTACATTTTCTACACTATTGTCATATACTTTACTTTTTTCATGTTCACTGATCTACAACTGAAATGCTAGAAAAGAAAGCAAACATGCTAATTACAAAATCAAATTAAGATGAAAGATGCACATATACCTTTAAATAAGGTGAGTGGCAGCTTGAAAGCTTTGGTGTACCAATATTGCACACTCCAATAACTCTCATGTCATGATATAAAGAACTGTTGATGCAAATAAATTAAAAGCAAAGCTTTCCAAGTCGCAGACAAAGAAACGGTTGTGGAGCTGCTGGCTAATCATGTGCCAATAAACCCAGCTTCACCTGACATAGTCTCAGTGTCACACAACTAAACTGACCAATGAAATTGATAGTATGGACTAAATGGCAGGAACAAAGTACCTTAAAATGACCAGTAGTGGGAAATGTGTACCACAAAAGAAAACAAACTTAGTTGCAACACATTAAAAAAATCATATTATTTATCATTTTATTACTATGATATTCATAACTCTCAGCCTCACTACATATAACCACTGTTTTCCTCCTTGATGTTTGTGCATGTATTTGGGACAGGAAACCAATTTTACAGAGACATTATTATTTAATGTGAGTAAAGAACAAGTTTATACAGGTGTAATTATTTTGTAGCATTAAACTGTACACTGGGGCAGAATGGAATAAAAAGAGTTACAAGCTCTGTTTCACTTTCACAAATGAAGAAAGCACATACATACAGCCATCCACCCACATAAACAGGCATTGGGTGGGGAAGTACATTCTTAATACATTTTCAATCAATCTCTATTCACAGACATTAAGTAGATTCCATTTATAAGTCTCATATTTGCCTATATTCAGTGGATCTCATTCTGACTGTGAGTACTTGCTAATCAATAGCAGAATAGCAGATAAGAGGGTGAACTTGGCCACCATCTGCTCCATGCAACCAGATTCCTATTGAAGTCTCAGTTTCAGGCAGAAAGCTTTACACTCTTTAGGCCATGGAAGAGCTCTTGTGTAGTAGCAGTACCTTAATAAACCCCCCTGTTTAGAGAGATAGACAGAGATTAAAAGGGAAAGAGACATAACAAGACAGAGTCCTAGTATTTGAGGGGGACATTTAGTGCTCAGTGTGCAATATAGTCCCAAAGACAGTAAAACGGGCAGATAAAAATACAGAAAAAAAGTTTTTGGTAGGTAGTCAAAGAAAATAGTGGATAGAAATCCAAAAGCTTTGGTATTTGTATTTTAAAAAGTGATAGGTCAAGAAAAACAAAAACATTCTAGGGGAGATCCCTTTTGTGGTTTGTAATAACACAGTCAGGAAACAGCAGGCATAAAGCTTATAGTCTAATAAAAATAAACTTGCAGGCTCATGCACTTGACAGCAAATTTCATTCAACCCCCATGAATGATGTGGCTAATTGGCACTGAGGTCAAAGGAGTGAAAAACAGTTTGCTTATAATCTTCCAATATACTGGTACAGTACATCACCATTTTTCTTCAAATTTTAGTATTTCTAATTACCCTTTGGCCCAATGCTTTATTTAAGCTGCTGTAGCTGACACAGGCTTTGTTACTTATAATGCATTGAACTAGCACTCCTTCCTGCTAGTTATTGCTTTCTTATGAGGAGACTGTTAATGAAGTCATCAAGTTAGCCACAGTGGTCCAAGACAGCTGTTTTGTTCTCACTGTATGTGCTGTATCTTTGCTTCACTCTGGGCCCTCAACCTGAACAACCTGAGACACTCCACTATCTTCAACTCATCCCTTTATGTGTTTTTTGGAAGAAAACGGGGAAATCTTGGTCACCAAGCACTTATTCATAGTTGATAAACTGTCTTGCCCTAGTGGTTTAGGAACATGTCCCATGTGAGGAGGCTGTATTCTTTATTGCAGCGGGCACTGATTCCGAGCCAACAACCCTTTGCATCATGTCCCCTCCAATTATAAACTCCCCACATTTCATGTCTCTCTTCAGCCATCCTACCTCATCAAGACAAACATTCCTAATAATATAAATTTAAAAAAGATATGTGTTCTCTGGGCTGCTGTGGCTCAGTGGTAGAGTCAGTTGTCATCAGGAGACCCCGGAGTTTGATCCCAGCTCTTAGGCAGAAGTGTTCTTGAGTAAGACACTGAACCCCAAATTGCTCTCGCTGTTGGTCAGCAGTGTGTGAATGTTTATGAATAAGATAAGCTAATACTTATGGTCCCCTACTTTCACTAATTCAGTATTTGAATGATGTGTGGATGGGTGAATGTGACCAGCACTGACCGGAAAATTGCTTTATAAGTACAGGTCCATGTACCACATCAACATTCAGATTTATGAACAGAAATCATTCATGCAAGGAACGTATTTGCTGTTTTTATACAATATAATTTACATACATTATTGTGTTAGTGACTATGTATGTATATGTCAGTATGTGTATGTGTTGGGGGAGAGCAGAGATTTCTGGGTGAAGGATAAATAAGAGCTTAGGGGGATGGTAGTAACAATAATAACAATCACAATAACAATAGTAATGACTTCATAGTAATTTAGCTTTAGTAATTATATAGTAATTAATAAAAATTTTGATAATAGTAGTAAACGAATTAGTGAGAAAAATCAAACTAATCAAAATATATAAAAGTATAATAGTAATAATAATCATAAAAAACACAAAAAAGTAATGAATAATAACAAACCAAAAATAAATAAAAAGAACAAAATATTCTTGAACAAAAACAGCAACAATAATAGTGTATTAATAATAATTATTAATATTACAAGAAAATCAGATAAATAGTGGAAATATCATCCAAAGTAAAAGAAAATAAAATGAAATGTTAAAGTATTATTTTTGATTAGTGGTAGCAGTTATGATTTTGGTAGCTGACCGTTTGACAGCTGATGGCACACATTGAGGAACCATCCTTTCGCTTACTAAACAGCATTATCAGTTTATAGCGCCTTCTTCCATCTTCCATCCTCAGTCTTCCATTGGTGGTGCTTTATGGCCCAGTCAAGCTCGTAGACTGTATAATTAATGGACGTAGCCTCCGCGACGTCACCTGTCTGTTTCTGAAACAGATTTTTGAAGCAAACCAGCCGGCGCTGCCATATTTGAAATGAGGCGGGCTTTGAGTCTCCACAGTAACAGCCATAGGGTGCCCAACAGTCATGTAAGCTGAACTGTGCCTCTAATATTGTCTAAACTGCAGAGTTATTTTAAGTTTTTAAAATAAAAAAAACACTAACTCCACATTGCACACTGTGTTATCCATGTGAAAATACATGCCAAAGTTCTCTTGATTTATTTCTTTTTCAAAAATAGAATTGGTTGAGCATTATTCTTAGTTTCCCAAGTAGTATAATTGTTGACCTTCCTTATTGTAAACCTTCACAATTTTTTGCTTTGTTGAAACAGCCAATGTACAGTTTTGGAAACTGTATTAGCGCTTCTGTATTTATTGCTAAGACTTTTTTCTATGTAATACCCACTAAGTTTGATTATAATCAAGACAAACTTGATATTTCAAGCCATACCCTGCAGACACAGGTCTTGAAAATACAAATTAAGATATGAAACAACATAGTTAAGGCCAGGTCCCTATTATGACAAAAGATTAAGATATCTGAATACGGAGAATATTTTGAGTTATTTTATAGAAAAAACTTGGACTGTGGGCTATTTTTGAGCTTTTACTATTTTAGCCTGATTATTGCTGTTTTACATGGGATGTGGTATCTACAAAGCTTTATTAAGCTAAAAATCACTGCAGTTATTTTTCTAAAGAAAACAATGTGACGATAAGATGATTTTTCCCATCATTATCACGTGTTTGAGAAGTCTCTCTGTATACGGTTAATATATTTAAAAGACAAGTTTTAAATATCTGAAAGGTGTATGTTAATGTAAAAAAGATGGAGTTATATTTTCTCTGACCCATAGAGACAAATGCCTGTGAAAATTAAAGAAAAAAGTACATCATAGAGACTCTGCTGTACTGAAGTTTTCTAAAAAGGCAGTCATCCCTTTTGTAAGCATTGACATTATGAAACGGTTAATAACCTGTCCTGTTCTTAAGTATGTAGTGCAAATAATTCTATTGTCAATATACTTGGACAACATAGTATTGAAATTTAAAAATCTACCAACTCTGTTTGTAAATTCACAACCCTTGGTAAGTTGAAAAAGAAAAAAAGAAAAAACTAAATATAATTACACATGTGTGCACAAATCATGCCTATATCATGCAATTCAGACAAAGTTGGAAGAGTTCAATTTAAAGGAAACAGTAATGTTCAGGAAGAAAAATATCAGGACCAGTCATCTAATGGTTACTGTAATATGTTGGAACTAAAGTGATGGACAGAAGAGGCCAACGTCTAATCTTCTGTTTAATTTTCTGTGTTCAGATAGCTTGTCTCCTCCTGTCAATGTGACCATTAAAGCTGTGAAAGCAAACTCTGCGGTGGTGACATGGGACATCCCAGAGGGAGACCCCGTCATTGGCTTTGCCATCACACAGCAGGTGAGCAAATATTACTTGAATGTGTTAATGTAACATTTTGGTTGACAAACAAAAGTCAAAATCATTTTATGTGGGAACGTAAATATTCAATCAACCAAATTTTGATCTAGTTTGTGCTGATGAATGACCACACATCTTTGATATCAACAACTTTTTTTTCTTCCCCAATAGAAGAAAGATGTGCGTATGCTGCGATTCATCCAAGAAGTCAACACCACAACACGGTCCTGTGCATTGTGGGACTTGGAGGAAGAGACAGACTACATTGTGCATGTCCAATCTATCAGCATGTCGGGAACAAGTCCTCTGAGCGAACCTCTGCGCTTCCGAACCCCAAAGGAGGCAGAGACTCAGGCTTCTAAAAGTAAAGGTAGGGTCTGGGTTTCAGAAAGACACAATATGAAAATTTACCCAGTCATTAAACACAAACAGACTTCAACTGAAAACATCAACAAAAATATCCTTAAAAATTGTATGTTTCTTTCTTTTTAATTGACCGGTCGGAGAGAGCCTAGCTTTCTAACAATATCTGGTCTGAATACCAACAAAAATGAACAGAAACACAGAAAGTAAATTTGTGAAAAGAGTGCTCCAAGAGTCTCCCTCTTGCTGCTCACAACACAGGGATAAAAAACCACTGACACACTGTATTGACTTGACTTGGCAGGCCTCTCACTGCATGCATCCATTGGAACTGAGAAAATCAGATCCAGAGAAAGGGTGGTCAAAGATGCAAGGGTTGGCAAATCAATATACCTCTGGTTGAAGCTTGCCTCCATCTATTCTTAATTAGTCTGAGGGATAAATGGATGAACATGGTAAAATGTATAAATTAATAGGATTTACCTGGTTTTTGTTTTGTTTTTGTTGCTTTCAACCAGACTCACCAGAGCTCTGCCTCTACCTCCAGTCTATACACTATTCTAGAGAGGTATTACAGGCCTATTGTGTTCACAGTTTCCTCCCAACAGGGTCTAAAGAGGTATATGTTGCCTTGTTGATAGTTCTTATTTTTTCCAGGGATAAAATAATATAAGTAACTCACCTGCACAAACCGATAAAAATTTTGTGTTGAATAAATAAATAAATTTAAACTTTAAACTACTATAAAGAAATGTAATTGCTGTAAAAAAGGAATAGATTTTTTTTTTCAAGGTACACAAGGCACAAGGTTCACAGGGAGAGGATAAGCAGCTCTTTTAGTACAGTTGTCTTGTCAGTTAGCATGTAAAAGGGTAGGAAGGGGTAGGGTGGGGAATTCACCATCTTATCTTGACCTCAAAGCCTTTCTGTTCTGCAAAGGTACTGATGTGAGTCGAAAAGGCAATGGATTAGTTTGAAATAATTATTATTTTACTTATGGAATGTTTCTGTTGGTTTCTTCTTTGGCAATAGGTTTCATTTTTAGGATCTTCAAGGAAGCCAGTATAACTAAGAACTCCTGTAATATGCGCACAAAAATTTGAGTAGGACAATAAATTAAAGAGAGAAAGAAAGGACTAACAACCTGAAGTGAAGCTATAAGAGAGGTTATCAGATGTAATTGGTGGTTATAGGTTGAAAAATTGCTGCAAAAATCAAAATATTAAGAGCTATCCAGATTTTCTAAGATAACTAAATATTATTATTAACAAAACTGATAAAATATTAGATTTTTTTTTTTATCCATAAAGTGGTTTATAGTTGTTAAATTCGGTTTACTCTTGCTGACCTTTAAGCTAGTTGTCTCCCAAACAACCTACATAATTTTTCAAAAACTCTTCAGTCAATATCAACATGAACCAGGCTGCAGTTTTTATTGTTGAAATGGAGTGCAAAATTAGAAACTGTTGAGTATTACAATTATGTAAAGTTTATTTTTTGTCTCTCAAATCCTTCAGATGAAGTGACTATGGAGGAAGTGGGCCAGTCCACACAGCTGAGAGCAGGGGAACTCATCATCATTGTGGTGGTACTTATTATGTGGGCAGGTGAGGATAAATTTGTGCTCACAGGATGACAGCTTTTCACACAATGTTTATATATATATATATATATATATATAATTTAATGTAAGATAAAATAAAACCATGCTGTTTTCTACAAAGTAAGTGGGTGCATGTATCTGTCTTCAGGATAATCAGTGCTTGCTGACACAAATCCCTTGTTTCTCTCCTGCTAGGTGTGATCGCTCTCTTCTGTCGGCAGTATGACATTATCAAAGACAATGAGCCCAACAACAACAAGGATAAAGCCAAAAACTCCTCTGAGTGCAGCACTCCTGAACATCCAACCGGAGGACTGTTGCGCAGTAAGGTATAACCCACCCATTTCCATTCCCTGGGTGCCTCCACCTCAGCAGCGCAAGGTAGGTGATGACCTTCTCCACCAACACTACAAACACTGCTAAATCATAGTCAATACCAAGTCATCTGAGGCTACAAAAAACACTTCCTCAACAGGGATGATTTCACAGCTTTTCAACAGCAAATATGTCAGAGCTTTTTATTTCTTTTTAAATCAAACACAGCTCCCATACGACAACCCTTTTGAATGATTCCTGAGTACAACCTCCTCATACCTATCATCTTCCTCTCTACACCCACAGATCCCCAAGAAGAACAACAGCAGGATGCCATTTGTGAACACCACTGAGGTGTGACTTCAGGACATCTTCTCTTTATCCAAAAGACTGTTCTCACGAATAAGTCAGCCCTTCCCAAGTCCTTCTTTCATTATGATAAGACTGGGACTCCAGGCCTTTTGCAAAGCTTGTGCTCCTTTGGCCTGGTAAAGAGCCGGGGCAGTAGGACTCTGGACATTTGGACATAGCATGGTTAGTGCTGGTCTGTGAGCAGATTTTTGGCTGCAAAGTGCTAAACATTTACCGTAGCAGGAGGCAGCAGATATAAGAATGAAATGGTTCTGAGGATGGATAAAGTTAAGGTGAACAATCTTGACGCCAAAACCAACCGATGAACAGAACCAAGGACTGTTTAAATCTCTCTCCCTTTGTCAGTTCTTTCTTCTTGTCATCTTTTAGCTGGTTATCAACAGCTACAAACTAGACAATTTGCAGTAATCCCATCTTGTACATTATTCTTAAATTTCATCTTTTTCATTGATTTTTTTTTAAAACATTCCATTTTTCTATAGCTCTTGATGATAAATGGTAAAGTCACTTGCATAATTGTTAACTTGTCTGACTCTGAACAAGGTGGGTCCAAACAGTCTTATTGTTGTTGTTGTTTTTATAACTATTTATTTAGTCCCTCAGGAGATAAATACCTTTCAGTCCAAAGTAAGGTTTTCTATCAGTCTGTCCATCTATTGAGTTTTTTTATTTTATTTTATTCAACTATTTAAATTCTATTTTATTTTGGTAAGCCTGTTTCCCCCGCCTCAGGAATCTGCACTCCACCTGGCAAATTTGGCATCTTTAATCTTAACACGTAACTATATAAAGTAATTAGTAAGTCAGGCTTTTTATCATCTTGCTCACATTTTTTTTCCGTCTCACTTTTTCATATTTTTATCATAGATTTCTGAAATGTAACATTCCAACATTCAGGATGAGACCTAATGTATTTACTTGTGTCTTTCTCTTTGACAATGAATATAAAGGACTCTAGGTATGAAAGAGGTGCCACAATGGGGTATTAAATGAGGTTTTAAGAGGCTGCACTTTATGGATAGCTATGGAAAAGCCACTGAAAGGACACTGATAGATCCCTTATATCAGCAATAACAGCCTTCGAGGAGTCTGGAAGGAAGGACTTTAACTCTGAACCCTCTGTCAGAAACGTAACCACCCAGCATGCAATTGTCTGACAGACGATCAAACTGCATATCAGCTATGAGGGAATTTTGGGCCCCATTTGCAGACAGTTCCCTCTGAACTTTCAAAGAAGTCTTTCAGAGCCATGTTCAAAACGTTTTTAAAGGAGAGCAAGGGACTAAGGAAATGTGCCCAACCTTCATCCCTGACAAACCCTTATGATATCCTGAACAGAAGGGCTTCTATCAAGACTTATTCAGAAATCTAAGTAAACATTTGTTTTGAAATTCTTTGTTTTAAGAAATAAGAAATGCTTAAGTAGGCTAACAGCTGTTGCAATACAGTTCTGTGCACTGCAATTCTAAAGGGTCTTACTTTAAGAGAGTAACTGGTATATCTGAGGGCTGCTTCAGACTCATTTGTGCTGCCTTTAAAATATTGATTTTATGAAGATGGTAAGCCCTTTGTCTCAAATTTGTGTCATATTTATTAGCTTTTAAATTTGGGCAAAGTTCAAGAACATTTCACAGACTGGTGACATTTAGACCAAGCTGAGGTGGATCTGAAATCAAGGAAAGAGATAAATGGTATCTGATGTGTAAATACATTTTGTATTTTCATTCTTGTTGGATGGTGTCACTTTGGTACCTTTTGTGACCTATTTCAAAACCACCATGGACAATGTTTGATTCCACTTGTACAAGGGTCACTGTTGCTGGTGAAATGTGCTATGTACTTTTTGTGTGTTTGATACACTTAGTCCTGTCATTTATGAGCTTGTTCATAGCACTAGTCTACTATTATGTATTTCTATTACTTTGTCATTGTGCAGTTTATGTGCCAAAAGAAAAGACTGTGAAGTGAGAAATTTTTGATGAATGCCAGACAAATTGCGCTAGCATAAAAGTTTTAAAGGCCATTCAGCCTCTCAAAGTCAGTATTAACAGAAAGATTAAGCTATCAGCTATTATTGTACTAGATGGACGCCGTCTGAGATCAGGGATATACTGGCTTGTCATTTTGGGGAAAATTATACAAATGTGTGGTGGCTAAGAGAAGCAGCAAAGATATATGACAATTACATCTTACAGATGAGAGAACAGAACAGAATGATGAGTTATGCAATGGCAGGCCTGCCACAAGCTCCTTTCTCATTCTCTGTGCAGCCATTGTTAAAATCGTTGGAGATTTAAGATAAGAGATCATGGTTTCATTCCGCCATTAAGTGCTGATTTATGTTTTTGTGTCAAAGAAAAGTGTGGTCAGAGATAAAGGGAGACTATCAAGGGCCCCTTTGGCCTCTAGGATAGGTATAGTTGATAGGACCAACTTGATGAAGCTTGTTCTGCAGGATTACCCAATTATTTGCACTAGTCCATTTTCCCCTAGTGATCTCCATATGTTCTTTAATTGATTCACCAAGCCAAAAATAATGACAATTATGTCCCTAGATGATCTGTCTGAAATGGAGCCATGTCTTAGCTCTGCCAGCAGTGCTTCTCTCAAGATGTATTTCCCCACAGCTACTGGCCATTTTCTTGTTTTGAATAATTTACTTTCCATCTCTTCAGTTGCTTAATAAGCCCAAAGCATGAGCTCTATTTTTAAAAATGTGAGGTTCAACTGAATAGAGTACATTCTAAACCTGTTATATAATCAACTCCAAATGATGGTACAGTCTTCTGTCTTGTCTCTGTAAATATCGTATTCCTTATAACTGATTTTAAAGCAGGGCTATAGGCATCCACGTGGCAGAAAACTAGTTTGACATTTGGGGGAAAAGGCTTCACTTAGAGAAAGTAGATAACACTGTAATGTATGTACAATAAATAAAAGGCTACAGATATCCCCTTTTAGCCAGTAAGGACAGCTTTTTACTAGTGTTACCCTGTTATGCTTATCAGCCAACAGATTCAGCTACATAATGAAGGCTACAAACAAGAGGAATGTTGACCAAGTTATTTACCCAGCTCTTGGAAAAAAATGTGAAATTTCCAAAAATGTCAAACTATCCTATTATACTCTATAGTTCACCAATTTTTATCCTTTTAGTTGAGTACAGTAAAACTTTTCCAGTTAATTTAACTCATTATTCCTATTGTTGGAGAAAAAAGCTGATCATCTATATGCATTTTGTCCATGACTCCGAGGACAGGCAAGGTTCATTACAGAAACATCCATCAAAATGATAAAAGAAAAAAAAACAACCTTTCCCTTAACATATAATTATTGGTGATGACTATATAAACTCAACATTCCACTGTGGTCTGTGACGGCATCCACTCTTTTCAAAACAACTTTATTTGAGTGTCAGAGGCTTACGGTGCTTCCTCACAGTACGGTTATGTGTGATAAAATGCCTGAATATTTCAGTTTGTTGGTAGCAGCAAGGAACTTTATTGCAATGAGAAAATTGGGCAGTTGAGAGGAAATAAAAATGGACATTTGTGGAAACTAAAACAGTTCATTGGTATAACAAAGAAAGTGGATTCCTTCAAAAAGGATTCTTGAAATATGGAGCAGGAATGAGATGAACAAAGTAAGCATGGTTTAGAAAATCAACTGCTTTATTAGTGCTATCATGTTTATATTCCTTGTATGAAGTGTACTGCAGTCATTGCTTTATGAGGGCTAGCATGGTTTATCTATTATGCACAAGGTTACACAACTTCAATAATGAAGGGTTTGGTGTATGCTTACTTGTGTATGCTAAATACAATAAAAATATTACATATTTTCCACAAAAATCTGTTTGCTCTTGTTGAGGATGTATCAAGTGATGACACCTGAACCACATGCAACTGTCTAAACCCTGTGGAAAAAGCAACTGTGCAGAATCCAGGCCAATGGGCTCTCTCTACACGGGTCTCAAACTTAAATAAGAATCAGCTGCCAAAATGGAGAGACAAAACAAGTTCCTGAAAACAAACCCATCAACTAGGTTCTGGGCTTTAACATTCACTGTAACAACATTCAGCAATATGGGACTGACTTTCTAGAATCAAATAAGTCAATGAGACTGATACTAATGAAGTTCCACATTTGGCTGCTTCTGTTTACTAAACACTAATAATAGAAGAATCTTCGAACCTAGAAATGTGATGGTATAATCTGAACTACGAAGCATGCTACACAAATACAAAAAACATCCTCTTTGATCCTACCCTTCACTGCAGAGGGACTAAATATTGTTTGAAGGTGAAAGGAGGTGCTGTGGTTGCTCTGCCAGACACGTGGCTACAGTGACTACAGCATGTGACATCAGGCCTTTGCTGACACCCACACAATTGCCTTCTGGATGGCTGACCAGGTCTACCCATCATGTGTACAGACAAGATTACTTAAACAGTGTGCATTATTTAACAGATGGGACCCATGTTATTACATTTCTCCAATGTTTCCCTGTACTTAGTGCTCTCAGTGCTCTTTAAGGTCACTTCTGTCACTTTTCCTGTGCATAACACACAAAGGCAATCTAGGATATTCGAGATAAAGCTGACAAGGATGCAGCAGGTATGAATCAAGTCAGTGCAGGTGAATACCTGAGCAATATAGAACAAAACATTCAGACAGTAGAAAGACAAGATAACTTCAGTTGACATTAAAACAAACAGTCCCAAACACAGTAAAAAGGCAAGATGCCTAAAACACTTTGGTGAAACATTTACAAAACATCAAAACACTTAAAACATGCAAGCACGTGCATAAATGTAGGTAGGAAAACACACAAAGCTAACAAACTAAAAACAACCACCACTGAAGTGCAAACATAAAATCAAGAACCATTCATAACAAGAACAATAATTAATTCTGTTATTGCCAGTTTCAATAACAGTTTTTTTCAATCTTTAAGATTCAAATGTTATGTGAGCAAGAAGACTGAATAACTCCTTATTTAGAGAAGTGTACTCCTTTTAAAGATTTTCCGGATCTTGCTGAAACGCCTATGTGCTGAATAATTCCTGGCCTGCCACTCAGCAAGGGGAATATTTGGTTTCACATTTCCAAAGTGCTTCTTGTAGTTTCTGAAAGAAAACACAAGTTTATGACCATACATAAGAGATATTCTTTATATTTCCATCAAAGATTCTGTTAGATGAATTTGCATTTTGTAGTTTGTCATGTAGAGCACAGAGTATGGTGTTATTGTAAAGATTAATTTTACTTGTTACATTTTTAACACATTAACTAATATACAGGGAAACTAAATGCCACAAGTCATCTTTTCTTTTTGTTTTTGTTCGACAATCAGTCAAAACCGTGTGAATATTAAACAAATCCAGATGAGGATGGACCCTGAAACACTTCTACCACACCCAAGGTGGCTAAAGAGACTTCTTATAAAATAATGAATTCAGTTTTATATTTTTTTTTCTAAAATTGATATTTAATATTCATGTCTAAGTATGTTTAAAAAACAGGCTTTCATTGGGTCCCAATTTTTTCCACATGACTATTTGTTTTTGTAAACACAACACATACAGTATGTGCTCATCCACGCACAGCACACTGGCCAGCTCATCAGGCCTATAATGTACAAGTCACTGATGTACTGGGAACAAACACGTATGATTACCGTACTCGTCGGATACAGCAATATCTGTAGAGTTTGTCTGTAGTCTTCCCTTTGAGCAAATAACAGTGTGTTTGGATGGGTAAAACATATCTCTTGGACCATGGTGTTTTATGAAAAAAAAAATCAAGCAGAAAACTATCTGCAAAAATTGGAAACAGGATTGGGCTTTTTGTTGGCTAAGCTGGAAAGTTCTTAGTAATATATTCAGTTAAAACTGGGCGAATGCCTAGGTCACACAGTCTCTCTAAATTCGCTGAACTAAGAGGCAGACTCAGGCCCATCCACATTTAACTGATGCCTAGCTTGATTGATGTTTCTTCCAGCAGTTTCTTATTGATATCCATTGATGCAGGTGGATGCAGGCTAAACACTAACAGTACTACTCAGTGCTTTGCCATTCATTGGATGTGCCTGTGTATGCCTTCTTTGTCAGAGTCCATCTGCTTTAGTGTGTGGTGATTGGATATTTCATGAGGAGCTTCTTTATTTCAAATGAGGACTCAGAGGCACACAGAGCGAATTCAGAAGATGTACTGAATTAAAGCTTGCAAACTGAAAATAATGTAATCTCCTATTGTACTGTGGTTGCTGTACCAAATGGTTCAACATCAAAGTGAGAACTGTGTCATCCCTGTGGCATGTTTTTAGAAACCAGTTCACAGATTTTGGTCTATTTATGAAACCTCTGGTTTCCTGGTATCAATGTTAAAAAAAAGCTCCTACACCTCAGTTGTAAGACACTTCAAAAATCAAGCAAGTATGTTGCAGCAAACAACTTTTAAACCACAGTATTAAATTGGTGACGAAGCAAGGAAAACAGCACACTTTGATTTTTCCTGAAGCATTAAAGATACAGGTATGAGAAAAAACTCAATTGAAACAAGTCAAAACACTGTACCTTTGTGTGAGATTTGATGGATGCTGCCACTGTCTTGTATAAGGGCCTGTGCTCTGATCAGCCACATGGGTCATCAGTTTCCATAGTTCAGTCACTACATCACAGTAGGAATATTTATATCCAGATTAGGGTTACATTGATAATCTATAGAAAGTTAAATATATATCCCTGAATTGAAAAAAAAATATTAATAAGACTTAACTCTCTTAATGTTATAAAGATCATGTGATTAAAAAACAGAGTTGAAAAACATTTATATTTTTACTGTCAATCTACAAAAAACATGCCCAAGTACAGAAGAGGAAAATAACAAGATGAAAAAACACCTAAGATTGAGACTCAACACATCATCAACAATCCCTAAAATCATATGGTTTATCCAGGCATTGTGAGGAAAATTCTGGGCTTTTCTTAATGTTTTTTTTTCTAATGGCTACTGATGGAGCTCTGGCTCATACCTGGATCTGCAGGCGGTCTCTCATTCATGTGTCCCATGACTGAATGGACATACAACTGCTTTTCCCGCTCCAGGTCTGCCTTTGTTTTGAAGACCACTAGTCTGAAAAGGACATCTCAGCTCTAACATTCATTCACCAAATCATTAAATCTTCAGCAATATAGTAAAAAAGTGCTGTAAACAAACATGAGCATACACAAACCATCAGAATGGCAGACAGGTGAAATCATGAGAACATCATCAAGAATAGGCCTTGTTGCCCTCTGCACTTCTGAGCAATGGCAGAAATTGCCACACTTTGTTTAATAGTCATACTACTCCCCCTAGAGGTATCTGAGGTTACTACTGTACCTTGGACTTCTGTGAGTTCTGATAGACCTTGCAGGCTGGCATCCTTTGTTCCTATTTTGGCTCAGATTAGAGGAGTAAGCATTCAGCTCAGAACAAGGTGATGGTTTGCTGTTGGAGGTGGGCTGACTGAGAGCAATCACGACTGATTTTACCTTGAAAAAACAAAGAATTAACAGGGTAAAGAATTTCCTTGTGTTATACTGTACACATTTCTTAAAACAAAATGAAAAAGCTTACCTTCACCAAGGGTGATGTGGTTTCATAACTGCTCTCGAATGTGGTTTCTTCTAAGCCAAGTGTTGCCTGACACTCATGGATCGGTTCCATCACATTTCCCTCCAGCTTTTCTGGCGCTCGCTCATCATCACTGTCCGGCTTCACTGGGATTTTCTGACATAGAGACGACTCGAATATGGGCTGACCGATATTCCACACCTCTTCAACATCCCCTTCTAACAGCTCTTCAGGACAGTTTATTGACCCAAGCTGCGGCCCACTTACAATGGGACTGAAATCCCCGTCTGTGAAGGAAACATCCTTTGCAGACAGCTTAGCTCGTTTTAAACAATCTTGTTCAGTTGGACTTTCAGGTTGGCTCTCATCCTCTAGTGTCCTTTCTACACCCACCTGGGGACTAGAGGTTACAAAGGGGAGCTGAGAATATCCTGTCTTGGAGAGGTTCTTTCCTGATTCAAGGTCCTTTACATATGAGACAGAGACATATCCCTTATCCTCTTCTTTATCTTTTCCAGTCTCATTTTTCTTCTCTTCTTGTTTTTCATCCACTTGCCAATGTCCCTTTTCCAGTTTTTGTCTCTGTACAACAGAGGGATTTACTGACTCTTTTTTTAATGGGTATCCCCTTAGAAATTTACAGCTCTCGACATTTTCAGAGAACCCTACAACAGTAGACGCACCAGCAGGATTGAGGCACAAGATGTCATCAACATCATAGTCAAAGTCAGGTGCAGGATCTAAGGGGGCTTCATCACTCTTCAAACTGTGTGGCGAGGTCTCCTTTATGTTAGCTAAGTCTACTGATAACCCACATTTTACTTGCTGCGACTGTTGCTGAGAACCGATATTTCGTTTTATTTCACTACTCACAGTTTGTGAGCTGTCCAGCAATGAGAGCTTGGAGGTAGCCAAAGGGGAAGGGGTGCTAAAGTCCATAACACATCCAAGGTCCGGAGACAAAGCATTTGGACTGAAGACCTTTTTCGCTGGAGTTTTATAACCATAGTAAGTAGCAGTATCGTCAGATTTTCTTTTTTTCTGACAGTTGTTTAGTATCTTAATTTTCAAATTAACAAATGGATGTGGTAGCGTTCCTGTTTGATGCAGACCAGCCGTTTGCTCCCATCTGATCATCATTGTATTTGTTGAAAGAGGTTTGAAGTGTTCACACATTAATGGATTGAGCCTGTTGTACACTGTGTTGTTCTGCTTGTCTTTCTCATCCATGTCTGCTGAAAAGAAAACAAACATAAACCACCATGTTAGTAGTGAACTGGCTTTGGTATTTCATCACATACACTACCAGTCAAAAGTTTTAGAACACCCCTCTTTTTCCTTTTTTTTTTTTTCAAGCAGTTCGAGTTGAATAAATAGCTTAAGATGGTACAAAAGTAAGAGGTGAACTGCCAGAGGTTAAGAAATAAAGGTAAGGATACCCAAAATGAAAAATACGACATACATTTCATAATTATGCAAAAAGGCCCTGTAACAACTTAAAGCTTTTCTGTAGGAATGGAGATTGATTAAAAGCATGGTTGGTAGTCACAGAAAACTAGCATGAATTTGAATGTAGCATCTCCTCGGGACTCCGTTTAGCCCCCACACTCGGAGCTCCTCAAAAACGACGCCCTCACTCACATCCACGAGTGTCACTGATTCACAATAATATGATCACGACGGATTCAAATTGCCATTCTCCAGCGTACTTGGATCCCTCTTGGTTATGCGCATTGAATTCTGGGCTAGTGCACACCTACGAAATGTACATGCAGGAGGCGGGCAGAACAGCAGGACAGGATTTGATTGGTTCAACAAATTAGCTGCCAGAAGCTAGGATTGGCTGGTATTTTCCCAGGTTTACTCCTGCTGTAGACAGCCAATATTTTTTGCTCTATTCTAAGAACACATCATGCATTGATTGCCTTCAGGACATAAAGATCATTTTAACCAGAATAACAAAAAGTATCTAAATCTGATTACCAACACTGCATTGAAGCCTTCAAAGTTGGTGCTACTAATTCAGGTGTCACAAATTTTTTTGATTACTTACAACCATCTGTCTGTTTCAAAGTAGTGCTGGAATACATTGTGGTACCATACCCATGTTAGCATTACTGAACAGTATTATACTAAGGGAAGTAGTGTAATGCAATAAAACGATGAAGAAAATGCAATTAATAATTAAAGAGAGACAGGCTATTTTAAGAAAAAGCTCTTTCCTATAGAGAAATTGCAAAGAAAGTCCAAACACTAATTACAGCTTCCTCATCATCAAAAGGCACACATAAACTAGGGGAAACTCTGACAGGCAGAGATCTGGTAGACTAAAAGCTGCAACAGAGCCTGAAGAGAAGTTTGTGTGATACGCGCTCATAGGACAACAGCTTCAAGCACAGCTTAAAAGAGGACCCTATAAGCAAGTCTCAGTTTCAACTGTGAAAAGAAGACTTTAAGATGCACGTTTGTAAGGTCAAACTGCAGAAAGAATGCCATTACTAAGATGTCAGAACAAGAAAAAGAGACTTACCTGGGCCCTTGAACACCAACTTCAACTTCTGCAGGAATAGAGATGAGAAGAACTTTCTGAAGAATGTGTGATTTCCATTGCAGAAAGAAAGCCAGCTGTTATATCTGCCAAAGGCGGACTCCATGATTTATGTTTTAATATTCAATTTAAAAAATGGAAAAATTAGGGTGTTGCAAGATTTTTGACCAGTAGTGTTAGTAAATAACAATAGAGCAATTACTTCAGATGAATCAAATATTATTACTTTCAACAGGAGGGGCAAGTATTATAAAAAAAAAAAATCCAATAAAGACCAAAATGAAGTTATTGTGCTAAGAAGTGCACTGTTCCCATACCTTATTAGGATATAATCAAATAAGAAACGGCCTCATTTACTCCTACCAATGGCAACTGTTTTCAGGGAGTCGAAAAAGGAAGAGTCTCACTCTTCAGTTCAAATGTATCTATTTTAACGGCTTAAATTACCCATCCAACTACCACAACACTACAAGTGTACCAACATATGCAATATATATCTTTAACTAACTATCTTTACCATGAATTTATTGGTCATTTTAAATGAATATATTGCAGAACATGCTTTTAAAAATGTCTCAACTAAATGCATCAATTCTGAACATAAATATTATACATTTAAGAACACACAAGGCACCTAGTTGGGATGATGGACATTCTACACTTAAACATCAGTTCAATAAAGATAGTTCTGCTGACTCACCTTGTGGTGTTTTTGAAAGGTCCTCAAACCTTGGTAAAGCTGAAGAGTCCAAAACAGAGCCCAGGTTCTGAAACAGAGTGCATAGTCTTACTTTAGACAAGGCTCTCTCTGAGCTATTGTCAACAGAGAGGGGGTCTTTCCTGGGTCTTCATCATCAATCATCTCATCATTTATATTACAGTTCAGCCAACATTTAAAAGAAATGTTGCACAAAAATCACATGTAACACTGTTGACAGGACAAGAAGAGAGAAACCTTTCTCTACAATACTAACTTTTGTGACACTTTCTCCATTTTCAGCCCTTGTGCTAGCTGCAGACCTTGAGCATGTCACCACCTGACCTCCATCACCTCATATTTCTGTGTATTTACATTTTGGTCATATACCATCTAAAGTAACTACACAAGAATATATTAACACAGTTTTATGTGTATTAATTATTGAAATAGTTTTTATTATGTTTTAAGGATTATTTTGAAAAAAAAAATGCTGAAAATAATATACACAAACATTAATTCTAGAGTTAATTTTGAAGAGCAAATTTAACATTTCAGAAATCAGACAGCACAAATACTGAAAATTCCAATACATGATTTGTATGCTTAATAAATTATGAAACTTGTTAACTCCCTGTACTAAATAGAAGTAAAATATCACCCAAATGATTCAATATAAAATTGGTCATTGCTTGAAATTAGTATTTTGTAAAATTGATGAGTATATCACTTTGTCTCTAATTACAGAATCACTCAGATAATGAAATAAAAAGAAACCATTTATCAGCCATCAGAGGCTCAAGAGAAACTCTTCAACCAGCCAAGCACACGTTTCAGATAAGGGGAAGGCAAATATTGTATTTTTAAACCTTTCTTTTCTAATCACCTCGTCTGGATATGGTGTCTGAATGTTGTTCAGCATTTGTCGCATCGAGTAGCATTACAAGTAGCGTTCGCTTTGAATTAAGCTATCTCTCCAAGTTTTCGTTCAAAGCCCTTGGTTTTCGGGGCTAACACAGTCGTTGTTGAATTAACTTGTGATTTCAGTTGAAACTGACGATAGTTAACTTTATTTAGATGGTATGTTTAATGTCTTTCACGGAGCATGAAGTTCGTATAGCTAACAATAGCTTGAGCTAAAGCATTAAGATGGGTGATGGAAAACATAGTTATACAATGTGCAATCACAGTTTTTCAAGTTTAAATAAATTTTGCCCAGTGTATTTGTGGTCCTTGGCGGTAAAGTCAAGGCGTTTGCGATTGCTAGCAAACAGCAAAAATTAGCTTGTGCAACTTTGGGAACGTTGGTCATTAATAACAAAATATAAACTTAACGCGGTAATTCACGATATACATGGCGAAATGATTAACTAAGTCCTGTCATAATCAACCAAAATTTAACGGTGCTTAGACTCACCCTTATGAAAGCATCCAAATCGAGTAAGTACTTACTACTGTGTAGGCAGGCTCCGCACCATTGACCAGGCGAACTTTTGGCGGATTTAGAAACGTTCACGCAAAAGCTGAAGTGATGAGGTCACTGCCACGGTTTACTGCAACAGACTTTGCCATTACCCCCCAACCAGCTCAGCTCAGCACTCCAAATGGGAAAAAGAAGCACTTAGTTTGGCCAAATAGCAATGATCCTACCAAAACTTCTTTTCATGTTTGTAAGATTAGCATTTTCATAAACACTATCAGTGGACATCTGTAAGTTATGTAAAGTGCATGACAATAATGTTAAAATGTAAAGATACATAGCTGTTTGAATCGTTATTTTTTTATACATATTGTAAGTACAATTCTATCACTTTTTTGGACCTTTAGCACAATTTTATGGACTTATTATTAAGACTTTTATTAAAAGGTGAAAATGTTTTACCTCATCCAGTTAACATTCATGTTGAAGAAACAATTTGACTGGTTTTACTACCTTAACCTTAAAGCGGTTGGCGACATGTGCATCAAATATGACTTAGTTATGAGATCAACAAATTTAATTTGGAAGGTCACCTTTCTGACTGCTCTGTGACCTTGTTCAGAACTATGTAGGGCACTGTTGCCAGATGTATGGCGTGTGTATGGTTTAATCACACTTTTGATACCTAACATTTGTATTACAAGTCTTTATAAAAATAAGGCAGAGTCTGTTATTTAATGGAATTAAGTATAGTATTTTCTTTATTTTTTTATACTAATTCTGATGAATTATTTTTTCTTTCACTTAAGTTATCTGTTATCATTGGACTGATAAAGGTTTACTTTGCTTTCTATTTGGTTGATGTTTTTGCACATTATACCTTAAAATAAGTCTTCAAATCCAGTAAGTCTATCACAGTGCTTTAATCTTTATAATATGTTACCAAATTTATGAAATTATTCTGTTAACAGGTATCACCAGCAGTGCTTTTGGTTAGGTTGTCAAGTCCAAAACAGCTTGGCTCTAAGATACACTTGTTCAGCAATTACATTTTGTTTTCTCTGTGTTTGCTGTTTTAAGTTATATGAGCTTGAACAAAAATGAGAAAATATTCAATGAAAATTTGTGCACCATTTTTTTTTTAAATGTATGCAGACATGCTCCAGTAATTGTTGTCCTAGAGAAGCATTTGATTCCTTCAACTAGTAGATCCACTGTCTTACTTTATAGTTAAAGAAGGCTGTAACAAGTAGTTACTTAATCCATTCATTTAATCAAAGAAAAGGAAGAACTCCGGGCTGTTCACAATATAAAAAAAACAAACAAAAAAAAACAAAACAGGGTTTTTAAAGCAGAAGTAGACCCAGGACATTTTGGGGTCAAGGTCCCCCTGCAAGGGCAAAGATCTAAGGGGGACAAATGTGATGCATATTTTTTTTTTATTAACATCTCACACACATTTTAACTTTTATTGATATTTATGTAACTCAATTAATTAAATTAATTTATACATAAACAGTTGACAAAATATAACACTGGGAACCATCCATGTAAAATCTAGTCAACCAGAGAGGTTAATGTAGCAATATTAACTGGACAGTGCTCAAAGACCACATGAATACCCTTTGACTTCGAGGGCACTGTATGGACACCTGAATATTTCATTTGATGCTTACTGAAATTAATTTCCCTTGTATGAAACATGTGCTTCTTTAGCTAAATGAATGCTTGAGTGCAAAAATAGATTTTGTGTTAGAAAAAAAACAAGATTGTCATTTTGTCAATCTGTGTCAAAATGTATACATATTTTTAAAGCTTCTTTAGCCAACTAAGGGCTAAATCCTTGGAACAGGTAGATGGTGACTTTCTGCCCAATACTGGAACTGGTGCATGGGTGATCTTCACCAGTGAGTTTTCCCTCTAATCCAGTGATATGTTTCTGTCTCTGTAAACCAAATGTGTACACACAGCTGTTCCAAATTTAACTATAACAACAGTTCTCATATCTCATTTAGTGGAATTACACTGTACATCCGTGCACAGACAGACGCACGTACACACACACACACACACGCGCACACACACACATGCACACACACACACAAAACAGGTACAATTTACAAATTGGTAAATTGATAAAACAAAGGAAATTATATATAGACTGTAACAAACAATACATGACTGCATTTTCAGGTTGGTTTGTATTGCTTTGGCCTGTTCTGTGAGCACCCTACTCATCTTTTCCTCCTGTGACCATGTAGATGCAGTAACCCACTTGTCCACACCAGTGAGAAGACTTGGTGGCACAGAGAAGGTGAAACACAAAAGTGTTTTTGTCTCCTTGTTTCTCCTTGATTTTTTTTTTTCTTGGCATGGGCTTCACAATAGAACCCAAAAGTGTCTTATTGTGCAGCAAAGTCTGCGTCATCTTGGTCCCATTTGCCTGGGGACAGGCACTCTTCAGTGTTGAAATCCTGAGGGTTTACCCCAATGTCCAGGACCTGGGGGTTAGTGCGAGACTCAGCGAGTCTGAGGGAACAGAAGAAGAGAATTGTAATGAGCAATTTTTGGTGGTTTAACAGCAATTAACACATAACAGAATCATTGGTCGTTTAATTTACAGGTCTTTACATTCAATAGTTTTTGAACAATGGCAGGAAGAGTGTTAACAAACTGCTTGGATGAAAAGATGAGTTATAAAACACAGTGGAAATCTCAGATATAATGAAAAGAATAATGATTGAAAAAAGCAAAGATATATGTAAAAGAATAAAGGATTCCCTGCCAAAATGTACAGTGGAGACCCTGAATGAGAGAGCCCAGGGGGACTCCCATTCAAACTCGCATGAGATTGACATATATGTGCACACACATTCTTCATTCAATCTCCTGTGAAATCTTTTATACGGTATGTATATGAGTCGAAGACATTTAAAAAAAATCTGAGATGGGAAAAAGAACACAGTGGCAGACTACACTTGGTTCTGTGACTATGAACTGAGTATAATGATGCTTTTGATGGATCAAGCTGTAGAATGGAAGTGAGGAGTTTTCCTCCTTTGTGAGTCATACAGCCATGTTTACGGTGTATGAGCTTCAAAGCAAACGTGACACTACATGAGCTTTATCCGTCTTGTTTAACAATAATATTCAGACAAATGGCAGGTTTGAATTGTAAGTGAGCTAGGGAAGAAGAATGAGATGGAAAATCACTACATTCAGTAAATGACTTTGTTACCTGAATAAGATTCAAAGCTATCCAGACTGCGGCTGGGGGTACAAAGGAAACATCACGTCAGGCATTAATTTCATTCTTAACTACTCTGGACACTCCAAGTGTGAAGTATGACTGTATCATCTATATACTGGTGAAGAAGGTCAGCTCAGCCCTGGACTCTGTGGTGGCTGACAGGAGAGTTATGGCCAAGCTGTCATCATCTATTTTTTGATCAAATTTTTTTGGCAGAATACATTTTTTCTCATGATTTCTTGTTTGTTTCTGTGATTCCTGAATTTACCTTCAAGGATTGGTAAAGTACATTCTGATCCATATCAATTTGACCGTTTTTACACATAACTTTGAGCTACAAGACGACAAACATACCAGCAATTGGATTACATTTTACTCTTCTTATCCCTCATGTCTAACAACAGTTTTTAGGCTTTTAAATCAGCAGTGTACGTGATCAACACCCCACTACCAGCAGATGGTAGTAGTGTCTCTTTTCAAAGAAAGGAAGAAAGAAAAAGAAAGAAAGATGGTGCATCCACAGGGTTAATAAAAAAGTTTCCACTGTTGGAAAGGAGTAACTGAAATATCACTAGACTGATGTTTACTTCCTTACTCAGTTAGAAATTATTGTGTGTACAATCTGTGCATTAACAACGAAAATATACATCTTCCTCAATTTAAAAGGAGCCCAAGCTTCAAAAATAGTAAACACTATGATTAAGTCAGTCCTCATAAAACAAAACAGCATGAGCCCAAAATAGCATTACTCTAGAACATTCTCATTACCAAAATCCAAAATCATAATTGTCTTGTATTGTTTCTTCTATTCAAACTGCAAAACTCATAAGTATAATCAGCTCCCCACAGAAAAAAAACCCATCAGCCTGGCTCTCAACTCCTAGAATTTCTTTCAGTTTGAGAAACATTTATTAACTGATCTCTGCCAACAGTGGGAGCATCCTCATGATGGAGAGGGTGATGGATTGCATTGGGATTACTGTGAGCAAGGAATTATTATTTCCTAAAAACAAAGTCCATCACAGGGACAATCAAGCCCATTCTCTCTACACATAAAAGGCACAGAGAGAACAACAAGTTCCCAAGTTGATTTAGTAAAGAAGGTGACAAAGAAAACAAATCTTTTAATCCTCCCAATTGCCATTACAATAATTTAAACAACAGCACTACACTTCAGCAAAATATATCGAAAAGTGTCATTTTCCTGAAGGTTTAACTCTAAAATAAATACTACAAAATTTAACCCTCTGCAACATCTACTGATAAGCAAATGCAATTTAAGATGAGTGTGTAGGCTGGGGGGGGGGGGGTGTTAAACTAAGCCAATGAACGTGCAATTCAGGATGGATGACAGCTGTGTTAGCCTGGAAACTAAAACCCATCTCCTACAGTTTAGGAGGCATCAAAGAAAGAAGAAAAGACAGAAAGGCAGAGCATATTCGAGGAGCAGTACAAATCACAAGTTTTTATTTCAAGAAAATGGATTTGGGCTTTTTTTCCCCTTTTTCCTGCTTTCAAGTCTGAGCTTATGAAAAAACACAAATCCACCCCACTTCTCACCTTGAGAAAGCTTCATCCAGACCGTCTTCCAACTCCTGCCAAACAGACAGATTTGTTAAGATTAAATAGTCAACTCTTGCTAATCTAATACTACAAATGATGTTTGGAGTCTGTCCTATATCCTATAGATACACACTTTGAGACGGAGACAAAATTGATGGTACTCTGCTGTTAAAGACAGAAAAACCCACAATGGTCACTGAAATAACTTGAAACTGATCTACCAAATAATAAATCAAAATTTAGATAATTTTTTTAAAACTGTCCTGAACCATTGATGCTAACCTCAACTAAATATTCTAATAATCAAGCAGTTTCTGTAACTTTCTGACTTCTGCAGTCCAAGTTTCAGCTCCTTCCAAGGATGTTCAATGGGATTGAACATCTGTGGAAGACACATTGAATAGGATAAAGGGCCACTTAAGAATAGTCCGATTTTGTGTTTAACCATTCTTGGGTGTTTTTTGCGATGTGTTTATGGTCATTTCTGAGGCTAATCTTTCTGACACTGTTCAGCACATTTTGCTCTAGAATGTCTGATAGTCTGATAGTCAGTTCCATTGCACACTGCACAGATTTAAGACACCCTGTGCAAGATGCAGCAAAGCAGCCTCAGAACATTACCAAGCCTCATCCATGTTTTATAGTAGGTGCAGTGTTCTTTTTTCCCCCTTTTTTTTTTTTTTGCTTTGTTTTTGTGTCTGGGAACACAGAACTGATATCAAGCTGGTTGGAGATGGTCGTACAGCCTGTACTTTGAACATGTTTGTTCACTTCTCTCCTTCGCTTTCTGTGGTCCGTGTTCAGTGTGGTACACACCATGATACAAGCACAGTGCCTATTTTAAGGATGAGAAGCAGTCAGAATGACTGTTTACATGTTTGAAGAGACCCATGATGCCATTTACAGGGCACACCTTAGTTAAACGCGTCCCTTTGGTTAAATTATTTTCAGTCTCTTCTAAAGGGTACCATCATTTTTGTCCAGGCCAGTTTCTTGAGTGTGATTTTTTCAATGCAATGTCCAGTTTTCTCAAGTTAGTTTTCAGAAAGTTTTGTTTTAAGGTACCAACAATTTTGTCCACGTCAATACAACTATTTCATCAGGGCCGATTGTTTGAAATGGGCTACCTCCACTACTGTAAATTACAACATCCACTTTTGTCAAAACAGTGCAGTATATAACCAAGAAACGTGGCTAACTTGTCAGTGTTGTGACATTTCCCTTTCCTTTCTGATCAGGCCAAATAGTTGAAACCTGCTGAACAGCCAGACTCTTGTCTTACCCATACAGTATTGTTGTTCTCTGATGTGTGATTATGCACCCTAAAAACATCTGATTCAGCTTGATTTGTTCCTGAGTTGGCCAGTGCAACATTGGCTCCCTCTGCCAAATCCAGAAGTTCTCCTGTGGCTACCTCTGTGGGAAAAAAAACAATGTGATTTGAAAATACAAGAGAGCGATCAGGGCTCATCTGAAGGTCTCTAAAGCACAAATTTAACTACACCAATCAATCAACAATATTTGTTTGTTTTTTTAAAATAAAAATTCTCCTGTACTTTTTCATGAAAAGTTACTTGTTTCATTGTTTTCAGTTAGCGATGCAAGCACTTGATGATTAAAAGTTGCCAAATGTAAGGATCTCCTTTTTATCCTTTATGAACCCCAATAAGATGTCTTTATATATCACTAAAGCCTTTTTTTTTTGTTCACCATTAGCATGGTCAGGAGCATCTTCTCTATTTAAAATTTGGGAATTTTATAATCAAGTAACTGATGAGAGGGTGGACACTGTCTTGTCGGTAAAATCTACAAATGATTTGACAGTAACATAAAAGGGAGGTTGACTTGATATTTTCAGCCACTTGAAGAGGTCTGGTACAAAGGGGAGTGCTCAAAGTATCACATCTCTCGAATAAAGCTAGCTCACTGATACTCAGAGTCTCTCTGTATCAGAAGAGTTTCCTTTGATCAGTACAAGTGAAGGGTACAGAAACCTTGATACCTTCTCTGATTTAGAATATCAAGGTAGGACTAAAATGCTGAGCACTTATCGGCTTCTACAATGTGGTAATCTACACTTAAATCATGTCAATTCGCTTTACAGAAATACTATTTAGAACCTCATAACTCAGCGGATGGTCAGTGGGATTCTGGTCTAAAAACACACACCACATTACAAGACTACTTCCAAGTCCTCTTCTGCCAGGTCATTTTACTGGAGATTACCCTTAAAACCAGTGTTTACTGCAAAAATACTACACATTCAGTCCAAGTAAAGAACCAGAGCAGATTTAGAGTGATCCCTCTCTGGCCGGAGGCCACACTGCTTGGCAGAGAGGGAGGCTCTGTATAAGCTAGTATTTTCAGATGTTTGTCAGCAAAAAAACAACCGACTCTTTATCAAACTGAAGTATCCAGTAGTTCCAAGTTTCAAGAAGTTTATGGTACGCAAAGTTTGACAGGAAAGGGTATGCACAAGAAATGGCAAATGTAAAAAGCATTCTGAAAGATAAGTGTGCAACCAGAGTGCTACTGGATTCTTTTCAACTTATCGTACCTTCGGCTGAGGATCACATATGGAATTAATAAGCCTTTAGGTTGCCTGGCTCAATTCATGCCAACAGCATGTTCAGAAGACCTTGACCTGGTTCCTAAGTCATTGAATACTGGTAAATATGATCAAAAACTGGGTCAAAAAAACATTAGCCTCTTTCATGATTTCTCGCAAACATGGTTGTTGTTGTGAGTCCTGATTAAGACAGGACAGGACTGTTTGTCCATGATATCCATTTTTATTATCATAAGATAGCATAAGGATAAGTGAACCAAGATTTGATTTTAATGGATCAATAACACAGCAAGAGGTCTTCATAGTGTTAAATAAAAGTATGTTGTCATGACACATAAAACTCCAATGCTGTCATTAGCCTTTTACTGTAATGACTGTACGAAAGAGGACGATCTAACACAGGTGATTTGTTGTCGGCTGTCCTACAGTTTTTATAAGCTAACCTGTCACAAGAAACTAAGTTTCCTACGGCTTACATGTCTTTGACAAGGAGACAAAAGAGGCAGAAAGGGAAAGACCTAATAACGGGTGACCCGACTCACCTCCTCCCTTCAAGCTGCCCAGGCTGGCAGAACTGTCTGACTGAGTGTTGCTGCCACTTTCTCCATCTGAGCTGGGCTTCACCCGCTTCTCTTTCTCTATGAGGTGAACAAGACAAGGCAGAAAAAGACAAAAAGAGGGAAAAGCAGAGCAGTAAGTTAAGTGAGTGCAGTGGAAAGTGTTTTTGAGGTTTGTACATTTTTGACACCTGACAAAGCGGATATTAAATGTTTTACTAACCATGCATATCATTGTGTAAACCATCTCGCTGCAGTAAGTTAGAAATAATTTGAGATCATTATTCAAGTTTACCGAAATCTTAAATAGAAGTGACAAGTCTTGGACAATATTAAGTAATATTCACTAAATAAAATCATGGTAATTCACCCACGTCACTAAACAGTTTACTGTGTTGCACCCCACCACTCACTAAGGTAGTGCATTTGAAAAGATAATGCATTAATAAATTATGAGCTGATATTTACAGGAAAAGCTACATTTGTAACCTCCAAACTATGGCTCTAAAAATAATTGCAGCCTATCAGTAAATTTTAAAAGTAAGTAACTAAAGTCAGCTTCCTTTCCCCCTAAATAGTTTCATTAAAAAAGAGTTTTAGGGATTTATACTCTGCTGTCAAACCTCTTGAGCTTGTCTTAACACCATTTCAGAAATATAGCCAATCTCAGCCGTGTTGGTGAGCAAGAGATGATTCATGCTTTAGTTTCATTTAATTGGGTTCAGTTTAACTCTTTTTACTAGAAACAGTGCATGGTGGATCTCCCAGTTTTAAGCTGAAGCCACTTCACTATTAGGACTCTTAGGTCCTAAAGGCTGTTCTTTGGACCGGACCTAAAACCTTAGGGAGACCGTGCCTCTGAAGTTGGTATCCATCTTTAAGTAGCTGATATCAGTCTGATATACTGCGTTATCAACATCATTACATTCAATAAACCATCCCATATCCCTGGAGCCCATGTAGATGATTCAAGGCTGTATCACACATGGCCACCCGGCGTGCAGCTCTGACTCAAGTATCAAATTCCTTCTCGGCATGAACATATGAATATGACAGTTCAAAGTAGTGTTTACAGAGAATATGCCATGAACACTCAGCTATGGGAGGGAATATGGGTCAAGAATGTGCGTTTCTTGTTGCTGTAGAGAACTACTGTGAGTGGTGAAAAAGAGTTTAGCAGCAGTTACAGTAAACAAGATAAACATGTAGTTGATAGCCTCCTTTTCCTGCTTTGATCCTCTTGGGTGTTTTAACATTAATGAAATGTTTTTCCTTACCTAAGCACACTTTTATTTTTCTTGTGGTGAGCGAACACAAGTTCTCCAGGGTGAAAAAAATAATAATTTTTCCCCCTCCATAACCCTTCATCATCTCGACATTCAATCTCTTCCATCAGTGACACTACACTGAACTAGAGAAAAAAAAACAGTTTAAAAAAAACCAAACATATCACCAAGCTCATCTTGAAAATATTAAATGAACGGAGCTGAAGAGTTAAAAGAGAAGGGATGAGCAAAGCAAGGCAGCAAATTAAATATTCAACTAAAAAACAAACAGAGGCATGTGCCATGGAGCCTCTCGCTTCAAAACAGAAATGTAACCACATTAAAACATTCCATAACACCCTGTTAGAAGTCAACATCTAATTTTGATACAAGTATGTAAGTGTGTCTCTAAATGCACACACAGACTTTCCTTTTCTCCTCCCTACACCCTCTCAGCTCTGCCATTTATGCTCTACTGCCTCCCCTCCTCGTTCCCATCCCCCTCGTTCTCTCTCTTCTTCCCTCTGGAGGGTGTGGAAGTAGAGAGAAAAGAACAAAACTCGACTAGAGGCAAGAGGGGATGAGTGGGCCAGGTGTAAAACAAGACAGACAGCATCAATGGATAATCACAGAATTCAAAGAATGCCTACAAGCTAACACACATACAAATCTGCAAGGGTGTAGAGTTGCGAGGGGTTGAATCTGAAGAGACCAATATTAAATGGTAGAACTGCTCATTTATAGTGGAGTCCCACATGCAGTAAATTACATGTGTTCTGCTGGGCTGGTCAAAAGAATGTGAGTGACACAATCCTTACGCAGCACCCTGATTGCCTGCTGTTTGTCTGTATGTGCACAATCTGATCATCTTCTCAGTGTAGTCCACTATTTAAAAAGTGGTAAGAATTGTTTGAGGTCAAGTCCTTTCACCTAATACAGAGAAAATCAGTTGGGCAAGACCATGACGACAAGAAAACGTGTCCATGTTTTGTGCAAGTACTCAAGATCTGAGTTGGGATGACTGTACAGCTACCAGGATGGGAGATTAAGGAAACGCAAAGAAATGGGAATAATCCAATTAGTGAGAAAGAGGGTTTGAAAAGACAAGAACATTGATGCTCATTTGTCATCATGTGGTTTTCAGGGGCAGAAACACATACCTTCCTTGGCAGCCTGCCAAAATTCAAATGCCACTCTGAAAGCCTGGGCCACTGTTAGGGTTACAGCCTGGGCCTGTTTCAAGGCAAAGAGATGGAAAATAGTTGAACACAACATGAAAAAGTGGGAGGAAAATAAGTAATATTTATAAGCTTTTCATTCAGTGCAGGGATACTCCAGGAAATCATGAAGTTATGAGCATAACAAAAACAGGAAATGACCACCAACACACGAGTCTCTCCATTGACACTTGTATGAGAGGAAGAGAAACAGCAGCTCCATGACAAGTTGTTTAGGTAACTGGGAGGATACTTGGCCTTTTGACCAGAACTAAATTAGAGAGGGGAAGGAAGAGGAGGGTGTGGCTAACTGGTTCTGCAAAATCTCCAGGGATGAAGAGAATGTAAGAGGGGGATCAAAGACTCCCCACCCTTTATGTTCTCACTCCAGTGCCAATGTTCACAAACATTCTGAAAATCCTCTCATAGAGCTCCAAACCTAGCTTAAATGCTTTCAGCAAAGAGTCCTAGCCTAGGAGTGGTTGGGAACATTCTTAGAGAAACTCTGAAGGGATGTCAAGAGACATGGTTGACTCCATTTCAAGGTATAACACATTCTTTGACATTCATTCTTTCTTTGTGCGTTCATTTCCCTCTGTTACAGCCTACTCCCTCTGTCAGAGAAAGAGAGGGAGAGCAATAGAGAAAGTGAGTCTAAAGGAAGGCTTTGACACTTAACAGACAGGCCACATCTTTACCCAATTTTTTTATATTAATACTCACCTGCTCATGGCTGTCAATTTACAACCCCAATTCCAATGAAGTTGGGATGTTGTGTAAAATGTAAATAAAAACAGAATACAGTGACTTGCAAATCCTGTTTATCCTATATTCAGTTAAATACACTACAAAGACAAGATAGTTATTGTTCCAACTGATAAACTTTTTTTTTTTTTTTTAAATAGTCACTCAATTTCATTTGATGCCTGCAACACGTTCCAAAAAAGCTTTACCACTGTGCTCCATCGCCTTTCCCTTTAATAACACTCAATAAGTGTTTGTGAACTGAGGACGCTAATTGTTGAAGCTTTAGAGGAGGAATTCTTTCCCATTCTTGCTTGATGAACAACTTCAGTTACTCAAAAGTCCGGGGTCTCTGTTGTTGTATTTTGCACTTCATAATGCGCCACACATTTTCAATGGGAGACAGGTCTGGACTGCAGGCAGGCCAGTCTAGTACCTGCACTCTTTTACTACAAAGCCACGCTGTTGTAACACGTGCAGAATGTGTCTTGTCTTTGTCTTGCTGAAATCAGCAGGGACGTCCCTGAAAAAGACGTCTCTTGGATGGCAGCATATGTTGCTCCAAAACCTGTATGTACCTTTCAGCATTAATGGAGCCTTCACAGATGGTCAAGTTAGCCATGCCATGGGCACTAATACACCCCAATACCATCACTGATGCTGGCTTTACAACTTTGACCTGATAACAGTCCGGATTGTCCTTTTCCTCTTTGGACCAGAGGACACCACGTCCATGATTTCCAAAAACAGTTTGTGGACTCGTCAGACCACAGCATACTTTTCCACTTTGCGTCGGTCCATCTCAGATGAGCTTGGGTCCAGAGAAGCCGGCGGTGTTTCTGGGTGTTGTTCATATATGTCTTTGTCTTTGCAAGGTAGAGTTTGAACTTGCACTTGTAGATGTAGTGATGAACTGTGTTAACTGACAATGGTTTTCTGAAGTGTTCCTGAGCCCACGTGGTAATATCCTTTACACAATGATGCTGGTTTTTAATGCAGTGCTGCCTGAGGGGTCAGAGGTCATGGGCATTCAATGTTGGTTTTCAGCCTTGCTGCTTACGTGCAGATATTTCTCCAGATTCTCTGAATCTTTTGTTCACAAAGTGGTAAACCTTGCCCCGTCCTTGCTTGTGAATGACTGAGCCTTCTGGGGATGCGCCTTTATACCCAATCATGACACTCACCTGTTTCTAATTAACCTGTTCACCCGTGGAATGTTCCAAACAGGTGTGTTTTTTAACATTCCTTAACTTTCCCAGTCTGTTGTTGCCCCTGTCCCAGCTTTTTTGGAACATGTTGCAGGCATCAAATTCAAAATGAGTAAATATTTTCAAAAAAAATAAAAAAGTTGAACAGTTTGAACTATCAATGCCTTGTCTTTGTAGTGTGTTAAATTTAATAAAGTTCAAACAGGACTTGCAAATCATTTTATACCGTTTTTATTTATGTTTTACACAATGTCCCAACTTCATTGGCATTGGGGTTATAATATTTAGCAGACAAATTTAAGACTGTTTCAGTGCAGCTTTTCCAAACATTACATCTAATATTCTTTCACAATGATTTTAAACCTGTTGTGTTGACTTACAGATGGAACATATGTAAACCTTTATCTTTTACTTGAGCAACATATTGAACTACTGGGTTAAAAGCTTCCTTGTTCATACTGAATGTTTTGGAGGCCTATCACACAATTCATTATCTTACCATTTTTCTCTTTGGGCAGAGGAAGGCGTGACACTCCAGAGTTTCATTGTGTTGACTCTGGACAATGTATGCAAACACTTTGTCATGCATCTTGTCCGCTGTACAGTATGATATTCTGAAAACCAAAGCACAGCAAAGACAAAAGCAGAGCCTTTAGTAAAAACTCCATTTATGAGAGCGCCTTTACAAATCACGCTGGGACATCACATAAACAAATCTGCTGTGCAAGTGATGACTGAAGACAAATTCCTGTCTATGCAGGTAAGATAAGGAATAAATATGTGGATTAGAAGTGATCGCGTTTGCAGTGAACTTCTGTGCTGCTTTGTCAAATGTATTTCACCTTTCTTCTTTTCAAATAAGAAACACTATCTTATTTTTATCTCACTTCATCTTTATGTCAAAGTTTACAAACCACAAGGGTGGAGGCAGCTTTCAGATTGAGACTGTGCCCAAGATTCACAGGTAAGTGTTTAGGTAGTGGAGAAATTGAGGGTATTCTAACGACAGCAAGTTTTGTTAGCCATAGCTGTCAAACACATCACATTAAGGTAGTTAGGTACTTAAACTTCTTCATCTTAAATTTAACAGATAAAACAGACTTGCCATTCATTGGCTGATTTGCTTCTTAACTAAATTATTATTTCTTGTGTGCATTACAGATAAACATCTTTAAACTAATGTGGAACATAAAAAAGCTCCTTTAAACAACTAAGAGGCATGTTATCTGTCAGAGTCCAATCAATGCAAGGATAGCTTTTGCTTCACCAGGATGTTCACTGCAAACTGGAGCTGTTAATGTCGGATTTGGCATACTTAACTGCTTAAGTGGTGCGAGTTATGGTGAGAAAAATGTGGGACATTGAAAGCCCCAGTATTAGTCTTACTCAGTGGACTGCAAGACATTGTTGTCGTAGTTCACTTAACTAAAACAATCTTCTCACCTAAGATGAAGGCAAATATGCACATGTGTGTGTGTGTGGCTCAGACACACGGCTGATGAAGTGCTCCTAAGATAGCTGAAATTGTTGCTGAAACTTTGTGTGTGCTATAAGCCCCGTTTCCACCCAGCGGTTCGGTTTGGTTTGTCACGGTATGGCATGCATTTTGTGGAGTTTCCTTTGACTACAACCGGGACAGGTCCCCAAATTATTGACCTGTACCGTCCCATTTTTAGTACCCTTCTGTTGGGATGCCAGACATACCGATCCTACCCCAGAAGGTGGAGCAAGATACACTGCAGTCAGTTGATTGGTCGAAAGAATCATCACTTCCTGTGTGACAGCAGTAATAAAGGACAACACATAACCCTGCCATGTTTAAATCTCCAGTTGACATTTTGAAGATAAGTTTCTTTTTGTTTGGAAAATGGCGTCACTAAACAGTTTACTGTGTTGCATTATTCTTCTTTGTTGGATTTATTAGCAGGGTACATTGTGTTGCGCTGCTATGCCGTCACGCTATTACGTAGCTGACGCGTATAACAGCGTCCAGCTCACACACCGCCTATCAAGAAGTGCACGATTGGCTGTGGAAATGCAAACTGGATCAAGCTTTAACAATCTGACCCGTACCAAACTGTACTGATTCATACCGGACCGCTTGGTGGAAACGGGGCTATAGAGAGGGACAAAGTTCTTAAAATACAGAAACATGTAGGTAAACACTTTAGACTGCTTTACACATTTATATACACTAACATTCATGAAAGGAATAAATAAAAGGAACAAAGACTAAGGGTGAAATATGTTGAAAAATTTACAGTAATTACCTGTAAATGGAGATGTTTTCTATCATTTGGTTGGAGGCACTGTCATAAAGGATGATTCCTCGCGGGGAAACCGTTAATGTAACTTTCTGAAGTTTTTTCCCACTGGCTTTGGCCTCGAGAAAAGGAGAAAAAGACAGTCGAGAAGCAGAGAGAGCAAGAAAGATGTCTAAGTCAGTCAAACACAGACAAAATAAATCCATCTACCCAAGCACCAGAAAATATCTGGGGGGTGTTTAGATGTTGTTATATATGTTCTATTCTACCAAGGTGAAATCAGGATTGAAAAGCACATAAGGAACAAAAAGTACGCATAACTTCAAAATTAATACTTCAAAGTGACAGGTGATAATGTGAGAAGACATTTCATGTGCCCAAGAGAAGGGTGTGTTGATAATAAAATTGAGGTTCCCTGGGTTTACGCTAGAAAACCTGTTGTGCCTGTGTGCCTTTCCTGTTGCATGTTTGGCATCTGGTGTCTCTTACTGTGGCCACTATCCTCTTAACAGCAGCGGCAGACAGCTCCTCTCCTTTGGGTTGCTCAACCATCGTCACCCCCAGGTACTTCAGCTGAAACACCATGCCCTCGAGGAGGGTCTCCCTTGTGTCTGTCCAGTTCTCTGGAAGCTCTGCAGATGAAAAAATGTATTATGAATCAATGGGGAAAAAAAAATATTACCACTTTTCTACAGGTGCACACATTACAGCCCTTGCACAGAACATGCCCCAATCTTCGTCAGAAAAAGATTAATCTACCATCTAAAAGTTCAGATGTCTCTGGGATCTGCTATTATGTCAAATAACATTTTTGGATTTTTTTTAACAACTGAGAATAATTCGACAACCACTGAGGGTAAAGTCATTTAATATTAATATTAATTCCTACAGCATAAAAGCACAGTGGCATTATACTGACTTTTTACTTCCATTTTTCTTTGGATGAGCCACTCAAGGCAATTCCCTTCATTTTCTTTGATAAAAGCACAAAATTAACTTGTTTTAGCTCCTAAGGGTTTATATCACAGAAATGGAGCAGTGCAATATAAAAGAACATCCAGTGTGCTCACCCTTCAGAAACTAAAGATAAACACTGTTTCTGTCCAAGCAGATGGTGTCGGCCTCTCTTAAATATGAATATACTGTTTTTCACAATATTGAGTGCTGTTGTGTATTGCATTCAAAATGTCATTTTGGCCCACGGAAACTGATAATCTACAAAATGCAAAAAGATTTCTTTTTAAAAAATGGTAAAAAGGTAAAAGCAATAGGATTGTATTTAATTGCAGTTGAATAAATGTGTAATGAACATAAAACATTTTTGATCCAATTTAGATTTAATTTCATCACACAATGCAACCTTGAGTGTTTAAATATTCCAATGCAATGTCAGTTTAACAAGTGTCTTTCTTACACTTAGACGGCTAATAAACTAAGCAAAAAGCAGTAAAGTGTCTGCATTACCGCTTTTGCTTATTTATTAGCTGTCCAAGTGGCTAAACGTACCCAAGAACAGAGTCATCTGCAATATATTCACCTCATAACTCAACTATTTCCTTAATGTAATGAATGTAGTAATATTTTGTGGGCCCTTTCATTTGACTTTAGAAGACATACTATTTCGGGAACATACAACATCTAGAAAACAGACAGAGGCAAACAAGATTTGTCTTCACTCCAGCTTATCAAACCCAATGCAATGGGTAGTTGGGGGCAGTCTAAAAGCAGCTCTCGCCAACATCATGCTAAAGTGCTGTTAGAATCAGTAAACACTTATAGTAAGGTCAAGGTCCCAAGTGTGGGGAACAGATCAGGCTGTTCTCTTCTACCGATCCGGTTACATTAGTGTCCAGATAGCAGTCAGACTGTGAAATAATCAGCGGCACAAAATCATTAGCTGCTACCCATGACCTAAATTTAGCTACCAGGTGGAATATAAGTATGTATCATGAAATGTAGCTATGAAGGACATTAGCCGATCAATTTTACCACATTTATGAGTAGCTGTAGATTTTACACTGTTTTAAAACATGTTGAACTTCCACATTTTGCCATGTTTGCTTGATGGTTCCACAGATGAGTTGTAGAATGCTCTGAACAATTTAAGGCTCAGAGAGTATATTATTCATTTAATTACATACAACTGCAGCAGTCATTTACTGGTCCATTGGAGACATCAGAAGTAAGCTTATCTGAGTGCTCTGGCTCTCCATACTTGAACCCACAGGAAACACATGTGGATGACCAACAACTGACCCTGACTTCAGAGTCTTAGCAGCCCTGACCCTAGATGATGTGATGCGTGGATAATAAGAAACACAGAGCTAATCATGTTAGGAATTGAAGTGTTGAATGATACTTCAAGAGGTTAATAGACAAAAACTACTTGACTATTAAAAGTGGTGAACAATGAATCTAAAATCATTTTTCTAGATTGCAAAATTCACTATTACACCATAGACACATCTGACAAAAACACCTAACCCTGAAGTGGCAGACTTTGTGAAAATGTAATATTTGTGTCATTTTCAAAACTTTTGGCCAACAACTTCATGAAGACGCTTGAAGAGAATGTGGTGGTCAATGGTATCAAAGGAAGCTGTCAAGTCTAGGAGAATGAGGAGGGAAGGAGAGCCGGCATCAGCTGCCATAAGAAGGTCATTTGTGACATGTACCAGAGCAGTTTTGTTTCTCTGAGCAGACCAGAAACCGTGAAAATGCAACTGATCCTAAAGCTTAGCTGCAACAGCCTTTTCTGGCACCTTTGAGATGAACAGGAAGTTGGAGTCGGCCAGGACTTCCTCATGATGTCAGATGGAACATGACCAGATTTTTTGGAGAGGTTAATTATTGATGAGGAGACTTATAGCAGAGAGTTGTGATTATTAACACTGATCCATTTTGGTCAGTTTTGCATTTACATCCAGCCTGTAATCAGGCAGCCAGTGTGAAAAACATGTAACAAGACAATGGAAATCTGCTTCTATGTTCCTGCTTCAGGCAAGTCTCATCTCAACACAAGGAACACAAAAAATATAAGCAGCGCACCGCTGCCTGCTGTGCTAAGCAGGTCACCTCACGTGAACTTAAGTTCATGAAGTAATGTCTCAATACCTTCTAAGAACACTTTCAGCACAGTAACATGAAAAAAGTAGATGGGTAATATCAACAGATTCATTTCATCTCTGGATAACCGTGCCACTGAGAGGTAAATGAAGCAATGATTGTTTTATGTTGTTTGTTTCTTTATTTGCAGAAAATGCCTTCAGAAGTTCTAACTTCACTTTCTTACATGTTTTGACTGAATAAAATCTGTCACTTTTCATTATTACCATTTGAATCAGAGTAAAGTACTTTAAAAAAATTTCAAGAAATAAATTCTGGGCCTTAACCACATAAAATTTCTCCCCAGTACCACTTTTTTGACAAATTGTTCTTTAGAATAGAGAGGCGCAGTAGTATTGATAGTGACTGCATGTATTATGTACTTTTCATGCAGGTTATCACAGTTGTGAGGTTCAATAACCGTTTAAGCAGAAATCCAGACAGAGAGTTTGTCTGTCGTTAAAGTGCTCAAGTGTCAAGCCAGGTGAGTTCAAAAGGCTGCCCTAGCAGATATTGGGCCCCTTTGTACCAATTGAGCATTGTTTTAAAGCCACAGCCTACCTGAGTATTGTTGCTGACCATGTCAATCACTTTATGACCACAGTGTACCCATCTTCTGAAGGCTACTTCCAGCAGGATAACACGCCATGTCATAAAGCTGGAATCATCTCAGACTGGTTTCTTGAACATGACAATGAGTTCACTGTACTCAAATGGCCTCCACAGTCACCAGATCTCAATCCAATAGAGCACCTTTGGGATGTGGTGGAACGGGAGTTCGCATCACAGCTGTGCAGCTGACAAATCTGCAGCAACTTCGTGATGCTATCATGTCAATATGGACGCTAGTACCAGTTTGGACCCCTTTTGCCTTCAGAACTGCCTTTGTGGCATAGATTCCACAAGGTACTGGAAACATTCCTCAGAGTTCACTGGCCCATATTGACACGATAGTTTCCAGAAGCTTGGTTCTGCTAAAGAGTATTCTGAAATGCTGTAAGGGAAGGCCACATAATGTAGCTATTATAGCTTTTACATTAGGGTGGTAGAGAGACAGATGTGCATAAACTAACTTAAGTTCTAGAATATAAATCACCAACTTTAACCATTTCACTTTAGCTTGCCTTCTCTGCATATAAGTTTTATTTACTGAATACTGAAATCATCTGCCTTTCAATTGTACATTATTAATTTAGTGTCTGAAATGTACCACCCAGTGTCATAGTTCATATTCTGCCAACACAGGGATGATATCTGGTGCTAATTCCTCATCCTTGGCATGCATTCAGCAAAGTGGTCCAGCTTGGTTTCTCAGGTCAACACATAGAACTTTCAGGTCAACTTTCTAAGTCAACAGCATATTCGAGTCCCCACAGGCTCCACAAGTCAAGCCTGCTGCATTGACTCCCCATGGTGTTTAGTGACTGAATGTATATCCCAGTTTTTTCACTCTAAAAAGACAAAATGGGAAATGTATGCATTTCTTTACTTTGGTCTTAATATTTTCAGTTTTTCAGCTAATTTAAATAGATTTACTTTGTCACGTGTGTTAATGTTACTGTGTTCCTGTGACCTTTATAACTATATTCACCTAAATGCAAAGCTTTTATTAGAGCTCACAAAAGTTTCACAGAGTTTTGCAAAAGTTATTCTTCCTGTCCCTCAGGGAGAACTGCAAGAAACCTGACAAAAACGGGTCTACATTTTTGCTATGGTTAGAATTACCCTAAGTTATTTCCCAACGGTGAGTATTCTGGCTGACCTCGATATGGTCATCTAAGAAACTGTTATAAACTAGGTAGAGAAACACCACTTTCTGTTACCAGTTTTTGTGTGCAGGTGTGCGTGTGTGGGAGAGAGAGAGAGAGAGAGTAACCAAAAAACAAGATAACAGGCTAAAAAGACAACTGCTTATTTCTATAAGGTTTTTTTTAAGAAATATGCAGACCATAGAAAGACAGGAACATAACCAGGCTTGAAAATTCACAAACAACACTTGAAAACCAAGTGTAGAAAGTTATTCAAGGTTTCAACCATCAGAGATTTAGTAAGATAAAATCCTTTTGTCCTACAGCGACTAGGCACAAGCAGAAAAGATCTATTTCAGCATTAATAGATTCCAATCAGGACAACTGAAACTAATTTAGAAACTGCCGACTCAGATGAGGAAAGATGCCTGGAGGGAAACACAGAGATGGCACAATGCTTATTAGCAGAGAGCCTTGGAAAACCCTTTTCAATGCAACAACTGTTAGCCTGACATTTCCATTGCATACTTGTATCTTCTGTGATTCAGCCACAAGTAAATATTTTATGAATCATTAAATATGGTGCAGGTCAGTGATAGGTGTAGTATTGGATTCCTTGAAGACAGACATTGGTCCTTACAGGAAAAGGCTCAGATGGAGCATTGTTACTGGAGAAAAACAGTGAGTGTTATTCAAAGGGAAAAAAGTGCGTTACTACACATGGTCCATTGTCACAGTCTGTCTCTGCCTGGTACAAAGACTAATCCAGTGCTGTTGCTTTCCCGTTCAACGTTAACCTCTCTGCTAAGTATACAGACAATGTACAAGATTACACTGGAAACACAAACAGAAATCAATACAAACAACTACAGAAGTTAATACAGCCTAAAGGAGCAATGGGACAAAAAAATTGCCAAGTCTTTGTCACTGGGGACCAGAATGTTCCTGTTAATTCACCTTATGTAGCACCAGACTCATATTTATTCTCTAGAGGCTCCTGTGAGGAAATTTATCAGTGTTGATTTTGGCACACCTTTGGAAAAATCTATACCTTTTTTCCCTGTGCATGCAGAATATGAAGACGAACAGTTTTCCGATTTAAAACTTTCCACTTTCAATATTAGCTAATTAATTACCTATTTAGTAGTTAAATAGTTTCAAACATTTATTCAAATGGGTGAAAAATTCATGTTGAATTCTGATTAAAAAAGACAATGATAAAAAACATCACCCACTTTCAATATCAGCTGTGGAAAAAAAAAATAGATTAAGGCATTCAAATTAAAATTTAGGAATAGTCACTATTGTGACTGTCATCTTACTTGCTGCTTTAGCGATGAGGGCAGTGACAAAGTTAAGGGTGGCTAGGGTGTGCAAATTAAACATACAGAATATTACAATTTATCCTCTTTCACTTCACTCTCTACTTTAACAGCTATGAGTAAGTATGATCGTACAGTTATTATATTACAGTGTATGATTTTAGTATAAAATGTTATATATATATATATATGTGCATCAGCCAGTCTAATAAATTTGAAAAAGTTTTTAAGCCAAGACAAAAAGATAAACCTTTCAAATTACATCAAAAACAGACGATGCCCCCCTGCTGCTGTACACTTAGGGGTCACACTGATATGGCATACAACTAGAGCTGCAACAATTAATCGAATAATCGATTATTAATCGATTACTAAATTAATCGTCAACTATTTTGATAATCGATTAATCGGTTTAAGTAATTATTTAAGAAAAAGAAGCCTGAATTCTCTAATTTCAGCTTCATAAATGTGAATATTTTCTGATTTCTTTGTTTCTCTTTGACAGTCTTGAATATCTTTGGTTTGCAAACAAGACAACTGATGATGTCATCTTGGACTCCAAGGAACATTGTTGCTTTTCACCATTTTCTGACATTTTATAGACCAAACAACTACTCGATTAATCGAGAGAATAATCAATAGATTAATCGATTATGAAAATAACCGTTAGTTGCAGCCCTACATACAACATTCCAGAAAAGGAGCTGCTGTTCACCAAATTTAAATCAGAAATTCTTCTCTAGAAGAAGAATGGATTAATGTCACTCAGTTCAATGAAGCACTGAAAGCACAGGCTCTTTTATTTGGAAATGTTTTATTTTGCTCTATTTTTTAGTTTAAAATGTTCCATTTCAGCTCAGTGAAGTACTTTAAACATTTTATTTTTTTATCTCTAAATAGAATTATGCTTCAACTAAAACCAAGCATTTCTCTTCACTTTATTCTTGTTTAAAAATCATTCACATTATATGAAAGTTATGGAGAGTTAAATGATGGCCTTATGGCACTAAAGGCGGCACAATGAAAAATTTGGTTGCACCTAAATGTTGTGCTGGTGCACCTAAAGAAAAAAATTAGGCGCACCAGTGCAACCAATGCAAAATGTTAGTCTGAAGCCTTGACTGCAGTGGTCTGATCAAGCTTGAAAGTCTGTCAATAAAATGAAGAGTTAGGTTACGTTACATTTTAGCCTACTGATACATCTCAGACCATCGGGCTGAGAGCGGCACTAAAATAGCCGGCTACTAAATTACAGTACAAACTGACAAAGTTTGTATGTTGTCACGTTTCAAACAACAATGCTGTGTAACTGTTGATAAATACCTTACCTAAAAATAGGGCATGGAGTATTAGTAGACTGCCATTAAAAAAAAACATAAGCAAAGGAATAAAAAACATATTGCAACTTTAAAATACATACCTGCTTATTCTTGTACCAAACAGTAAAGTGGATTAATTTGATTAATTTGGTTTTAGAAGTGCCAGATCCTAAAGGGGCCAAGTGCACCAGAGCATACGCCCTGCTTGTGTTACACCTGAGTGTAACTTTTACACCACAGCTTCAACCAGTCTGAGTCAGCCTCGGTACACTTAGTCTAAGTAATGGTCAAAGAGTCAGTCTTAGTTAAGTGCGACTGGAAGAATATGACCAACTTCATTGCATTCAGCCCTCTGGTTGTCAGCTCCACAACATCTCTTTTCTGTATATAACCTTACTATGAAGCACTTTATAACCATCTGTATAATAAAGTGCTGTACAAATTAAGTAATTATTATTACTCCATTGCACAGAAGTGTCACAACTTGAAATTTTGGCAGTAGCAGATATACAGTGTGGAAAAGAGTAAAATGCAGTTATAGGAATCATTACTTGATCAAACTAATCCCTCTAACATTCCTCTAGATTTCAAAACACTGGCCAAAAAGAAAAGAAAAAAGTACGAGTTTGGGGGCAGGTGTGGACAAAAAGCAACCCCTACTAGGACAACATGCTTCATGTTGACCCAGCACCAAGAGGACATCCAAGGGACTCCCCAGCTTGGCTGACTAGTAAGTAAATGCTATTACTGCCCTTCCTCGTACTTTAAGAGCCTTAGAACTGTGACTGTGTTTGCAGTTTTATGAATGTTCATTAACTCCCCAAATTCAATGAGGCGATTACAGTGAATTAAGCTGTAATTGCCAAGGTAAATAAATACTAACTTTGTACTCTGTTAGCCATCAATGTAATGAATTCAATTTGATTTTCAATTTTCAGGCTTTTTTTTCACTTGCTGCAAATATGTCCAACATATAGTCTAGTAGTCAATAAGGTCTCCTACTGACAAGAAGGAACTATGAAGAGTCACACTGACCATATGTCCACACACATGGCTGAAAGAGATTACATGAATTATTTCTCACTAGGAAGAGGAACTGGTTTGACACTGTGCTTGTTCTGAAAAGAGGCAAAAAGGTCAATGTTAGTGCAACTAAGTCTTTGAATTGTTTTTCTTTCTTTTGGAGGTTTGACGAGAATGGAAACTTTTTATTGTGTGTTATAACAGGTAATGACGTATAGCTACTAATCAGATGCAAATAGTGTGTTTGATAAAATCAACACACAGCGATAACAGGATAACTTCTGGTCGGGATAAGAAGTTCTGATGCAGTTTGCCATGTTGCTGCTGTATTGGCTGAAACTGAAGTGTGAAACATGCATTTTCCTTCATCATAAATTGTTCTCTTTCAGAAACAGAAACCAAGTATTGCAACCTTAAAATGCAGCAGAAAATGTAGCAGGAGCACTACTGAGAACTCAACAACTCCTTAAGAAATCCTGCAGTCCAGTCCCCCCATGGCCCGCTTGTTGATAGACGTGCACTAAAGTGCCCTCCTGGTTGGCATAATACAACTGCCCTCTTGGGAGGCAAAAATGCGTGCTAGGCTGCCCTTGAAAACACACAGAACTTAGTGCTCTCTTCAGTGGCAAGAACACGATGCTTGTGCCTTTTTCTTTTGGTCCCTGTCCTTTAAAAAGCCTGTGAACATCACTGCTTTAAGACCCATTTTATCAGAACAAAGTAAGCACACTCATCTTGTTATACAGATGAAGGGGTTTGGGTCTACATACACTTCCAATTTGCCATCCACATGGGTCTTTTGATGCCCTGATATGTAGCTGCCTCAGTACTGACATCCCACAAAGGCAGGCTAGGCACATGGGATTGAAGTCGTTCTTTTCAACGCAGACAGGGATTTTCTGCCACCCACACTTCTCAGATTGGTAATGGGAAAAAATAGAGATGCTGTTACATGTCCTTTTCCCCACCTTCAACATGAAACTTCAACTCGACTATTCAAATGTAATAGGAGGTCAGCAGAGAGAAACATTCACTCAGTTTAGCAGAATGTCAAAAGCAACTGGTGAGTTAAACAGTGCAGGAAATGACAAACAGTGTAAAGGCAAACTGAGGTGCTTATGTCAGCCCAGATGTGCAGTATACTGTATGTTGTCATGACATATACAGTATTATTTGACAAACAATGCAAGACTATTATGATACGACACTGTAGTGTAGAACAGAAGAAATACAATTCCAACGGATACCAAAAAGAAGTGAAAAGGCCACTTTGACAAGAGCACACTTGTATAGGGAGAGAGATTCCATATGACACATTAAATTGTTGGCATGTTAAAACAAAGCGGCAACCTCTGGTCTGAAAAGTTGAGACAATGCGGAAGTGCTAAAATCTGCAGTTCGTCGAGCGTCCGCTTGAGGCTGGCTCCAGAAGTACAGGAAGTCACATACACACCAAGCCAAAAAAAGACGTTTTCACAGCAGAAATAAACATGTTTACAGCCTGGTACAAAAAAAAAAAGTCTCCCATCTGAATAGCTAACTTCGCCAACAGCACACATTGTACAGGGGGAGAATTTCTTTCTAACTCAGCAGTTTAGAAGATATTAAGATCACAAGTTCACCCAATCAGAGGCACAGCTCAGCTCATGTGACTGGCAGGCCTGACTCAAAGTCCACCCCATTTCCAGTATGGCTGCTCCAGCCGATTTGCTTCAAAAGTCTGTTTCAGAAACAGACGGGTGAATCACGGAGACTTTGTCCGTTAATTATACGGTCTATGGTTAAAACCAATACATCTTGCACTGTCATCTACTGAACTCCCTGCTAAAGCCCACCATTTAAGAACTCTAAATTGCAATGGTATCCAGATACCACTCATGAAAATACAGTCAACTATCAAGCAGAACACAACAAGATGGAACAAGTTACCCTCCAGGTTCCAATGAACTTAGAACTCTTCTGTTTATATACCTGCTAAAACAGAGTTATGTCCATAATTATATATAATGACTGACCGAAGGAAAATACATGGATACTTATGGACTAACCAACAGAAGGAGGGTCGTGCCTTTTTCTACAGACTGAATGTGGAGCTCTGGCAAAGCTCATGTCAGACTAAGGTGTCAGCTTTGGGGACTGATTGGTCGTTCGACCTCCTCACAGCCATGACAGACGAGAAGGACTATGCTGTTAAAGCGTTCCAAGTGAGGAGGTGTCACAAACAAAGCAGTGATTTCACAGTCTGGCACGTGTGACATGTTACTGCCAAGTACCCAATTGTCCGTGGAATAAACAAAAGGAGGTTGCATGGAAGCACGAGACATTCCTCCTTTGTGTAAAAAAAAATATAGAAGCGTTTACAGCAGCTCAACACTTAATATACATGCCAGTGATAGCATAGTGAGTGTAGTATTCATGCTTTACACCTAAAAGTGTGCACGGCATCTGCTAAAGCCAGACATTATAAGCGATAATTAGCTTAATCTGTTCTTCGAGCTTGACACGAGAGCTGAATTAGACTGTCCAATTAAATCTGAGTTCTGCATTCATTCCTTGCGGAGGCTGCTCTTGCTTTTTATTTCACATAATGTATCACCCAGCAACAGTGCGTTGCTAGGATTGAGCAGCCTTGCCAGGAAGAAGACGACTACTCATCTCTATACGTCTTTTTACTCCGGTAACTCCCGCATTTCTCTCCAGTCGGTCAACTGAACGTTTAAGCTCCCTGCTAAGCCGTTGTGCATTTCCAAATCGTTGCAGTCAGGGAAACCAGTGACGTGGCAGACAACAGCACGATTACACATAACTCTGAAGTTTTGTCGTACCATGCGGTTGCGTGTGGCCCGGGTGCACAAGACCGAGCAACTCATTTGACACGCTCGATATGCGCAGATGAGTTTGAGAGCTGATTCTCTAACATTTTATTCAACAATAGTTTGATTACAAGCTGTGGGGAGCTGCTGTCAGTTTTTGTGTCAAGTTTCCCAGCAAAAACAAAACTGTTTCGACATTGAATAGCCGCTAAATGATGAAATTCCCGTTTTTCAGTATAGCAACGTTTGGTCTGATGAGTAGCTATAGCACTGACAGCGACTATGTCGCAAACAACTGTGCCTGACATCAACAGACGACTTATGAAGTAACGCTAAGTAACATAAACACGTTTTGTTATGTTAGCTCCTCGTCGATGTTAGCTTGTTTCAGCCCAGTTAGCAATTTTTTAGCTTAAGTGGCGTCAGCTAACGCCTTTATGGTAACGCTTTGAATAACCGTATACTCACTTCTGTGTCTGCCTGAACCCCACGACTGTTTGGCGATACTCGGGCTTCGTATAATTGCCCTTCCAGCGGATTTCAAAGCATCCATGTCGTAATCCAAAAGTGGGGCAAAGAGCCCTACAAGCGCCTTGTGTTTCCGTCGAAACACTTCGACTGGTTTTAAACAAGACACCCCTGTCGAAACTTTGTTTCAGCTGTTTTTTTCTCCTCCTCCCTACTGTTTGCTCTCCATCGATGGTGAATTAACATGTTCGTCCCCCTGGGCGGTGTTATATATGTAAATTAGCCGAATAATGTGCGTGACGCCCGTTGTGAAATCACGCGAGTTAGGTTTCTGCAGCAACAAAGCTGGTATCCCGGACGGGCGGTGCTGTGGTTCCCGTTGATACTAGGTTCATACCATGGTACACCGATACTCACACCCTGTCTCCTGCTCTATTGGGATTTAGCATTAGCCACATCAAAGACTTGTTAGACCTCTCCTGTTCAATGTTTCTGCCACATTGCTTCTCATTTTTTGAGCTACACCATCTATTCGGTAAAGAAATAAAAATTACCCCCACCACCACAACCAATCAACACCAGCATAAAATTATGTATATGTGTGTATATTATATTTATACACATATATACACACATATATACAGTGGTGGCCAAAATGCCTGATAGATCCAGAAATACTGACCTTTTTATCCTCTAAAACATTATTTCATTTTGTGAAACACAGATGGTTGCTCTGAGCACAACAAACAGATGAAATGAAATTTATCCACTTTTAGCTCTAATATTTGGCATGCCTACCTTTGCAGCAATTACAGCATCCATATCTTTATATAGTGTCAATAGACCTGTATGTCCTGATAACTTCAACGCTAGGGTTATCACATGGCTCTGCAATACAAACCAAAGGCTTTCCTTTGAATGTACAATAGATCTGTCCAGTTTATTTTCCAACTCACCCTAAATTTGCTTGATGGTGTTGAGGTACAGACTTTGAGGGGGTCAGTCCATCATTTTCAGTGTTCCAGCAGATTATTTCTGTCACATGTAGTTCCAGCAATGGTTCAAAAAATGCTGAGGTTTGGAAAACAAATTCAAGCCCAATAGGGGGACCCCCAAATGGTAGCTACTCAATGGTAGCTCACTAGAATGTTGTGGTATATTTTCTTATGCATGATACCATAGATTTTCACATAGACACTAATTTTTGTGTCTCCTTCTACTGAATACATACTCTTTGCTGGTTGCGAAACCGTTCAAACTTGGACTCATCAGTCCACAACACTTTAGACCAATCTGCCTTTGGCCATTTCGTGTGTTCTTTTGCAAACTTCATGCATTTCATTCAATTGTTCCCTCTCAGTAATGGTTTTTTTGCTACTATTCTGCCAACAAATCCTTCTTCTTCGTCTAGTTTCCAGTTTCTGACGCATAGTTCTTGAAGACACTGTTGCACCATTAGTCATTGTGGTGTCGATCTTCTTGTCACACAGTTGTTGTGAGGACTTTATTCTGTCCTTAAAACTGAGAATCTTGAGATGCTTCACCTGTCTGTCTGAAAGTTTATTTTGTGTGTCTCTCCTTTTCACTTCTGCTGTGAATTGGTAGCACCGTAGCAGTCTAAAGTGTTCTAGTGCTTGGACTGCATCTCAAGTCTGCAGCTCTGTGACAGTAACTTCATCCAGCATCAAAAAGGGTTCACTCAAACCTGTTGCTCACTTTTTAGCTCCTTCTTCACCTAAGCCATGTTCCAAGAGCAAGATGTGCTGCAAGACTATTTCTAGAGGCCTTGAGTTTATACCAATTGGTGGTGTGACCTCAGAGACAAATCCCTGATGTCACCAATCACTCAATTAGCAGGATAGGCCTTGTACTTTTAAAAGAATTATACAGCTGTGTCCAAAAATTTATCAACATCAATTTCACCACCTGTCAATGAGCACACAAGTAATTTGGCTCCTTTCATGAAGGAACATGTTTGTGTGAGACTGACAGGGAAATAGGCTAAGCTAGTTTTTTTTGTTGTTGTTGTTTTTTTGTTTTGTTTTGTTTTTTTTGTTTTGTTTTTTTTTTTTTTTTTTGCAGTCAGACATGGGAAAACAGACTCAATGAGCTTACAGCATCACAAAGTTACAAACGTGACAGAAAGCAGAAAGAAGGCATCTCCTCCAGATCCAGCGGCTGTCTATAAGAGCTGAGAATGAACAATACTTAGCTAACTACTTAGCCCTCCATTTGGAGAGGCCGCACATCTGAAATCCCTTCACATGACCACAACTAACAAAATTAAAAGACTAGAACTTTACACCTCTGATGCAGCTGCTGGTATTTCAGCAACTTAGTTAAAGATGGCTTTCTCTAAGCTGTGATCAAAAGTAACACCAACCTTGAGGATGAACACCTCTCTGCACCTCTAACTCACAACAATGACATCAGGCGAGTTAGCGGTGATGTTACAGAATTAGTGCTGTGCAGTGCAGTGGAAACCAGATGGACATATACAACCCGAATTCCAAAGTTGGGATGTTGTGTAAGGTTTTGGAGCAACATATGCTGCCATCGAAGCTACTTAATTTTCAGGGACCTCTCTGCTTATTTCAGCAAGACAATGCCAAGACACATTCTGCACGTGTTACAACAGCATGGCTTTGAAGTAAAAGAGTGCAGGTACTAGACTGACCTGCCTGCAGTCCAGACCTGTCTCCCACTGAAAATGTGTGGCGCACAGAGAAGCGCAAAACATGACAACAGAGACCCCGGACTGTTGAGCAACTGAAGTTGTACATCAAGCAAGAATGGGGAGGAATTCCACCTTCAAAGCTTCAACAATTAGTGTCCTCAGTTCACAAACACTTATTGAGTGTCTGTGGAATGTTCCAAACAGGTGTTTTTTGAGCATTCTTCAACTTTCAAAGTCTTTTGTTGCCCCTGTTCCAATCATTTTGAAATGTGTTGCAGGCATTCAAATTAAAATGATTGAATATTTGCAAAAAAAAAAAAAAAAGAAAAAAAAAAAACAATTATCAGTTTGAACAAAAATATCAATATAATGTAGGTTAAACAGGATTTACAAATCACTGTATTGTGTTTTTAATTTACATTTTACGTCCCAACTTCATTCATCAAAAGACAAACACTATATATATATATATATATATATATATATATATATATATATATATATATATATATATATATATATATATATATATATATATATATATATATAAACACACAGGTGTCGAGATCAAATTCACAAAATGATAAAGTAAAAATTAGTTCAAACTCCTTGTGCTCTACTTGACCTGTTATGCTTCATAAAGTCATACAACTGAGGTCAACATATGTTGCCCCAGGTCACAGTGCAATTAAGTGCAATGCAGAGGGTTACTTTCACACATGATAACACCAGAGGACTTTGTCAGCCACTAAAACATGCAAAAATATTTCGCATTTTTACTTTTAAACAGCAACTAAGGTCAATTCGGGGGCCTTTGTTTGATAAGAATAATAATGCATTTCTTTTGGTCAAGGGAAATATGACACACAAGTTGTCTAATATTCAACAGAAATCTGTCTTCACTCTAAAGGCTACCATAAAAGAGAAATTTAGCATGGGGGCTGAAAAGAGGAAGCCGCTTCAGGGCATAAATCATGGGACAGACAAAATGTTATCTAAGGGCACCAATTTGTTTACTAACTAGTTTGATTCTGCTCCTTGCTTTCCCAGAGAAGGGGTTTACAGGGGGGGGGGGGGGGGGGGGGGGGGGTATCGAAAATGTTTAACCACCAAGTAGATTATGCAGGTACTTCTTGTTAATTGAACAGGTCAGAAACAACAGCAATGCACCTGCTTTACTTTTTCATTTTCTCATTTATGGATCTCTTATATATATATATATATATATATATATATATATATATATATATATATATATATATATATATATATATATATATATATAAAAAGGATTAACTTGAGTATTTTTGGCTTAATCTCATGGCAAGTAGATGTGCCAAATTCAGATAACCAGAAAAAGCCCTGTCATAATCTTTTAAATCCATGTGATTGAATCTGCCAAACAATAATCCAAAGTAGAACAGAATAAAAGTACAGAGGCTTTTTTATACACTGAAGGTCAGCAAGTAGCTTTTTTTGCTGGGAGTATTGTACTTTACTTTATCTTACAAAGTAGTCAACACTGAAAACAGTGGAAAGTAGAAATGATATAAGATTTCCATAAGTTGAGTTGACTGCCAACTGGTTGGCTGACATCTAGGATTGAGAGCTTGGGGGAACTGTAGAGCAGAAGAAGAGCATTCATGCAAAAAATCACAATAAATACTTTCACTGGTTGTCCTTCCCAGGTCAATCACTCTGCAGTAAAACATTGCTTTTACAGAAAAAAAAGAAGACAAAGAAGCTGTAATTGGGTAAACTGTGAGCAATAATTTAATATTATCGGTATAAACTGTCCTGCAAATTTAACAGTTTATAGTGAACTCTTCTTGATGCAGTCTGTGGTATGGAAGCAACCTCACACTCATTGTATCCCCTCATTGTAACCCTTTTCCTTACTCAACTTTTTATACTTTAAACTCTTTAAGCATTTTCACATTGTGATGACCACAGCAGTGGTTTTAATAATTTTCCTTGTTAAATAAAATTTGGTTTAGCTAATCAACCAATGAGTACTTCATTAAGTAAAATCTGGCCTGTTTGTGTTGATTTTTAACAGATATTGTAAAGAAATTGCTGTTATACATGTAGAGGGGATGATTTAGGAAAAATCTGCAGTTGTCTTTTAAATTTTTTATTTCAGTATTTTTTCCACTCGTGCTCAGGACTCAGTGTCCCAGACAGAGATTCTCTATTTCACTCTCAAAACATCCTAGTTCATTTAATATACAAATAATCACTCAAATCAATATGTTATGCAGCCCATAGTTTGCTGTAGTGTCACAACTGACTGACTTCTGGAGCTCACAGGTCAGCAGAGTTTCAGAACTCCATGGTTGTACACGTATCTCAACAATTTAGAAAAAGAGGTGATGCCAGGCTTTCATGCCCACTTTGAACATCAAACACCAAAATGCTACTCCCCTCTGGTTTCATCACTTAGGTTTATTTACCGTACCAGCACTGTACTGCTGGATAGCTTTTATAGGACCACCCACTGTGCTTTTACTGTGATTAGAGGTTAGCAGGAAGAATTCATTTTCAGTTGCTTATGTCAGAGCTAAATTGGATTTTCAGATCTTCAGAGATAATGACAGTTTTTTTTCTTGATGAAGTTGGTAGTCTTGGTGGACATAAATTTTCTCATAATCTGCACTTTATAGACACTGCCCCCTACTGTCAATAGCCTTGTTTTCATACCTGTTGTACAGGGTATTAGGCAAGTCCCATATTTTAGGAAATGATTTAGGCACGTGTTTTCTGTTCCCATTTATCTTTTCAAATTATAAAAAAACAGTTTGATATGTACCACTTAAAATGAATTATAATTAAAGCATGTTTTTTATTCCTATAGTAGGAGTAAAAACCAATGTAAAAATGATACCACAGTATAAAGCTGGTGGGCTTTTTAAGATGTAGCATCTAGACTGTGGTTGTGATGTACTGTTTTCCTTTCCATTTAGAGAAACATTAATCGAAAACTGTGAAAATAAAATGATTCTGAGTCTGAGATAGTTGTACATAAACCAGGTCTTTAGTGTAGGTTGAGCTCCAAGTGGACTGAATCCTTTACATGCCCTTGCTTAACTTAAAAGCTTCATTTATTAGATAGAATCCCTTGTTTATGAAGTCTTCCATTGCAGGCTCTACTGAATCCTCAGAGTCAGCTACTTAACGTTGTGTGGTGACACTGATGCAGTTTAATTAAGAGCAACAACAGAGGAAAATTGAATTTGCAAGAAAAAAATGTTTATTCCTTGTAAACCTCACAGAGCGAGACCACAGCCAAGGTCAGACCTGGGGAGAAACAGAGCAGTGACTGTGGGCACAGAAACGTAAAACAAACAAAACACTTTTCTATACTTCCAACAATCAGTTGACCAAACTGACTAATTTGTAATTTCACATTTTTTTTTCCAGGAGCCAACAATGGCAATCTGAGCCCAAACACGCTTCTCCATTTACAATAGGTGAAAATCACACACATAACAATGACCATCTCAGATAATGGTAAAACCACATCAGCCTAAAGTGATCTTTCTCCCTGCAAAAAATGACAATAATACCAGAAACAGGAAGTTAAGAAAACTGATTTTAAACAGCCACATGCCCAACAGTTGTAAATACTGTAACACTCACAAAAGAAATTGACTTTTCTAATCCTTTAGTTAAACTACACAGCCTACTACAAACAGGTGACCACTTTCCTAAACCTGCATAAAAAATGTTCACTAAGTGATATTCAGCTGGAAATTTGAAAAAAAAAATGTGATGGCCAATGTATTTGCAGTACATTCATGATAAAATAATAGTTAAACAAGCATTTAAACCTTGGCACATGAACTGAAGTTTATAACTTAAATAAAAATCATAAATTGCTTCAACAAAATTGGCATTTCTGAAACTTTGTTTACATTGCACAGTCCATTGATACAGTTTTCCCTTTCAAACAGCTTGTGTTTTTTTCCATAGTGCAACTTAAAGTTGGAGAAAAAAGTACAGGGCAGTAGCTGCACCCACAGATTTAGGGTGTAAAAACCGAGGAGGTGAGCTATGAGTGCACAAGATGAGCTGGAAACCTGTGTGTAGTAGACTCTGTGGTGGCTTACAAACCTGCAGTAGGTAAACAGGACTGTAGTGAAAAGTCTTGGACTCAGTGTTGTCAACTGTATTTATTTTTTCTTTTTTCCCACATAAGGAACAAGGCTGCCATCGTGTGGACACTATGAATCAGCTTCCCTTGCTGTAGGGAGTCCAAAATGCCACCAGCATCCAAAGGCAACTCTGTCCCTTGCTGTATGTGGTCAAATTCTGCCCAGCCAAAACACATTCAGAAGAGTTGAGCCAGCTGGATCTCATTACTTAACTCAATTTATGTCTTCAACCCAAGGCACTGTGATTATGACAACTAATGAAAGACTATGCAGAGCACAGCACAGCACTGAAGCTGGTACACAGTATGGACTTCTTCCTGTGCCCTTTCAGTTGACAAATATAAATTACTGGAGAGGAAACTAAACTTTGGTTTGTAATAATGGAGAAAATCAGGAGCAAATGGGTTACAAGTCAGCCTGTAAGATAACTCGGTTCTGAAATTTTTTGTAGGGAAAAGATAAACTTTAAAGCATTAAATGTTTCCCAGGGCAAATGGGCAGGGCACCAATTGCAGGTTGTTGCACTAGGGCACAACTGAAAAGATATTGCAACACCCTTGAGATGACAACACAAACCCAATTCTGCAAGGTTTACTAAATTCTTGAAAGAAAAAAAAATGGGACTCCTTAGTTGAGATGTGATGTCTGATCTATTTTTTTTCTTTTCTTTTTTTTTCTTTTGTTTCAACTACAACGAGTACAGTCACACAATACAACATCCTTCTGACCTGGCCTGGAGAAAAATAAAAACAACGTTCTCAGCTGCAGATATGCCTAGCAGATTGGGAGGCTGTTGGGCCTGCAGGGGAAATAAAATGACAGGAGAGAGGGTTGGGGCATGACAAAGCGTTCACTTTTTCAGTGGCTGATAAACAGAGGCGTTGGGGTCTAGGCCAGAGGGGTTGGTGTCCATGAATTTGGAGGAGTAGTGGGGGGCAACAGGGGTCATGCTGCTGGTGTCAGCTGTATAGGAGATGCTGGGCATAACTGCCATCACTTCTGCTATCTTCTGCTTCAGATCCTTTATCTCCTGGTCCTTTTGTAGGATCTGACCTGAAAACAGAAATCAATGTGTTAGTTCAAAACACAAGTTAGCCTTGTATTTGTGGCTAATTTCTAGGTGTGTTTAACCTCAAAGTACCATCTTAAAATCTGTTATTACAATGGGAATAACGCTGACCTTGTGCAATCTCAAGCTGTCTCTTGGCATCTCCAAGCGCAGAGAAGAGGTCCAGTTTGATCCTGGTCTCTGCACTCAGACTGTTCTCGAGATGCTGCGTCTTGTCCTGCATGGCTGACAGTGCTGACATCAGCACCTCTGTGTCTTTTTCATTCTCCTTATATTTATGAAGCTCCTGAAATAGTGAACAAGGGATACTGTGTCATGTCAAGTCAGGATAATATTGGTTGGACTGGGTGGCACAGAACTTCCATTTAAAAAGAAATAAAATAAAATAAAATACGTAATAACTTGAAGCTTGCCCAATGTTAAGTGCAAGCAGAAAGGCACAACAGGGTATCCATTTCCCCCCTTCTTTACACAAACTTGATTAGTATTAGTGATGTCCTGATCCCACATATCAGATCAGGGCCATTTTTGGCATTTTCCAATTAATCAGTGATCTGCATTTTAGCTGATCCCCCATTCGATTATTGACGTTAGCCATCATTGAGCACAATTTGCTGTACAACGCTACTGCATCAGTATGACTGAGCACTTTGAGTTCACCCAACCCTGTAAAGCTGATGAGAAAATAATAAAATACCATTGATGTGGAACAGCATCCACACTTTAGCTTTATTACAGGACACATGCACAACTAGAAACATAACAGCAATAACATCTGCTTTACAGCATCCTACGGTAACTCTCCAGGGACACGTGGTTTAAAAAGGCAAAAACAAACAAAAACAGGACAGTCTGTAATGTCCTGCCATTTAAACACTATGTTTTACATCCCGCCTCACTGGAGCTGTATCACACAGCTTGTGACAATATGCGAGGTGATTTAAACATAATGTGATTAGTTTTCAATGAAATGGGGAAAAAACCTGCGACCTACAGTTGTTTGGTCAATAAAACGAGAGGCACGTTAGTGTTTAATATTTATATTTGTTGCAACATCTTGTTAGAGTTGCGTTCAGGGCAGCCCCGGATTTATGCATGCTGTTAGCTCTTCATCCAAGTTTATCTCTACAAACTAAAGTATCAGATTGGAACGCTGTATTGGCAGATATTCAGGATTGAAAAATCAGTATCAGGGGGCAAAAAAAAATCTGATTAGGACATCCCTAATCAATATCAATACAAACTCCACAAGTTAGAGCTGATCAGAATACTCATCTCCAGAAATTGTGTTGCTCTTCTTACAAAATCTATACAATGTTAAACTTATACTACCATGAGCCTAGAGCATAAGCATGTTGTCAAAATGTTTAGATTCTAATAATTGACCAGCTTTATCACAGATATTTAAAGCTCTGACATTTGTCTTCACAATGGCCATCAAAACAGTGCTGTACCAAAGCACGATTGACCCCCGCAGCACCGTTCCTCTGCTGGCCAGTACGGCCCACGGTAACACTACTCCAACACGAACCAGACTTAAGGCACATGCATGGCCTACGTCACAGTGAAGCGTCTGCTTACATGAAGCGCGGTCTCATCAGAGTCATTACAATAAGATACAGAGAACATAATTACAACTTCAGTAACTTTTTGGCTCATGTTAAGTTGTTTTGGTCTGACACTGTCCTCTAACACCCCCATTATTGCTTAAAGTAACTGTCAAGACTAGCGGTCGCGGCGATCATGTCCATGTACTCATTCATGAAGTGTATCGGGCCTAAGCACACCTCTCCATAGAGTGCCAATGAGGAGAGGTGAACTGTGCCTCAGCATGGTATACTTGGGGTCACACTGGCCAAACAAACTTGACCTTAGGGCTGAAGCGTGCTTAGACATGGTATGAATGGCCAGTGTGACTGCGCTCTAAAAGTACACCGGTTGGACGGAAGAAGTTGTGAAACTGAAATTATATCCTGTGATTCATCTACTCTACAGGGAGAAGAAAATACTTGCATCTAATATTATGGATAATGGACAATTAAGGCAGAATAACATTTGAGCTTTTTTTCATGAATAGGAAAAATGAGACTCTTGATGGAAGCATTACCTGAACTTTTAATTCAAGCTCTCTTATCTGGTCCTCTTTTAGCTTGATGTCCATTGTTAGTTTTTTACACTCTGTTTCTAATTCAGTGATCCTCCGTCGCAGTGTGTCTGTACATTCCCCTCTGAAAAAGAGGAAGCAGAAAGAGGTCAATTTATGCCAATGCTTATATACATTATCACTACAAAAAGCAACAAGTTCCAGAAGTACAAAGAATATTGGAAGCTCAATGTCATATATCAGATGTTCAAGTACCTCGATGCTGCTGCCAGTGCTACTGCTCTTGCTGCTGTGGCCTCCTCTAACTTCTTTCTCTTCTTTTCCTCTGCAAGCTGTTTCTCGGCAGTGGCACGGGCCTCTTGCTCAGCTTTGAGCTTCTTCTCGAGTTGGCCCACTGCCTGCTTGTCCTTTTGCTTTGCCTGCACAGCATTGTGAAGCCTACAAGGTACAGTCACACGTATTATAAAACAGTCAATATCCCATAAAAACACCATTTAAACAAAATGCTCAAATCCAACACATCTCTGCCTTCTAGGAAATTAGTTTGAGAATATAAAGCTTTTAAGCAGACATTCATTTCCCACAGTGTTCTTTGTACCATAGCATGACAATCAACACACTGATGCCACAGTTAAAAAATGATCCTTAACAAAAAAAAAAAAAAAAGTCATTACTGAGGTCACAACTTACTTATTCTGCAGTAACTCATTCTCTTGGCGAAGCTGACCCAGCTCAGTACGTATGCAGCGCTCAGCACTGCCCAGTGAGCCAATCTGACTGCGAAGGTCCTGCTCAACTTGCCGGCTAGCTTGAAGGTCTGCCTTTAACTTCTTGACGTCCTGCTCCAATCTGTGACAAGCCAGTGAATATAGAAAGGAGATATGAACTATGCTGCTCTAATGGTGATAGGGTCCAGAAAATGTCATTAAGTCAAATCAAATCAAACTCCATTCTAAAATGGGCATACTTTTATATTGGCCTTTATAAGCCCAATCACGACATCGTTAGTCGTTGGTTTGTTTCAGGTTTCAAGCTGTGAACTAGTCATGAATGCCAGAAATACCTAGTTTTTGCCAGTCCAGAAAAAAATTCCCAGGATATTTGAAGCCTAAAAACACATCTACAGAGACAACACTCAAGTTTGATACAAAATTTGGTGTGTGGCTTCAGTAAGGCCTTGACCATTTCTGTGGATAATAACTGCTTCAACCCTACCCCTGCAGACTCCTTGATCCATTGCAGTAGCTATTATTTTTGGTCAGATATGTAGTCATAACCGAAGGACGTAGTGGCTATTTTGTACCATTATTCTGGGCATTCCTACAAAGAGTATTATCTTTTTTGTTTCCGTTTGAACTGCTACTGGTTAGATTGTCTGTTTATCTGTATTCCTTTTTTGGATGCCAGTTTAAATGACTCTCTATTTGTCCTTGCCAGTTTTTCAAAGTTCTTTTTCATAGTAGATTGTTGTCTCTCTTTGGATAATAAAACAGTTTTGTAAACACCTTCTGCATATATCAAGTTTTCATGCTTTCTTGTGCAGTTATGGAAACAAAGATGTATTGAGTTAATAGCTAATGGTATGTGATGACAATTTTTGGGGAATGTAACATTTTTAGTATGGTTGATCACAGTATGATTTTGTGATAGGTGTTGTGTTGTAAAGTATTTCTGGGTGTTTGTCTTACCTAACAAGTGCTTCTGGCTTGCTCAGCTGATTATTAGGAATACAGTTGTCCATGGGATCCCTGTGGGAGCCACCTGAATTCCCCTTTCCCACTGATAACTTGTGTTTCTTCTCATTCTTCCCTGTGGAAGAAGAAGCTGATGATGCAGAGGAGGGCACGCTGCCATTGGTGGCACTATGGCCGCGGGGGGAGGAGTTGAGCGTTGCTGCATTGCTGCTAGCATTTTTGTAGTTTTTGGAGGAGGAAGATGATGAGGATGAGCAGGAGGAATTGTTGTCCTCTTTAAGCAACAGGTTCTCTGTGCTGCCCAGTTCTGTGGTCAGTCTCTTGTTGTTCATATGGTTCTCCATATACTCCATCTCCTGGAGTTTAGAGTCCACTGACGAGGGAAGGATGCTGTTGTGCTGCTTTTTAGCATCCCCACCACCCCTTCCCTCTTTCCCTTTTTCTCTATACTCTAACTCCGGCATTGGTGTTGATGTCTTTTTACTGGCTGGAGCACCATTCTGTGATACTGGAGGTGTGTCCACTTCAGATATTCCTTTAGCTGCTGCTGCTGTTGTATGAAAGAGAAGTTAATTAGGGGGATAATTATGTAATATATATATGACAAGTATCTTAAAACAACAGGACATTTAAAAAGGTTTTCTTTCCTCCCTTAACCAGAAAGTAATGCCCCATTCCTGAAGTATGACTTATGTACCCTTATATATGGGCACTGTTGTGGGGTTTGTGAATGCAGGTTGTGACCAAGGTAATATTTAAGAGCTTTTGGATGTAGGGTAAGTATGCTCCCTTCTCATGTTGTGTTCAAATATCAACTGTTCTTTCTCCCCTGAAGATATAATAGTATTAATACACTCTGCAGCTGTTCCCCACCCCCAACATGCGTCAAGTAATGGGTTTAATGCTGCTTGAGGCTTTAATGTTTTCCATTTTTAACAGCAAAATGTACACAGTTATACCTTTGAATTTTAGAAGAAAACAGGATGGGATTTCTCTTATCAGAAATACTTCTTAAACATTAAGAGCTGATGATCAGTAAAAAGATAAGGTACATCTCTTGGTCTATGGGGGGTTGACAAACTTTGAGTTAGCAGTAAGAAAGCTTTGAATCAATAAACCATCTCAATGGCATAACAAAGTTAAAATTTTAGACCACTAAAAAACAAAATCCATATAGACACACAAAGAATTTAGGGGCTTAAATGTCATCTGCCATGTTCAACCAAATTAAGCCTATGTTGAGTCAAATTTTTTAACTATTATTTGGCATAGGGATGTTGGGATTAAACAACTTTTACCACCAACTGTATAACTGTACCACCAAAATAAAAGTGTATGCATGCAAGTAAGAATTTACCTTCTTCCGCTTCTCGTTCTTGCCTCTGAAGCATTTGTTGCTCTAGGGGAAGAGCTTGTTGCAAGAGCTGCATGTAAAACTCATTCTCCTTTTGCACCTCCTTCTGCTTCCGAAGACGCATCTTATAGCTTACGTAGCTCTTGAAGCCAAAGCCAAGTGTGACCACCGGATAGCCAATACTACAGAGATAAAAAAAAAATAGCTCAGATGTAAACAGTTGTTTTTCTTCCAAACATTAAAACAGATCACTTGCATTCTATAATTACCGACAGTATGTCCACATTCTGTCATAACAACAGTGTAGGGTGGCACAACCAAATCCATCTTGAAGGTTTCTTTGATTAAAATCAAATATTTCTCTTAGCCTAACAATGAAGGTGCTCCCTCATAAAAAGAGACTTTTTATGTCTTTACATAAAAACAGGCTCTGGGAGATGAAAAAAAGGAAATTGGCCTTATTTTTTTAGTTTTTGTACTAATCAACAACAATTCTCAATACTATAAGTTTACTTGATGCGACAGTGAAGATAGAACAAACACAAAACAATGTGTCTCACACAATGTAATACCAACTTTTTAAATCATTTTCTAATAATCTGCACAAAACTTGCAAAAAATACCAAATTAAGACCAAGAAGGTAACAGATTCAGACTGATATCATTTACATCTACATGCACTACTTTAACACTATCTTTTCACTAAGATCTGCACAAGAAATTATTAATGCTAAATTTATCAAACACCACAGTGATGTGCTTTCTGTTGATTCCACAGATCCTGTGTTCTGTTGAGTATAACTCATGTATTAAACTGTGATTAACTAGCTCCAATCTATCTGATATCTATCTGATTGAAAAGTGACTGAGGCTTCATCTGACCAATTGGTTTTGGGTTTCTAGCTGATAGCCAAGTACTTGTTTGTGGTTAAGTCTGGTGTTGTCCAGATCTAAGGACTGAGTTATGTCATGAACCTCTGTCATGTGTAGATGTATGTTTGTAGATGTATGTGTCACACATGTGCTGCAGGTGGAGAAGCTGGATTGGATCTTCAGTGGGAGATTGCTGCGATGCTATTGGAGGTGCTGGGGGAATGACTCCTTTTAAAGCAGCATCTGTCAGAAGCTCTGTCCTCTCTGCCGCTCCAAACAAAAGGCCACTCGTGTTGGATTAAGAATTGTATGATTGTTTCTGTTTTCTGTTGTACGATTGTTTGAAACTGCATAACAAAGAAGCAGAGTAGTAGAAGTAGTCTCTTTACTTTGACATCTTGTCTTCTCCTGTTTTTAAGTCAGTCAGGTAAGAAACCTGTCTTTTTTGCCGTTTTGTTTGATTATAGGTAAGTATAGGGATTGTAAGATTTTTGTTTGTTGTTTTAGGCATTGCTCTCTTTCAAGCCAAAAAACTGCTGCCTAATTTTGTGAAACGGTGTTTCGCTGGCCTTTGTTGGGAGTGGGAGGGTAGAGAGGGCTCCACACGTTGTGTCCTTTGTTCCCTTACACTGGGGACATAACAATATGTGCCACTAGAAAATGAATGAATGTGAAATGCTCAGTTTGAATAGTTGCATTTAAAAACTGAACTGAATAGCATGCTTTGAAATGTTCAATATTGTATACTGAATTTATTTGCTTTGAACTTACACTTTAACCTACTTGAACATTCAGTTCTCTATACGTCCAAAATTCAAAAGTTCAGTATTCAGTTTGCATAATTCAGATTCAGTTGTTTTACTTCAATTTCAGTTCAGCGAAACACTTCCAATCCATAAGGATGAGTAATCTGGCCAAGATTCACAGAGCTCCTATTCATGTATGCAAAAATTCCTTTATGGTCTGTGACTACAATATTCAACTAGCACCATTTATATGATAGCGGAACAGACAGACGTTAATTCCATTTTCCTACCCTCAGTTATCCCAGACAGGCTACAGCAGGCAGTTAAACTTTATTTAAATCCTTTCCTCACACTCATCTCACAGCCTTAAAGGCAGGGCTGATAATCAGGTTTACATACACTTTTTATTATTCTAGTTAAATGATCTTTAGATCCTGATGGCAATCAATGCATGATGATATGTTCTTAAAAAAAAGAGGACAAATATCTGCTGTCTACAGCAGGAGTAAACTCGGGAAAACATCAACCAATCCTATTGTTTAGTTTATTATTGTTATTGTTTCAAACCCTGTCCTGCGGTTCTGCTCCAGTGCCAAGAGGGATCCAAGTACATTGAAGAATGGCCAGAAATCTACCTATACCCTGATAACTGGTAACAGAGTGCAAACAAAAACTATGTGCTAAAGACCGGTTTGAGTCTGTGGTTTTGAATCAGTCATGATCATATGATCGCAAATCAGTGCCCCTCGTGTGTGTCAGCGGGAGGTGGGGGCTAAACTGAGTCCTAAGGAGCTGCTACATTCAAATTAATGAATCCATGACTGGATTAATCATTTTCCAGGTTTTCCAGGATGTGGGGAACCCTGTTTTACCTGCCCTATATTACCTTCCCAAACTGCCTACCTGTGATGTTAGCTTTCTGTCACACAGTAGAGTAAAGCAGCAGTGGTACAAGCAGGAACTGTACAATGTCAGTCTGTTTCCATTGTAGCGCTAGTTTCTGTATTTTGGTCAAGTTACAGTGGAGGGGGAAGTGCATATCACAATTGGCTTTTTATTATAACTCCCATACTCTAGACTGGGAGTGACCCTTCATTTGGACGGTCCCTCAAAGTGTGTCAGTGAGTAGGGAGCTGAGGAGAATAGCCAAAGACTGTTAAGAAGTTTTCATAGTCATGAACAGGAGCTCTGTGAGTCTGTGCAGGTCTTTAGGGACTGGAAATGTGTCTCGTTGAACTAAAACTGAATTAAAAGTTTGAATCTGAGTTGTGCAAACTGAAATTGCTTATTGAACTTTAAATTTTAGGAATATCGAGAGCTGACTGTTGAAGTAGATTAAAATGCAATTTCAAAGCAAATAAGTCTAAAAATATTCAATTTAATTTCAAATCATGCTTTCTCACATTCAGTTTTTTAATGCAATCTCTCAGTCCATAGATCTGCTCATCAGAAACTTTTTTTTTCTAATTCCGCACTTCATACATACAGCTGACTGGTAAATTATTTATTTGAATACACTACCCATGTACTCAGGGCTCCGCTGACACCCAAAGTTTTTCATACTGGCGTTCATGTTGTGCGTTCACTTCAGCCATGCAAGCAGCTAGACTAGCATAGTATGTTTCATGGGTTTTCAGTGCACATCCAAGTTAGTCTGTCCTCCTCAGTCTGATCATACTCTGTGAACTTGAGCCCTTAAAAGTGTGTTTTGATTGAGTGATTTGTGTGATTTGCTCTTTTTGCATAATAAGTAACTGGATATTAGGGCTTGGGCAACATTCTTTTCCCCTGTTTGGATTCTTTTACAATTTTTGGGATGCCAATTCGATTGAAATTGCGATGTTTCAATACTGGTGACTTCTGAGATTTTACTTCCCTTACAGTCAAAGATAGTCAAAGAAAACTATTTCACCCTCTGCTGGAGAAAAGCGGTTATGTTTTTTTTTCAAACCACCTTATAAACAAAGACTAAAGAGAGGGAGTTAAATTGGGAAAAAATAATTTTATAACAAAAAAAAAAGAAAAAGATTTTAAAATGTTAAACAAAAAAAAAAAAAATCCCGATACTTATGCGAAATGATTCTTTCACCCACCCTTACTGGACAATCTTTCGCAAATGGTTCGAAACAAAATGTTGAACAAAAAAAAAAAAATCCCGATACTTATGCGAAATGATTCTTTCACCCACCCTTACTGGACAATCTTTCGCAAATGGTTCGAAACAAAAATAATGAAATTATCTTGGAGAACATGTAGAGCACATCCCTAAATAAACATCTTCAAATCAGACACGATGCAATATACTGAGCCTTGTCATGTGTTTCCATTAAAATGTGATGTCTTTAGCTCACCAGTGGGCTGCAAAAGGACGGCACAGGTCCACATGGAAGTTCTTCAGGTCTTTGAATCTGATTGCAGCTTCTATGTACACAAAAAGTATCCATAGAGACACAGTGGGCAGACAGACCCCCCTCTCTGAGGAAAAAAAAACACATAGATGTAAGTAGGCAGTGCACCTCAATGAGCAATTTAAAATACCCCCCTGAAGCAAGAAAAAGTTCAATCATTTTTCTGTGATATGACCACACAGTTCATATATGGCCATCAGTCACAGTATTAGACTTCTTAATTATGACCAGGCTGGGTTTTTTTTTGTTAAACCAGCCTACTTAGACCTCAGTTTACCAATTAAGTTCTACACTGAGAAAAAAAAATAGTTTAATCAAGAGAAGTAAAGAAATTTCTAACACTTAAACACAACCCTGATCCTGAAGTCAAATGAGAGAATACTCATCTGACATCTATGGATGTCAGTATTGACAGAGAGTGAAGTTGTGGGGCCTAGAAAGTAACAGGCCACCACTGTGTGTAACTCCCTCCCCCAAGTCAGACTAAGATTTCATTCTGACACCTGGCCTGTGGTCATCAAAGGGGGAAACAGCTAAATCAGACTGACAAGTAATCCACTGAACGCAGCTCAATTACAAAAAACATGCCAAATTCTAAGAAGCAAGCTAAGCATTTGAATTTCAGATAACATGATGTGCATGGACATTGCACTGACCTTTTCACACCTGTTTTTACCCAACAGCCCAAACACGCAGAGCAACAAACAGTGACAGTTCTACGAATTGGTGTGGTCATAGACTTATCTCAAGAAGTTCAAATATAAGAAGAGATTTTCCTTCCTTTCTTCAACTATTTTGAGGTATAAATCCTTATGTAGAGAAATGATATGACAATTATTAAAGACGCCTACACACAAGATAAATTACCTGTGTGCCAAACATACTGCACCCACACATAGGTACTGGCAGCGAAGAACAGCCATTGCACTGGGATGAAGAGGAGGCAAATGATGTCCGAAGTAAACGCAACACACACAAAGAATACTGAGAAAGCCTGTTGGGAGGAGGATAGGTGGTTAAATTAACCAGCAACATTCGTTACAGCATGTGTACATACACTAACATAAAATACATTACGTTACAGCCTCATTCCAAAATGGAATAAATTTATTTTATCCTTAAAATTCTACACACAGCACCCCATAATGACATGATTTTTTTGGCAAATTGATTAAAAATAAAAACCTAAGACACCACATGTACATGAGAATTCACAGCCTTCACTCGATTCTTTGTTAATGCACCTTTGGCAGCAATAACAGCCTCAAGTCTTTATGAATATGATGCCACAAGCTTAGCACACCTATCTTTGGGCAGTTTGGCCCATTTTCTTCTTCTCATGGTCTGAGTGTCCTTCATGTGTCTGTTGGCAAACTCCAGTCAGGCTGCCATGTGCCTTTAACTAAGGACTGGCTTCTGTATGGACACTCTACCACACAAGCCTGATTGGTGAATTGCTGCAGAAATAGTTGCCCTTCTGGAAGGTTCTCTCTCTCTGGAGCTCTGACAGAGTGCCCATCGGGTTTTCATCTCCCTAACTAAGGCCCTTTCCCCCTGATCGCTCAGTTTAGATGGGCGACCAGCTCTAGGAAGAGTCCAGGGAGTTTTGAACTTATTTCATTTACAGATGGAGGCCACTGTACTCTGTGGGACCTTTCAAAGCAGCAAAAGGTTTTTTTTCCTGTACCCTTCTCCAGATTTTTGCCTCAAGACAATCCTGTTTCAGAGGTCTAAAGACAGTTCCTTTTTACTTCATGCTAGGTTTGTGCTTTCACATGCACTTCCACCTGTGGGACCTTATATCAATGGGAGTGTGCCTTTCCAAATCATGTTCAATCAGCTGAATTTACCACAGGTGGACTCCAATTAAGCTGTACATCTCAAGGATGATCAGTGGAAACAGGATGCACCTGAGCTCAACTTTGAGCTCTGTGGCAAAGGCTGAATACTTCTGTACATGTACTTTCTTTTTTTTCCTCTAACAAATTTTCCAAAAATAAAACTTTTTTTCATGTTGTCATTATGGGGTATTGTGTTCTGAATTTTGAGGAAAAATTTGTTTATTCCATTTTGGAATGAGGCTATAGCATAACAAAATGAGGAAAAAGAGAAGCAAAGCTGTGAATACTGGATGAATTATATGCTGTAGAGGCAATTTTTTACTGTTTGTTTCTGTTACTGTTTAATATATAACACATTTTATTGTGTGGGAACAAAGACCCTCAGGCCCAGTTCATAAAAGGGCAAACTAAACTTACTAAACTAACTTCTTTTACTGATCTTAAATCGAGTGATCCAATCTTGTCTTCATTTAATTCAATATCTGATGACAAAAAAAGTAGATGATTTAAGGAGTATTACAGCTCTATGTGATCTAACTACATCTCTTGGAGACTAGAGCATCCAAGCAAACACAAAACCTATACATGCATTTAAACTAACACATACAGACACACAAAAAACCAACACTACTCAGCTGGGCTTATATCCACAACAGACATTAGCATTAGATATGTAAAGTACCCTGAAAAAAAATAAATTCTGCCAGGCTGTATGTTTTTATAAATTATTTATAAAAAAAAAACTAATTACTAGTTTCTTTCAGTCTGATTAATTAAAATGACTTACTGAGGATTCAAATCTGCAGCATAGAAATCTATTTTAGATTGTCTTTTTTATGTCATCTGGAGGTAACACTACATAGAAAATATATAATTGAAGTAAATACCTGAGTGTTCTTATTTATGGCCACATCTAAAGGTTGGTTGTTCAATCCAGAAAAAAAAACTAAAGGGACAGCTTTGTCTTATATTCATTAGCTTTAGCACCTTAAGTTTGAAAGCCTTAGAAGTAAATGGATTTTGCTACTCACCAGCCCCTGGTATCTAAACGAGTCGTACACACTCCGGATGAAAAGCCAAAATGGCCAGAGGTACTCAAACCTGAACTCTAGCACAAAATCTGCCAGTAGTACCAGTGCCCACACCACCAAAAACTTCAGGTACAGAAAGGTACTAAAGAAAACAAAAACAAGAGGAAAAAGACACAAGATGTTAGAAGTCTAGTATACAAAGATTGGTTTTCATAGTGTTAAACACACCGAATTCTTAGCAACAATTTCTAAACACAGGATATTAGTGCATTTATGACACATTTTGTTCCATGTAACGTTATTTTCACATCAAATGCGAGCCTGTAGAATATTAATCTTTTAAAAGTTATGATGAAACGTACAGACACGAAGTTGGAATTTACTACTGCTTTGATTGTAGTGCATGTGTATGAGACATGACAAATTATGGATGGATCATTTTCATTTGACCACAGTCGACACTATATTGTAGCTGCTGAGCACCGGGACACTGAAAGTGACACCAGGCAGGGAGTTCCTTGCCGTCAAATCTTTGCTATTTTGGTGTCGGGGTTCACCTAGTCATAACTCAAGAGCTGCCCTACTCTTCTAGTTCCGATAAAACGTACACCGGGAAGACCTGACAGGTGAGATAAAACTAAGAAGGACAACTCAGCTATCGTTCCATGCTCTGACTGACTCACAACTGTGAGCTATCAAATCTTAACAGTGCCACGCGAACTCCCCAAATGCCACACTACATGAATACAGTTTCGTTGGTTCACATACAAATAAACCTTTACATATCATGACTGGACGAGTGTAGAACATTTAAAGCAACCAATAAAAGGTAGACAAAGCTGCAGCAACTTGATGTTAGCAAACAAGTTACCTTTGCGTGCTAAAAATGAAGCGGCTAATTTTGTCCCAACTTGTAACTGACAACTACGTGGGAGATGATATGTAGTTATGACGCTAATTCAGTCTTCAAAAATAACGACAACGTATTCCATACGTTATTGTTGCGGTGAAAATGACGCTATGATTTCGTTCTCAACAGGCTTCATTGGGGCCTAGCGCTAATGTTAGCTTCAGACTAATCGTCTACTGCTTGCATTTATTTGCTATTGTGGCTACAACGAAAACATACGGCTAGCTTACACTCAGCGTTCATTAGCAATGTGCTATAGTAATAAGCTAGCTTGCGGTGGCAGTTTATTTACATAACTGATAACAAAGGGAAGTTTCGCGTTACACAGATACAAGCCTTAAGGACCCCATTCAGTGTCCCCTATCATTGTCGTGAGAACGACCCCTTCTTCAGACTCCATATAACTTACCTGCCGTATATGCCCTCAGTGATTCGGTTCCGTTTTAACGGCCGTCGGAGTTTGCTGCAGTCCGCATTGCGCCGCTTCATCCTCCTCCTCTTAGCTTTGGCCTTCGTGTAACCACTGTAATCTTATCCAGTTTTCTTGTGCAAACAGACAACGGTAATGAATGAAGTGGCTGTGGTATGTGACTGCTGTTATTATTTTCCCCACTGGAAACAAAGAAATAAATAAAGGACTCTGTTCGGGAACCTCCTCCTTTCTCTTAGCGCAGACTCAATAAGCCTAAACCACGCTGTATCGAAACGTCAATTTGTTGGACAGCTGGTATATCCAATCAAGCTACCCGCTGAGGTCTCTCTCGTTGACGGATACAGGGATTGACCATTTATGTTGCACTGTGGCCGGTTGCTCAGTATTCTTCCACCAAAGACAACAAGGGAACAAGTGGAAGCTACGGACGGTCTATGGGTAACGTTATACCGTTCAACCAATCAGATTCATCTGGATTATTCTGCCATTGTTGATTAACCAATGGACTGACCACGGAGGCGGGTGTGTGCTTCCCCAGTTGTTTTTGTGTGTGGTTCATTATGTGGTATTTGGGGCAGATTTCTTTTTGTGCCTGATACAAAACACCCCATGCATTAAACGGGAGTTATTTTTAACAGGGCTATTGTGAGTGGCCCGTGACAGAAATTTAGATCTTTCATGCCGCTTTGATTTCCAACTCACTGTATGCTAAATGAAACGCGCTCTAGTGTCAGAACAAAAAAGTGCAGGGTGCGAATTTACCTATGGAATTTACCCATTTCCCCTTTGTATCAGATTGGACGAAGTGAAAGACATACATTTAAAAATTTGAGACTTACCTGACCCTGACGTCCACTATACAAATTTAAGACATAGTGGATCTCAATGATTTCTTTGTAATCAGCCAAGATATCATAAAATATAATATAATAAAAACACTGGCAACGTTTTTAACTGTCACTTCTTAGCAAAATTACGGCTCACTAGCTCCATTTTGATTCACTTACTGAAAACAGCATTTTCAGATTTTTTGACTCAGTTCAAACAAACAATTCGTATATATTCTCAATGTCCATAAATATGTCCTGAATCTTTAGGTTAAAAGATGTAGCCGTTATTGTAAGAGTGTTTTAAGACATAATAGCCTAAAACAAAATCTATTCACGACGAGCGGGATCTTGCCCTGTGGGTTCGCTGATAGAAATGACAAAGTACTGTGAAGTAGCGCCCGTTAAAGCGTAGTTGGGACGAGTCATGTGTCAGTTTTAGGAGAGGCGCGCAGAGTGAGCTGCGTCTAGAATGGCTCCTCGGTACGCACCAAGCCTCCGCTCCCGCCTGGGACCTCTGTTGCTTTTCTTGCAGATGGGGTTCATTGTCATTTATTGCTTTTACACTGAGGTCAAAAGAAATGAAAATGTTGACGGGAGTAACTTCAGTGGCTTCTACACAAGTAAGTCTGAGTTTTAAAAAGGATGTGCAACATCTGGCGTGAAAATGTAGACATTTTTTTTAATCCCGTTTGAAACAGAAATATAGAGTTATACTCTTAGTTGTATATTGTATGTTAATGGAAAAGTAAACTTAAGTCCCAGTATTTTGTGTGTGTGTGTGTGTGTGTGTGTGTGTGTGTGTGTGTGTGTGTGTGTGTGTGTGTGTGTGTGTGTGTGTGTGTGTGTACTGGGGGCTGCTCAGTATTGATAAGCTCTGTGCTGCTGATTTAGTGCTTGTACAATGGGCCAAAACCAGGCAACTTTTGTAAAAGATCGTTTTTAACTGACCAAGGCATTTTGGTCTTATATATTTTAAAAAGAAAACCATCTCTTCATTCTTGCAGACTTCCAAGATGTGACCGTTGTGGTGTTTCTTGGTTTTGGATTCCTGTGCACCTTTTTTGTTCGTTATGGTTTCAGTGGTTCAGGATTCAACTTTCTTGTGACTGTCATGGCCACCCAGTTGGCTGTCATACTCAATGGAATGGAGTCCTGGTATTACAGAGGAAAAATCATGATAGATTTAAGAAGGTAGGGTATTAAATGACATTCCTATTTATTTCACTGCCCCTGAATTTGCTGACACATCTGATGAAGCAAATTATCTGTTCTTACTCAATGTTCCGCATAGCAGAGGAAAATGACTTGGGATGCCATGTATTGAGACTGTATAAGCAGTTTCCATCAAAATTACAAAATATGAAGTGAATTGTCTTAATGATAGACCTCAAAATTCTATTTTACTCAAATGTAACAATGTTTTCATTCAGCTTGGTTGTTGCTGAGATGTGCACAGTGTCTGCCCTGGTTTCAATTGGAGTAGTTTTGGGGAAGACAAACCCTGTTCACCTTATCCTCATCGCCATACTTGAAGTGTCTGGATTTGTCTTGAATAACTGGCTTCTCCAAACTCTGCTGAAGGTTAGTCACATTTCAATACTGAGTCTAGGCCAATTCCAGAATAAAATTTTCACATTACTGTCAAATCAAAGTGCTTATGCTACCCACTTGGCTTGCTATCCTGCTACTCCAGGTTCAACCCCTGAATAGCATCATGCAACTTCACATCTTTGGGGCTCTTTTTGGCCTCATGGTGACTCGGATGTTGTATCGGAAAGGATCTGTGCAAGGATTTGAAAAAGAGAAACCTGATCGAAAAACAGGATTATTCTCAATGTTGGGTATGCTTCTCTGAAGTCTTTTTTTTACATTGGGTTGTATGGATGGAGCAGTAACTGGAATATCACAATCAGAATCAGAAATACTTAAGGGGGATATTTGGTCTTACCGTTGCTCTTCACATAGTACAGAAGTTGGGAGTAAGATGGAATTGGGTCATAAAATAAGTGGAAAGATAAGCAATAAACATTATGGGTAAGGCAAGAAGAACTATGTTAAATAGACATTGCACTTTGTGAATTGTATTTATAGAATATGATGGTCGTTCAGTCTGAGATATTTGTTCAAACCATTCATTGTTGTGCCATGATCTGAAGGTTAATACTTTGTTCTTTGTTTTACAGGCACAATATTCCTCTGGATGCTCTGGCCAAGCTTTAATTCAGCACTTGTGGAAGATGTTGTTCCTGGGAGGAAATTACAGGCTGTTTACAGCACCTACCTGGCTCTGGCTGTCGGTGCTGTAACAACAGCTGCTGTGTCTGTCCTCTTAAGTGCCAAAGGAAAACTCAACCTGGTATGATCATGTGATGTTTCTTTTTTACCTTATGCTCTATGATAAAGATTAATAATGGGAGGTACTTTAACCTGTAAATATCTCAGGAGCTGGTTAAATTACTGACAGACCATGTCTCTAAGTCAATGAAAACTGGTTTATAGTCTGGCATATATTTGCACTCCTGTCAGATCCACATGCAGTCATGCATCCTTGCTGGTGGTGTTGCTGTTGGAGTTTCTATATTAGCGGTTCGTCAGCCTTGGGAAGCCATGATTATTGGATTTATTGCTGCAATTGTCTCAACCACTGGATTTGGATATCTCAAGGTTTCTTAATTACATATATCTATTCAAACTTTGATTACATTATCTAAACATTACTACAGTGGCCCAGAGAGCTCACAATACTGCAGCTTAGGATAGCACATACAAAAAGACAAAAGAAGCACATCTTCATCAGTTTGACAAGATGCACAACATTTAGAAACGCACTGCGAAGACCACAACACATTAAAAAAACACGTTGTAAATAGACCACAACAACAGGAGTGTTTCCAGAGGACTCTTGAAAGTGATGATTTATTTATGATTTATTTTAACATTGTGATCACATGATTCAGATATTGGCATATTAGCCGATGCCAGCCATGTGCACCACTTTTAAGTGTCCTCTGGAAACACTTCCATTGTGTTGCAGTCTATTTGCAGCCTGTTTCTCTAATATGTTGTGTTGCAGTCTTTGCAGTGCGTTTTCTTGATGCTGCAGATGTGTTGTCAAATTGATGAAGACGTTTTCTTGATCTGACTGTGTTTTGTCTTTTTGCATGTTTTCATCAGTTTCAGTGCTGTGAGCTTCAGGGCCACCGTACATTACAATTACTCAAATATTCCTTTTAAACTCTTATTTTCTAGATCCACATGCTTCTTGCATTTCAGTGCCATGACACCCTTGCTGTTTTGAGCACACACGGACTTCCTAGTCTACTGGGATGGCTGGCATATCTCCTCCTTCGACTTAGAGACTGTGATGATCAAACCATGTAAGAATTTACCTTAAATGTGATAGGAATTCCTAATGCATACAAGCAAGCACAGAATGTGTTTCATCCTGTGTATTTTTTTCTTTTTTTTGGTGGTCAGGGCAATCCGGTTTGCTGTTTTTCACATTTGTACTCTTCTCTTCACCATCATGCTGAGTCTGTCCATGGGAATCATTACAGGTTGGTCTTCTCTCTTGTGAGTTCTGAATGATGAAAACCTTGTCAGGGTCATACAAGAGAAAATAAAGTCTATTCCAGTTATTTGTAGTGACAGAACCCAACTGACAATTAAATCTGTTGCACTCTAACTGTATGACTTTCAGCATTAAGTCAAACTTTTTTTTTCAACCGACAGATTTATTTTTGATCCTAGACACAAGGATTAAACTACTACTGAATGTTTGCCACTCAGAAATTTGCCTGTTGTTTTTTTGATTTGTAAATGCATTGTTCACAGGACTTCTACTTCAATTGAAATTTTGGAGGCCACCCCAAGACAAGAAATGTTTTGACGATCAGGCTTTCTGGGAGGTATGCACAGAAGACATTATCTTTTTGCAGGCTAGGTTAAAATTATACTATATTTTCATTAAAGCATTATTATTAATCCATATTGATACTAAAAAATGCATCCACTTTTAACTTTTTTTCTACCATGTTGATAACCCTGAAAAATAAACTCCACAAAAGTAATGAAGTACTGAACAAGTTATTTTGTTTTTTTACAGTTTCCACATCTTGCAGTGCACAAGTAAAGTGTGAAGTTAACAGAGCCTGATGACAATGGATACAAACTCTATTGGTGGGCATATATCAGTGTAATTGCATGGAAACTAGTTCTGTACAGAAATTCTGTTTTAAATTTTCCTAAATTCATCAGCAGTAAAGACAGACTTTTGATGCGTGAATGAAAGACTTACTAACTTCTCAGTCTGTTTGGTTTTACTGCTGACAAGACACCACAAAATGACCATCATGTTTTGGCTGCACCAAAGAACTATTTGTGATTGGTTTAAAAAAAAAACCCAAAACCTTCACATGACACTGAAAAGGCTGACACCTGACTTCAAGTGATTGAAGTCAGTGGTTTGAGATGAGTAATGCCTGACTAAAACTGAGTAACTGCACTTGCATTTTGTAGCATAATAGTTTTATTTTCATTTTCTCCATAAGAGACAGTTTCCAATAAGAATGTGTCATACAAATAAGTTTATCCAAAAACAATATGGTCAGTTCTGGGAGGCTGCGCTCCCAAGCAATAGCCTTTTCTATACACAAGTAGCAAATTTGTTAAAGCATCATGGCAACACAACCTGAATGGAAATGAGACCATTCCAAATTTGCCATACTTAGAATGAAACATCCAAAGAATCTCTAAAACCTGTGCTGTGTTATGACTTTGCCATTTATCACCAGTAGTATATATTAAACAAGTCAAGTTGAAAGCTATGAAAAGTTGATATCAAGAGAAAAGTCACATACCCATACTGTCAAATACAATGCAGAGAGCTGAATACATAAACTGCTAGAGTATGAAGACACACTGAATCTTTTACTGCCAGAGATCCTCTGTGCGTCCAAACTTGAAGACCAAACCCCTATTCAGAAAACAATGAAATGGACAAAGATAAATTTTAACAAAATACTTCTGCAAAAGTGTGAGAATAAGTTTGGAGTATTGCTGAGACGTTAACTTACCCAAAGAAAATGAAAGCGTTTTGGAAGAAAATGGCAATGCCAGGGTAAACAGCTGGTTTTCCTGTGAAAAAAAAGTTAGTTTTTTTTTAACCAAACTAGGCTGTGTTCATAATTTCAGAGTGTCACATTAGCCAAGCTGCAGAAGCTGAGGAACTGCACATGACTGGAATATCCCATATATCACTTGCTTGATGCAGCAGGTTCCAATTACGTCACTTAACCTTTAAAATTTTTCAAATAAACAATCAATGTCACAGTGCATTAATATTTCTACTCCACAGTCAGTGTTTTGTGCCATTTAGGAGAACAGGACTTACCAGGCACTACAAATCCTCCAAAGAGAATCCACATAGAGGCAATGAGCGAGCCAAATGCCAGCATAAAGCCAATGAAGAGCCATACGCGAGCGCCTGCAAGGAGAGATAAGATGCAGTCAGTTACTGAGTGACCCTCATCTGTTTCTGATACAGCATGTGGAATCAAGTCATGGGTGGGGGCCATATTGAAAATGAGGCGACTTTGAGGCTCCTCACTAACAGCCAAACAGCTACCCTGTACAGTGTGTGCTGAGAAGTAAGGTACTTAGACCTGTGCCGTTTTTTTGAACAAGGCTGTAGAAGTCTGCTTTCTTGGCTTGGTGTGTATGCAGTTTCTGGTCTTTCTGCAGCCAGCCTCAAGTGGACTCTTGAAAAACTGCAGATTTTAGCACTTTTGCATAGGCTTCATTTCTCACAGCCAAGCTTACACCTTGGTGACCCCACAAAGTGATTCTTTCAGGATTTGTCCCATACTACATGTACCCAATAAAGCTTATTCAAAATGGGAAATGGGGATTTAATAAATTAAAAATCAGGAATCAATGTATCTGAATGATAGAGTGGAAGGAAACCACTATTATAGACAGGAAGTTGGCAAGTGTTTGCTATGGGAAGTTGGGAGTTGATTCAATATGGTTCACTATATCCACTATACTCACCAGTCTGTCCCATGCAGCCTTCACTGTAGCTGTCTCCCCTCACCTGACCATTTGAAACAGCATTTATCCTAGATTTGTATAAGGAGAAATAATAATTATTAATATAATAACAAACAGAACATTTAAGAGTGAGAAACTTTTATCCAGGTGCCTATGGCAAAGGACATCAAAGTACTCAACACAAAGTATTGGCGTACCTTAGATTTTTTTTAATACCAGGTCTCATTTGCCAAACCGAAGGATCCAACTGCTATCAAGATGAATCAATCTCCTTGATTCTTAGTTAGCTTTCAGGTTACATACAGAGTTCACATAACAAGAACAGTGCTGCTTCCATCAATTTCATGGCCAGAGATACTATGTTAAAGAGATTGGACTTAAAGCTAAGGCATCACCAAAAAATTGAAGCGTGTGAAATTTCTTTTCAAACCATAACTGTCTTTAAGTATTAAAAAAAGTGCAATGTCAGTCTCAATAATTATTGATCATTACTACTATCATTTGGCCGATACAACCCAAAAGTCTGTCTTACATGAGAAAGGCCACTGTAGCAATGACTCCACAAGTGTGATATGCATGATGAAACTCCCCCTCATCCGGATATTTCACAGCTGCATCGATGATGATCCACCAACCAGTGAAGAACTGCAAAAATTGACCCAGAGTTAGAAAAATAAAGTTGAAAACAAATGGTCCTATGTGTCAATTAATGTGAATTAGGTGTGTATCTTATTTAAAACTGGAATCCACAGCTCAATGTATACTGTCCATTGAAAACTGCATGAAGATACAGACCAGAGACATGAATCAGGGTGGCCTTCATGACTCTCTGTAGTTGCAGGCTATTAACCCCCGACCGAGAAAAATGAATAACGTACCAGAACTCCAGCAGCTATAGATGCGATGGTGTTTCTTCTCTCCCCCCAGTCCACATTGCACTCACAATCCCCGCACCGGATTCCATCCAGAAAACCTGACATGACTCTGAGCTAGGGCGTCAACTCTGAGAACAAAGATAGATGTTAAGATGTGTTATAAACATCATAAACTTCAAAGACAATCATTTACGACAACAACAACAACAACAAATCGCGATTCTACATAAATGCATCATTAAACGCCTTAACGAAACGTCAGATCTTTGGGAACAGTTCATCCAGTAGTTAATTTGCGATGGCTCAAACATCAGTGTTATGATCAACTATGACGTATAATGAAGTATAGTGCTTTCTGACTCTCTGTCGATTTATAATAAAGCTATGGGGCATCTATTCTACTACAATACTACCGTGGTATAAACGTCATAGCCAAGAATGTATTACTTACATTTGCATCCAAGATAAAACGCACAGTCTTGTACAGGAACCTATTGTTCATAGCTGTGGCACTAGCAAACATTTCCTTAAAAACTTCGACTGACTACAAACACGCTTGAATAATGCATTGACGCAGAGGACAGCGGTGATAACAGGCAAAATTAAGCTCCCACACAACATTAGTTCATTACATTTTCGTTTTCAAATGAATCTTTACCTTTTCTTTTCGTTTTATTTGATGTGGACCCCCAGGATTAGCCAGACTTAGCCTACGAGCCTACGAGACAGCTCGGTCACGCGCGTGCGCAGTTGATCCACACCATTTGAGAGGGTGAGACCATAGACTGTGGGTGTGACGCTGGTCTTTGTGATGCATGTAAGTGCGAAGTAAAACAGGGATCTTTATACTACCAAGCCTCGGAAGTAAAATAATAATAATAACACCTTTGATGTAGGGGATTAGAAACTGAAGAATCCTTACTCGACTCTGTATGCTCATTAATCGATTCATCACTGTCATTACTCATATTCAGGAAAAAAAAATATTTGACCTTTAATTTCTTTTATCAACTGTATGTAGAAATTATTATTTTACATATTTCTTTTAAATACACATGCATTTTTTGAACTTGTACATTTAATATTTTTTTGTGATTTCTAGTTAGTATTCTAATTTAAGTATAATATTTTGTGTGTTTTTACATAAGCCTTTACAGGTTTCTAACCACACCTCACACATAGTAGGTTATTTCTTTTTTTCCTTTTGCTTACTATTATATATATATATATATATATATATATATATATATATATATATATATATATATATATATATATATATATATATATATATATATTTCCCTCCCGTGCAAACCCTGGGCGGTATTGTGTCTCCTTCAAGCTTGGGTCATCTAACAGAGGCCTGGGAGCCTGAGGGTTCTGCGCAGGATCTTAGCTGTTCCTAGGAGTGCACACTTCTGGATGGATAACTCAGATGTTGTTCCTGGTATCTGCTGGAGCCATCCACCCAGCTTGGGTGTTACAGCCCCCAGTGTCCCAATTACAACTGGCACCACTGTTGCCCGCACACCCCACAGCTTTTCTTGCTATTTCTTCAGCCCTTGGTATTTCTCTAGCTCCTTGTGTTCCTTCTTCCTGATGTTGCTATTGCTCAGTATTGCTACATGTATCACTACCACTGTCTTCTGATGCTGATTGACCAGCACTGTCAAGCTGATTGTCTAACACCATCTTGTCCTTGGCCCGCTTCTTCTCCACCACCTTAGGAGGTGTCTGCCATCTTGACCCTGGGACCTCCAGTCCATACTCGGCACAGATGTTCCTGTACACTATGCCAGCTACCTGGATATGCTGCTCCATGTATGCCTTGGCTGCCAGCATCTTACACCCTGCTGTGACGTGCTGTACTGTCTCAGGGGCTTCTTTACACAGCCTGCATCTGGGGTCCTGCCTGGTGTGGTAGATTCCTGCCTCTACTGATTTCGTATTGAGGGCCTGTTCTTGTGCAGCCATGATTAGCACCTCTGTGTTGTCTTTCAATCCAGTCTTTTGATGTCCTTTTTCAGCTCTACTATTCCCTGACTATTCAAGGCTGTGTACCTGAAGACTGGTGTCATTTGGTCCGTTTATGTTGAAGAGGTAGCACTCTAAAGTAAACAAGGCAAGTGACTTTTGAAAAATGGACAAAAATGCTGAAAGAGCAGTGATTCAGTATTTGCATAAGAAAGGTCTAGCACCTCAGGATATCCATACTGATATGGTATCAACACTAGGGAATGATGCCCCCTCATATGCTACAGTGAAAAGGTGGGTGGTAGAATTTAAGTGTGACGGGCAGAGCCTTGGGGATGACGCCTTTGCCTAATATATATATATATATATATATATATATATATATATATATATATATATATAGATAGATAGATAGATAGATAGATAGATAGATAGATAGATAGATAGATATACTTGGTGATTTTTCCCCTCTTATTTTATGCAAGTATGTGTGAAATAAATAAAACATTTTGGCAGTCAAATAATAATGCAGGGATTGGATGTTTCCATTTCATTACTTGTTTACATTGCTTCTGATGAAATGTAAAGTAGCACAACCCTGTAAAAACAATTCATATAGCTACATTTTAATTCCAGCTTCTTGCATGGATACACATTCATAACATCAGATCATAGAGGCTGTGCTGTTGATAAGCATTTACCATAGGTTGAATATGACTCACAGAAAGAGACTATACAGTATCAACTAATTAAGCCTTCCAGCTCTAGAGAACATGCTGCTCTTGATTAGAAAAATTACCTGAGTGCAATGACCTCAAACCAAACACCAAGCAAACAGAGAACTACATAAACTTTTATGGAATTCAATTCATGGATGTGAATGCTAATGCTATGGGGTACTTGTGTGTTTTGCATATAGCCTGTATGTTTGATGCATCTGTGATCCAGTGGGTTCAAGTGCAGAGCATTTAATAACTGTCCAAAACTTGTTTTATTGACATAAAAACTAACAAGTGTGCACTCAGATTTATCACATTTATACAAATAAAACACTGGAACAGTTTAATTGGATTTATTTATTTTTAAGATGTCAATGAGACAACATTTTTGGTTCACATTGAAACTGAAGCTATGTGCCTATAACATCATGTGTGAGTCACATGAAGCTATGTTGTTTCAGGCACAAACACGTAACACATCTGTTAACCCTTGTATTGCAGGGGGATATACTATATATGAGGCTTTAACTTCCACATTTGAAGACTGTATTGAGGAGCAGTGCCCAACATTTGTTGAAAAGCAACGCAAATGTGTTTATAAAATGACTGTTTGCACAATTTAAAATTAGCATTATAAGTGCTGACCAACTGCTCTTATGTTTTGCTTGTCAAAATATCCTGTAAACCAGCATAAATGAGTACGATTTTAAGAACGATAGGAAATGCAAAGCGGCAGCAATTCAAAAGAATCCAAGCAATTGCAAGGCCAGAGCTATAGAAAGAATAATGACTCCAAAGTATCCAATGTAGCCATAAGCACCATTCATCCTCTTGGCTGGATCTGAAACAAACAAACAAACAAAAAACAAACAAACAAACAAACATAAAAGCAGACAATGAAAACGGTAACTGAAGCAGAGTTTACCAAAACACCACAATATCACACAACAGAGTGGCTGCTACGCTACACTCTTACATTTTTGGAAGAGACTTTGATTATTTTAATTAAAACAGAAGCACATGAAGACACATGAAGCACATGAAGTAACCTGTGCATTTACTAGTGAAGTGCACATATAGTGTTGTGTTTGTATATAGAAGTGTTGTCTCATATCAAACACTGCTCATCATCCATCCTTTGATCCATTCCCACCCCTTCCACTATGTATCCAATGTGGCAACCACTGAGGGTGAGAAGTGTCCAGCTTTCCACACTCAACTTTTGTGACAGTTTTAATAAGTGGGCCAGCTGAGAAATCAAAGTGCACTATGTTTTTTTTTCCCATACTGTTCATTTTAGCACACTTGTGTACTCAGAATAACAAGCACAGGTACAGAAGTACACGATTTAAGACACTGGTGCAGTTGTTTATGTAAAAATCAATTAATTATTACCCTAGGAAAACATAACTGCAAATTCCTTTTCTGTAAAGTTCACTATACAAATGTTACTGAGACTGGTGGATCATAATAAAAGACACTGAATAATGTTAGTGTCTATATTTATTATCATTATTATTTTTAGTTTATTTTTTACGTTTATTTAGCTGTAGCCATTTGAGATCTTCCACTGAAAAGGGCTTTATCAATAAAATGTATTATTATTATTATAATGAATAAAAGAATGTATGCCAGAGCTAATCTTCAAGCCTCTCCAGAGTGTCCTGTGCCTAACTTCACAAAGCACCAGTTACTACAGGTTCTCATATAACCCCTGTAATATGTTTGGTTTTGCTGCCCATCTGTCTCCAGGCTTTGTGTTTTGAGGACTTGATGCACTAGGTAGAAGGTGAATAATTAGTAGAAGCAGTTATGGGGTGGGTTTCTTCACTAAGCACCAATTTCTGAAGCACAAGTACAGTATGTGTTAAGCTGAACAATTTCAGTTGTGGGATATTTATGAAAATCTTTGTCTGTTGTCAACCTTTGATTAGGTACAACATATGGCAGGGTGGCTGTGGCTGGGTGAATGAGACTAGCAGTGTAAAGCACTATGAGTGGTCAAAGAGACTAGAAAGATGATAACAATTTCTTACCAGGAGTCAAAAATAACAGTCTTACCTCCTGTGTAGTAGCCCCAGGCATATGAAAACCTGCTGGTTACCCATATTGCCCCAAGCACTGATGCTGATAACTGGAGTTGTGTACAAAGCAAAATAAAATTAGTCAAAATGCAGAAAATAAAGGAATATGACAGTCCAATAAAAATGTGCTTAATCACTGTGACACTGGCTTTTTCGGTTTACTCCTTATCTACAGGTGTAATGCCAACGCCCTGGGACTGATTGCTCTTCCCCCATATATGTTATTTGGTTTGTTATCTGTTTGAAGGTCACTTAGTTTAATAAGTAAAAGAATACAAAACAACACAGACCGCATGCGCACACACAAACACACAGACAATGCTTTTTAAGTGTACTACAATTAAACTTACTGGGTAGGCAAGAGCTGCAATAGTCTGGAAAACAAGCCACTGTGGGTACACCTCTAGCGTGTTCTGGTGTGCTCTCTGGATACAATTGAACACCTGCTCCTTGTCGCTGTACATAGTGGGATACTACAAAGCAATGTTTTGGTAAACAATGATACAAATTAGCCGAAAACAAAAGTTAGAGATTATCCTGCAACACTTTGGGTCATACAGTAATAGTCAACTACCTTAACATCGTACTTCTTTCTGGCAGCTCCAACCTTGACTGCTAAATAGCCCAACATAACCCAGCTGTAGAGGTAGGTAAAGATGACATATCCAAAGTTGGACGGCAATACAGTCAGAATGTCCATGATACTGTCAATATTTTTGATGCGTCTTAGTATACTTTCCTACAGCAACAAGCACACACACACACGACTGGCAGATATGGACCTTCGAACAGAAGTGACTCCAGGAAGTAACAAACTAAGCGTGATTGGTTACATAAGTTATCGCGAGATCACCAGAAAACTGGGGGAAAGTTTTCATACGGTTATCGCACCATCGCACACATTGCAACTGTGCTTACAGAAACCGTATTTGGTTTATTTTTATTGTTAAAGTGGATGAAAGTCAAGAAACTCGCTCACAGACTATACAACACTGGATGCCTAATGGATTGAATTCCGTCGGACAACACACCGATTTTGAACGAGTCCAAGCTGAAAAGACTCCCTACAGTCCCAATCCGTATGGTCTCGACTCCCAACCCGAAGTCTATTTGTTACAGAAAAACAATGACGTTTGTAACAACGCCAGACTAGGAGATAGAGTTTCATGTGAACAAATTTTCAGCAAATTTTCCTTCTTAAACGAGTCAAATTGACAACCAGAACAAAGAGTCGTTAAAAAAATTGAATCGTCGGAGCAACCCGTGACTGGAATTTTCCACAGCCAGTTACAGCCGTGATGTAAGCGTTCTTGTTTCACACTGAGTGACGGCGACGGAAGACCTCATTCTGAGAACAAAGCTTCTTCTAACGTGTCGTTATACAGTCTATGCTTCCAACATTATCTCTTAAGTGACGTTTATTCAAATTACCATAATCGGATTATTGATTTCATTCCATATTACGTTGTGAGTAGAACTTTAACAATTTTTTTCCAACATCAACAGAACAGAGGTTTCGAGCTTCGAACGACCAGGTAGGAAATGCAGCCTTCGAGCATTCCGTTTAAAAGACTTTAGATTTACATTAGCTGCATTTGTCGAGTTGTCTTTGGTTTTCATACAATGTTATTGTTTGTGTGTTCTTATTTACAATTTGTTTAAGCCTTTATGTGGAAACCATTGCCAGCTTCAACTCAAGAGCTTGTCGGGCTGTCCCGAGATTGCATAATGACGGAAATTTCCAGCACACCCGAGTCAGGCTTTTCAAATGCACAGCGCAGCTTTGCACACCAGGGACAGCACTGAACAGTTATGCAACCACAGCCATATGATATGCTTATGTGTCTGATATCTTAAACATGTAAGAGTTAAAATGCTAAAACATGTGTTCTGAATCTTTTGTTTAATTTCAGACTGTGTTAGAAAACAAACCTATGGCAAAGGAGAAAAACCCGCACTCTGAAATGGCACATGCCCGTCAGTCTGATGGCATCCATGTCATTTTTGACAAGAATAGCCTCGCTTCATCTCGTTCACGCTCCGGATCAAGAACCACCCAACAAAGTCACCACTCCTCTGACTCTGGCCACCACAAGAGACGATACAGGTCTTCATCGTCCTCCTCATCGATATCATCTTCACCCAGCAGCGGTACCTCCTCCCGGTCCAGGTCCCGTTCTCATCCCCGTTGCTACAGGCCTTCCTCTAGCTGTCGCTGCAACAGTCATATCAAATATGGCCGTGGGAGACACTCCCGCTCCCCACCACGACGCTACAGGGCACAGTCTCGCTCCTTCAGCCGGTCACCAACACCAGACCGGTACACCCGTCGCAGACGCTACAGATCCCGGTCCAGGTCTCCCAGGCGTTGGAGCAGGCACAGCAGGCCTGTAAGCCGGTCTTCAAAAACGTACAGGAGCCGATCAAGATCTTCAGAACGCTCTGTCAGTTTGACTTTGTATGGTAAGTTGAGATACAAGATCAATCACGCATTATTTGTACTGCCTATTTAAATTTTCTCTTCTAACTTGTGTCCATCAGAAAAAAAGGCTATTAATGGTTCAATGACCAAAAAACATGTAAATCCTCATAAAAGTTATCTGTGTTCCTCAGATAAAAAGGAACTCCTTAAAAATGCTAAGGAAAATGCTATGAAGATCCTCGGTATGGAGAATCCGGACCTTCCTGAAATTGTTGAACCAGTCCTGTCAGAGCAGTCAGAGTCCAAATGGATTTCACCAGAGCCATGGACAAAAACTAAACAGCCACCCACAAAGATTTTTTCTCAGGTAGGTGTCTTGGTATGAATGTAAGCTTTGCATAGAACACACTACACCAAAGTTTCGGGACTTTGTACTGCTAAGTAAAGGACTGAGGTCTGAGTCAAAACACAACTGAAGACAAAACTGTTGGAATCTGTTGGGAACATTAAGTTTTCCTTAACACTTTTGCAATACAGTATACCAGCCACCAATTCATTTTAAGTGTATGTTTAAATTGATGCTTTTTGGCTGTTAATGGGGAGGTTTAGCAATGGGGCTAATCCTTTTGTAGTTTAAGTGCTTAGCTCTAAAGTTTCCCATTGACAAACTTTAGGTACAAGTTTATTTAATAATCTATTTTTGTTGTTGTGTTAACCTTTGGACCCCTGCGGGCACACATACTGTCTGTATTTATTCCTGTCTTTATAGATAACATGACAGTGGTCTTCACTCATCGGCACCTGGGATTAAAGGGCTGTCATGTGACTTGGGTGACAAAATGTGTTTGTGTGCAAGGTTAATAAATAACTCTTAAGATGTTTAACATGTTTAGTTAATGTTAAATACATGTGTATACATAGCCTCTCACATTTTAACACAGTACACATTGTCCATGTATTTGTCAATCGAATACAATATTGGTAACTAGCAGTTCAGTTTTTTTTAACCATGACAACAACTGTTTATACAGAGAACATGAAGTGTATTATGCTTGCAGTTGAAATGGGTGATTGTTATTTAGCAGAGTCCTCCAATTGCCGATGGCGTGCAGGGGTGTGGACTGCGTTATAGTGACTATTCCTGTCAAGAGAGCTAAAAACAGATGAAGAACTCCTCTCCCTATGCCAAAGATAAGTTGGTACACGGTCCATGTGCTGAGGGTCTGGGAAATCTGCGCCAAAATATTTGTCATATTTCAAGAGAATGCATCTTTTTTTCCTTTCAATTTTATGTTCATTGTTTAAAAGTCTATCCTCAGAACATTAATTTAATGGTAGAGTCTACACTTTTAGCAGTAAGAAGGGGTGAAAAGATGAAGTTTGTTGAAGCTAAGATTTACTTTGGAATCTATGCTCTAGAGGTGCCTAGTTGTAAAGGAAATTTAAACTATCATTTTTATAAAGTGTTTCACACTGTTGAAGTTCACATTTAATTTTCACTTTGTCTAAATTTGTTTTTTTTTTCTGTCTTTTTGAAACAGAACAGTCTGGAGGAGCCTGATTATTTGCCTACCCCAAAGCTGTTCCAAAAAGGGAAAATTTCTTTCAGCATTAATGTAAGTGGCTTAATAAGTAATCTCTTTTTTATCACCTAAAATGTTCATATTTTTAAAAAAGAACTGAACCTTAATATTTTTTTTTGTCTCCCATCCTTGTTCTTTTAGAATTCTGTGGTCAAACCAACAGTGGTAGCTACTCCTCATGCCAAGGTGACTCCAAGAGTGGACAGCTATGAAAGCAGGAAGCCATATGGCCACTGGGTTCCAGTTAAATCAGGCAGAACCTCCAATAAACGCTGACAGTGTGTTGCTGTTAGAGCCTGATATGCATTACCTGAAATGTAATAACTGGCTGATAATGTACATTTGTTACATTTCAGGTTATGTCACACATTGGGCTGTAACAATTGCCATGTCAAACTAGAGTGGTAAAATATATATAGCACTGTAAATATTTTGTAAATAAGAAAAAACATTTATTTATGAAACTGACATGTTTTCTTTTAGGTGTAAAGATTTAAACAGGAAGAAGTGGAGAGTTTGTTCAGGTGGGATTTTTTTTCCACTTAGTGTGTGTGTGTTTGTTGTTTTTTATTGATTACAATAAAGAGAACATTTTGAATCAAAAAATGATGGTCTCTGTCACCCGTTTTTCAATTTCCTGTCACATTAACTTCTACTGTGCTGCTGCTTGTTGTACAAGTTTTTGGGGAACAGTTTAATTGAAAAATTTAACCTATAGATCCAGTAATATTGCTGCCAGCACTATATTCTTAAAGAACACCCATATATTGATGGTGTACATTTAGTTTTTGTAATACCATAGAAAGATATCCAAGAAATAGTCTTAGTTCAGTTTCCAAAGTGAAGGAGTAATTGGTTGAGTTGGTTGAGTAAAATATGGATTTTTTGTTTTTCTTCCACCTCAATTTTCCTGAGACAATAGCTTTACTTTATGGGAAAAGGTCATTTCCTACTAACCAACTCATTCATTCATCTTCAATACCACTGATCTTGTTCAGGGTCGCAGGCGGCAGGAGTCTATCCCAGCTGTCTTAGGGAGGCAGGGTACACCCTGTACTGGTCGCCAGTCAATCACAGGGCTGACACACAGACAGACAACCTTTCACGCATACACTCACACATGTTTTTGGACTGTGGGAGGAAGTTAAAGAACCCGTGCATGCTCCACAGAGAAAGACACACTGCGTGAACTGGAATTTGAACTGTGCCACCATGCAGCCCTGCTAACCAACTGTAATTAAAAAATCTTAGTCCTTTTGATGCATCATAGTTACAAATAGTATCAATAAAGCCCCCAATCAAACTGACTCTGGGGTGATTTGGACAAAAAAAAGAAGCAACATCCTGGTTTGGTTTAACAATCTGAAGTAAGAAGGGAAGAACGCTGCAATATTTCTGGTGACCACATAGTGTCAGTATTGTCATGGAATAGCTGTGGGCAGACCACTTTGGTGTGCATAGGCAATGTGATTTACACAATTTTTCAATGTCAGAGGTTAAATGGATTTCTCTACTAGTTCCAGACCTCTTTATGATACTAAAAGTAAAAGTTGATACCATGATACATATATCATACTATCAAATTAGAATACAAATCAAATGCATTGATTATGTTGACAAAGGTGCTTTAAATATAAGTACCATGAATGTTGTCCCTAAATTCTATTCTGACATCAGTCACATTTGCACTTGGGTTTCTTTCTCTCAGACCTAAAGCAAAGTGTCTTTCTTCTGATGAGGCCCAGAGGTGATCACCAACCACCATTCATCTTAATCTGTCTGCCTCCATGACATCCTTGGAACATGTTCCACCTTGCCTAACCTGATGTATCTTGTGTTTGTAGCGGCTACAAGTCTTACCTTTGAGCGTGTTTGTACTTTGCTGCCTCTCTACATGTAAGAAATTAAACTGTTGCCTGTGGGTAATTGGTTTAGAAGGCAATCAATCGTTAATCATAATACTCCCAAGGTTTTCATGGTTGTGATATTAGTATTCGTCTGTTGTAATGAGAGGTTGAAACACACAGGTTTGGTAGCTAGACTGCATGTCTCCTGCTGTAGGTCTGATTAATTACTTTGATGGAAGATAAGATATATGAATACACAACGGTGAGTGTGAGGGGATATGAGAGCAAAGTATGTATCATTTATCATTCATTCCAGACCACTTATACTGTTCAGGGTCGCGGGTGGCTGGAGCCTATACCAGCTGTCTTACGGCGAGAAGTGGGGTACACCCTGGACTGGTCACCAGTCAATCACAGGGCTGACACATAGAGACAGACAACCTTTGACACTCACAGCTATGGGCAATTCGGAATCACCAACTGACCTAATGTGCATGTTTTTGGACTGTGGGAGGAAGCCAGGATACTCGGGAAGAACCCACGAGAGAAGCACCACCGTGCAGTCCATGTAGCATTTACTTATGTAAAAATGTAAACATCATTGATCAATATTTCAATAAAGCAGTTTTTATTGTAGCTTAAAATTAAGGAATTAAACGCATTGACTTGTATGGCTTTATGTTGCCTCAAAAATTTTATTTTATGTACAATTTACCATTTTTGGTTTACATCATACTCATTTGACATTACAGGGAACACTTTAGGTGGCACTTGGTCATGAGAGAATCAAAACTTTCAGATTTGTCACATGCAAAACTTGCAGCATCAAGACTCAAATAATTCCGAGCCAATATTCCCAGGCAAATCAGATAAGACTAGTAAATTATAACTAGCATAAACTTGAACACCAGTTAATTTCTCAACTGCTATGAAGAAAGTAAAATATCTGACATTTCAAGTTGTTTCCTACCTGTCATTAGCAAAACACAAAGAGATGCTTGCATATTATTCTTCTAGAGCATCCTGTAAATTTGTGGAGTGAGATGGATTGACAGGGTTATATAAAGTATATATAGACTGAAAGACTTATAAACAGACTTGTGTCAAAGTTGGGAAAGCTTATACATACCTGTGACTGTGCCCATGAAAGAAGATGCATTGCTCCTGGGATCATAAAACCTGAGGTTCAAGAGTGAGAGACTTTCATGACAACTAGTTTCCCTGTCTTCTCCAAGACTTTCTTTTTCATGTTTCAGCTTGAGGCAAGGTGGTTTAAAATGATAGTGGACAAAGAAGGGAGCATGTGGGTTTGGAGACTGGAATAATACTTGGCAGAGTTCAATGTGCCATCACAGACAGTGAGATGACCGACACCAGCAGCACTCATGCATCCCCAAACCACGATCCTGCCTCCACCATGCTGACAGTAGGTTATGTACATGCTGGAGATAATGCTTGGCCTGGCCTTCAGTGTCCCCTCAATTTAGCAGGAGGAAGATAAAGCTGGAAACTGGACTTATTTAACCACAGAATCTTGTGCACTTGAGCCCAACAAAGCCCAGGCTTGTTTCTTATTGATCAGGGGGTTCTTGGAAGCCTTGTTGGACCTAAAGCCATGATCTAAAAGTCGTCCATGTACGGTGCGGGTGGAACACTGGACACCAGCTTGGTTTGATCAATGCTGCTGAAGCTCCTGTGATACCATTCGTTGTTTTTTTTCTACACATGCGAATCAGGACGCGGTCATTTCTTGCTGTAGAAACCGTTGGAGGCCCAGATCTTGGTTTGTCCGTATTTCTACAGTGCATCCAACTGCTGAAGGACTGCATCTGCACGTGCTGGTTTTCTGGCAGGAGCTGTACCCTTCCTGGATGAGAATCTGTATCTTCGGGTGCGTTACCTGCGTTAGGTTCCTTGCTTTAACCATTTTTGTCTCTGAAGAACTTTCAAATGTGCTGGCTTTATAAAGAGACACAGTATGTCAACAAAAATTGTGTCTTTAAATAAAAAGAACAACCTTCTTTAGTGGATCACTGGGAAATGACTCCAAATTTCTTATGTATATTAATGGAACCAAACCATTTTAAGTTTTGATGGGCTTTTTACATAATTTGTTAAAAATTTTGGCTTTGATTGTACTAAAAGACCTAAGAATAATTCTTCATGCAATATGTCACATATACATGGGCTGCCCGAAAACGTTTTTCTATGACTGTATTCTCCTTGACATGCCTTAAGGGCTGATGGTAGTTAAAGATGACTTATTCTCATGCTCAAATGCCCATTATGAGACCAAACATAGTAAGCCTACAGAAGAATCAGCTGGTACACAGATAACTGGATAAGAAGGGAAAGTTTAATAAAAAAAAAAAAACATTAAAATAATCATAACAATCTTGTGTAATTTTCTACTGTACAAAGTAAGACCACACAATACAAATCTTACAATACATCATGTTTGCAGTCTTATTTGGATAATATACTTAAAAAAAAAAGGATTTGCCCAAGCCTTCTGAAGTATGGAAATAATTAGCCAACATACAGTATTTTTAAAAAGGTGACTTGACCCATTAGACAGCAGTGCCTCTCTCCAAGTTCTGCTTGATCTCAGCGGTGTATTTGCCATAGAAACGCTCTGCTTTCTTGTTGAACTTGGCATTCCTCTCGTTAATGTAGTCGATGTCCGCATCGTCGTTGTAGGCCCTGCGTCTGCTATACTTGGCTCGCTTCTCAATTCTGCAGATGGAAAACAAGTATCATTGGGTAAACATAGATTACATTTTACTGAACAAAAACATCAGGGAAACATCCTTTTAATATCTGACCTATGTGGTCAGCAGACAGCCCACTGTCACACTACTGATTAAATGCAAGATGTCAAACTGCCCCTATCTTTCTAAAATCTTGATCAATGTGGGTTACCCTGTGAGGTCAGAAAATCCAGAACTTGAAGTAAATAAAGGATGAGTTTTGTGTTATTGGAGTGAGGTTGGTATTTAATAGACATGCCATGAGTTACAACAAATGACTGGATGGTCAGGAGAGGATATACAGTTATATTTTTTATTTTTTTTTTGAGTGTGACTTACTGTTTCTCAACATCCTCCACCATGCGGTCAATGCCATCCTTTGTGGGAACATGGGTACCATAGATCAGGCTATTAGATGTGGGGTGGAAGTCCTCACCACTGTAGAACACCAGTGAATTGATTAGTAAGGCATAACCACAGATAATCACATTTTTAACATACTTAAAGGGACATTTCATTCTCATCACTGTTATTATGGTCATCTTAAGGAGAGGTGATGATACTGCTTTAGGGCAAACTGTATTGGTGCATTTGCCATGGTTCTGCATGGATCAGCCTTAAGTGAAAAACCTTCGGGCACAAAACTCTTCTCCAACTTTGCCTGGATATTTGAGTCTCAATGGTTTTTCAGAAACAATTAGCTTCATACACAGCAACCCCAAGGCAAAAAGAGGGTATGCAAGTTAACATACAGAAAATGCTTTGTGCACATGTGATGGGTGAATTTTACAGTAAGACTGGCAAGAACATTGTTACAATTTATTTTACAAGGCTAAAAAACATTTTAGTCTGACAACCAGGATGTCCCTATCTATCATTTTAAGCACCTGTAAATAAAAACGCAATAAATAATTTAAAAATACCAAAAGTAATGCCTCAAAAGTTTAATGTATATCTGAAATATGGTAACATACGTATACTGTCATATCTAAGGAAGACAGGATGAAAACTTAACTCACCAATCTTCCCTCTGTTTCTCGTAACTTTCCAAATCTGGTTTGATTTGCTTGGTGAGCCTCTGGTACTGTCGGAATTGGGCCTCAGCATAGCCTGCAGACCATTGTGTGAAAGAAGAGTAAAAAATATATATATATGAGTTAGAACTACTGAAACAACAAGCAAGGAGGTACAGGACACAATCAACATTTGGGTAAGGAGGCATAACTTATCTTGTAATTCAAAAGAATGTTAATCAGCATGAGCTGTGTGTTAAGCACATTTCTTTCAAGCTTTTGTGCAGTTCTTCATACATTTTATATGTAATACATTTTGGAGATACAGTATAATATCAGTCATTTCAGTTATAGTGAAAAGTCTTTCATAAACATCCCTTTCTACTACCAAACCCAAAGCAAAGGTAAAAGTGATACTTTATTATCTTAGCAACTTTTCTTTTACAAAATACAATAATTTGCAGGGTTTTCCTGAACTGCTTCAGCGGTTAGCCGACTGAAACAAAAAAAAATTCTAGGTTTTGATCTTAAATGCTTTGCGCTAAGTACTGGGGAAAAAAATCAGCCAATTTGTTTTGCAAAATTTTTCTACAATTTAAGCCAGATTTTGCCACACATTCCATTTCAACACACGTGTGTTACAGAAATAAACATTTTTTGACTTATCTAATGCAACAGGAAGCTCATTTTTTCCTCCCTTGGCTGTTTTAAAGTGAGGTCACCCCTTTATAATACATAATCTCAGTTTTACATGCTGTGAATGACTGATCAGGAGACTGTCTCACTAACAGTTAATCAAAGTTTAGGATCATGCAGTGCTGTGAGGAGACACGTTTCAAGAACAGGGAATCTGTTTCTTTCGTCTTTTTCCTAAAGTAAATACAGACTTAAGCCTGCAGATCTGTTTTGTGTTTTATCAACTAACCAAACAAACAAACCATAGATAATCATATTGTTAGCCCAACAGCATACTGGTATTTACCTCAGTCATATTTCAAAGTTTTCAGAAAATAAAATGAAAATAAAAATAAAATTTATTTTTAATACTTTTTTATAATATCTATATAGTCATTGTTATTTTAGTAAAATTTCTTTGATGTAGGAATTTGTGCTATGAGACTCACAAAATAATAATTCAAATGTATATATGACTAATTCAATTATATTATTAGGCTAACAATATAAAGTTTTGACATATAACATGGCTATGGTCTTTAATGACAGGCTTCTCTCATCTCGAGCATCCCTCTGCCCCTCCCTGCACCCCAATGTCTGTAGATCCAATTCCATTTTAATTTGCATTTAAAGCAGTAAAAACAGACCATCAATATTATTAATGTTATCTTATATAATGAAGGCTCTATTTCTTGACCACAGTGTGCAGGTTAGAAATCAAAAACATGGCAAATACCAGGTTTCCAGGAATTATAATTTGAATACAATTCTTAAAAAAGTATTTTCAAAACTCTAATATCATTACAGCCCTGCCCTATCTGCGTTTACTCAGAATTAAGGTCAAGGTCAAGGTGTCTTCATTTGTCTCCCTTGGGGGAAATTTTTCTCGGGCAGAGAGATCTGCTGCACAGACAACACACTTCTCACACATTCATAAATAGAGACCTATAAAATACAATTATAAAATACAATCTAATACACTATACTACAATATAATACAATAAAAAAGTGCATTCAAGCATCTCAGTGAGAGTACAGTGCAATGCATATCAGTCAGCACCACATGAGTTAGTTAGATGGTTTAGTATCATCGTCATCAAAAAAAAAAAAAAAAAAAAACTTTGATAGCAACATATTTGCTGATGAGTTGTTTTCCATTTAAAACATCCTTTAAACACTGACAACCTGTCTGTCATGCGTGGAGATCCTGCAACCAACCTGCAAATCCTGTATCAGGATTCTTCTTCTTTTTCTTCCTCTCCCATCGCTCTGCATCATCAGCTGTGATTTCCAGCAGTTTCACTCTGTCATAATCCTCCCCTCTGGCAGCACATTCCTTAAGACAAAAAATGTTTGTATTGATTAATAAATATGAAGCAGGGCTTCAAGTACCCGATTCTTTTATATGACACTTTATAAGTGGAGTGTTTCAGTTGCTGCGTTTCCATTACACTTTTTCGCACAATGAAAGTGATCATTCCGAAGTTTTAAAAAAGTACAATTGCACCTTGCTGGTGTTTCCATTACATCTACAACCTCTAGTCTTTCAGGGGGCTTTTTTAAAGTGCCTTACTCCAGAGAACATCAATTATTCTGTGGACCCTCTCCCCCATGAAAAATCTAGTGGTAACATCTATATTTTGAAACCTTTGGGTATATAATGACGAAGATACTAACTCCTTGTTTGGGTCTCCCGCTTTTTAGGTGTTATCTTTCAAAATATCTCTCTTTTTCTTGCTGGTTGAACCCTTCATGATGAGTTTTAGTGTGCTCTGTTTTCCCACATTTGTTGGTAGATGTACATCTTAAAATCTGTTTTACTGAGCCCTTCTATCTCCATCCTATGTCTACCTTTGTGTATTTCTGAAATGGCCGCGCATCCGGGTAACTACCCAAATCATGACATCAGTGCAAACAATATAGAAATTCTGACCTCATTGTAACCACAAAAAGGACACAGAGCATTACATCAGCTCACTTAGAGGAATGGAAGACATAAGAGCAAAGAAAACCTTGAACATTGTGGATTCCTTTAGTTTGTTTAACTAACTTTTGAGATGTCCCAGGTCTATAATTGTAAATATGTACATAGTGTAAAATCTGTATATACACGAGTGATGTAAATATCTATATATATGACTGAATGTGTTTCAAATAAATCTAAAAAAAACCCCATCATAGTAATTATAGTGTAATGACGAGTTTATACACTGTACTTGATACCTTTTTCTTTTCATCTTCGGCAAGCTCCCACTCCAGTCGTGCTTTCTTGGCCTCCCAGTTTGAAGGGAGTTTCAGTCTCTTGTCCTCCTCTACAACTTCTTGGTGATTAAGCTTACGTGCCTCATTCTGCAGTGATAAGTGGAACAAAACAACACGTTGTTCAAACATCTGTTTTCTTGAATCTGAAGTTTTCTTTTTCTAAGGCTGACACAAATATACTGTGACATGATTTAATCAGGTAACATAAATTACCCGTTTGAAATGTAACTCTCGGAATTTTCGAAGTCTCTCTTCTCTCTTCTGGGATGGAAGAGTTTCGGTCCGGTCTTCCTCAGTGGCTGTAGCAGAACCCTATAAATGACAACTCAAGCTGAATATGACATGATGTGATTTGTGACTTGAAAGAGTAGTCTTATACATGTAACAGTAGAAATAGAGATCGATTGGAAGGAAAATTCAACCGATGATATGCCACGAGCTAATAGCATGTAGCTCTCGCTCGCGTAGGTTAGCTTAATACAGCTATGGGATAATACGTACACAACATTTGAAACAGAATAATTTTTTTTCGGCATGCCACGTCTGTGATACAAACGTAAAGGTCCAATCCGATACTAAGTTCCATATATAAGGTGATCTAAAATTAAAACAGAGTAACTTACTTGACTGGAGGACGCCATTGTCTTGCAAGCTTACAACAACAGGAAGTTAAACATTAATACCGGATATTACGAAGGACGTAGTCGCAAGTCTGTAAATCTATCATCATATCAGTAATGAAATTGAATTTCATTGACAATATATTTTGGTACGATTTAGATTTTTCCTGCTTTGGTGTTTTCATCATGTTCACTTTTTATCACGCAGTATTTAAATTCATATGTGCTACACGCTGTGTGATCTGGACCAAGCCAGATTTGAGCTTATTTTTATTACTTTATTTTATTTTACTTTATTTACTATTATTATCATTGCTTGATTATTATAACAGTCTATTGACGTCAGTGTGTTAGTAAATTAAAGTATATTTTTGGTCGGCACCATAGATTATGTGTGTCAATCAAATGTATTGCTTCAATGTTATTTGAATCAGTAAAGAAAAATAATTTCAACACAATATAAACTCTGCACTTACATGAGGAGCTATATGGTCCTGTGAAACCAGGGAAGACAAAGTTCCTTTGTCAGTAATCACAAAAATCTTGAACTCAAACACTGAAAACAGGTGGAATCTGATGCAGTAAGAGTTTATTTTATATTTGGTTCTTTGGAGGACTGACAAAAGCTGTGTTTATAACAAAATTAGTTTAGTTTTGATTTCCACGCAATACAATCACTTGTTCACTGTCAGAAATTGGGAAAGGTACCAAAATAAACATTCCCTACTTTTCTACTTGAGAGTTGTAGTAAAAAGCATATTAAATTGATCCTTGTACATGGGGGTGGACACTATTTTCAGTTGATGAAAGTGCAATTTACAGGTTAGGGACCCAAGACGAAATCATTTTCAAAGTTTTTTTTCAATGAAATTCAGGAGGTGATACTCTACAGTAGCGTATGGAGTCTTTACCAGATTTATTTTCTTTCTGTGCCAAAACAGACAATCGGACGTAGGGGATCCTGCTGGTTTGCTTGTGCAGTGTTCATAAATATGGATCTTCATCCCAGTTTTGTCAATAAAGGCTAAACGGTTTGTTAATTTTGATAAAAATGGATCTGATTTTATTTTTTCACTGCAAGGCTGAGTGCATCACAAATTTTTAATGAAAGATCATTTTACCCTCTGTTTTTTCCTTTGTGCCTGACCTCCTGGATTTTTTGATTTATGTGTAACCATCTTATGTGCTAGTCCTGAGCAGTGAGCTCACACAATGATCTATTCACTCATGTATTTTTAGCATGCTGTTCTTATGGCTTATAAAAAAATAGAAATGACTAGACTCTGATTAGTTAAAGACTTCTGTGATGAAATGCCTCAAGTTTCTCAAGTGTTAAAAACACACAGACACAAGCAAAAATAATTGTTATAGACAAAAACTAAAAAAAACACAAAAAAACAAAACAAAACACTGTAACCTCACATTTTGACCAATGTAACAATTTTAAACAGATTTGTTTTAGCTTAGCAAGGATCTTAGGTATTGTTAGCGACTAGCTTACCACTATACTCACTGAGCAGGAACATTTACAAATGCTTTTGTTTTACAAATGGGAACCACTTCATGGTAAGTGTATTATAGTAGAATTACAAGACAAAAAAAAAATGTCAGTTGAGTCTATCACAAGATCTCTTAATCACTAGTTTCAATTGGTTGGTTATGTGTCAAATGAATCTTTTAATCATGGCTCTTTGGCGTAAAAAAAAGTGCCTGGCATCTTGTATTTTACTGTAATGTCTTTTTACAAAATTTTTAACCAGACTATCTCGCTTTATTTTGATGTCTAAATTACTACGAAAAATACAGTTAAACTAGAAACTGGCATGATGCTCTAACACAGCAAATGTAAAATATGACTGGAGGTTAAAGCAGAAATGCATGAAAGATCAAGCTTAATGTCATCAGTGTGCCAAACAAAGAGTCTGTTTAGACTCCACTAAGCTCAGCTGTGATGGTAGCTTTTGCCACAGAGAAATGAAAATACCTAAGTATTACCAGTGCATCATATTCAGACTCCAAAAACAGAAGTAACACTTGTGTACAAACACTTTCAATATTTACGTGAGCATGTTTGACAAGACAAAATAGATGCTTTCCATGTTTGATTGCATTATACTGTTAGAGCTAGTTTGCTGGATATAATTAAGTGGAGTTTATAGTCTTAGATTAAAGCATCCTAGATCACAGGCAGTGGTAATGGACTGATACATTTTCACTGGGAACCAGATGGGAGCAAATGTTGAGAGGCTAGCAGAGTGGAAAGAGTAGGAAATCGGTAAAAAAAAAAAGGTGCAGGAATGATGAGCAGCAAGGCCACAGGTTTTAACTTAAATATCTCACTTATATTAATATAAAGGTGACATAATTCAGTCTAAAGAACATCATCACAGTGACTGGTGACTGTGGAGGCCTTTGGAGTAAAGTAAACTCACTGTCATGTTCAAGAAACCAGTCTGAGATGATTCCAGCTTATGACATGGTGCATTATCCTGCTGGAAGTAGCCATCAGAAGATGGGTACACTGTGGTCATAAAGGGATAGACATGGTCAGCAACAATACTCAGGTAGGCTGTGGCGTTGAAACGATGCTCAGTTGGTACTAAGGGGCCAAACTGGGTCAAGAAATTATCCCCCACTCCATTTCACCACCTCCAGCAGTCTGAACCATTGATACAAGGCAGGATGGGTCCATACTTTCATGTTATTGACGCCAAATTCTGACCCTACCATCTGAATGTTGCAGCCGAAATCAAAACTCATCAGGCCAGGCAACGTTTTTCCAGTTTTGATGAGCCTGTGTGAGTTGTAGCCTTAGTTTTACTGTTCTTAACTTACAGGAAAGACACCTAAGGTTTGATATGTTGTGCGTCCAGAGATGGTCTTCTCCACCTTGGTTGCAATGAGTGGTTATTTGAGTTGCTGTTTTTTATATCACCTTTATATCATCTTCAACCAGTCTGTCCATTCTCCTCTGGTCTCTTGCATCAACAGGATATTTTGGCTGCTCACTGGATAGTTCCTCTGTAAACACCAACAACCATGCTACACTCAAAGTCACTTAAACCACCTTTCTTCCCTGTTCTGATGTGTGATTAGTACTTCAGCAGGTCATCTTGACCTTGTCTGCTTGCCTGAATGCTTTGAGTTTCTGCCATGTGACTGTCTGATTAAATATTTACATTGATGTGCAGTTGAACAGGTGTACCTAATAATGTGGCTGCTGGGTGAAAAATGTGTACTGTTTTTTTGCTTTTAGAAAGGGTTCCTCTGGGAAGCACGTGGGGGGGCAGTGCCTCTTGCCACGCAGGCAGCTGCCTCACATCTGGAACTGAATATAAACATCATGGTCAATAAAGTCATTCCATTTCCTTAATTACTATTCCTGTCATTTCCGCAATAAATGAAAAGTTATTAATTCAGGGCCAACACAAACATGTTTTTCAAATACTGGGAGCTACTCTTGAAGAATCCCCATCCTGACTAAATGCCACTGTCACTGGACTGGAACCACAAGCTCTTGCCTTTCTGCCAGTGTGTATTTAGATGTGAATGTGTATACTTGAGAGTGTGCGTGTATTGGGAACAGAAGCCAAGAAATTCATGAATGGAACAAAAGATGGGCTCTTGTTTTCCATCTCATCCAAATATTCCTGCTGGTGCCAATTTAGTTGTAACAGGCACAGCTCTTTTTTTAATCCCATACCTTCCTTTTTCATTCCTCTCTCTCACCTTCCTGCTTTTAGTCTTTGCCTCTTTGCTGCTCCCTGTGTGTTCAGATCATACACTGCCACACCTTTTTACTGTTTTATATCAGTATTCTTCTTTATACTCTTCAAACAAATATTACTGTACCAAGACTTACAGCAGCTTTATTATAATGAGGGAGAAAATCTCTTCCAAGGTCATATGTCAGCATGCAAAATTTTCAACATTAACATTTCTCACAGCATATCTTTATTAGCTGTCACACAAACTCATCATGCATCCCAATCATTACAAAGCACATCTCTGTTTGAAATATCCAAAGGGCATAAAAAAAAGAAGTAAGCCCAATGCTTTTAGGACGGGAGTTCTTGAAGAAAGCTTCATTCCAAAAGCATCTTTGTGTCAGCAAATGTATCGGTGTTGGAGTTGTTATCGAGCTTGACAGAACCATTTCCAACTTTCCCTAAAGGCAAAATCATGCTCATATCATAAAGATCATGATACGATTTGAAATGGTACAAGCTTCACTGACTCTAACTGTGGCTATTCACACGAGCCAAGAGAGGAAAAGGATTTGGTGAGCGACACATATACTTACACAAAAGACGCATGCATGCACTCAAATACCGCCAGTTTTGTAGTCAATGCTTTTGCTCCACCACACACAATTAAAGTCCCAATTAAAGGCCATTATGGGTTTTCCACTAGCAGCAACCACAGGGAAAGCAGTTCCACTGCCCGTACATTGTGGGCACACAGATGTCTCCTGTGTTGTCATCCAAAGGAACCCAGACTCATCCACAAACTTTATGATCATAATTACTGATCAAATTTAAAGTGCAACAAGAGCCCAAAGGACACAATAAAAAAGTTTGAGCTGTTCCGGTAAAATCCTCCATTGGGGACTATCAGAGGTAATTGTTTGTGAGATGTTTACTCTGTGGAGAAAAGTACACTTCAGTACTGACAAACATTGCCTGAAGCCACTTTTTCCTGAAGGCCAAACTCTTACTGACCACAAGAGGGAGGCATTTCCTTGATATTTTACCACAAACAAAAACATTTTAGATCTAGGTATTTAATGTGTTTGATTAGACATTAATGATGCATTTTCTTAATTGGGGGATTATGTTTCTGTGTCAGTTACAAAAAGGGTTCTTTTCTCACAGGAGATAAAAGCATTGGGCTCTGTGTTTGCTCCAAAGCATCCATTCACTAAGATACCCACACACAAGTTCAACACGAGTGTCTTCCCTTAAGCGAGGCCAGAAACTGTCATGGGTTTCCGTGTCTGAGTTCCCATCCTCTTACTCAGTGACCTTAATGAGAGAGTGAAGTTCTCACTTGGCCAAACAATACGCCGTTGTAAAGGGCTGCGATAAGAGGTGGCCAGACAACAGCCTCTGGACATGCAGCTGTGTAGGCAAACAGTCTTCCTTCTCGCTGTCCCTTGTCTGACACCCAAAATCGGCAGCCAGATCAAGTAACCTCACGCACGTGTCCAAACGCATGTGGGCATGCACAAAAAGTAAATCCCATTCCCACCCATTCTCCTGAGAACTAAAAATCTACTTAGTGCAAAAACGGCAGTGGCTCTTTTCATCTTCACTTCAAGGCGCCATTGATCTTATTCCAAATCTGATGATTAACAAACCAGTGCCAAATATCCTAAACAAGTGTCAACAACAACACCACTGTGAACTGCAGAGTGATAAATGAGTTCTTTCTCTGTGGCCAATATAGTTTATTCACTGAAGTATGTAGGACGTGAAGAGATCTTTTATAGTCATGCACAAATTTATTTTGCGTTGCAGAAAATTTGAATTTAGTTCTGGACAAGATGGAGAATATTTTCCCCTGGGAACAGTGTCAAAGTTGGGTAAGCAATCTGAGAAAATGTATTGTTCCGGTTCAGATTAAATAAATTGAAAGAAAAAAATGTAATTTACTTTTAATTTCAAAAATTGACAAACTGCATTTTACAGATTTTTGAGTTCTCAGTACATACACAAAATAAGAGAGACCAAAGATGAAGTGTTTAATATTAAAGAAAAATTCTGTTATTTAATATGTATTTAATTCCAGAGGCTTTAATATGAAATAACACTTTATATCTCTTTTGAACTCAAAAAGATGATTTGTGTTTATGTTGAAATTTATTTTGTTTAACTGTACTTTACTTTCATAAGGTCGTTTTGCCTGTTTTTTGTTCAACAGAGTGGAGAAGGAACATAAAGATAGAGTTGAGGCTATGACATGCAGTATTGGACCAGTGATGGATGTGGAAACCTGAGTTCTATGTGGCAAACGCTTTCACTCTGGTAGTTCTTTATTAAATGTTATGACAAGCACTTTCTCAACTCAAACTGAGATACTTTTTGATGCTTCAACACAAGGACACAAGCGATAATCTCATTTCAGAGAGAACTCTAAAACACTTTATTTTAGATAGCAAAAACTAATAAAGGGTATTGTGCACATGAAAGTGAAAAATCACAAGAGAAGGCAGAACACAAGTGAAAGAAGAAGACAAAGCCATATACAACCAAACTGACCATAAATCATACAAGCAATTGCTTGTGTCAGAAAAGGATGTTTTCCAAGTTTTTCCATGAATGTTTCTGTAATATTTGGTTCTGACTTAACACACACACACACACACACACACACACACACACACACACACACACACACACACACACACACACACAAAAAAACAAAAAAAAAAAACAAAAAAAAAAAACAAAAAAAAACACATGATTACTGAACAGGGCCCGGCGAACAGGATTATGGAGATTACAATCTGAGGCACTTCGGAGGAGCATATGTGAAAAAAATGTCCATACAATTTTGGGCTAGAGGTCCATTTCTTGAATCTTGAACATGCAAGAAAAGACAAAAGACACCTAGTGACATCAAAAAACAAAAAGACCAAAGAAAATAACAGAAAGAACACATGAATGGTGATGGGGAAAAAAATGTTTACCAAAATATAGGGAAAAAAGATCAAACAGCTTAAACCCACAGCATAACAGCATAAAGTAACAAGATACGAGCAATTCTAAAGGTAATATACAGAGAGACAGCCTTTAGCAGAGTCCATTAAAGTCAAAAGTCTCTGAGGAAATGCTCCAAGCCAGTCATGGGACTCTGATGGAGGTAGCCAAGAGACTCTACCTCCAGGTTAGCCTCTCACTCTGAGTAATGGACCAGGGTGTTTTCAGACTCCCATGGCCCCTCACAAGCTCCACTGAGCCCCTATGATGAAGTTAGAGAGGCAGAATGAGTGCTACAGCACAGAGAGTGAATGGGCTATGCCCTTCTCCAGTTGCTGTTGAATGTAATTTTAGATCATATTGCAGCGGAAGCAAAACTGACAGAGGAGGAATCTATCGAATTCAGCTCAGACATCACAATAATATTGAGTCTTGTTTATAAACACACATTCAGGAAGCTTCAAGAGTATCATTCGTTTGAAAGCCCCAGTGCTGAGCATTGAGCGTTTTTGTCCTGAAAGCACATCCAAAACAGAGCTATTTAAAAATGGTCTTCTGATATGACCATGTTAAAAATGTTAGTTGACAAAAATCATAAGGTATTAACATTTTTGTGGCATGTTAAGTTGTTATTTAAATAGTTCATACAGGTAAGTAAAATAATTGAATTACTACAAGTGTATTACACCTATAGTTTCTTCTACTCACGTGAAAGTTTTCAATTAGTGTTTTTGAAAACTTTTACAGTGTATTGTCATGGATATGCTAACTCAGAATAACTCCTGACTGATCTACACACAAACAAAAAGGTTGTCTAAAAAAAAGCCTCCTACTATACAACAATAATGTGCTTGTAATTCAAGGCATTTATATAATCTAAACAGATGACAAAAATGCCCATCAGTAATTTCAAGAAAAAAAAATTGAATACACAAGTTTTTTTTGTACCAGTCTGTACACATGTCAATTTCTGCTGTTGTTTATTCTAATGCAAGCTCTTGTGTGGGGTTGCCTTGGATTTTGGAGCTAGCCTCCCATGGAGACTCAAGAAACTGCAGTTATTTCCATTTCCACAGTAGCTCAATCTTTGGCTCTAAAGGTTGCGTGCCATTTCTTTGCATTGCATCCCTATACAAATGTGTACTTCTCCTTATTTTTCTGTGATTACCAGACATATTTATGAGTAAATGCAAACCATTGTTTGGCATGCTAACATGCTAAAGTCTTCTGTATGGCACTAAATATGGTTCATTTATTGGCATGTCATTGGTAGAAAACACTGAAACAGTTAAAAATTAATTTAAAAAAGTAAAACCAAATATCCAAGACATTGTGAAAAACCACAGGTCTTACTACAATCACAGCAGTAAATAGAAATACGGATAAACTAAAGTAACTGATATTTATCCTCGGAGAAATCGCTTGAAAATGTCATAACTATAAAAACAATGACTTGATTTTATTTGGACTGACTGTTGTTGTGTGGCTAAGAATGAGACCAATTCCCCTTTTTGTCATATGTTGCATCCCTATGTCTTTTCTCCAGTGGTTAACCAATTCTTGGCTTATTCTTACAGTGTGACGCCATTGCTATTTTAATGTAATCATCCCTGCCTGCCAAGCCATAAAGTATGATGTCACTTCCACCCTTGGTCATGGTGGTCTAGGTTTGGCCACTGGTATATGTGACAATCCATGCCTACTAAGAACCCCTGAAGCTTCCAGCATGGAAGCCAGCCATAATATTTTTCAGCAAGACATTAACTGATTCAGCTGAATGTTTTAATTCTCAAAAGTACCTTTGATTAAGACCATATTACTACTAAACATCGATGCCCATCTTCCCTTTCCCATCATGCTGCACTTTGTCTCGTCATTTAAACCCTGGCTTTGAAGTCATGTTGTAAGGTGGTAAGGAGCTGTGGGCAGGGTCTGGTGAAGGCCCAGCAGTGGTTGAGTCATGACTTCTTGAGAGGAAACACAGATCAGGCAATGAGAGAATGTGAAAAAATATGCATGGCACAAAGGATGTACCCCATTCTTCACTGTTTTTAGAGACCCCTTTTCTTCTCATGCCAGGCAGGGGAGATGAAAGAGGGCACTGAAGGACTGGTGGGAGATGCAGACCTTGGAAGTAACAACAGAAAAGGTGGCGATTGAAGAGGTTAGTCGTGTTGTGGGATGCCTTTGAGGACAGATTATTAGACAGGACAGATTAAGTTTAAACATCTAAACCCATTAATAATGCATCATAAAATGTTAAACGCTTTTAACATTTTATGCTCTCTGACAAAATGCTAAATGACAAAACATTTACCTAAAGTTAGTTAGTTAGTTAGTTACCTAAAGTTAGTTAGTTAGTTACCTAAGGTTAGTTAGTTTTCATATCATGGGAGATGTATACGGAAGACAAGAACGGTCATGGATATTTTTTTATGCAGTGTTATCTTGAGGTTATGACTTATTATTTTATTATCTTTATATAACAAAGATCTTTTTCTCGTAATAACGAATTAATTAATGATGTGTTTGTATTGATTTCAACCAACTAGAGTTGCCGTGAAAGGCTTCCAGCCACTGGGTGTAGCTGTCGTCTACTGGTAAGTTACACTTTGCTTACTTTAGGGGCTACCAGTAAGCAGATGAGAGGCTGACAAACTTCTCTCTATCTGGCTGCTTCAGCTAAGCTAAGGTGAAATAAATGTTGGCTAACCCCAACTTTGCAATGTAATGCGAGAAATAATTAGACATTTATTAATTAATTTAATAGTGCTTTTGGCCAGCCTCTCTGCTTACCTTTAACCCTAAAGTAAAAAAAAGTGTAACTTACCGGTAGACTACAGCTACACTCAGTGGCTGGAAGCCATTCATGGCAGCTCTTGTAGGTTGAAATCAAGCCAAACACGTTATTAATTCATTATAACGAGAAAATGTTCTTTGTTATGTCAAGAGAAAACATTCTTTGTTATATCGAGATAACAAAATAATAAGTTGTTATCACAAGATATCAGTGCATACAAAAATAAAAAAAATCCATGGCTGTTCTCGTCTTCCATAGATATGTTGTGGGAAAGATTTGAAAAATCTTTGGGAGGTGTTTTTTTGTGTGAAGTGGTTGCTCTATATCTGGTAGCAGAGGACATTTAATGAATCACACCTCTATCTAACGGTGACTGATGTCTTTAACTTACCAAAGGTTTTAACTGAGTGACCTCTGATTTTTTTTGGTTCTATATCTGAGATTGGGAATTTCTCATATATAGCTGCAACTGTGACTAAGAGCAGGGGCAGTTGCTTTTGTTGTCCCCGCAGTGTCTCATTATCCCAACTGTTTCAGCTGAGGCGTGTGGGTTCTCGGCTGGGAACCCCAGCCCAGAAGTGGTGGTGAGGATGGGACAAACCAACCACCACTAGCATTCCCCAGCCGGATAGCGAGGGAGGAAGACGACACTCCTCAATTGGAGGTTTGGGTCTGATTGCTTCCCCTATGAGAGACCTGACTGTCCCTGCTGGGAATGCGGTCTCTTTAACACCCATGCCTCAAGACAGAAAGAGAGAGAGAGTGGGATGTTTAAGTACAAAAACAAGTAAATAATACGTCCATGTAGAGAAAACAGCATGAAAAACGTCTCAGAGTTTAGTCTATTCAAAAAACACAGTTAATACATTTTAAGAGTAACTGGGTATTCATTATGGGAGGAAGAGGAATAAATTACTCCTGAAATCAAAGGTTAAACTGTTGCGGGTGGCATCCCATCCTGAAAGTTTGATCTAATTCACTGCATGTGTATTATCACCCGACTCTGCAGACTCCCATACAGAATGACTTCATACTCTATCTGACCTTTATGATTTGGTTCCCTTGTCAGTAGGTTTACCACCATGGATTACCACTTATGCTTTTTACGATGCAGAGAAAAGCTGTTTCTGGAGAAAGGCACCAACAATCAGCTGTTCCAAAACTGTCAAGTGCCCACTGGCTGACAAGAAAAATTGGTGTATAGCTAGTTAATTACTGAAGCTTTTAATGAGAATAATAGCTGAAGCATTAGCATGAGTGGACTGTTCTTGCAACCAAATAAGAGCTGAATATAAGGAGGCCATGTCTCCAGTTTTTTTGATTTATTCTTTTTTAATTTTGCTTCCCCAAAAGAGTCAGGATCAGAGGTTGAATGGACAACCAGTAAGAGGACTGTAGCCTCTGTGCACAGGGCTCTGGCACTGCCAGTTGAGCTAAAGCTGTGTTTTGAAATAAGTTGCATGCATAACAGTAACATCTGTGTATGTCACAAACGTAACATGAAGTTCTTAATGTGATTTTGAACAGTAACTCATTATGGAGGCTGAACATATTTCCAAAGAATCCATGCATTGAAGACACCAGTGACCACCACATGTTCTCATACTCTCATTGCTTGCCTGCCCATCACCTGATGATTGTTAAAGGCAATTGCTTAACTGGCACAGTCTTTCTTTTTGAAGTAATGGGGCCATGCCAGTCATCATGTTGGCTTTAGAAATGAATATTTTCTATTTCCTTTGTATCATATTTTATTCATTAACTCTGCAGTGTTGACTGGTGTTTAATAAGGAGCAGATACAATTTTTCTGCTACCACTGAGGCAAGAAAATCCATCCATAATGTGTATTTAATGGCTTTGCTGGAGTTCAACCGATTAAAGCTCATCTTAGCAGAACTGCATGCCCTTTTGATGTTCGAGTCCTGCAAATGAAGTCAAAGGGACAGACAGAGACAAATCACTTGTGGTTTTGGAAATAATTTAGAACTGACTGGCTTTCCAAACTCATAGGGGGTGAAAGAGGTTTGATCTTTGTTGGATCTGCCACCTCAAAATCCTCTCCTCTTTCTGCATGTGTTTTGTGTGAGGTTAAAAAGAAGAGAGAAGGGGCTTGGATACCCAAGTAGACCAATACACATTGAATGTATAGAATAAATAATAATGACAATAACAATATCAATTATATATATATATATATATATATATATATATATATATATATATATATATATATATATATATATATATATATATATATATATATATATATATATATATGTACTGCCTGGCACTGTGGCAGAGTAAGGCCAGTGAAGAGTTATAGCCTCTGTCTGCTCCATTAATTAACAGCCCTTTAGACAGGAAACCAGAGCCAGCTCTCTATTCAGCTTTTATGCCTCATCCTATTTCCCTGCAGAAACCTAATTTTTTTATTATTTGTATATCATTTCCAGATTGATGATTACTGATATTGTGTTAATGCCAGGGGGCACCTTTTGGAGAGGGTTGGGAGTGCAGAAGTGAAATACTGGTCTGTGGTGCATGTTTTTAGTGAAACCCTCTGTGGGCTGTCAAAGTGTGACATTAAAAAGGCAGCCTTGTACAGCCACACATCCAGGCGTAACAATAATGAACCTCAGGGACTTCGATAGCAAGAGGAAAGTGGACGCAAGTGTTTTATGATGTGGCAGCACTGTGGACAAAGCAAATAATCACCAGACACAGAGGAGCAGGTAGTTTCACTTAACCTCTGCTCAGGGCTAAGCGCCATCTTAACTGGAAGCATATGGCTACAGAGCACATTTGCTGGGAGGGTGGGGGGGCGGTGGGGGTGGGGGTCCACCTATTACAGATCCATCACAGTGCTGAGGTGTAAGGTAGTAACCAATCTTATTTCAATGTTACAGCACAGTAGCTTCACCTTCTCTTATACACAGGCCTGCTGTTGGAAGTAATTATCCCAGGCCAAACAGCAAGTGCTTACACACTGAAGATTTGAGGAAGTCACAACTCTAGTTGTTGCCTTAGGGTACCTGCATGGTCAAATTGATGAGAGTGTGGTCTGCTGTTTACTGGATATCTGTGGCCTGTGGCTCTTTTTCTCTCCCATTAGTGAGTTTGGTGCTGTTCACATGCCAACTGGTCCTACGGTAAATGGTCCTTAGTAGTCAGCCACTCCTTGGCAGCCGCAGTGCCCCAAGGAGGATAAAGGATGGATGAGGAATGTATATCATGGCCATTAGGAAGAAGTATCTCTTACAGCCTGCCATTTAGTGTACATACATACAGTATGCGTCTGTATAATCACATTTTATGATGTTGTTTTGTTATTTTGGGACTTTGTCAACTAAGGGTCAGACCGAGTGGAAAGCACCATCAATCAAACAGGCCTTGAGCTGCTGTCACAATGCCCAGGTTAACTTTTCCTCTGGCTATGCACCACTATCAGGTTCCCCCATGTGGTTCCACTCAGACCACTAGGGGCTACAGTTATAGACTGCAGACAGCCTCTCAAGCCACAGGCAAGGAGTGGTACTGAGGGAAGGCCCTGATCCCTGGACATGCAGATGGCAAAATAACCCCCATCATGGTCCACACCTTATTGCTAACACCTGGTGCCTTCTAGTCCCCCTTTGTGCATCAATGGCCAAGATGAATGTGTTAATGCTCATTGATCATAACTGTCCTCTTCTTATTTCTTAAAATTATAAATCACATTAAATTAAAAGAATATCTGTCTGTATTTCTATTTAAATATTTTACAAATGACAGTCATAGTTTAAAAGAACAACACATTATTCATTGATGACATTACAGCTTTCCACTGTACAAAATTCCAATCTTTCCTAGCTTCAAGTAAAAGCCTTTTTTTTCTGTCTGAGGGTGGTCAAAGAACATGTCATGTCCCCCTTCCACTACTCAGAGTTTATCATCGCATATTTTTATTGATAGGACTTGACAGCACCCCTATTCCAGTGTAGCTTAGGATATTTGATACATATACCCCTCCCTCAAGAAATTAAAAAGAAGGAAAAGAAAACTATCCCATGGTTTCTTTCTCTCAGTCTTTGGACTCCTCTCTTTGACAGAAGGCATTTTTTTTCTTTTCCAGTCATGGAATATGATAATATTGTTATTTGCAAGACATATCAATTGCTCAAGACGGACATATAATCATTGGGGAGGAAAGGAGAAGCTACCTGTGTAATGTGCTTAACAGGCTAACCCATTTAGCCGCAGGCGCTGTTTGAAAATGAGAAAGTGCTGATGGTCAAAATCAATTTTCTCTGTGTCCAAATTACTCCCTGACTGGCTTAGAATTTCACCTAAATGGCCAAACCTTAAAACACTGATACTAATTCCATAATATTAAAGCCTGATGATATAGCTGAAGATATTGCTAATGCTATTTTGCTGTATTTATTGATGTAGTGAGATGACTCAAAGGCCAAGAAGCAGAGAGTCCTGTTACTGCTTTGTCTGTCTCTACAGATGTATGTGAGTACCACTCAATGTATGCAATGTCTAAAAAGTCATAAGGTTTAACTTAACCTTAAGGATCATTAATCCCATACAATATAACAATGGAGCTTAAAAATACAAAAGACTTTCCTTTTCTTGTTTTATAATATTGAATACTTTGTGATAATTATTCTCATCTTTATTTCTGAGTTTCATTGTTAATACTAAAGTATAATGCAATTTCCTGGCATTATATGCAATTTTGGTCCTAAGTGGTGATGACTAAAGTTTGACCAACTAATAAGTATTATGGATTTCAATTCAACAGAAATTTTTCTCAGTTCTCTCTTCTTGGTGATTTGCGGCATTCGGGTGTGGACCAGTACACTGGATGTTTGTGAAGAAAAGAAGAGGGTTGTAAAGATAGCTAAAACTATGGATTGATTGTTCTCATATACAGTCCAGCCAAAATGTCCCAGAGGCAAAGAATGTAATCATTACAGCCACAAATAGATTTTTTAAGCATACAGGCATAAATTGATAAATATATAAAAAGTATACAGTGCATCCAGAAAGTATTCACAGCGCCTCATTTTTTTCTACATTTTGTTATGTTACAGCCTCATTCCAGAATGGAATAGATTCATTTTTATCCTCAGAATTCTGCATGTAACACCGTATATAGACAAAAAGTTATATATATATATATATATATATATATATATATATATATATATATATATATATATATATATATATATATATATATATATATATAAGCTTAACTGGAGTCCACCTGTGGTGAATTCAGTTGATTGGACACGATTTGGAAAAGCACACACCACTCGATATAAGGTCCCAAAAATTACAGTGTGTGTCAGAGCACAAACCAAGCATGAAGTCAAAAGAACTGTCTGTAGACTTCCAAGACAGGATTGTCTTGAGGTACAACTTTGGGGAAAGGGTACAGAAAAAATTCTAATGCTTTGAAGGTCCAAGTAAACACAGTGGCCTCCATCATCTGTAAATGGAAGAAGTTCAAAACCACCAGGCCTCTTCTTAGAGCTGGCTGCTAAACTGAACGTTCAGTGGAGAAGGGCCTTAGTTGGGAAGGTGACCAAGAACCTGATGGTCACTCTGTCAGAGCTCCAGCAGTCCTCTGTGGAGAGAGGAGAACCTTCCAGGAGGGCAACCATCTCGGCAGCAATCCACCAATCAGGTCTGTATGGCCAGACTGAAGCTACTCCAGAGTAAAAGGCACATGGCAGCCCGCCTGGAGTTTGCCAAAAGGCCCCTGAAGGACACTTCAGGAAAGAAAATTCTCTGCTCTGATGAGACAATGATTGAACTCTTTGGTGTGAATGCCTGGTGCCATGTTTGGAGGAAACCAGGCAGCTCTTATCACCTGGACAATACCATCCTGGATGTAAACCTGCTCCAGAGTACTTCTGACCTCAGACTGGGGTGACAGTTCATCTTTCAGCAGGACAACACCCTAAGCACACAGACAAGATGTCAAAGCAGTGGTTTCAGGAAAACTCTGTGAATTTCCTTGAGGGGCCCAGCCAGAGCCCAGACTTGAATCCGATGGAACAGCTCAAAAGAGATCTGAAAATGTCTGTGCACCGATGCTTCCCATCCAACCTGATGGAGTTTGAGAAGTGCTGCAAAGAGGAATTGGCCAAACTGCCCAACTAAAGATGTGCCAAGCTTGTGGCATTATATTTATAAAGACTTGAGGCTGTTATTGCTACCAGTAGTGCAGTCAACAAAGATCTCTTTGGGAGTCTCTTAGTTTGTCTCAAAGGTTCCTCTGGATTGTTGCTGTGGACGGCCTGCTGTCATGGACCTGCCAGATTTCATCTGCTATGACTCCCTACAGTTTCTCCATGATCATCACTAAAACACAAAACCATGGACTCTGTTACTGTGCCCCCCCAATCCTAACACAGTCAAGGCAAATGTCTGTCCAACATGAGTCTGGTTCTGTCCGAGGTTTCTTCCTGTTAAAGGGCAGTTTTTCCTTGCTGTTGTAACTTGCTAAATGCTGCAAAATGCTGTACTCATGGTGGGTTATGATGGGATCAGACTTCTTATCTTGTTTGATGTTGACTCCTTGTTAATAAAATGTATTATCATTGACAGGTCCAGACCTGTTAATGCTTTTGGAAAGCGTCTTGAGATGAAGTTTGTTATGAATTGGCGCTTTATAATTAAAGATTGATTAACTGATTTATTGATTGAAAGTCTCAAGTAATTGAAAGACTCAAGCAAGGCTGTGAATACTTATGTTCATATATTTTTTAATTTTTATTAAATTTGCAAATTAAAAAAGAGCTTTAATAAAACTTTTTCTTCACATTGGGGTGTTTTGTGCAAAATTTTGAGGAATAAAATGAATTTATTCTATTTTGGAATGAGGCTATAACAAAAAATGTGGAAAAAGTGATGCACTGTGAATACTTGCGGGACACACTTTATGTATGGTCTCATTTATTGGCTTGTCCCTTGCTCTGCGGAAAATCAGGGAACACCAATCTTTTTTTCACTTGATTTTTTTCAAGAAAATTTTTTAGACTTTTCATGCCTTTATTGAGAGAAAAGACCATTTAAGGACCATATGAATGAGTGAATGAGTCTCTTTCACTTTACACACATTATATACACACACACACACACACACACACACACACACAATGCCAGGGATCTTACCTTTGCATGTACAGAAAACGCAGGTTGATTTAATGAAAGTCCCACATTAGTGTATATGTGTTTCACAGGTGAAGCACGCAGCCAGACATTCAAACGCACATATGTTACTTTTTATTCAACTCACCTCAGTAATTTATTAGTCTTAAGGCTAGGCTATGCTAAACTATTTAACCACTGGCCTACACTTTCTTTCAAAATTTAGATAAGAGAGATGTCTTAACCCTTTGTCTTGATTTTCTTGTTTGGCTTTGTTGAAAAATAAGGAAATGTCATCAAACAATTTGACTGAAGGGACCCTGGACAGTTGCATACTCAAACAAGTCAAGGGGGACTGTTTTTCTTTCTTATTTTTTCCCTCTATTTTAACTTCAAAACAAAATGCAAAAGATTTCTGTACACCCAATTCAGCTGCATCATCCGTTATTAAAAAGTGTCTGGAACACACTTTGGGCAGACGCCCATTAATTTGATGTGATTGTTCTTTAAAACTGTCTCTTGGTTATTATTATTATTCAATGCCTGGTAATTTGCATTTAGAAGGATGCTACTGCATTGGATAAACCTAACTCCCTCATATAACATACCCATCAGACCCCTGCTTTATTTATTCACCATGAATCCTATGACCTGACTGTTTTTCCTGAAGCATTTCTGAGAAAACCTAAAAGCCTTTCCAGAACAAAATCAGATAAACATACTTTGATGACTAGACTTTTCTTAGAAACTTAAATAAAAGGTTTTTTTTTTTTTTTTTGTAAATTTACTGTTATCAATATTATATAACAATGGCTCCGGGGAATGTCTTTGAAAATAAGTGGTTTCAAGCAAGAGCCTTTGTAGGAATATGTAACCAGGAAATAATTTCACAACACAATTTCTGTTTTTAAGAAGTTCATGTAAAAGTTTGTTGAGGACTAATTTTTATTATTTACAAACAATGATAAACTAAATTAAAATTATGATATTATTAAAAACTGAAAGAGTTATGTTGTGACTTCTAATGACATTTGCTTAAAAAGGCACAGGACTGTTTTAGGGGACCTTCTGGGCCAAACCTGATTGGCTTTTATCCCCCAAAACACAAAAACAGTTCCGATTGGGACTATAGATCTGTGGATTCTGGGGTTGGGTTGGATGTGGCTGTGGCCCATGAACCTGGGCTAGCCACATCATAAACAACAGCTGTGTGTCAGATCTGCTTCTGTTTCAACATTACCACAGTGGCCACTGGCTGGAGCCACACATAGGTATTATGTCCATGAGATGTCCCACTTAAGGACAGCCCTCTAAACAACAAGGCCACTGTCCAGGAAGTCCAGGGAGTATCCTGCCCCAAAAGCAAGACAGAGTTAACCACAAAGAAAGTAGAAATGTTGAAAACTGTGTGTTTTATGTGTCTTGGGAGTAAAGATATTTAAAGATGGTTTCAGTAGTACATCATTTAACTTCCAAGAGCATATGCCTTCACTGACTTTCCTGACTTTATTGGTCCATCTTTGCTCAACTCCAAACAGCAAGAAAGTAACTTGCTTGGATTATTCATGGTTTTTAACAGCTATGGTTGATCTCTTTTTTTTGCCATTCCTGCTTCACAGATCAACCTAATAACCTCTGTCAGCTATTAAGGCGTGAAGAGGGTATATTGTAACCATTTGGGCAGAAACAGGCTGGCTTTCCCGATATTGACTCAAACACTCGGAGGGGAGAAGGAGGGGAGACGGAGGGGAGACGGAGATTAAAGTGACACTAATGGAACATTGATGACAAAACAAGGTGCGCACAGGGACCACTTTCTAGCATTTTTAATTCTTAATGCCATCGCCTCTGGTTTCACAGTGTCTTGAGCTGGGGCAGTTACTTGCTCCCGAACGGATCTGGCATGAGGATTAGGATTTCCTTACGAGGAAATGGTCACGTGATTTACTGTTGCTAGAGGGGCGCTACAGGTGCCAGAGCATGGGGAGGGAGGGATAAGATGACTGAAAATTTGTCTCTTTGGAACCACACTACGCTCTTCACCCTGCTCCGGAATCGGCGCTATCATGCCTGTTCTGAAAGACCAGAGTGTCACCCTATACTTTGAAAACACACTTTGATGGCAATTAAATATTAATATGGGGAATCATAGCCTGAGAGCTGTATCCACATTACATGGAGCATGCAAATCGTTCCAATCAGTGAGCCAACTAAAATAGCATCTGGAGAGTTGTATAAATAAGGGGGTATCTTTAATACCACTTACATAGAACAAACCAACAGAAGAAAAAAAGTACGATGACAGTTTTATACAAAATAGTAATGCAAAAAGTTACTGTAGTCCTCATTATATTGCTTCAATTTGCATCTAAAGATGCCATGTTTTATTGTTTCTTGACGGTCTTGATGAAGTAGATCACAACCATTATAAATAATTTAAATTACTTTAAAGCTAAAAAATATATTTAAAAAGCATATACCTCTATACTTACACTTACATTTTTCGCTACCACAGAACAAACCACATGCAATATCTTTGGCATAAAAAGTGAGGGTGCAGCATCAGAATGGTCCAGAATGGTTTCCATTCACTCTTTTTTGTCTCCTCTCTGTAGCATAAAATCACATTTACTTCACACACACACACACACACACACACACACACACACACACACACACACACACACACACACACACACACACACACACACACACACACACACACACACATATATTATCAACATACACACATTTCAAACACAGTCATCTGCCCTTTCTCTTGCTCCCCCATAATCAGGCCTGGTTTCCTCCCAATAGGAAAACATCCTTCTTTCCTCTTCTCCTGCGTCTGTCAGCGATTCTGTGTGGGCCTAGACTCAACTCAGCCCACGGCCAAAAATATCCCCCCATGGCTCCACAGGCCACAGCCCTAAAAATACAGAGAAGCACAGCCTCTCTCTCCCTACTCGTTCATTCACTGGAAGCGAACAGACTCAGAAGCTTACAGGGTGAACGAAGGAGACGACTGTGCACATTGGTGATGCAATGTAGACATCTTTAATAGTAGCTGTAAAAAATCCATGGCTGTCTCCTCTTAGACAAATTCACATTCAACAATGCAAAAGAAAAAGTTCAGCGTATTTACAGCCCAAATTCAAAGAAGTGCAAAGAAGATGTCTTCAGATTTCAGCCTGGAGACAAAAAAATTCTATGGCAACTGAATCTCAGGCATTGGTGATGGCGTGGGAGAAATTCATTAGAAGTCATAAAGCTGTCTCACTAAAATTATTGATTGCCCTCTGGCTGGCTCTCATAGATACCATCGTCTCGTCACATAGTACCACCCATTATCTCTGATCTTGATAAGGAGAGAGGGAGGCAGAGGTGAGAAAGAGCCTGTTTAATTGCAGCAGTATTGCTTAATAATAACACGTTATTTGTCTGCATTCCTCCCCTGCTGTTCACTCATATCCCCACTGTGTGGGATGCCAACTTGAGCTTTGGGCGGTTGCTTGATGTGTGGGCACTGACTCTAACACATTCCATTCCTCAAACTTGCCAACAGACAGAACAGGCCCAAGCCGAATCACATGATGTGAACGTGTGTGTTCACAACATGAGTGACAAAGTCTTTTTGAGTATATGTACAGTGGTGGCCGAAATCATTAGAATACTTGGCACAATTAAGAGGTTGGAAATTAAACTGGACAGATCTATTGTGCATTCAATGGGAAGGTTTTTGGCTTGCGTTGCAAACAGCATGGGATGAACTTGGAGTCTCAGGAGACATAAGCTGCTGTAATTGCTGCAAAAGGTGGACAAACCAAATATTTAAGTAAAAAATAGATAAAAACAGAAGGATTCACTTTATATGACATTCCCTGTGCTTAGAGCTACCATCTACATGTTTCATGATCATGTTTCGGGGGTGAAAGTAAATGTCAATACTTGATCTATGAGGTGTTCTCATAATTTGGTCACCACTGTATTTGTAAGTATTAACATTTTTTTTATACAGACTGAGTTTATAAATAAATGCTCTGGGCTTTAGTGTTGTCTGAAGAAGATAAAGATTTGTTGTGTTTAAAGGATGTGTACAAGAACATGAGTGAGCCTGAGTGTGTGCCTGTGTGTGTGTAAACAGCTGGCAAGTCTGCCTGTGGTGCTGTGTAAACTGAAGTGAAGGTATGGGTGGGGGGACTTTGGAGAGGCTGAAAGAGGCATTTAGTGCTGACAGTTAAAAATACCCCAAGCAGGTCAAGCAGTGCTGAAGTTTACACCAACGGAGCCAGCTTCACACACCCCCCATGTGCACACACATCTTCAAATCAACCGCTCATGATGGGCATGATGGGCTGTGGCCTAGCATGCTAAACCTGATGTGAGATAATGGTTAACCAAAGGTATGAGTGCAAGCCTGGCGGTCCTCCCACACATGGAGACATGAGGGTTTTTCAGGGGCAAGAAATGAGCCTTTTGATTTTCAAAAGTAAACAAGGCTTTATTGCACACTGTGTTATAATGATTCTGTCTATCTTTGCTCCACACTGTGAGACACAGATTAGAGGCAGTTGAGAAATTTATGGGTATGACAGCTGACTCATAAAGCCTAACATCACAGAAAACTAAAATCAAAGCGTATCAGATAAAAGTAACTGAAAACAGCATCAAATGATACTGTAAGATGAGTAATAATGAAAGTTGTCTCTACTTATTGGTTCCTGGCGCACATGTTTTTTATGCAGTAGTTATTACTATTCATAATATTATTTATTGACATCTTTATCGTGTTGAAGACTGAAGAAATGAGAAGGAAAACAGTATTAAAGACGAAGAAGAAAATTAAAGAAATCCATCCTGAATTTCCCTATTCTATTCTATTCTATTCTATTCTATTCTATTCTATTCTATTCTATTCTATTCTATTCTATTCTAATCAAAAGTTCAAGCAAAATGATATGAATGTTGCCTTATACATTTAGACTAATACAGCAACTTAATTTCACTGATTCAATCTGGCCATTAAATCATTTTAGTCAGAGGCAAATGGAGAGCTGTTTGCTGTTTATCAGGTTGCAAGGCTTCCTCTTGCTAATTTAATGACAGCATTACAGTAATATAGGTGTTTACGATAGGTGTGGGGCTTATTTCGAGTTAATAAAACATTCTCTTTCCTATGTAATGAAGGATGTTGTTTGACATAAGTGCTTTTTGTTTGTTCTGTTTGGTCTCAAGTGTAAGGAGAGAACCATTAACTTGAGACAAACATTTTTACCAGTGGTTTGTGAAAGCCTTCTCTGAAATGTATGAGAGCTATTGATGCACAGTTTCTCGTCCATCTTTGCTCAACTCTAAGTAGCAGGCAGTAACTATACAAAATCAAAAACATAGCTATTCTGATAAATTTGATGAAGTTTAAAAACTCAGATATACTGCAAGCCCTCTGATTTGGCAAGGTGCAGTGTACACGAGGGGCTTTAAAACACCTTCTTAATTGCTTCACTGATCATATATTCAAAATTTATCTCAGTGTAAAATCTATTTGTATACCCAGGGCTAGGTGGAAATAAAAAATGGGCCCAGTAACAACTTTAGTCAGTTTGTTGTACAAACACCTTTAGAGGCTTGAAGAAAAAAGGAAAAGTGACAAACTAGATAGGTCAAAATCTATTTAATACAAGACTTTGCATTATACTGCACATACAATAAACAAACAAGCAATAAAATAAACAAAAACAATATAAAACAGAATTCCTACAGAATTTGTGCTGTGCAACATTAAGAACAATTTCTTTCTTTGTTTCTGTTTTGTTTTTCAGAATGAGTTCACGAATGATGATCAGAGGAAGCTGGCAGAGTGTTTCACAGCAACTGATTCCAGACTTGTAGTTGTCCTTGATAGATTATCTCCAGAGCTTCTTGCAAAAGTTGAAAGCCAGCGTTTAAAACGACTCATTTACTGAACATTAAAAACATATACATGTTGAGTTGTTTTTAGCTATAATTTCATCCTCGTCTTAAATTTAGCAAAGCTGCAACATACTCTAATTGTACTCAGTAACAGGTTCCAATAAGTTGTTGCTCTAACAGTAAGGGCAGAATTGTCTTTCCTGTTTCGTGTACCTTTAATGTTTACTTGTGCAGTGTTTTGAGGTTAGCAAGTATTGTTTTTGACCAGCCTGTGACACAGGACAAAAAGTGCAGAAATATCATTGAGTGCATACACAGCTTTGCTGCAACAATATCATTATTTTTTTATTTCAATGCACTTCTGATTTGATGCATTCTGCATTTTGTTACCTGTTTTTGTGTGTGTTATGACATTAAAGCTGAATCCATTCATTCATTCATCTTCTGTGCCGCTTATCCTGTTCAGGGTCGTGGGTGGCTGGAGCCTATCCCAGCAGGTGGGGTACACCCTGGACTGGTCACCAGTCAATCACAGGGCTGACACACAGACAGACAACCTTTCACGTTCACACTCACACCTACGAGCAATTTAGAATCACCAATTAACCTGATGAGCATGTTTTTGGACTGTGGGAGGAAGCCGGAGTACCCGGATGGATGGGGAGAACATGCAAATTCCACAAAGAAAGGCCCAGCGGGCGAACCAGGATTCAAACTTGTGAACTCCTTGCTGTGAGGCTGCAGCGCTGACGGTTGCTCCACTGTGCAGCCCTTAAGCTGTATAATCTGATCTCTAAATATTCAGATTTCTGATATTGTTAATCTTTACATTCATACATTTACATTTATTTATGTTGTATTTCTGGTGACTGCATTTAATCATTAAACTAGTAGCTAGCCTATTCTTTAAATTAATTAAACAATGTTGTTTCTAATAAACTAAGTTAAGTTTAAAGTATGAGAAAAAACTCACTGATAGACACTTGTGAAAAAAGATTTTAGGGTTAATGCTGCATTACTGTTATAACCATAGACTGTATAATTAATGGATGTAGTTGCCCGTCTGTCTCTGAAACGGAGTCATGAGGCAAATCGACTGGCACCGCCACTTTGGAAATGGGGCGGGCTTTGAGTCTCCAGGCAAACAGCTATAGGGTGCCTGTCAGTCATGTGAGCTGAGCTGTGCCTCTGATTGGGTAAACTTGCGATCCTAATACCTTCTAAACTGCCGAGTTAGAAGAAATTCATCCCACATACAATGCGAGCTGTTAGCAAAATTAAAATTAGCAAAATTAGCGATTCAGACGGGGGAAAGCGCCCCCCCCCCATGACAAATCCCACACTAATTATACTGTTTTTTGTCTTATTTTTAGTAAGAATTGTTGTATTATACTTGATATGACCCACATTCAACTGACAAGTCTTATTTCAAGATAATAAAAGACAAAAATAAGGTGGGAATTTCCTGTAAGAAGTAAAAAAATCTGTCAGTGGGATAAGAAAAATTTACTTGTCAAGTTTTGAATAATATTTTTATGCAACAAACTTTCTCTTACCCACTGGCAGATGTTTTTTTTAACTTGTTACAAGCAATTCAGACCTCATTTTTGTCTTTAAATATTATTGTGCATTATTAATTTAAAAACCTTTTTCTGGACTGGTCTGGTGAATGTAGCTCACATTAAGTCTAAAAAGAAACTTTTTTTTTTTTTTTTTGCAAAAAAAAAAAAAAAAAAAGACAAAAGACAAAAAGCACTTGCTTAGATTTCAGTTTTTCCAGTAGAGGCCCACTATCCAGCATATCCCCTCCAGATATATATTAGGAGAGCTCCGAAATCTGTATTTCATTTGCAACTTTGACCCAAGGATCACATCATAATTTTCAAAACGAGTTCACTCTTCATTAGCTGTGAGAAAAGTGATAGGGGATCGAAAGACACAGGGAGGGAGGGTGAACAGAAATAAGATGAATGGGATGCGAGGAGCTGAGAGAGACAGAGAGAGAGAATACAAGAATGAGAGAGAGAGAGAGAGAGAGAGAGAGAGAGAGAGAGAGAGAGAGAGAGAGAGAGAGAGAGAGAGAGAGGGACTAGGAAAATGAAAGAGAGCTTCAGTTGGTGACAGCCAAGTGACAGGTGTTGGGACACGAATGTGAAAACTTAATGAGCCTGGCCTCTGAAGTAGGCCTCAGAGGTAAAATGAAAAGACTGTGGAGCTGGGTCCTGTGATGGATGAAGCGCTGTGTTTACTGCTCCCTGACTGATTCTGGGAAAGCACTTGAGACATTTTAAAAACTGGATTTTCACAACAAGACTTTCATTATGTTTAACTCTGAAACACTTTGTAAGATTTGCACCCTTCTGACTCACCCACTTTTGGAGGATCATTACTGTTCTGACAGGAGAGATCAGAGGCCACAACAACTAACCCATGCATGTCTGATTTTGATGGTGAGTTTCATTTCTTCCAAGCTCCTGACCCCTTGCTATCAAACCATGGACCTTGGATTTGATCTATAGTTCAGTCCCAGGTCTTAGAGACATCTATCAGCTCAAGTCTGGTTCCTAATTGGTACCATTTCCCAAAACAGTGACATCAATGGAACCATGGCAAAGTAGATGGGGACCAGATGGTGTAGAGATGGTGATGAGCTGCTCCTGAGCCACTCTTCTCCTTACCCATGTCTCTGGGTCATTAGTTTATCATACCTTTCAGACCGTGAAGGTTTTACCCTCCCCTGCTGTTACTGAGGTGTGTTTTATTGCTGTGATTTTTCAAAAGATTTGCCAGATTGATATGCATTTGCTTTAACTCTAACATCGTTCACAGTGGCTTTTAGTGATCTTGTGGGATCAGTTTTCATTCCTAGCAATAGATGAATTGTTTTGACCTCTGAATCTGATTGTGTAAAGTGGCTTGTTTTTTGTATTCTTCTGCATACTTCTAAGCCTGTATTAACACTCGTCCTGTCCTCCTCTTTCTCCTCCTATAGTGTTTCCCAAAAGTGGTGCTGCATCCCAGTGAAGGTCAACCTCTCCAGTATCTCACACTTGAACAGTACAACACACGGAGCTGAAGACAAACATTGATCCTTGGGTATGGTGTGCATTTCAGATTCCTGTTAGAATCCATCTGCCTTATAGATTTCACTATCTCCTGTGATTAGGCAATTGAGGGCGACATACCAGCATTTCAATGGACTTTAACAGAAAGAAACTGCCCCAAAGGACAGCTGATGAAACAGTGATAGAAATACAGGTAGAAAAATGACATTGCCTGAGAAATTGTGGTCTAAGCCTCAATATAATATATGATGGTGCTAGAAACATCATTTGAGCAATGACCCTCTGATATCAGGCGTATTATCTAAAAGGCAGACTAACGCTTCAGAGGCTAATACCAGTGGTACTCTTGACGGAGATGAATCTTTATGGCACAAGCGTCTGCTGTCAGAGTGTTTCAGAGTGTTTCACTGTAGCCAAAATGTTATTCTTCTCTTGTTTCTTTGCACAAAAATTGAGAGTAAAAGAAAAAGAATCAGCCATTAGACAATCCAAGAACCTGCAGGCTATATTGTGTTTGGCGGAAATAAATACTTTGAACTTGTTTGTTTGCTGACATTTAAGTGACTAGGAAATTAGTCACATTGGAATCTCTAATGTGGACACAAAGCCTGACTGCCAGCAACACAGATCACATGCAACAACCTGGAACTGCTTCTAAACACATAGCCAAAAACACAGAAGTGGATCCAGTCGCAGTTAGCCGTCCAGGCATTCTTCCACGTCTGTGTAAACAATGACACACCTCTGCTCTGGCTTCTACCCTCCAACCTACCGCTGTCCTTAAAGCATAGACAGAATGAAAGAGACAAAACAGACCTGTGTCATACAGCAAAGCCAAAACGCTTACAGTCAAACCTGTTTTACATTCATGGCTTTTCACTGTTTTGTGCAATCCTTAATCCCAGCCTGGCCTTGGCTCTGTCTGTCTAGTCTTTTCTCTCTGGTTCCTCTTACTTTCTCTCTTCAAGAAGGATAAAGCAGGAGTTGAAGAAGTAGCCCACCCTTGGGGTTGAAAGCTTGTATTTCATCCAAGCCTGAAAGCTGTTTTCACTCAAAACATTGTCAGCGTGCCCAAACATGTCAGAGGAAGTTATTTGTAACAAGGGGGATAGGGAACTATCCTTTAGATCTGTCATCAGGCTCTAGAAGGGAAGCTTGCTGCTCGCTGGCTGCACGCTTCCACTGGCCAATCAGGAGACAGGAAAGAAAATAAATAGGTTACTCGTCCCTGTATGGACAACTCACACTGGCTGTATCATGAGCTTCCTGGCATCTTCCTCAGAATGTTTGAATTGTCGGTTTTTTGATCTTTGCTGTTACTGACTACATTTAAGCACAATACATTTCACATTTGTGGAGGATGTATTGTGACTTTTCTGGAATACACTTACAATGATTAGAAAACTAATCAAATCCCAAATTATAAATTTCTAGTTACTTAATACCTTAGAGTCACAGAAAACTAGCATGACTTTGAATGTAGCATCTCCTCAGGACTCCGTTTAGCCCCCAACCTCCCATACTCGGAACTCCTCAAAAACGATGCCCCCACTAACATGCATGAGCACCACTGGTTTGCGAGCATATGATGGTGACTGATTCAAAACCACAGACTCAAACTGGTCCTCAGCACATTGTTTTTGTTTGCTCTATGTTACGAGTAATTGGGGTATAGGTAGTTTTTCTGCCATTCTCCAGTGTACTTGGATCCCTCTTGGTTATGCGCATTCAATCAGGGCTAGTGCACGCCAGCAAAATGTACACGCAGTTAAAAAGAGATTAGAATGTTGAAAGAAAAAAACATTATTTTTGTCACCTACTACCACTCAGATTTTCCCAGCGTCCCTTGACAGTCTCTAATGCGCAGACTCTGGCTGCACAATGGGGGCCAATGGCGGCTCCTGTGATAGATGCATTTTGGCTTCAAAACCGTGCAGTGGTAAAAGGCGGAGCCACACTGTCCATTCTAAATACAGTATATGATTGTCATCGGGACATAAAGATTATTTTTACTAGAATAACAAAAAGTGTATTTAAATCTGATTACCAACACTGACTTTAAAGTATTGTCGAATTAAAGTCATTATCCTTAGATAAAGATCCCTCCACATTTTATGACCAATTTATACAGAAATCCATGTTGTACTAAAGGGATCACATACTTTTTCTTGCAACTGTCACAACACCAAGAAAAGAAATCATTAACTTTAGGTAGTAACACAGGCCATGTGTTTCACTGTTCATTGAGTCTTAAGTGGGTTGGTCATGGCTCAGTTGTAGAATGAGTAATCAATCACGGTGTGGGGGGGGTTCATCCCAGGTCTGGCTGTGTGGAACTTTCCTTGGGCAAGTCCCTCAAATCAAGACTGCCCCTGGTGGTGTGCCATCAGTGTGTGAATGGCATTAGTTAGTACTGATGGGATCTTTAAATAACAGACCCTGCTATCAGCAGATAAATGTGTTGTGAATAGGTGAATGAGTCTTCAATACAAAAACACACTGAGTGGTCAAAAGACTTGCGAAAATGCTTCATAAATATTTGTCTATGAGTTGGGTTTGCTCTCCATGAGCAATCTGGCAATCTCCGCAAGTTTCTTCTGGATACTGCAGACAGCAGACCTCTCTCAAATCAATGTCAATGTCAAACCGACACACACACACACACACACACACACACACACACACACACACACACATATACATATATATATATATATATATATATATATATATATATATATATATATATATATATATACACATATATATATATATATATATATATATATATATATATATATATATATATATATATATATATATATATATATACACTTTTACAACCCTAATTATGTTCGGGCTTTGTATAACACCAGCCAAAACAAACAAAATTCCTGTTTCTAGAATAACAGTCAAAATTCCTTAATAAACTGATATATGTACTTTATTTTAATATCGATCATATACAGTATATAGTCCTTTATTTAAGCGGTAAAGAGCCTCATTAAAATTACAAAATCTCTCTTACAAGAGTGACCTGACCCAGATGGCAACATACATTCAGTTCCAGACAGTACATTTACAGACAACAGTACATTTGCACATGCTCAATTCGCATTTGCTACAAAACACATTACAATAAATCACATCAACCAAAAAAATACAGCAGAACTATTAATACAAATCTTAATATATGACACATGTATTAAATAAAGGGGTTACTAAAAACAGAAACAAGGTCCCAGGCTGTTATCTTATGATCTTTTAAAACTGATTAAACACCCCCAAGGTGACTAGTTGAGGAAGTTAATATACGTCAATCTATTCCAATCGTTTTATCAAATGTGGTTGTACTGTGAGACATCCATAAAAAAAATGAAACATAAATCATTATTTATTGCATAGGAGCGTAGTTTGTCAAGGGTCTGATGTAAACCACGTTAAAGGCCATGACCCAAAGTCCACTTCCTTACGGTTCATGGTTGATAGTGTCCATAGCATCTACCACCATAGCAAAGGTAAAATACTGAAGTGAATGGACGGCCAGAGCACTTGTTCTAAGCATCTTTTATCGCTACAAATGGGATTACATTGGAATCAACTGAAAGTCCCGTGCATCTGAAAAACCTTGTGCTTCAGTAAACACTGGCCAAACGTGTTTGATGCACTGGGAGTGAGACTGTGTTGTTATAACCGCATCTACAACATTTATGTATTTATGTTTGCAGATTTGTTACAAATGTATGCAGGAGCTGAGTGTTTTATTGTGCCATATTTTTGATGAAGTAACATCTGTGCCATGTGTAATTGCAGTTTGTACAACCAGCTCTCTGGGCGTACAAACAAACCTTATTAAAAGATCATAGCGTGAGGGCCGACAATGAGAGAAGTCAACAATCAAAGGTGGAATGGCTGCCATGGCATTCAGAGTATGTAATTTCCTTGTCTCCTCCTCCCTCATTAGGAATGTCATGGCAATCAGTGAAAATTTTGCAGCTGAGTTTTGATCAGTAACAATAAATAATTACATAAACCAAAACAAATGCAAATTATGGACCATTTAAATTCCAGGTGGTATAATGAAACAAATAATATACAGTGCTCAAGCTTGATTCATGTGCACACCTATTCAAAAAGTAAAGGGCAAACATGTAAATACACTTCCACTGTTGGTAATGCAAGCTGTGCAAAGTCAATTGTCTGAAATCTTTTTCCAACACATGCGGTTTATTTGTAGTTTCTGGTGGTGGTCGATCAAGGCAGATAGAATAAAGCCCAGGCGGTCTTGTGACAAGTCAACTAAACCATGGCAGCCACAAATACACAAGATAACCGTCAACACTTCGACCAATCCAGCCTCCCATTCTGTTTCTGTTAACATGCCCCATCATGATAATATCAAAATGGATAAGGGTTATGTCCAAGAAAGCAACAGAGTGATATCTGAGACTAAACTTCATACATCAGGGTTTGCCAGGTAGAAAACGCAAAACTTCTGTTCTTGCATGGAAGTAATTTTGCTTAATGAACCCGGCTAATGTGCTGGAGCCTGTGGTTGGCAGAATATAAAGAGAAGAGTCAGTACTTTGCGCACACATATTTGTCAATGCAAACCAATAGGCTGACAGTTGCATGTGTGCACACACACACACACACACACACAGGCTCTGTGGGTAAAAGCGGCTGCATGGGTGTTTGAGGGGCGCCACTGTGGTTGGACTGAGCTGTCTGAGAGCATAAAGTGGCCTTCTCATGGTTCCCTAAGTTGCTTGGGTGGTCTGACTCTGGTGTTGGTTTGTGTGTGTGGACAGGGACGGACATACACTCGTCCAGAAAAGGTGTGATGAGTGAATGTGTGTGGTTGAAAAGGGTGGTAAGACAGCCTGGGCAGTGCCCACACATGTAGTGCCACAAGACCCACTGACCATCCTATTTAACCCACACACACACACACACGAAGACACACACACGCACGCAGAGAATCGTACACACAACCACCCAACTTTCATCCATGCAGAACAAATGTTTTGACAGGGATAGGCAGACGACTGGGTGTCTCTCTCAGGCTATTACTTCTGGTGTTAGGTTGGGACCAGCACAGGATAGCCTCAGAATGCCCAAAAAGTATATATATATATATATATATATATATATATATATATATATATATATATATATATATATATATATGAAATTCTAACAGGCAGACATACTGCATGCTCTCTCTCTCTCTCTCTCTCTCTCTCTCTCTCTCTCTCTCTCTCTCTCTCTTGCTTTCTCTCCTACGTGCCAGACTATTTTGGTTTTCCGAAATATTTCCAAGACCTGAAGAGCTTCTTTTATATATGTGTTGCCTTTGCTGTTCGAAAGTGTGTTTCAGCTGAAAAGGACCATTCAGGGCCAAAATCAAAGTGTTTTTAGGTGAAATGGCTCTCTATTGAGATGGAGGGCCACCTCAGCCCACAGAGCTAAGTTTAGGCTTCACAGCACCTAATGTCAATTACCTGAATCACCAGGGGTCATATTAAAAAAGCTACATTCCAGTTATCTCTCTGCCATTTTCATTCACATGTTCTGTGCCGCAAAATCAACTCTGTTCAGGATTTGTTTATCTTGATGTCTGATGACACTAGGGTGCTACATTCATGCCCTAGTTTTGTGTCTGTTATTTGGTGAACAGCAGGATTTGATAATTGAGTTTATGAGAGATTTGTGGTAGAAAACAACAGTGATGAATGTATTTACTCTTTACCAAAACAAATAAACTTCAGAAACTTAGCAGAGAATTTGTTGAAATGGAATACAACAATCATAATAATACAGTATTGTAAAAATGTGTACATAAGTGTGCCTAAATTAAAAAGAAATAATAATAAAAATATAAAAAAATATATTTTAACTTCACAAGCCTTTCATATTTTCACTTGATATCACTACATATTTTACATCTATGTCTTTAAGTTAGGGGTCTCAAACTTGCGGCCCGCGGGCCAATTGCGGCCCACAGAACTATATTTTGTGGCCCTCTGCCTGAAATCAAAACTTTGTGTTAGTGCTGCCTGCATGTTTTTTCCCACATGCATCTGGACGTTTTATATCTTTTAACACTTGTGGGCTACCATAGCTCAGGCTCATGACAACAACGCAAATTAGCAATTGGTCACTTGTAACAAATATCCTGCCACCTCATGCTATATGGTGTTTGTTGGTGTTTGGATCATGTGCCTTGTTGGCAGCACCCATTTGTGTGAAAAGCTCTTCTCCACAATGAACTTTAATAAGTCTAAGTTCAGGTCCAAACTTAATGATGAGCATCAGAACTGTTCATGTTCTGCATGTTTTGACCTGTTAAGACTGAGAAGATTGGATCAGTTGTACTTTTTCTTTTTCTTTCTTTTTTTTTTTTTTGAATACTTGAAGCCCTTTTGTTTGTGGAACACTTGATTCGGCCAGCCTCACCCAGACACTACCTCCAGCGGCCCCTTGGTAAGTTGAGTTTGAGACCCCTGCTTTGAGTAAATAAAAAACATTACGCTGATATTCTCAGATATGCTCATGTATGATATGCAGAATGAGAAAATAATTGTCAGAACAGGCAACACCTTCACATAACCAGTAGTAATTTGTCCAACAGTACAGGAAAATTATTTATCACTGCAGTTTAAGTAAATAATGTAAGCAATCATTAAAGTTTATTTGATCAGATATGCAGGCCAGTCAGTAAAAATTCTGTCACAGTATTTTTTCTGGAGTGGGTGAACAGTTAGGAAAAAATACTTTACAGGTTAGGGATGTAAAACTATTCTTACTGGTGTTGTCACATTGGGTAAAGCGCCTTGTTGTTTACATGTTATGTTCTTTGCTTCCTCCATGTAAGCAGGCAGAGTTAAGAGAGCACCATTTATTATTGATCAGGCTATTTCTAAATGTCCTTATTGAGTAATAAACAGTCATTCATAGACAGTTGGTGCATTAGTGTCAGCAGGAGCCAGGCAGACAGCAGAGGCCTATCAGTCACTATCATTCCAAAGTGATGAGACTGATTATAGGTTATTATTAAGCTGTATTGATTACTGTAAAGGGGAGCTGAGTGTGCTGGAAACAAAGTGTTGAACTGTATAGGATGAGACTCTTACAGTTCCATGTGCTATATTACACTTTGCAGTTCTTATGCAAGCTATTGGACGATTAAAGCAGTTTGCCTCTTTCATTTTTTTCATTCTTTACTCTTCCTTTAAACTTTTCTAGCCTTATAACACATTTGGTACCCTGTTTGAATGGACATTTCCCAAAGCTGTTGTCAGACAAATCCTTTTTTTATGAACAAATTCCATAAGTGGTTTTCAGCTTTGATTGTCACAATAATTATGGCTGTCCATTTATTGAGTAAACTTTCATAGTGGTACCACATAGAGCCACCCCAAACCCACCACTTTTGGGGGCGAGGGAAAAGCCGACAGGAGTTTTAAACCATGTGGGTAACCTATCTCTACCCTCTACCCACACACACACACACACACACACACACACACACACACACACACACACACACACACACACACACCAACAAACAGACTCCTCTCTGCCTCTCCTCACTCCTCTAAACTAATCATTATACCCATCCTGCCCACAGCTTGAGAGTCTTCAGGTCCACAGAACATACTTAGTTGTGGTTGAAGAAGCACTTACATCCACTCAGGACTCTGCTTTTCCCCACCCAAGATGGCGTTCTGGTGGGGAAGATCTTTTTTTATGAACTTCCTGCAATCATCCATCAGCTGGCTAAAAAGAAATGGGTGGGCAAGGTGGCCACAAATCCTAACCTCAAGGAGAGCCTAATGCAAGGGGCCTTTCTGGGCCAGCTTCTTAGGCCATTGTTGCACAAGAAGTGATGCCATTAATTATTAATGATCCATTGGGTTTAATATTTAATAGTGGCGACATGTAATTTACACTTGTACTCGAGAGATTGCAGGGTAAGGACCAAAATAAACAAGTGTGTTTGTTCCAAAGAGTGCAGGGGGTGTTACATGAATCCTGTTGGATGGGCTCTTATTTCCCACTAATGTAAAACAAAATCTGTGTGCGTATTTGATCCATATTGGAAACATTGTTGGAAACATTTGGAACCAGCTGCGTTCAATGCTCCGTTTATCAATATGACCAAAGTAATTTTTTTCAAAGTTGAAAACCCAGTTGGATCAACATAAAAAAAACAACAAAAACAAACCAAAAAAAAAAAAAAGACCCCCCCCCCCCCCCCATGCTTGTGGCATTCTGCATAAAACAACAATAAAAAAACTTGAGTGCTGAATCATATCACTTTCTAGTTTAATATCTCTGCATCCTCCACAATTTACATTAATACTAACTTCCTTTACCCAGAATCACTCAGGACAGTTTCACCTAAATGCAGATCAACAAAGTCATAGATAAACATAGTGCAGTCAGTTTATTCCTGTTCCTGCCTTCCAGTGACTTAGTAAGGCTAAGCCATGAAAATTACCAGAGTTTATAATTAGGTGCTAAACTTCTGAACATATGTTGTGAATTTGGGGGAGCAGCAGATTGACCCCTGGCATGTGTAACACCTCCTAATTTGTCCTGAGGAGAAGTTAACGAGGCCTACTGGGGAAATGAGGACAGTTGAAGCCTTGCTGACAGAGAGAAGGAGCCTGTACATAATGATGAGTTTGTAGACTTAAGAATCTTGGCAAAGTACGGTACGGCAAGGCATGGTATCTAGGGGCTTAACGCAAACTTATCTCTGATAATCATTCACTTCAAAGAACAAGAAAAATGTATGTCATCTGAATGGCAACAACTGAATTTGCTATGCTAGTCTTTGATTCAAGAAGAAGACATTTGCTAATAAATTTCCCTTTTATTTAAATGCTGCAGTTGGAATTGGCCTTGTTTTATTAAACCTATAGTCCCATGTCCCGTCAAATAAAAAAGTGACCAAATATTTGGGCTGCCAAGTGATACAGTAAAAAAATAAATAAATAAATTAAAATCTAAGATGTAAAGAAGAATCAATTGGAAAGCCTGTGTAAGGCACTTTTAAATAAACCAACTGTTAGTATAAACATCACATGAAATGACAAGTTTAAAATGTAAAGGATGAAGAAAGCGGTTGTGCCTTGGGACATAATGTTTTGATTAACATCTAGTCATTTTCTCCAATTAGTGTCTTTGGCAACATTACTATGAGCAACAGTCTGGTCTGTGTGGTGGATAAATATCTCAGTTTAAGTCACATTATTTGGAAGTTGCACACATTCCACAAAAGCCAACTATATCTCCTGTGAATCTACATTTATGAATGTAAATGGGTGGAAGTAAATTAAAATCCAGTGATATAAGTAATGCTGCACTTATGTTGCCATATTTTTTTCTAGAAAAACCAAACTCACATTTGGAACAGGATATTAGTCTGAAAATGATCATACACTGTTCACCTCTAGTGCAACCAAAGCAGTGAAACTACACCATCTGCTTTCAGGGCAGTGTGCTAAACACTGATCAACATTCCTCAGACTGTGGTGAAAACAGTTGTATTTAGCTGCTGTGAGGGCCTTTGTCAGCCTGGTGCCTTTGACAAGACTGAAGAGGAATGCTGAACAGTTCTAAGGAGACCCTTTTGGCGTCTACACCACTGGAGGGCACTGCACTGTCTGCCTAAACAGTGTTCTTTGTTGAGAGATGCTCATGAAACTGCACACTGATGAAGATTATCAGGGAAAGAAAGCATTTCAGATATTTTCAGTTAATTATGTTAGCCACAATCTCATGATTTCATAGGTTTTTCCGAAGCGCTTAAAAAAATTAAGCTTTGCTTTATGGACAGGATGATCAACATGAGATTCAGGATTTATACATGATTTATGTTTGAATCAAAACATCTGTCAGTTTGAGATCACACTATAATATAATGAAAATTTATATAGCATAAGTCATTGCTTGAGAACACATGTAAGACATATCTCTGCCACTGCGAATGGTCAGGAGTAAAGGTTAAAAAATCTAGTTTGTGGAGTAACTGTAGAGTTTTTTTTCCTTTTCTGACTTGGAGGAAGTGATGGTTTGTTGGATGCGAAAAGGTTTTAGTCATTTAAGATGAAGTAATTTAGCCTTAACTCCTCCATCCTCTCATTGTCACAAAAACTTAGGTTCTTGATAGAAAAAAGTGTAGTTTGCAATGATAACTGACACAATAAAGTGCAAAAAAAAAGTTGCAGAACCACAGCAGACCTGCTGACTCAGTGTCAGCTAGGACTGGTGTTACATACTTAAAACAGCCTTGCATGCTGTAACAAACTGTTAAGTAGGCTGTTCCAGTGAGAAAATGCACATAACAGCAGAAGGTAGAAGTATGAACAGGATGTGAAAAAAAATGTCATAATGGTTGAAAGGTAGAATTGGAAAGAGTGACACTGTTAAAGCAAATCAAAGGAAAAAAATGGACAATCTAAAAGTGTTATTCTGCATGAGTGATAGGCTTTAATCAGAATATCAAATACAAGGATGAAGGCCCAAGCTTCGAGCAGCCTCTGCCTGGCCTGGGGCAGTTCTCGATGTGACATCTGCAGAAGCTCCGGCTCTATTGGAGGTGGGCACACGTTCAAGCTTTTCTTTGACGCTCCACCCCGCAAGCCGCCTTTATGGGCCTGTTTACTAGCATGAGCTTCCAGAGATCTTTATCCAGCACGCCTTTGATTTGCCAGAGCTCTCATCCCACATCCCATATGGAGCAGCAGAGACACGGGTCTTTCAAGGCGCACAAATAGAAATCTGGCAGTCATTTCACAGTCAGAATTATTTGAGTCCCCCTTCTCTCCATTCAACCCATTTGATTTATTCTTTATACCCCGACCTTTTTGTTTCTTTACATATAATTACAAAAGTATTTTCTTTATTTTTCGCAGATTGTCTTCTTTTCAATTCTTTCCGTTATCCAGATTTTGGGAGAACAAAACACATTGGACACACGTTGGACCAACAAACAAGCCAGCTACATTCACTATGGACTTACCATACTGTTAATAAGATAGGTTCATATCTGATAACTATGGGTCAGTGTTTAAGTCGTGGTCTCTCGGTCGGAAGGCCGAGGGTTTCATACCAGCTCCCACTGTTGGTCAGTGGTGTGGTAATGGGTATGAATGGTTAGATGGTCCTTGCTGTGTGAATGTGATGTGGATGGGTTAAAGAGACTAGCAGTGTAAAGCACTTTGAGTGGTCAGAAAAACTAAAAAAGCGCTATATAGTACTGTTCCATTTACAATAAACAGAAGAAAAAAAAACTAAACAAATACAAAGACAACAGCAAGACCTTTCTCCCCTGAGACAGACAATGTCAAGGACATAAACAACAACAAAATGTTACTTTTTTCTGATGACAGCTACATTAAAGTGTTTCTTAGGGTTTCAATTGCAAACATAAGAGGTGAGGACCTTATTTGCCACTGCAGAAGACACAAAATACAGAATGGACAAAGAATACAGCACATCTGCTCTAATTTCAAATGACTGTGTGCTGACAAAATGAGGAGAGGAGATGTCACTAAGAAAGCATTTCAAAACCACTTCAGTTTACTAAGACAAAAATATGTACAAGGCCAATCACTAGCCAGAGAAAAATATCAAATCTGAAAACTGAAGGGTTAAGAAAGAATAGTCTATTCATAATACATACAGTGTGCCCCTTGTCCAAGAATGACCGTGGGAAATGGTTTAATTAACCTGTATTATACTATAGCCAAAACATTACCCATTGTTAACACCAGCCCCAATGGAAAGAAAGGTAATGTATTTATTGTGCCAAGCATGGACTGTTCAGTGCAGGTGGAAGGAAAACTGGACAAAGTTACCAGTAGTAATAACAGATCTCGATGAGCCATTAGGTCCTGTCACACGACGTAAGTCAACAAGAAGTTTCAGAACACAAGTATGGCACATGATACAGAATTTAAAAGTAGCCCTTCTTTTTTGCCCACTTGTATTTTTTTTTTTTTGCAAATTCCAGCAGCAGAGACTACATCCCAAGTTGTCATAGGCACCAGTTTTACCACTTACTTATAACCAGTTTTGAGCTTATAAAACTAAATTAAACAGACAGACAGACAGACAGACAGACAGATAATCAAGAAAACAAACAAATACATAAGAAGAAATCAAGAGTGTGAGTTTGGGCAAGACTTCCCCTCAATGTACTCATGAACTGTCCTGCGCAGATGAGCAACTATGTTTGAGGTCAATGAAGGGTTCTGCTTGGTAGAGAAAGGCAGGAAGTCCTGCGTTAGTGAGAAAGGGTCAGCAAGTCTATATAACGGTTTCTGAAAGAGAGACGTTAGACACAGAGCCCCCCACTCGAAATCCTGCTGTGGTTTCTCTCCTCAGCTTCTTGGCCCCAAAACCCCAATGCACAAAGACTTTCTTCTAACTGCAGTTCTCTACCCTCCTCCGCCCTCAATCTCCTTCCCGTTTTCTTTTGTGGTAAAAAAAAAAAAAGATGATGCTTATTTGGGTCTGGCTGTGGCCCTGGCTCTGGTGCGGTTTTCTCCAGCTGCTGTGAATCCTACAATGAAGGTCTGCGCATGAGCCCATGCTTGATTTGGGTAGTTGAGGCAACTATCCCCCTACCACAACTTTGTTCCAGTATCTCAGACGGTGTTTACTATGCCCAAAGTTAGGTCTGTTTGAGTCTTTTTTTTTTGTATAACAGTTCTTAAACAAAGCACACTGACCAAAATGCTTTACAACCAACACTAAAACATACGAAAAGGCTTAACATAATGTGGAACCTTAGACAATACGTAGATATTGACCATGTAACATCACTATTGGTGTTAAAATTCAGTTATGAGGCTATTGCTGGCAGTCACAATGGTAAAGGTGACTCAACTTTACTCTGCTGACCTAACAAGAGTGAAAGAGCTGGAGCTAGGTTTAAGCCTCTTCACTGGCAGCTACGCTTTGCTCACCTCTAGTTAAGTAAGCCATAATCCTCCTTTTGATGTTCAAAATTAATGAGTTTCTAAATAAATAAATAAATAAAATCCTCATATAGAGAACACATATTAAGAAGAAAACCTTATTTGAAATAAATAAATAATACAATGTTTTATTTGGCTAACTTAAATCCAAATTGATAAATTCACAACTTAAAGTATCTATTAACCTTGTTTATGTAACTGTATTTTCTGGAAGGTTGTGTTTAAAAAAATCAGTTCTGTAAAAATTTTAATTGCAAATTACTTCAAAAGGTCTCCCCAAAAGAGCCCGCAGCCTGCATTTATCTCATGTACATTACTTTATAATGTTTCTGTTTGAAGGACTCAGACTGCAGAGATCAGGACTTGATACTTGGGCAATATATACTGAATAAGCCTCCTTTTTGAAATGGACTATCTGAAGGTAGACTTATATTTGGACCAATGTGAACATTTAGTTTTTCCATTTTCTGGTTATGCAAGTAAGGGCACTTTATGATTCAAACGTACACTATAATTTAACAGTTAACAGACAGTTAATGCCAGGAGACCAAGTAAAATCTATTAGAGAGGGGGAAGTAAAGATGCTTGGAGCCTTTTCACATGAACTGAGACAGTGCCATGTCCACACAAGTCCAATTTATATCCCCCTCACTAAACACTGCCTACTGTACTGATCAAAACATTGCATAAGACTGGTGTGGTGGGAAGTCTGGCTGTGATCCAGAGGCTTTCTCAAGGCCCTGGGTTTTCTCTGTACATCAGCCAGGATATTAAAGGAAATGCAGGCCGCCACAGACTCCACTGCTGCGGTTTGCCATCAGCTGGAGCAAATCTGTGTGTTCCAGTGGCACACTCTTTGCCCAGTCTTGACATGAAGACTGTGTGTATGTGTGTGTTTGTGTTAGTGTGTGTATGTGTTGAGGGAAGGGGTGTGGGTGTTTACAAGACAACTGCATGACTACTGTGCTTGAATCCGTGGCAGTGTTTTGCAGATGCACTGACTAGGTGGGACAGACAACATTCAGTTACCTCCTTACACGATCAGTGCATGGGGGACAAAAGGACAGCAGTGTCAAGTTACTAAGCAAATATACGACACACTCTACAGAATTATAGTGAGTTTAGGGAACCACCCTTTTCACTAGAGTTTGAACAGAAATGCTTCCCAGCCCAGAACTGCACTGTTTAATTTCTGTGGAAACCACCCAGTAAATATGGCAAAGAAGTCCCCATGATAACTGACATTTTATACATCAATACATATACCAGTACATGTGTGTATTCATATTTAATGGATGAGCATTTACATGTGGAATCTGTGGGGGATTTTATCTTGTGTCTTCAGTGAGGTTTCACACACACTTTTCATCCTTCCTCTCATCACCAGGATCTTTTTTTTAGAGCAGAATATGGGCAGTGTGTGTCATAAGTCTCATTTGAGCAATTGAAAAAACAAACAAACAAGCAAAGCTCTCTATCATTTAAACTCTGCATGTTACTAGTGGTTACATAAAGGATTACACATTCTATGTAAAACATGTTTCAGCAGAATTACTTCTGAATGAATAAATCCATGAGCCAAAAAGACTAGGACTCATATAGGGGGGGGGGGGGGGGTTATTGCCAAACTCTTCTCTGTTTTTCCATGCCTTTCACTATATTTAGAACTTTCTAGCTCGCAGGCTTTTCATTAACTCAGGTGTTAATTCCCAGTTAAGAGGATGTGTTTGTAAACATTGTGTCCTCATAAATACAGACACACTACGCCCACCAAATAGCATCAGTGAATTGACGGCATGCATGATGGTGGTTAGGGTTGAAACAGTATATGTTTTAGTAGCCTCCATGGCAGTCTAGGCACACTTTTGGACAGTGTGGAGACCATGGATTTGCTTCAACTTTATGCCTGTGCTTAACAATTTTGGTAGAATATGTTTTTTTGTATTCATTGACACTGTGCTTCAAAATACATTCAAATTATTATTGTACATTGTGTATTTTTGTATTATTGTACAAAACATCAGGGAAAGTCCAATCCGTAATATGTTAAATATACTCTTTTTGTCTGAAAGAGCCCTTTATATAAATTTGCAAAGTAATATCATTAAATTGATTTATGACTATAGAGAAACATTAAAGCCTTTAATTTTACTAGCAGATTAGAAGTAGTCTGATATTTTTACCTTTCTTGATAAGAGGATAACTAATCAATATCATCAAACTTCTCCCTGCCCTCCTGCCAGCCCTGACAAATCTACTCCCTGCAGCCGACAAGAGGTCTTTGTTGTTCCATGACATCCCTCTCTGTTCAACTTTGACCACTGCTGACCATGGCCACAAGGCCAACGAGAAGAGGCCATTTACAATCTGGGTGTCCATAGCCTCTACAAAAGCTCAGGTCTGCACAAACAGGACACAGGGTTGAGCCTTCTGCTCTGCAGTTGAGCTACAGCTGGGACAGTCACTTTGGCAACTTGACCTTCACCTCCAGGTCTGGTTGTGGCTTTGGAGGATGGAATGGGGGCAGTGCCCTGCACTGACTCCTGTGACTCTACGGTAATGGCATTGATTACTGCTTCTGGACACAAGGATTTGCGTCTATGTGCATTTGTTCAGGCATGACCATGTGGGGGCATCACAGACAGGCGATACTAAATCGATGGCCCTGAATTATGGGTTTAAGATGGATGTTGTATGACTCTGAGTAGTTCACATAAGTCACTACCTCTGGATATAAAATAGAGACCCTCTTAGATTCATCTTACAACCCTCTCTTCTGAGGAACAGAGGGGACTTTCAGAGCCACAGTGAGGATGCAATCAGAGTCACAGGATGATGGCCTCTGCTTATGTAATTTCACTTACTGCTGTTATTAAGTCAAATGACTTTGAGTAGGTGGATGAAAACTTCTAATCTTATATCATTTGACTGTAATAAACTAGTTAATACTTTCTCCTTCTCATTACTAAAAGACCGTACTGACTATGCTAAAAAACACATCTTATGGAAGAAAGTGCATCAGAGTGGCTTGACTTATGAGCAGTGTTTTATACAAGTGTTTGTCTGAACTATAGGCCTTAATTTGAAATGAAGTGTGTACACTTCTGTAAAAGGCCTGGTCTCATTAGGCCACTAGTGAGCATTAAGAGAGGTCTGCAACTCACACTTCACATGAATATTTAAGAACAAACTGGGACTCTTCCATTTGTCATCCCATAGGGAGTGATGCAGGCCCATGTATACTCACTCCTGCATAATGTTCTTTATCCTAACCCTGACCCCCTGTCACCCTCTTGCACTTAGGTTCCTTTGCTTCCCTGGTTTGTTTTTTAATCTCCCTTTTGTGTTCCCCTCTCTCCCATTTTTTTTGATCTTGCTGTCCTGTGCTAGCTTTTTGTGTCATCTTTCTGTAGTTCCTCAGAGCTAAAAAACCACAGAGGCAGTTAAAGATATGGGCTCTTGTCTTTTCCCCTCTCTTCTCCTAACCAGCTAACAGGCTGCCAGGGAGTGGAGGAGATTGAGATGCGGTAGACGATGGAGCAGCTGGTTCTTCTTTTTCTGTAATCACTCCCAGAGAACTGGCCATGGTTTGATTTGGTTTTTTACAACCCAGCCTTATTTTTCACATCAGCGACATGCCCCCTCAAACCCTCCCCCTACAGTTTTGATCAAATTTGCACCATATGCCTTTGAAGGGAGACACACGGACTGGCAGGCATGCTTCTCTTAACTCCCATTCCCTATGCAAGTGGTTTGATCCGGCCTCAGCCCTGATGGGGGCAGCCTCTCAAGTCCTAAGACAGTATTACATTCCCAAAATTGCCTGAGTGGAGATAATGAAGGCCTATGATTCTTCTTTTTTTTTTTTGGAATGGTACTTACATCCAGAAAGAGACAGGGCCTTGACTACAGACATGCTCGCTAGACCGTTACTACCAAATCATGTTCTGGAGGTCCCAGAAATACTCAAAAACAGGCATCAAAGGAAAGGCTATGTAGATCTAATCACCTCCCTGTCCCTTTACACTTTCTGACACTCTGTCACTGTTGCAGCCAATAGACTGAAAAGAGATTCATTTCCCCTTAAATCACCATTATGCTTACCATGTAGCTTAATCCATATTGATAGACCTCTGGGAAGAGTTTATGAAAATAGGGAAAAAAGAAAGGAGGGAGGATGTTGGGCTGATTGCTGAAATGAATGCCCTGTTGCCCCCATATCTTAGTCCCAATGAAATCCTTTCCTTCTTCAGAGGGGGGGAGCTAATCAATGTCCTTATCAACTGTCTCATCGGACAGACCAGCCAAATTAGCTCTGTGGTACGGAGTGTGTATAATCAGGAAGAAATCAACATCTAAGGAAAAAGAGCCGTAGCTGGAACAGTTGAACAGTTAACTAGAGAAGCAGGTAGAGACAGATCAGATAACAAAGATGATAAGATCCAAGCCAAAAAAAAGGCCCTCAGAGATTCTCAGTAACTGTCACAATGTTTCTATGTGTCACATAAAAGTGTACAGAACCATGTTTTTTCATTGTTGAGTACAGGACAGAAGCCACAGGAAAAACCTCCCCCCTGAACACAACTTAGTGTGCACAAGCTTTGTTTAATGTTACTTACGTTATGTCAAAGCAACAGAAAAGCAACTCATAACTTATCCCAGGTTCCAGTGTCTATTAGTAGTGGATATTATCTGTCGATGCAAGGGAGAATACCAACATTTGTCTGAAATCTTTTACACTTTGAAACTAGCATATTACTAAAGCAACGAGCTAACATTAACACACATGCACTGGCATCATGCATCACACAGTAGCTTATCATTCACAAGCTAATGCTCTAGTAAAAGTTAACATTGGCTGAATTAAAGTATTTCTGAAGCTGCACCGCTTAGAGTGTGGTGGATAAGTGACCGGTAGTTGTTTCTAGTAAGGTGTTCAGTTTAATTCCAACATCGCAAACAGTGGATGAACAAGAGATGTGTCTTCATTGTTTGTTGATGGAGTGATGCAGTAAAAGTTGTTGCTTGGCCTCTTCCTACACACACTCAGAGTGACAGAATGAGTGCATTCTTTTATTGTTTCCATCCTGCCTAACTTGACTCTAAACTACTGAAGAGAAAAAAAAATACTATCATATTTCTTAAAGGGGCTGTGAGGACTATCTGTTTGAAGTGTACTGCAGCAACACCTTTTTGCTGGATTCATGCGCAAAGCGTCATGATAGCATGACTCTTAACAAGGTGTGTGTTTGTTTTAGAAATGTATGGGGGATTGGATCATCTGTAACACTACTTTTCTTTTTTCAAGAAAACATTTTACTAGATACAACGTGACGAGGTAAGGTATTTATTATATTACCCAGCACTGTTGTTTGAAATGTGACAACAAGTAAACTTTGTTAGTTTGTTCCATAATTTAGTCACAGGCTATATTTAGTGCTACTCACAGCCCGGTGCTCTGAAACATATCAGTAAGCTAACATTAGCAAATCCTTATGTCCTGCTTATCTACCAATCAGAGCTAACATAACCTCACTCTTCATTTTACTGAAAGATTGTCAAGTTTGATCAGATCACTGCAGTATAACTGCTGCATATGGGTTGGAATGAACATTATTACAAACAGCTTAGCTTGTGTTTTAGTCTTTAGTTCGTGGTTTAGCGTGTGTTTAAGCCTTTAGCCTGTGCAATTACTCTCCCACTTAGCTTTCTTCTGCTCTGACCTCCTTTTTCTGTCAGACAGCTCAGCTCCAGTCTCCACCATCACTACTTAATAACTCACAGAAATCATTTTCAGCAGAGAAAAACACAGATCTCTTTTTCTGCTACTAAACTCTGTCAGCCAGCGTGGTGTTGTCAAAGAAACTTCAGCGTGCTGTGAATTAGTCTAGTCCTGCCCAACTGTTACAATAGCTTCTAACTTAAATAATGGTTTATTTCATTGCTGAAAAGATAATTTTATTTGAATTTGGCCTCAGGGGCGGTGACCTAATCGCTAGGCCAAATCAGTCATCAAAATCTATCAAACTATGCCATGCTTCAAGATAACAAGTGCCATCTGCTGTGCTTGAATAGTAGTTGTCATCAACCAGAGGTACAGCTCTGTCTAGTGGCAGTTCATGAAAGCTCAGACAAATTTCTGGCTTACAACAATAAAACATTTGCTGTGTCCCAAATAGGATACTTTTTACAGTGTACTTACATGAAGTGCACTGTGTACACTCTGCTCTTACTGGAACAGTGCATGAAATCTTCCAGGGTAGTGTTGTCCCAAATCAAACAATGTGGCTTTGCACTTACCGGAAACTACGATCGCATTTCACAACCATTCACGTGTTCCTCTGCTATTCATTGATTACATCTATCATCCATTGTTTGATTTGTTGCCGCCCCTTCCTCTACGTAGCCAATATGGTGACCGTTGAATATGAGAAGTGTTCAGCATTCAACACTCAACTTTTTGACCGTTTTGAGTGCACCAGCTGAGAAATCAAAGTGCTCTGTATTTTTTCCATACTGTCAGTGTGAATGCACTTATGTACTCAAAATAGTGCAGGTAAGTGCAGAACTACACGATTTGGGACACAGCAATTGATATCTTCCTTGATTGACCATTAATTATTGTTGTTGGTCTTGTATTGACTACAATCAATTTTTATTTAGCCTATCAAATCACAACTACGTGCCCACCTTGCTGTAGTCAACACCAGGCCAACATCCATTTAGTGTTGTTGTCAACTGAATGGACACATCCCAATTACTATACTTTGTTTTTAAATGTCCGAGATCCCAAAATAACAACTTTGTTTTAAATCATTACAAAACATAAAAAATAGTGAATGTATCAACTTCATCCACACAATTTGAAGTTTGCTAATGCTGAAAACTGCTGAAGAAAAACTCCAACAGTATGTCTTTTTTTATCATCTGTGGTGTCCAAGATCTGGTTTTGCTACTGGCAGTCACAAAGGTTTCTAAACAGCTGTGGAGGCTTAACAAGTTGAAAACAAAAGCTTGTTCCTATTCGGAGGCTAACAGTCTCTTTGCTAGAGCTCTTGCTGGGGTAAGTTGGAGATAAAGTCCCAAGGGGTCATTGATTTATTTGTTTCAAAAGCAGCAACAATAAGCTGATCAGAAGGATAAAGGTTCTGTAAAGCCAGATTTTCCCCTTTTTTTGGCCAAAGATAACATCAGAGGGTGTGTTATTTGTGAGTTTAAATGTGTTTAAACCCATCAATGATCACAGGACAAGTCCATTCTTGTCACTAACTAAAACCTTATCTGACATGTTGGCTGGCTGTTTTGAGCAGCAGGGTTGCAAACCATTAATTAATAGTACTAAACACTGCAGAGACATATTGTATCTGATGCAGAATTTCTATGCAGTTGTTTAAAAGTAGGTGCGCACAAAGCATCTTCAATAAACTGTATGCTCCGTGTCTATCAGCAAGCCGTCAGTATTGATTTATTAATGCTAGAGAATGCTGCTGCGCTAATTGAATTGAGATCCAGGAAGTCAGTTAATGTAGCTGACAGCGATACAGGAATTTAATCTCCCAGTGCACAGAATTATGACTCTTTCCTATCTGGGCTGTCAGAGGGACAAATAGTAAATCAATCTTTTTAATGACGAGCTAGCACAGGATGGATTGCAATAGTTCCTTCATGCTTTCAACCGGCAACAATCACAGCTCAAGTTGTTCAACTGGATTATCGTCTCATCCATCTCAAAAAAGATAAATCCAGGCCTTAAAATAGACTGCAGCCTAAAGCAGATGAAGTATTCAAACCCCATAATCACAAAACCTGTGGTCATGAAAAGACAATGAACTCACTACTGCCAAATCACTTATAGCCAGAGACTTCAGAGCCAACCAAGATGTCCAAGTCGGGGCAATCATTCATACATTACACACTTCAAAATTCACTACCTGATGTCCAGCCTGGTCCAGCTGGTACCAGGCCATCACCCTTCACCACGATGTGCCCTTGAAAGAGCAAGCCAACAGCCAACATCAGCATCCCTGTGCATAAGACCACCATCACTCCAACAAATACTATATATCTATATATTTATATTGCAGAAAGGGTCCAATATAAAGTCTTGAATACAGGGCTGGTTTAATATATATGTGTTTTAACAGCTGCTATTTAGCTGATGTTCGATGGTAAAGAAAAGCTGTATAGCCTGGTCTTGTACAGCACCGTAAGGCAAACTGTCCAGAGGAGTTAAAGCACAGGGGCTGGCAGGCAGGCCAGGCAGGAGCCTGGGCCAAACCACTACAGTGCACTCAAAAGCACCACCACCCAGCTAGCCAAGGTGTGTGGGCCTGCTGTTTGGGACCGGATGGCCCTGGACAGTCCTGGAAATGTGCATACATGCAGTTTGTGATGGGACAAAAGCTTACAGAAAGCATGAAGGCAAATCAGCCACATTGATCCTGTTCATACAACACAAATTTATGACACATACACTGAGAAGAGGGTGCAACCGAGAGAGAGAGAGAGAGAGAGAGAGAGAGAGAGAGAGAGAGAGAGAGAGAGAGAGAGAGAGAGAGAGAAAGAGAGAGAGAGGGGAGAAAAATATATGAGTAAATATATTCTGCGTATCATATAGACTAAAGAACAGGGAGGAAAGAAAAACAATTTTTTGCTTGATCTGTTTCTCTTCACATTGGTTAATGGATACATGGGCTATATACAGTACTTATTTCTGTCCCTTTAATCATGAGTTTTTATTCCATGTTCTGCCAAGACCTTCCACCAGTTACTGGTTGCGCCTGCCAAGAGAAATGAACAAAATGTAGGGAAACCAAATATTGTGAAGCCATGGCTCAGGAGTCAAAACTAATCCTTTTCTTCCCTTTGAAGAGCTAAGTTTCTTAAGAAAAACACCTAACCATGATGACCAGGTATTGTGATCACAAAGTGTGTGGGTCAGAGATTGGAAAAATACTTTGAGGGTGGCTTTATTAGAAAATTTGTGTGAGATGAAAAACTTGACTCATGCATAAACACATAGAGGCTACACAAAAACAAATTAAAAAGCTATGTCAGAATTAAGAACATCAGGTACAACATCTTTAATCACTTTTTGATTAATGATGTACCTGATAAAGTACTGATTCAGTGCTGTGTTGTTGAGCCAAGTCCTCTGAAACAGTTTCAGAATAAAGTATCAAGTCCAACATTGTGAACATTCCAAGAGATCAAACCTTCTGCAACAATCTGAGGTGTCGACTGTTGTAATAGTATGTCTGAGTGTTCGTAGTGGATGAGTGCCCCTGGTCAGGTCTGATCCGTAGGCCTCTGCATTAGATCAGGCCAGAGCTGTGGCCGCTGGAGCTCTCAGGCCTAGAGAGTAGTACTTAATGCTTTGGGAGAGTGGGGGACCTTCCTGCCCACAACCTCCCACCCCATGCCCCCTGAAAACCACAGCTGACCACCGGGGCACTGGGAAATGAAACCGAGGAAACCACTGGCCAGGCAAGAGCTGCACGGCAGTCGACACAGAGACGGAAAAAACAAAGAGTCCGGCCTTTTGGCGGCTTGGTGGTTGCAGCTGATGGAGGTATTAAGATATTAATTGCTTTTTGACGTGATTTTGTTAAGAGTGAAGGGCAGGCCTGCGGCTTCTCACACAACATCCAGTATAATGGTGGAGAGGCCTGACAGGGCAGAAAGTGTCCAGCATAGGCTTTAATGCTGTAGGCAGAAAGCTTACAAGAGCCTGTAAGCTTGTTTTTACACACACACACTGCCTTCAAAAGATAGTTATGCAATAGTTTCTGAGACAGCAAAACTCTGATAAAGCCAGTGATTTGGAAGTTTCAAATGCATAAGGTATTACACATTTTCAAATCAGAGGCTGGAGAAATAATCAAAGCAATAAAACTTCAACGTGCAGGTGACACAAAAAGATATATGCTAAAAATGTAGGTATCTGTAACATTTCTGGGGTTGTTGAGGTTGACCTGGTGTGGCAGTCTTCCTACTTTTTTTTACAGGCTGACTGAAAGAAAGAAAAAATAAAGTTACCTCATCTTGTGTGTCTTTCTATTGATGTAAGTACAACATCTACTAACTGGCAAAGTCAAAGTAAAATAGCAAGTCTTCAAAGTCACAATGAATGAGCAGACAGCACTGAAGGTTAAATGTGTCTCCAATGTAGACTGGGTTAACCCCACTGAGGTGGCAATGCGTCAGCTGGGGGTGTAGCTTACGTACACGACAGCAGACATAAACAGAAGCAAGTGGCCCTGACGCAAGGCCACAGCCTCACACACATAGAGAGGCTAAGGTTGCACTGGGAGAAGTGAATCACCAACCTCAATGATTCAGGACACAGAACCTATACTTAAGGGCTGCTGTGTTCATGAAACCGTACTCCGCTGTATGCGTGTGTGGGAGGGGCGTGTGTCCGATGCATATGCTCATACAGTGCAGGCAGCTGCCAGGAGATGAGCAGGGAGCATTATCATCTGCATCTCTGTGGATCAGCAAGAAGACCCAAGTAATCCTGGCTTTTCTTCAGGCTCCCACATACCACAATTAGGATTAATCCTCTCCTTCTTCCTCAGAACAACAGAGAAGGAGGTGCAAGTGTGAGTGTCTGTGAGTGACTGTGAGTCTGAGTGTGTGTGTACAGAAGTGAGTGGTGTGGTGATTGGAGTGGCAAGAAATTAGCCAACTTAGCACCTGGGGACACCCCCCCCCCATAAATGAATGAATGAATGAATGAATGAATGAATGAACGAATGAATAAATAAATAAATTTTGGATCAACACAAGGCTGTGCACTGAGTGTTCAGTGTTAGATCACAATGCACACATTTAGTTGACTTATGATGTAAGGATGACAAATTGACCAATGTTGTGGTGATATAAACAACAGTTTGACCAGTTGCCACATAACCGGCTGTAAAGCAAAAGGGTTTTATAGCCACAGAATTACATCACCATAGATACAGATACTTTATGGTTTCTCTCGTGTGTTGGTATAGTCCCAAAATCTATATCTATATGGCCTTAGGGTTTCAACACTTTCAGGAAAAAAGATACCATATTTCAATTATAGCTTTTACTCAGTTTAACTGATTCCAAGCATGTGCTTTAGATTACTGATGCACCTTGTATCAGATACGGACTCAAAGGCTAGATCAGGTATTGGTGACAAATCACCATGGGACAGATCTCCTCACTCAGTACTGTTCTGTTCCGTTCATCAGAATTTCTATGTGGGTCAACAGTTTGGAGGTATTTCAACCTTGTTTCACCAACTCCAGCTCGCTAAATCCACTTTGCTTCAACCATTAATTCTTGCATTTAAAAGTAATATTCCTTGTTATTGAATTTTCACAGAGAAAAAAAACAGATTGAGCTACCAAACATTTTCAGTGGCTTTGAGCTATTTAATTTCCAGGTAGCCTCTCCAGTGAGCATTACCAGGACTGTGTTAAACTTTCATTTGCATGGGCTTAGTGTGCCTTAAAAAGGATAAAATGGTATGTCAGTTTTATAACAGATGGAGTACATATATTTAGTGCAAGTTAATTAAAATAATACAGAATGGGTGCTCATAAAGTTATTAGATGAATGAATGTGAAACTAATGCTTCAGCTTCAAACCAGTCACACACATTTATTCTGTTACAAAAATGATGGTGAAAGGATCATCTTTGAACGTGGTTGCCAATATTGTCTTTTTTTACTGAAGTAATGTGCTTGGTCAGCTGAATGTTAGCAGCAGGACTTAAAGTCCAAGAGTGTTTGTCATTTGTCAGCAGGAGATGAGCAGGGTGGGTCTTAGTGTGAGGGTGGAGAGTCGTTAACACAATTTCATAGAATTCACACCTTCAAAACGTCCCAGTTGCCATAGCCAACAACTTCAACAATAAGCAGAAAGCAAAGATATAAAATTCTGCCATGTCCTTGGCTTTGGAGGCTGTTTTCATATTTTCCTTTATCACATTAATAAATGCAAATTGTAAAGCTGCTGGATTTACAAGTGTAGTTCTTAGAAGCTTTACAATTCCATTAAGAAATCTTTTTTTAATCAATAATCCCTCTCTTCGAAGCTGTTATTGAATTTCCCCCATAAAAGTCAGGGAGTGCAAAACGTCCCCAATAGGCAGCTGCACGCTACAACTAAAGCATCAAAATCATTTCCAGACTGCTCTGCCATGGATCAAGGAGGAGGGGAGGTACAAAGAGAGGAAACTAAGGCAAAATAAATTAATTGCAAATGTGCTGTAGGGGGGTCAATGGGCAAAGATTGGTGTGATTTATCTGCATTGAAGGGTATGGCCAGGGCTGGTAGGTTGATGGTGAGAGGATGAGTACTAGTATTAGACAAGCAGCAGAAGTGATGAGGTACATAGATTCACCCGAGTGAAAGATACAAAGAAGGGAGCAGTGGGGTGTCGCACAGGCAGCTTCGTCTGAGCAATGCTGAAGGCAGAGGAAGATCTGTAAGTCTTTAAGACGGCTGGCTGTTGGAGTCTCAGATATTGAGGGGGGGAGTAGGATTTGTGCTGTGGAAGTGACAATGATGAACAGCCTTGGGAAATAGGTTGTGGAGATCAGCCAAACACCTGTCCTTCCCTGCATGAGCCTAACTCAACTCAAACAAGATGCAGGAGATGCCGGAGAAGGAAGTGCCCTGTGCCAGTTCGTGAATGAATGTCCGACCCTTAAACCTTTATTACATCAATGTGCCACAAGTACCTGAACAGGTTCACCAGTACTCATGTGAAGCAAAAGAAACAGGATGTATGCTGTGTGTAAACAAACTTTGGTTATTAGTTTCCAATTTAAGAATTTAGGATTCTGCAGATATTTGTGCAGCCTCAACAGATGGTAAGAGAACTATGTCCTTTACTGCTTGAAAATATTAAACAACTTTTCATTCAAGAATATTTCTTCTATCAGTGTTCTATTTCCCTCTGTTAGTTTCTTCAACAGGTGGCACTTCCACTCTCCAAAATAGTGCTGGCTTTGTGATGTGTTTGACCACAAGCATCAGTCTAGCTCTCATTATTGTGCTATTTTAATTCCTTTAGACATTACGTGTGTATAACTTTGACATGCCAACTGGGCTGTCTGAGAGACTTTTTTATTTTAAGTGAAATGTGCCAATTAAAAGTGCAGGGGTGACATTATATTCCATTCCATAAGGAGATACAACAGTAGCTTAACTACCAAAGCCAAAAGGTACAAAATTTAGCAGCCTGGTCAGCAGCCTGTCCCTCAACAATCCTCTGAAGGATTAACGATTGTAGTGGATAGATGAAGTTGCTAAAGGTGTTCAAAAAGCATCCCTGCTATGACATTCTCTACTGCAGACAGATCCAGAAGATCTGCTTAAGTGAATTTATGCACCAAAGTGAATTATAGGGTGATAAATGATACTATGGCAGCAGGGCAGTGAACTGCTGAGGGAAGCTATATACTAATTTGATTTATCAAGGAGTTTATAAGCAGTAAGTGCTGGGATGAAATGACTGATCCTGTTGGAAGAGATAAACATGAGAGTAAAGGCTTTTTTTTTGGCTCTCCCACTGACCTCTAGCAGAGGGTAAATGGTCAACCTGACTATGCAGGTTAACACCAGTGTTTGTGTATGGAAGAAAGGGGCAGTGCTCTGCTATATGGGAAAAACAATGTACTGCTTAGCTGAGCAGGAACATCCAAAAAAAGATGGTAGACTGCTGATGTCTGGACTTCTTATGAATAGACATTTTCTGACTTAACCTCTTAATTTCCATATGGGAGCTCTCTTATATCAGGGGAAACTGGATCCTAAAAATAGCCTTCAAATCATCCCAGGCTTGATGCGACCTACATAAGTGGACAGAAACACATACACTCTGCTCTGCATACACACACACTCTGTACCACTGGGGCTTGTCTGTGTTATGCTGTGTCTCTGAAGTGGCCTTTGTGGGCTGAGCTGAATTTCTCTGTCCACTCTGGCAGGGCCTCTGAGTGTCTGCTGCCGCCTGCTGCCTCAGCCCCGGGCACAGGCTGCTAGTCGGCCCTACAACCAACCTCCCTGAACCCCTGCCAACCTCCTGACGCCACCCTGGGTGGTCCTACTTCATGCGGCTCTGGCAGGGCCTTGCTGAATTCCCTCTCCCTCCTCCTTACCTCCCCTCCTCACTGGCTCCCTCAGCAGCCACAAACAACTGCAATGTTCCAAATGTGGTGCTCCACTAAAAAATAGTCAGTGTTGAAAGTTATATATATATATATATATATATATATATATATATATATATATATATATATATATATATATATATAGATAGATAGATAGATAGATAGATAGATAGATAGATAGATAGATAGATAGATAGATAGATAGAGGATGTGGATCCTCTGTATTTCTGAGGGTTTTGGGATCTGATTGCTGAAAAAAAACATAAGAAAGAAAGTTTATATTGGGTCCAGTTTAAATTTAGAATGTTAAATTCCCCCTTTTTTAAGAAGGGTCTCTAATAGTTTCGACAAATCAAAAAGAAGAAAAGTTTAATTCACATCAACTTATACCTCTTCTGGGCTTCCACATCCTCGTTAACCAGACGTAACGAACTCCATCTCTTTCCGTGACCATTCAGTCTCTCTCTCAGTCAATGAACCACAACCTAAAGTTAAAATCATCAAGACATAGGACTGAAATCATCTAATGAGCTGGGTTACAGTGATGAGCTGGAAACCAACTTTCAAATTACATGATGAGGATTCAAGATTCTCTTGTTTCAGATATCACATGAGGCAGCCAACAAATCAAGCCTGTTTGAGCCAGGATGGCGCTCCCAATCCCCTTCTCTCTGTTTTAGACTTGGGAGTCATGTTCCTGTGGAGTTCTGAAGGTAATTTTGCCACGCTTCCACACGCCTCCCTCTGCTGCCCCTCAAAGAGCAATCTTCTCTTTCTGTCTCTCGTTTAGGGATTCTTGACTTCTGCACCTGATTGCAGATGATTAAAATCATTAGAGGTCTTTAGCGGGAGTCACTTATTGCTGAACTTTCTATGCAGGCTGGGTGGGGTCTGAAAGAAAGAGGAGGATTGAGGGTGATTTGCAAGAACAAGTGGGGGTGGTTGAGGGTGGGGTGTCAAAGGGGAAACAGACATCAGTCTCTGCTCTAACCTAAGCGAAAGCATTATGAGCTGCAATACCCCAAATGCACATAAGAGTACAAATATCCATCTGCCCCATCTATCAACCAACAACAGTTACACACACACACACACACACACACACACACACACACACACACACACACACACACACACACACACACACACCAAAACCACCCAAGCTGCTACTGATACCATCAGCAAAAAAAGTCTCCAAAGCTCCAATGTGTGTATTAGCAGTGTGTGTAATCACAAGGCCTTTGGGGACACTAATGGATTAGTACACTAACACGCTGTCAACTCTGGGCCAAGCTGGGCCCACACTTAGACACAAAATGCTAACATTGTCAAATGACACAATCACTGTGCTGAAAAGTCCTAATTGCCTCTGTTAGATATTAACAAAATACTCGCAAGGCCAGTTTTTTTCCCCACTATTTGGAGCAAGTTGATTAGAAAAAGTAAACAAACAAGCAACAAAGTCAACTGTGTATTTCCAACAAGTGATTATTATTAACTTTCTGAAAGATGTACCAGCTGTCAAAGCTGTGCAGGGCAACCGTCATCTGAGAAGAGTTGCAACACAGATGTGTTGATCAGAATAAGCTACACTGATAATCACTTTGGTTATGAAAGCTGTATATTAACCTGTGTCCATGTGATTACAAGTTTCTCAGAGACTGATCACATCATTCTGTCAACGACTGGACAGCTGTTGAAGCCAGTGTGCACTGCAAGTGGATCAACGGGCTGTAGGGTATGAATAATAGATACTGTTTATGAGTGTATGTTTTCCATCTGACCCCTGGGTCTACTAAAAAAAACTGCTGCCAGGGGCCATAAGAGAAGGGACTTAAGGGGCCAAAGGAGAGGGGGGAAGAGTGAGAGAGGGCGAGAGTGAGGGAGACAGATAAAAAGACAAAGCTTTTTCAGCAGGGCAATGGGCCATTTAGTACCTAGGGACCCCCCATCAGCCATCAGTGACATGTTCAATCAGTGCTTGTTGTGTTATACACAGAAAAACATAATCCCCTGCTGCTGCTTCTGGTACCAGACCGTGAGTGCTGCTCTTAAAACAGACTGAATTGAAGAAAGAAAGTGCTAAATTAATTCTCCAGAGGGCAGCTTTTTGACAGCAGGCCCATTTAAAATGGTTGTGTGTATACTTCAGGATTCTGAATGTTTATTCACAAATACTATATGTTTTTTTTTTTCTGTGACTCAGTGATAGTCGAGAGTAAATCGTCTCTCAGTCAGAGGGTCAGGGGTTTGATCTCAGCTGCTGCCTTTATACGCTCAAGGTGTTCTTGGGCTAGAAACTTAACCCCAAATTTTTATGAGACTCGCTAATACTGATGGTCCCATACTGTGGTAGTCTCTACCATCAGTGTATGAATGTGGATGGTTGAATGTAACTTGCAGTGTAAAAGCACCTTGAAGGTTCAGAGAGATAAGACAAGCACAACAAGTCTTTGGAAGTCACAATCTCCACAGGTCTAGTACTGGTACAACCAAGGCATGCACAAAGGTGACCCAAATCAAGTAGCGTATTGAGGCTGGCATCACGCTTGAGACACTAACCCAAACATACTTTCAACTTGCACCAAAAAACTTCAAAGACTCCTTAGTTTTAAAAAGTTATTGGACTCTCTTAGGAGTGTTTGCAACAATTTCTTTAGCCATTTCTCTTTTACTCTGCACATCTATATATAACTGAGGCAGCATTTTTTTTTACCTATACTGCAGGCAGTCTTTTGACCTCAAAGCAAAAAAAAAACTTGTTTGATGTCCATTTTAATATACAGTATATGATTTTTACATCAAGTGAATTTTATTCAGGAACCCTCTCCAGCAGAAAAAAAGAGTCAATAAAAGTTGAATATGCCACAGTAACAAACAATAGCCTTAACTTTGAGCCACTGGACATGATTATGACTTTGTTGAGGTTAATCAAAGGTTTGCTGGTTTATACGCTTCATAGAGTATAAATCAATTGCCAGAAAACTGTCTACGGTTGCATTTGTATTGTGAAAATTTCCATATTTATGTTGTACCAACTAACCAGAAACAGTCCCCATTACTGAAAACTCCTGTTGAAAACTCTTCTGACCTAGATCAAACTGAGTATTTTAAATTACGAAAGTCCATGGGACAGCCAATTCATGCTTTGTGAGAAAAGTGTGAAAGGGAAAAGGACAGGGGAAATTTATGAACATGAATTCTCCCAAACTACACATCAGTTTGTGTGTGAAATGGGCTTTGGTGAGGAGAGTTAGGCCTTTATATTCACAGTGGAGTTCTGGCCTCTGATGCAGATTGGTAGGAAGGGAAGTCAGCTTGTCTTCACCTGCTTGTAGTCAAGAGTTGCTTGAGAGATGACAAGCCTTATAATTTCAACACCAAAGTTGACATCACTACCCTTTCCCTGCTCCTAATGATAACAGGTGCCCAAGTGTGCCTGTTTCACAAGGGTGGTTATGGTCTGTGCAGTCTGTGAGTTCTTAGGCTTTGAGATTCAGAGAAAGGGAGGAAACAAGTTGTCAATCTCTAGATCACTTAAGCTGTAAACCTCAGTCGAGACTTTGGCCCCTCAGTATCAACTCTGCAGCATGTCAGAGGTTTTTTTTTTCTTCATCTGTGTGACTGTGTTCTACAGTTTAACATAAGAGTCAGTGAAAAAGCACCCAATGAAAAGAATAGACTGTACAGTACCACTAGGTGGCATGGTCACTTTGAGCACAGACAGACAGACAGACAGACAGACAGACAGACAGACAGACACACACACACACACACACACACACACACATGAGTCACAGCATTGTGAGATAATATGATGTTCACTGCCTGCTGATTAAAACATTAATATCCGATTAATCAAGTGACAAAAGCTGACAGACATGGGAAGTACTAAAACATGAGGGCAAAAGAACTTAGCTCTCAATCATAATTTAAGATCTCAATGCTGACAAATTAGATATGAAGAAAAACAACATATATAAATATTTGAAAATATAGAGTCAAGCAACAAGATGTTGTCTGTAAATGTTGTTTAAAATCACTGCCCACCATGTGTAATCATAACTTGCATTGGAAGCAAACTTAACCTCCAAAAAGTTTTATATCTGGTAGTATGTAATCACTATAATATATACTGTCAGTTATAAAGGCAAATCATCCATTCGTTTTGATGTTTAATTACTGTATAAATGTGTGAATATAGTTGTGCTCATTTGTCTGTGTGCTTTTGTGTGTGTGATGATGTGTGTAGAAGGGTGCATATCGATGAGCATGTCTGTGTGTGATCACAGTTTTAGTCTGTTGAATAATTCAGTGTCCCGCTTGTGTGAACACTGACACTTACTAGGGGGAGCCATTAAAGATCCACAAGGAGTTTATTACAGGCCACTGCCCAGCCATCTCCTCTGCAGCTACCCCTGCTCTTCCCTGGGGCGACTCCCTCTCCAAACAGTGGGGCCTAACCCTTTAATATGAGCTCATTCTACTGCCTGGAGTTGCAACTGACGCGAGGGGTCAGGGGTTAGCCAAGCAAAGGCATGACCCACTGTACTAATGCACTTGTAACACTTAAAATCATTATGGCAAAAGTTAAACAGAACACTCTCTCAAAAGACCACACAGGAGCACTACTGGCTGTGCTCTCCTTTTCTCTTTCCCTGCTTACTTCTTCAGTTGATGTTTCTTTGCCTGCTTTTCAGGCAGAACTTCATTAGAATTGACAGTGTGGGTAGCTCCTATCCTCCTTTAACCATTTATGTCTTAAGTCATATGAAACTGACAAGTTTTTGTATGTGTAATTCCATGTCTTCAACCCTGATGTTGCTGTGCTCCGATTGGGATGAAGAAAGAAAAGTTCAAACTTAATCAGAAAGAAATGATGTTTAGTTGAGGGAACGTTTTTACTATGACTCCTGAACCGAGCTACACATAAGAACCATTTTACACTTCTCCTGCACCTGCTGCACCTCAATCTCACATCCCCAGAGGTCTCTGACTGTTATCATGTCATGTGAAACCATCAAAGTGGGCCCAGGGCATTAAGCACTCTGCCAGTCAGCAATTAGCTCACATTCCAGGTCCCTCTTGGTAGCAAATCCAATCAAGTAAGGGTCATCACTCGCTGTCCGGTCTGTGCCCAGCATCACAATGGCTGACAGTGTAATATCCCATGGTTTATTTGCTCTAGTCATTTTTCACTGGTAGAGCAGGCTTTCCTACACAAATAAGATATTTGACTTAAACTCCAACACAGTTTATCTCGATGCAATCATGGCTCTCTGTTGTTATTTCAAGAAGCCTCTTAAAGAGGTCAGCCAAGTGTCATTTTTTTTTCTACTGATGGCCGGGGTCACAAGTTTAGCCAGCCACAAAAAACAGCAGCTGTCATTTGACTGATGAACAGAGTCCTCCTTCCCACCAGGAAGTAGAGGTGTATGTTCTGAAGACTGTGGAGTGTGTGGTTAGTTGGAAGGTCAGTGGTGACCCTGGAGTGGTCTGGCTCCTGATACCATGGAGCTCTCAGGCAGTAGTGGCAGCCCAGAACACTGACAGATAGTGGGCATTATCATTTGTTAAGTGCCCTCTTCGCCTCTGGTCAGGAACACTTAACACTGCCTGTGGTCACTAAATGCTGCTGGACTGCCGGTAGCAAGGTAAAATATTCATTGTCACAGAGTGGTGGTTTTCCTCCGCTGCAACACTAAAAGCCTGGCTTGGTTTTGTGTTTTTAACCAGAGCCTTAAAACCAGGCCGCACTGGAGCGGCCTTTTACTGAACAATGTAATGGACCTCAAAAGGGCCTGCGTTCTTTACCACATAATCACAGAATTTAAAAATATTCAACCCCAGTGTGTATGGGACATTTGTAAATCGTAAATTGTATAAAACTCCAGCAACTTCAGTCAAATGTAACTTGTAGATGTACACTTTTCAACTGTTTTAAATTCTTTGAGAAACCTCTCAAATGTCACAGTTTTAAAACATATATAATATAATATAATATAATATAATATAATATAATATAATATAATATAATATAATATAATATAATATAATATAATATAATATAATATAATAGAAGAGAAGAGAAGAGAAGAGAAGAGAAGAGAAGAGAAGAGAAGAGAATGTACTTTATTAATCCCCTGAAGGGAAATACAGGTGTCTGTCAGATGAAATTATAAAAATCACATAAAACAAACATGAAATAAAGTCTGTCAATGTCCATGCTCATCTGTTTCCAGCAGCACACTAAACTCAGTGATAACAATCCAAATTGTCCTTTTCCAAAGAGGAAAAGGACAATCTGGATTGTTATCAGGTCAAAGTCTCAAAGCCAGCATCTGTGATGGTATGGGGGTGTGTTAGTGCCCATGGCATGGCTAACTTGACCATCTGTGAAGGCTCCATTAATGCTGAAAGGTACATACAGGTTTTGGAGCAACATATGCTGCCATCCAAGAGATGTCTTTTTCAGGAACGTCCCTGCTTATTTCAGCAAGACAATGCCAAGACACATTCTGCACGTGTTACAACACTTTGGCTTCATAGTAGAGGAGTGCAGGTACTAGACTGGCCTGCCTGCAAGCCTGCCTCCCATTGAAAATGTATGGCACATTATGAAGCGCAAAATATGACAATGGAGAACCCAGACTGTTGAGCTACTGAAGTTGTACATCAAGCAAGAATGGTAAAGAATTCCACCTCCAAAGCTTCAACAATTAGTGTCCTCAGTTGCTGCTTGTAGCAAAAGTGCAGCATTCAAAATAAATAAATAAATAAATAATACCCGGAAGTAAATGTGTTTGCACAAAAGAAAACTGATACAAAGGTACAAGTTGGGGTCATGTCCTCTTCTAAGGGAATTTTAAGTTCCAGAAGTCCGAGAAAGCATAATACCTATTTGGGCCAGCAACCTCTGCTTTTCCCTATTTGAGAGAGTGTACTATCGTAGTAGCCTTCTAAGGTTAAATACATCTTCATCAGCAGGGGACTTTCCACAGGACCCTTGCAGCCTGTCCCCCTCTTAAGCTAAACCACATGACATTTAAAAGTGTGTCAGCTTGCAGCAGAAAGTTGAGCAGGTGTACTTTGTCATTGTTGACTTGTTGTTCGTTGTGCCAAGACCATTGCCTGCAGCATTATTGTGAAGTTACAGAATAGTTCTACAGATCCCCCATGTTGCTCAGCTTTTATGGGGCTGCCAGACTAGCACCCACCTGTGGTGACTCTGGCATTTAACAGCCAATAAACTTCTCCCTCTTACCTCAGACTGCAGTATGTATCAGGGGTTTGTTTCCAAGTGATAAGTTTTTGTCTGTTTTTGTCCCACTTCTGCTGAGGCTCAGAATGTCTGGTCACAGAACTGAGTCAGAGTCAAGGTTGGTTTCTCCCCCATTCACCTCAGATTGACTCCCCCATAGGTTGTGGGATGGGCTGAGGCCTGGAGGGAAAGTGAAGTTCTGACTGAGGGGAATCTCTTCCCTCAAGAGTCAGGTGGCATGTTTGGTCAACCTAGTCACAACTCACAGGATGCTTGAGGTCAAGCTGAGCAAGACTGTGGCAGGTGTGGCTATGGGATATGGTAGAAACAGCCACATGCATAGCCACATATTGCTGCTGTAAGATGTCTCTGTAGCAATTTGCAGTGTTACATGTTAATATGATGCATATACATGTTTAAGCAAAAGAACCGTTTGTAGGTCCTCTTTTGTTTTCTGATTTACACAAATTCTTCAAAACTCTTGCAAAGCTTGCAAAATGTGGATCAGAGGAAAAAATGTGAAAGAGGAAGTAAAAGTAGGGGAATATTACATTCACATTACTCTGAAAACATCAGATTATATCTAAGCAGGGGCATCGCCAGGAATTCTGGGCCCCCTGAAAAAAAACATCTTTCAGTGGGCCCTGTCACCACAGCTAACCCTATAAAAGTGTTATAACCACCCCTGCATCACCCAATGACCCACTGATCATACAGGCTGCAAAGCAAGCCCAAATAAGCAACTACACTTTAAAAAAACAAGCACAAAAACCCGTAACCAGCTACTGACAACATTTACAAGCAACTTTACAGAAAAACAAACGAAAAGGTCAGAAAGGGGACGGACTAAACCATTCTGTGCAATCAGAAGGGAGGGAGGGGGGCCTTCGAGAGAGATTTTTTACAGAAAGAAATTCTGAATGTTTTTTTTTTTTAGTATTCAAACAATTTTGATAATCTTATTGCAGTTGTAACACAAAACAAAAGAGAAGCATGGTAGAAAACACCCTCCCCATTTGGGCCCTAGGTAGTCAGCCCCCCACCCCCACCCCACCCCCCACAATGCCCCTGTATCTAAGTGTGCTACAATCATGCTAAATGATGGAGAACAGTATGGTGTTTGAGAGAACAGAGGAAAAAAATAAAACATGGCAGACAGACAGCAAGTAAAAATTCTTGCTTTAGAGTTCATAAAGTAGACTTCATGAAAGACATGAAAGACTCCAGTATTTTATTTAAGCAACACATTTTTTAAGAAACCCTGAAGTCTGAAAATAAAGAACAATAATATTTAAAGCTTTTCTTCAAAGAGTTTTTATACAATGATCAGCAAAAACATTTTCTATGTGGGATATAATACATAATTCAATCAAACAAAGAAGAAATAAAGAAACTGAGCAGTGAAGATAATTTTCTACCTGTGTTGCAAAATAATCTTACAGGAGACATCTGCAAACAAGCCAGACAACCACAAAGATTTACAGGTGCTTTGTGCATATTAATCTGATGTTTAATGATGATAACTTTTTGTTTTCTTTTCAAACATGAACATGTATGATAAAAGCTGATTATTTGATTCAAATGAAGATCTGCTCGATCAGTAGAGCATCTCATCAGCATAAAACTGCAAAAAAAAAAAAAGAAAAGAAAAAGAACAAAAAAAGAAAAAGAACCAAAAAAGAAAGAAAGATTTCTGGTGAATTTATCAAATAAGGACTTCTGGTATAAAAGTCACACTTCCAACCTCAAACACACACACACACAAAACTAGAGAGAACTTTAAAGACAGGGTGAGGTTGCTGTGGTCTGCTGAAACCAGGTGAGACCTGGCCACTGTTTCCATGACAGCAGACGGACAAAGCTTGTGGCTGGCTCTCCTCACGTAAGGGAAAGCTGAAGCAAAATGTCAGAGGATGAACGACTCGGATGCACAATGCTTCAATCTGGTTCTGAAAATTAGGTTCAATGCTGGTCACAGGCAGTGCTATGTCAGAAAGTTTCATCTTTTTTTTTACTTTGTCACAGAATTGACAGCTTTATCAGATATGCTCAGCCTTTTGTGTCTGCTGATCCCTTTTAAAGCACAAGTTCATGTATATCAGTGTAACAGGCATGTGCTCTGGTCATAGGTGTCACCGCTGTCATCATCATGAAGACTACATTCCCACGCCGGCTGATCTGTCTGCACAGCGCAAGGCCCCAGTCATACTCTTTCTCATGAAACCATGGTGATGGCCATCAAAAAACCGATAACTTCCTCAGCACACTGACTCACTTCCGCCTTCTGCATGTGAGGACCTGCCGTTGCCATGGCTCCCGGACTGGCGTTTGCGTGCGAGCAACTTAGACAGCCGTCTGAGGTTTCACGCACACATAACAGGAAGACACTGGTCGTACTTCTCAACCGTTTCTCACTTCTGCCTTCTTGATTTAGGGAAGGCTGGGGAGACGTGCAGACATCACACACTGTCTGTGAACAGTGGTGGAAGTCTCTCCCCTTCATGTCCCCAAAACAGGTTGTGCACAATAATGTGATACAGCGTGACAGAGAGACGTGCAATGATGATGATTCATTGTCTTCAACAATTCTGGCCAAACTGAGAGTGCCAAATCTCAGTTAATATTAAAATAATTTTTCTTAAAAAATAAAATTTTAACAAAAATTAAAAAAATGGTAGCTGAACCACATATTGCATCCATGCAAGGATCCTCACTGCATTAACTATATAAGGCAGAATGCATGTCTTTATAATATCTCTCTCATTACTGTCACCTCATGCAAATACAGGTAACTATATTAGCACAATGTAAACATCAAGTTATTCAGTGAGATGTTCGGGCAACCACTAGTGTTTGATCTGGTGATTCATATCTGTCTCTCATCTCCAGACATTTTGCTGTTTGACAAAACTAATGCAGGTCAAAAATAAACTTCTGCAAACAGTTAAACAAGACAGATTAAGACCTTTTCTTTTATCACATTGATTTAACAAAGATTATAGCTCTCAGTGGAAGGAGAGACCTGCTTGAACTGGAAATAAAAGAAGATCTTTTTGGGAAAAGCCCGAAAAAAAAAGCGCCCCACGTATAAGTATCAAAACTGGCTGGTATAAATAAAAGACACAGCTTATATGCTTCTTCATGATGAATAAAGTGCTCTTTTTGTGAGTTAGAAAGAAATATATCTGCCAAAATATCTGAATGCTAAGTAGATAACCGACTGTAAGTGTCAATCAACCATGAGAGCAGTCTGAGCTGCTCAGCGGCTGTGGGAAAGTGCATAGCTTGTCTGTCGCATGGTTATGTCTTTTTCACAGAGCACAGACTCGTCAAGCCACAGAGACACAAACTATAATGTAAACTCATACCGGAACTCGTCTGTGGCCTGAGCTGTGCCAAGGCAAGTCCTCCCCATGCCAACCTGTCTCTGATTTCACTCAGCTACGCACAAAATTTAAAGAAATAAAATAAATAATAATAATAATTTAAAAATCCTCTAATCACTTTATTTAACAAATACAGAGCAACACTTAACCCACTGTTGAATCCTCTCTTTCAGAAAAAAATTTTCAGCAATAGAAGTATTCACTATACATCTCTCTAATCCACAAGTTTCATTTTATGTAAACCTCAGACAGTAATTTTTTTTCTGTTTTTTTTTTTTTTTGTTTTGTTTGTCTCATGGCTTATTTTGTGGAGGATTCAAGTTTCAAATAATGAATATCTGAAAAACTGAAAAAATGAGTATGTATTTTTGTGTCTCAAAAAAACTCTCTCTCTCTCTCTCTCTCTCTCTCTCTCTCTCTCTCTCTCTCTCTCTATCTGTCTGTCTGTCTGTCTGTCTATCTATCTATCTATCTATCTATCTATCTATCTATCTATCTATCTATCTATCTATCTATCTCATAACTTTTTTCTAACATTTTTATTGTTTTGTTATTTTTTTTTATCCTTTTGTACCTTTACATATGGACCTTGAGTCTGAAATAAAGCACATCTTCTATCTTCTTCTAAACTTTCTTCAGATATAATTGCAGTAACCACAAAATAAAAAAAAAAAAAAAAAAAGGTTTATTAGCCATCCAGCTAAAAACAATAAAGTAAAATTATTTGCTATAGTAAACTGAATGCTATGGTTTCACCTGTGAAACAATAGTTTACACACTGTTGGTGATTTAACAGGATGAGTCATTCCCATACACACACGATTCATGACAATGACAGCTCACTGAAATATCAGATGACGTCTGATGGTTTAACGTTGCATCGGAAAAGTAAGTGTGGGTGTGAGCTGGTTTTCACAAAGCAGTCAAGCTTTTGTTAATTGTGAATAATTGATAGGTGATAGTTTTGATGGATAATAGTACTGTTGTATTTTTCCATCCATTTTAAAGGTAAAAAAAATTGTGTTGAAAAGGAATTTTTTATTCCTTAATTTTTTTATTTTTCCACTAAGCCCATCAACAACCACAGCAAGTCAAATCGGGATTTTGGAAATTGCTAAATCTGTGTGTTTGATTGTATTTGTGCAGGTTTGAGCACCTCAGCTCTGTGACTCATGCAATGCAGTGGTTTTTTTGTGAGGGTGAAGATGAAGCCTTTAGCTGTACTGATATGAGTCAACTTAGCAGAAGCAAACCAAGAGTTCTGGGTAAAAAGATTTGGCTAACCAACACCGTGAGAATGTGGCAATACATGTCCTGTTCTGTGGCAAAGTCAGCCTTGTTTCTTGTCTTTCTTAATGTAGAACCCAGCAATGGTGTTATACTGCTTTAGAAAGAGGTAATGAAAATACAAACACTAAAGTTGTTTGTTTCATACATAAAAACCTGCCTTGTATTTAATCTCAAGACTGGAACAAGATCTAATTTAACAATATTATTATATTTAACAATTTAATATTTTTGTTACATTGCAACACTCATTAGCAGAGAGTCTAGGTTTTCTCAGAGACAAAAAGGATCTAAACTCCACATGTGACTCAGAGTGGTTAGTCTGTCATGATTATGTCACATTCTGAATACTATCTATGATTTAACCACATATTTAAAGTAGATTTTTGCATAATTTTTAAGTCTTGGTTAGCAAAGCTTAACCATATTGCAGTCTAGTCATCCCCACAGATCTATGCTGATGCTTTCAGGCCTTTAGGCCACAATCATATTCACCTCCAACATCAGTAACACTTCACCATCACAGGTTCTGAGCCAACGAGGCAAAGTGCTCTCCGCTCCCACTCGAACCATTGTTTCCTTTGTAGTGAGCCCGCATGAAGCTCTTCATGTGGGCTGGGATAGGAGTGTTTGGTAAGGCAAATGCAACCTTATCCCATGATCTATTTCCTGCTGTCTGTAAAATTACCTGCTGGTGTGTTTACACAGTATGGTTACATACTGTTTTCTGTAGACAGAAAACAGAACAGGCAATGCTTCGTATTGCTTGCAGCATGTACTGTTGCATTTTACCTTTTCATAGATCACCACTGTACTATGAATATTTGTTTAAAAAAGAAAGAAAAAAACATTCATAACACTTCAAAAACAAACAGACAAACTACACACTGCACTGTATGTATATACTCTTGTTTGCACTAAAGCTTGCCACATTATGAACAATGTAGAACAGAATTTATACTAATGCTATATTCTCGCAGAGACACATACACAGCTAGAAGATATTATACGGAATAAAACAGACAGTTCCTTCCCGGTTGTCTGCACAGCAAGCAAGCCACCAACCACAACCACAAAGCCCCAGCAAGCACCTGGCAATACACTCGCTCTCAGACAGACAGCAGACACACATACACAAACACACGCAAGGCTCTGCACACAAGCACTAAAAGATGCTGCACAGTTCGGCTTTCTCGAGGCTTCTAAGAAAAAAGATGCAAAGACATCTGCTTTTTTCAGAGCCTTAACATATACTTTATGTAAGTGAAGCAGTGCGTAGATCACTCTGTGTATGCATGTGTGTGTGTATATAAATGTGTGTGTGTGTGTGTGTGTGTGTGTGTATTATAGATAAACCCACCAGACCTATTTACAGCAATGAGTGTGGGAATCAACATTTCAAGTATCATTTCTTCTGAACTGAGAAATTCTACTGACACAGTGTGTTTCTTAAATTAAACTAAGGCACAACTATAACTATACAAATGTGTATTATTGCACATCTACCACGCCTTTCTCTATGAATTTCCACACGCAATTATGCGCTAACTCTATTTGTTCTGCAGAGTCCCTTTCTATTTTTTTTGTTTTTAAAAAAGATAGAAAACCTCGGCTCTTTGTAAAACACAGACACACTAATGTTGGACTCTTCTCCTCTCTAGTCTGCAAAATGAAACTGTAACATTGTAATAACACTCAAGCTTATCTTTGTAGTTAATAATTGAGGAGGTACAGCAGAAATATTTCCTCAAAACACAAACTGGCTCACAAACGAACTTTGAATGATCTCTGTGCTGTTGTCTCCTTAAAGGTTTGATAGATTTAAGAGCACACAATGGACTCTATGCACACATCACTTCCGCAATGGCGTAAGGATGTTTAGGCATTTCCTATTGGAGAAAAAACATTAGACAGATGTGGTTATGATGGCAGAGATGAAATATACAAGGTGTTTGCCTAAAGTGTCTGTCAGTGATGAAATGAGAATTGTTCGCGCATTGAGTGCAACACTTGGTGGCAAATTGTACGCATCATTTCTTTGCAACTTTGACGGTAATTTGCTACAAGGCATTCATATTAAATCCATTCAACATGTTATACATCTCCTTATAGACCAATAAACAGTAAGTGTAGTGCTAGCTTGATGCTAACGTATATGGAAAATTGCATTGATATGCTAGTGGTTAGGATACATTAATATTACTTTGGTTTCAAAGCAGATTTTCAACTTTCAGCACTGAACACACAAACAAATGTACATTACTCTCTCACAAGAGGTTCCTATTCACAATACATTGAACTTGTTATACGTCTCCTACACCAAACAACAATGAGCCTGAAGAGCTGTCATCCCATCTTTGACAGGACAACTGTACCTTTACATGTCATCGCTTTATGTATTAGGCTACAAATAAAAGCATTAACATAAACATCGGTGGAAATGAACAGTTTTGGATGTTTTGACAACAAGCATTTAATGGTAGCATACAGTAGCACAGCATTCTTACGGTAACAGGAAGTTTATACGCATCCAGAGATTTAAATGGAAATACATCATGGTCGCTTGTGCATATAGCTGACTGAGGAGCAGTTAGTTTCAAATCTGTTGATGAACCTACTGCGTCACTGTTCTTTACTTATCACTTTAGGCAGATTACACAGAGAGCTTCAGGTGTTAAAACCACATGACCACTTCTCATTTACTGCATCATTTTATTTTCCTTATAACTGCAGCAGTTACGACTGAGAGCTCAGTGAGTTAAACTCATAAGACTTCTCCTTTTCATTTTGTTTTGGAGCAGTAAGGCATTAATATAAAATGAGCTTTTTTAATTATTTTTCCAAATAAAAAAGCCTGTTAGCTCTGTAACAGTCATTCTGCCTCCCAGCTTATCTTAGATGCCTGGGATGCATTAGAAGCTGGGGCTGAGGCCCTCTGGAGTGGCCTTTACTCAAAGTAAACCCCTTGCACACAAACACACACACACAAAGGACAATACAGGCACACATTTCAACGGATGACAAAAGAGCAATGAGCTTCAATATTGAAGAGCCTAGAGGAAGAGCTAGAAGGCAGGGAGAGGAAAGCTTGAGAGTGCGCTTGTGTGTGTGTGTGTGTGTGTGTGTGTTTGAAACAATGTCAGGGGCCGTTGAGGGTGCCTTGTGTTACCATCACCTCATAAAGCATCTTAATGGACGTTACACCTATTTGTCAAAGAAAGAGACAAATGAAAGAGCGGCAGCATGTGGGAGGGGAAAGAGAGAAAGTGAGAACGACATCTACAAGAAAAATCGAGTGCGCAGTTATGGTACTGACTTTCAAAAGACTGCAAAAAAGCTTATGCACATACTCCTTCATTTACACTGCTAAGGGCACAAACAGACACTTCCAGCTTTCTCTCTTTCTTCACACACACACACACACACACATGCACGCACACACACACACACACACACACACACACACACACACACACATAGATAGTCTAAATGTTGCAGTGGATTTCCTGAGCCCCCTTTCCTCATTCTAGGTCAGTAAAACCCACCAAAGTACTGAAATGTGTGGGCTGCAGCATGAAAGCAGGTCAGAGCTGCAAGTACAAACACACTCGAACACGCACTCTCACACACAGTCACACACACGAGGAAAATGGAGGCAGGGTTATATTTTTTCTGTTACACAAAGTCACAACATTTCAGACAAGACAGACATTTTATTTTATTTATTTTTATATCTATCTTAGCAGTCTTACATCTTTGAAATGCTGTCAGTGACATGGCTAAACAGCCACACATAAATACTACTATGATTTATTTTGTGGATCCATTAGACCACATTTGATGTTAGCCGTTTAACAGTCAGTAGGGTTACTGAACGTGCTAGGGCTGTGCATAACTTCACATTGAGCAATGCACCAGTTACAATGAAGATTTAACCTTTGTGTGAATTACTGGGTCCTTCAAACACCGGTTCTGAAGGAATGAGAGCAAAACTTAAAACCAACGTTGTTAAATCAGCTGTATTCAGTGGGTTCCCCAGAAAAGAAATTTAGTTGTGTTCTTTTACTCCTGATATTATCTACCACATGCACTAACTGTTACATTAACTGCTTTAGAAGAAAAATTTAAAAAAGATTGTGTAATTCTTTAAGACATCCATCTGTTTTTATTGAACAAAGTCACAAGTTATCTTTCTTTAATAAACTTGTATTTGTAAGAACTAATTTGCCATAAATTGCTTTAACCCTTTCTCAGAATACCTTTACCAGGGCATTGAGTATATATGAATGTGTAAATGTGAAGGCTCATAACAGATGGTGAACATGTCGTCACCAGCTGCCCTGAACACCGGCCACTGAATGGCGACCGAGGTCTTATTAACCTGGATGAGCTGCAAGAGCTGAGGATCTGACGACATGTGCAAGAAGAGAGAAGAAGAAGTGTATGCATGTAAATCTCAATGCCATTTATGTTTTAAAGACTGAAAGTGTAAAGGATAATATATATTTATGCTTTTTCCTCCCTTTTGCAGAGTGACTCCCTGCTTCCTTCTGCCACCATGATACTATGTACTAATTCCACAGCACTTTGTCACATCTATCTTTCATATCACAGTATCTAAGTAAACTTCGGTACATCTGGTATAGAGGAACATCCTGCCCCACACACACTAGTAAGCTTGCAGACTTGTCTGTCACATCCAAAACCCATGTCTGAACCACAGGAAATACGTTTGTGTACACACACATAGACACAGCACATGCACGCAGGTATTAAAACACAGCCGGGGTTACACTACAGCTTTGCAGAGCAAATACCTTCATCCAAGCAGAGAATGTACGTTTCTCTTGAGTGATATATAATTATTAAGCAGAGACAAATAAATAAATAAAGGAGATGACATTGCAACAAACATTCCACCTGTATTATCTCACAAGATCCTGATGACTCGTTGTAGTGTATGGGATCTGTTGGGTTTGTGGCAAGACTTCGGTCTTCTCTATTCTGGTCTGGCTGAGGCTGAGCTGTCTGTATGTTAAGAGCTGGGGCATTTGGGGTAACTGAGGTCTTGGGTTTTTCATGCTCTTTTATGTGAGGCTGAAGCACCTCACCCTCCAGCTGCTCCACCGCCGTGATGTGGTGCTTCTGTGTACCTCAAGTAGGAGTGTAAATTTACCACTTTGGTGAAGACAAGTCATTCACTAAATGCAGAGACAGCGCGATAAGCACTGTGAAACAAAACACAATAAAACAAGAAGGTTCTTGATGTGATGTTATCTTTCTGATTTAGAAAACAAAGGGACGGCAGTGAATGCCAGTTATGTTTGTGTCTGCACAGAACAAAGCAGATGAATAAAACTCTTCTTCTTTATACAGTCAATGACATGAACTTAATCTCTGAAATTATGAAGACTTTATTCTGACTTTATTCGCTCTAGTGTTTGAAAAGAGGCCAGGTTTTCGTCTTATATACCAGGTTGTTGCAGCATTTTTCCCTTTAAATCTTGTTCTACCTCCTGTGTCTTAGTCCTGCCACAGGTTACTCAGGAACTCAGATATGCCTACTCAGGGTTTAAGAATTTTCTTTTTTTTTCAATGATTTGGTTTGAAATAATTTTAAAATATTAAGTTATCTATAATGAATAAAGTGTTTACATTAAAATAAAGAAAAGGCTATATCAACAAAATTGTACACGTCTATGAAAATGACACATTTACCTTTAGCAGAGCAGAACAGTGTCACTACAATGAAACAGTAAGAGGAAGGAGGACACTAAACCCGTCTATGCAGCCTGAAAGATAGACTCTCATGGTCTTATTCTCAGCAGGCAGGACCATGGTGTTTGATGCAATGACGGCCACTTCATTATAAAAGCCTCCTCAAGTCCCACGCTGCATTCCATGTTTATAGGGAACATATGGGGAAGCCTACAATTCTTAGACCACAAAATAAGCCCCTTTGCAGCTGGACGCACGACCGCACTGGGTCTTTTTTGCCTCCCGAGCCACACCCGAGAGGCGTAGGACCACTGACAGTGATTAAACCACCACAGTTTTCTCAGCAAAACAGGAGTTATATTAAGCTTAAATACAGGGGCTTGATAAACAAGGTCTGGGCAGGGGAAAAAAGAATTGAGTGAATGGCCACAATGATCTTCAGACTATTTTCCCCTCACGGTCATGGGCAGTGCAAAGCCAATGAGATACATTTCAAAACATGGAGCAGATGTTTACCTAGACAAAGAATAAGAAAAAAAAAACAGAACTGAGGATGGAGGAAAAATGCAGCAGCTTCAACTCTTTCCATCAAATTTGAATTACATTACAGTGAAGCCTATTCCTGTTCTTGCTCAGTGCTTTGGGATACTTCACTCTTTTGCTTACTAAAGATCCAGGTTAAAAAAAAAGGCTTACCAAAAATGAACAAAAATAAGCACCCTCTCCTCAAGAAAGCAGTTACCAGAAAAATAAAACATGAGTTATTACCATTATCATACATCACTGCAATAAATATATGCATGGAAAATGACCAAAAACTATCCAATCACAAGCCTTTGTACAGTGAAACCAGAACTATCTGCTCTAGGTGTTCCCTTCTTTGAGCAAACATAAAATTAGACAAGAATTGGAAGTTCATAAAATAGTACATCACAGAGAGAGAAAAAAGACAAGCTTACAAATGTTTGTTTTTCCCCCAAAAAGTTGCATAATCTTAAAAACAAATCATCCACAGACTCGGCCATTATCTCCTCAGGCTTGCAGATGGAGGTTTATCCCTGTGGGTCAGTGTGAGAGCTCTACCATTCAGCAGTGAGACACAGAGCTGTAATCTGTCCCTGGGCTGGCAGGCTAGGGCAGAGACCATGTTGGGAAGCAGCAGAGGTGTGAGAAGAGGAAGCCTCGCTGTGTGTGAGGTTAAGTCAGAGGCCTGTAGTGGCCGTGTGGACGGACTGATAAAAGCCCTGGGGCCGCGGCTGTGGCCTCAGTATTCGGCCACACTTGCCGACGCGCTGTGTCATTTAGGCCCGACTGCCGCCTAACCCAATGGCAACTGCTCATTTACAGGGCAGTGCGGGCTACCAGGAAGAGCAGCAAGCTTTCTCTCTCTGTTTCACACACACACTCTCTCACTCACACACACACACAGACACACTCAGAATATGGTACTGTACGTACACTTATAAACATGTTGTGGTCCATGCAGCAGTTTTGTTCGACAATTAGCAGAGGACAAGGTGAAATAACAACTGCACACAAAGTGACATGAAACAGAAACACACACACACACACACACACACACACACACACACACACACACACGCGCACACGCGCACACACACACACACACACACACACACACACACACACACACACACACACACAGACTCTCATGCAGACAGGTTCCCAGGGAAAGCCACTGGTTCACATGAGTTACCAGACAGTGGTTTGGGTCTGTTGTCCATTGGCCAGACATGGTCAGCGTGTCACACAGAGACAGGAGAAAGTAGAGGAAGTGTGGATATTACAGGCTGTGAAAATTATTTATGTTCTTACACACACACTACACACACACTACACACACACACACACACACACACACACACACACACACTTTGGCCTATGAATCTAGGCTAAAGTAATAACGTCCTGTTTTTTTTAAGTGGTCAGAACACACTCAAGAAACCAAGAAATTAGTAGTAGCAGCACACTAAACAGTAATTTTCTATATTGGACTTTGGGGTTTTATTATCTGCAAGAAGTTACCATGAAACGTACTGGGAATTAGAAAAACAATAAATAAAAGCAAGAGCATATTACCAGAAAAATAATGTATTGGAAGTGGACAACGGAAGAGAAGAGGACCAAGGGCTGAGTTGAGGAACTGGCAGTGCTGCTTCTAATGAGGCTAAGATTATGATACTATCAAGTGGTAAGTGAGGGTGGAGGTTTTTCAGGCCCAAAACCACTGGTTCTTACAAACACAGATGTGCCGTGATTCAGAGACATAAAACTAGCACAGGACATACACACATATTCAAGAACAGCACGCTCAGTGCTGCTCAGCAGTCAAGACACTGACGCTTTCCTGTCACCCAGAAGTGACAAAAACCACAGTTATCTCGCTTTTCTGTTTGTCTTCATCTGATTCATCCGTGTCTTTTTCTCCTTTCATTTTTGGCTTGGTACATTTTAAATCCTCTCCAGCTCTGCTCCTGTGGTTTCAGTCCTCTTCGCTAACCTCAGTGGGCAACAGTGGCTGCCTGGTTTGAACTCCACTGAAAATAGACTGTTTCCAAAACTTGGACATCCAATGGAGAGTGAAGACAGGAATGAAAGAAAGAGATGTATGGAAAGTAAAAACTGTAGAAAAGAGATCAGAGAAGCAGAAAAGAGGATAGCAGAAGCAGGGAGGGAGAGGAAGGAGGGTGGGAGGGAGAGGCCCAGTGACCTCACGTGACATGTGACGTGTGCTTCACCACTCACTGTGAGGAGTGTGTGTCTCTGAGTGGAGGATGGCGAGGAGGATGCAGATAGACTGTAGCTTTTAGCCTTTTACTAGCACTGACACTCTAGTCAGGCCACCACCATTGTGGGAGAGAAAGAGAAAGACAGACCGCGCTATCAAGCTAGCTGGCTAACCTCAGACCCTCAGCTCACTCCTTGACAGAGGACCACAAGCCCTGCCCTCCACGCCGGCCCCGCTTCAACCACCCGGGCTCTGTAAGGTTTGGGCCCCCTTCATCTCCAGCCCTGGTGAGTCCTCCCTGACACCTAGTGCCACAAATGCTTCTTTTGCCTCTGTTAAGACTGGGTCTTTGTCAAATGTCTCCTTGTTCTGTTTCTACCTTTTTCTCCATTTCTCTTTCAAATGTCTCCTGGTGCTGCTCCTGACACATGCTGCTGCTCTCTCTGCAGGCTTGTGGCTTGGGATTCCTGTGGTGGTCACAAACCCTAGATTCTTGGTTGCAAACAGGCTCTGAGCTCCAGGAGTTTTGTCCTCTCTTCTCTCCTAACTTTCCTCTCCTCTCTCTCACTTGTACAAATAGTTAATTTTATAGTAGCAGTAACTGATAGGACTTGTAAAGTGCTTTTCAGAATACTTGACAAGGTGTCAACTTAGTTCTTCTTTTACCCTCTCCAAGGTTGTATGACATTCACAGCATCAACGGCTTCATTTCGTCCTGGCGTCCCTGTCATGGCATCCAACAGCATCTTTGACTCCTTTTCCAATTTCAGCAGCAGTATTCTCAGAGGTGAGTGCTACTACACTCCACCACATCCAACTCTCCATGCAGTTGTTGCTAAAGTGTAGCTCTTTCAGTTTGATAACCCTTTGAGGGAAAAAAAAGGCATTGACATAGATCCACTGAAAGGTGAGAACTGGATGCTTCTTGCATTGAGCGAATGCATTTATCTCGCTGTCAACACACAGTCAGACTTATGCTGAGGTAGGATCACAAAGGAGGATCTGATCTGCACAGTAGCCCCCTTCTAGTTGACTGATATGGACCTTAAATGCCTTTGCCTCACCACTCCTGTGTTTTCTGTAGGCTTGATGGAGTAGCACCATAATGGAATTCTCACCACAGACATTCATTATCAAGTGAGACTGAGCGCTCTCACTGTGAGAATACGAGCTCATAGGCTCCATGTGACTGAGCCCTTACTGGAACAGTGCAATACAATAAAAGAGCAAAGAAAAAAAACATATTAGTCTCTCTCACTCTGCTTGACTTCCAGGAGGTACTTTTGGTCTATGTGGTGAGGTGAGTGCACTATAGTTGGCGGCACTACACACTAAGCTCAATGAAGAAGCCATTTGTTGCCATGGTAATTCCAATCAGACAACATTTACTTGAAAATTGTGAGACTATGAGTTGGAGCAGAGGAGACAAAGTTTAGAAATCTTTCTCTTGTTTTGGTTACTACTCCCGACAATCGGTGGAGAACTCTGGTTCAGGACCAAGGTTGGCCATGATGTTCAGCCCAGATTATTTTATAGTGTGAGTGGGCGACGGATCAGTCTTAAGTCCCAAGATTGGCTCGCAGATTTTATCACCCAGATAATTTTGAAACGTGTTTGATATTTATCTGGATGATTACACCACTCATTTTTGCTAAGGATGGCAATAGCCAATCAGAGAGCCATCTGTGAGAGACCAGAAATGATAGGAAGTTATCAAAGACAATATGTTGCCTGTTTAGTCTTCTTCTTCCTTTTCTTACTGCAAATAATGGCTACAGCCAGTAGTGCCGCACTGGTCTTCATTTTTTGTGCTTTTGTTTGCATCGTTTGTGAGATGACAGAGAACATGTGGTGCATCGCTCTCTCCGATCCTATAATCTTGATGAAATCCTGTAGTGTCTGCCGGTCATTATTTTTTAATGTTGCAGCGTGTGCATGTTTAAGACTGAAAAGAAGATTCTCCTTGTGCATGTGATACAACCTGATTTCAGAGTAAATTAAGATTTTTAAGATCCTGCAATGTGAGCCAGGCTTCAATCAGAATTTAAAAAACATAAATAGTCCAGGTCTTGACAAAGAAGTCATTACCATGGAGGCAACCAGGAGGATTGTTCCCACTGTTTCTCACATAACAGCAGTAACAGCCACTGAAAAGACGAAGAAAAAACAAAACTCCTTCCCAATTAAGGCCTTGTTGAGCGGTAATTAGAGACAGCAACAGGAGAAGTCCTACCAGATCCTAATTGTTTGCAGAGTGTATCTTAAAATCTCTGAAGCCTCACACACACACAGACACACACACACAGTTAGACACAAACAGTGAAACACACACTCAGTACATCTGTGTTTCACATGAGAACAAACCCCTGATATGCTCAGCAGAACTGAAGTGACAGGAGTTGATGTTTTAGTGTTCAAACAACTTCTTTCGTCACTTAAAGCATTTATAGTTTCCTCTTGACAAAGCTCAGGCCTAACCCTGGATCTGAATCCCCTTATTTTCTCACTACTTACAGATCAGAGTTTTTTTTACTGTAGGTTTCATGAAAGCCATCCATCAGCCTTTCGAACTGTTTTAACCTATCACGTAATGTTTTTTTCAGATGCATGATTTTGATTTTGAGAAAGGGTACATAAGACGAGCATAAGAACCTAGCACTAGAGTTTAAATCATCCAGTGGAAATCCTTCATGAGTGTGCAATGTCCTTTTACAGTTTATTCTTTATTGAAACCACACACATTTAACCCTCCGATTCAATCTGAAAGCCGTTTAAATCAGGGCTACCTCTTGTAAGCATGATACTTGAGTGGTTGCTTGAAAAACTTAGACATTTTCATGACAATGCCTCTTAATTCTTTCTGATCAAAAGTTTTATCTGACAGTATGAAAAAAAAGAGATCCCAGAATGATAATACAACACAAGAACTAAAAGTCTGTACTGAAGGTGTTAATATAAATTATTCTTATACGTCTCAGCGTATCTTGGTGCAGAGAGAACACATGTTATCATGTGATGTGCAACATCAGATGCGCTTCGCGTGAGAAGCGAGAGGAGGCCTCACCTCAGAAACCTCAGTCCTCCGCTCAAGCTCAGACACACACACGCACGCACGCACGCACGCACGCACGCACACACACACACACACACACACACACACACACACACACACACACACACACACACACACGCACGTACAGCAGCTTTGTATGACAGTTGCACAGATAGCTCTGTCACTCTCATGGTGTCCAGCTCTCTCAGCTCTCCGTTGTTTTGAAAGAAAAAGAATCTGAAAGCTTTTCACCAATGAGGCATTAATCTGATGCAGACTCACTGAAATCTTGCAGTTAATGATGACAACCACAATGAGGCTACACCTGCTAACCCTCTCACAGCAGCACCATTTTTAATCCAAGAGAAGCATTTCTAAGACTCCGTTTTGAGGGAAAGCAGTAAGCTAAATAACAGATTGGAGTTTTGCCCTGTGAAGCACAGTTGTATAAAGTTCACAATGCTTCTGTTCCTGACATGTTGGTAATGACTGCATTAGGTGCAGGACCTGCTTTATGGCAGCTGTGATTGGGAATGGCTCTGCCCAGTGGGTCATATCCTTGGCTCAGTTTCTGTCACCACATTTCCTTCCAGTTGGAGGGGCCACCTTGTTCCCTGCTGCTGTTTTATACAGGGGCCTGTTTTTTTCAGTCTTACGCTTGTGGGTGCCAGCTCCCTTTGGAGCAGAGAAAAAAGGCTCTGGTTTATTAGGGTGGGAATGGTTTTATTTGTTTGGCTTTTTGCACAGTATGAATGGAAGACAGCACTTGCAATATGAGAAAAGTGGCCTGCCTCACAAAAGTCATACAAAAGTTATTTTTAGGGGTTCTGGGAGGTGGTCCTGTCCATTCTAAACTTTCTATAAGAGAAATGCCTAAGCGACAGATTCACAGTGTGAGAAAATGACACTTTTTAGTACATCATGTAACATGAATAACATGTGTATACTGAGCAAACTGAGAGCCACAGACAAATAAAAAAGGAGCTATACAGTAGCTAAAAAAAGAAAAAGACTATGAATTCAGCAGAACAGATGTCTTGCCTCTGGAGGATTTATTAATAACAAAGTCATACAAGGAAGCTTTTTTTCCTCCTCTCTAGAATTAATGTGCTCGATTGAAGCTATTTCAAATTCTTGCACAGTGAGGCCCCTGGGTGACGCCAAAACACGATTGGGCTGAGAGGGCTGAAAGCTGTAACCAGATATTACAGTTTCAATATTCCAATGTGAAAGCAAATAATAGAAAACTTATGACAGCCACGAAGCGGCAGAATCCTGTCTCCAATTTAGTAAGGCATAATATCTATTTATAAATCTTTGAAGCGTAGAAGCGATAGAAAGAGCTCTGAACTCTGGACTTGATTAAGGCTATAAACGTTTTTTGAGGTAGATATTTACTCTTTGGTCCGTCTCACAGTTTTCACCATCCATCAACATGACTTTATGGGAAACACTTTCAAGGGTTGCCAGTAAGATGGTGTCAGGTAGAAAATGCAGAGAGGCATGCTGATCCCAACCCGTCCTCCACCCTTAAACACTTACTCAGAATATCTGATAAAATAGATGTCTCCTCTGAAAAAGTCTGTCAATAAAAAGTTCTAGAGGGGGGAGTTAACTATAATTCAACAACAGAGATCATCAACACTAAGGTAGCAACCACAGTGTATGAGCTAAGCTTAATTTTTAACAACTCGGCACTATGTTTCAGCCTTCTTAAGGCCCGTTTATACTCCCTTTACATATGAAAATGTGTACGCCTGTTGTCACTGCTCACATACTTCAATATGTTCTTTACGTTCGCATTGCTGTTAACCAAAAAAGCGAAACCGAAAATATGTGACAATAACGCTCGAAAACAAACATGGTGACTGTGGAGGAGGTACTGCTAATGTACCTCCTGCATAAAAAAAAAACAAAAAAAACGGAGAAGCAAGTTTCTCACCAACTTGCTACATTTTTCTTTAAAAAGTTCCACCATCGTTATTTCGTCTTTGTGTTTCACAAGAGCTACGTATCAGGTGTAAACAGCAACACTGGTGGTACTGCTCTGTTTGTCACATATCCATAAGCTTTATAGAAACGTGGAAATACGCAGACAGAAGACTCTGTTCATGTTGGTAATCAGATTTAGATACACTTTTTGTAATACTGGTTAAAATGATCTTTGTGTCCTGATGGCAATCACTACATGATGTGTTCTTAAAATAGAGTGAAATATATCTGTCAACAGCAGGAGTAAACCTGGGAAAACACCAACCAATCCTAGCATTTGGCAGCCAATTTGGTAAACCAATCAAATCCCATCCTGCTGTTCTGCCCGTCGTCGTGCACTAGCCCTGATTCAATGTGTATACCAAAGAGGGATCCAAGTACGCTGGAGAATGGCAGAAAAAATACCTATACTACCGATTACTGGTACCGTAGTGCAAACAAAAACTATGTGCTGAGAACTGGTTTGAGTCTGTGGTTTTGAATTAGTCACGATCATATGATCACGAATCAGTGGCGCTCGTGCATGTGAGCGAGGGTGTCGTTTTGGAGGAGCTCCAAGTGTTGGGTGGTGGGGGCTAAACAAAGTCCTGAGGAGATGCTACAGTCAAACTCATGGTAGTTTTTCGTGACTACCAACCCTGCCTTTCAGGCTTGTTTCATCCAGAGTCAGGAGTCAGCTGGCATGATGAACTCTGTGATAGGATTGTGCATGGTTAGTGTGAATAGAGGGAACTGCCTAACTTTTCTTATTGAAGTCAGACAGAAATTAGTAATACATGATTATGCAAAATACTCTTCCATGTTCATAAGAGACAGGAAGTTGAAAAAATTGCTATGAGACACAAATGTCTAGATATGATGCAAGTGAAGCTCATAACGTCTAGACCGGCTTTTTTGACCAAATCGAAATCGAAACAGGAACAAACTGCATGTAGACAGGAAAATATGTAGACTGCGAACATGTGTATGCAATTGCATGATGAAGTGAAAATGATCACAATATAGAAAATCATAAGCTTTTATTGAAAGTAATGCCCATGCAGGATGGGGCTCTGTTTTTGTGATTCTTGCTTAATGGTTAATTTGCTTTACTTATGAGCTGATAATTTTCAAACAAACCCTTCAGTTAAAAATATTAAATCCACTTCACTGTTATTTGACTGCATGATCTCATTCGGCTTGCATGTTGGACACCTAAATTAAGAACAAACTTTCTCACATTTTTTTCTTCATTTGTCTTAAATCTATGCCCTAAACCACAGGCAAACACTGCATTTCATGGCATGGCTTGGATCACAGAAACAAAGTAATTTTGAGCTATTTATTTAATATTTAGCTGAATTGATGCTGCAGTTTCTTCTTGTGTAAAGTTCATTTTCTGCAAAGCTACAGACCACATAAATAATGAAGGTAGAAATGAGGATTTGTGTGTTCAAAGGGTGAGTTTGTTTTCAGTAAGTTTTGCTATAATCAGAGAGCTGTGACCTGTGTTTGACTGTAGATGAAGAAGACTTATTGTTTGGTCCCCTCCCTGTACCGTTAAACCATTGTTGTTCACAATATCCTTTCTGTTGCACAAAGAAAAACAAGAAAAGACTCCTGTGACTATAAGCACAGCTTCCATTGCTGTGCACTTTTTGTTTTTATCATTACTGTTGCATTTCAACCCACAAATTACTTTAATGGGCAGCCATGAGTCTGGTTGGCAACACATAAAATTACTTGAAGTTATGGAGATCTAAATGTGCAAAGACATACCAGCAGACAGTGACTTTTTTTACTTATGGGGTAGAATACAGAAGGGGCAGTGGGTTTTATTTATCATGTGTGAAAGTTTAGCAAAGATCTGAGACGCAAAAGAATTCATTCTGTCACCATCAAAAGACAAAAATAATGTTTTTGTTTTTTTATTTTCCATGGACAAAAATCCGTTCTCCAGACTGAATCTTCATGGCATTATGAGCAACTTTAACCAAGCTTGAAGGATCTTTATTGCCTATCCCTCTTCCCATAAGCAATGAAGAAAAAACTTAATTATAGTGAAAGAAAAATGCAGATAATAATAGGATGTGAGATGCTGCAGGCTATGAAATGTTTTTTGGATTACCCATTTTCACAGAATTTTTTTTTCACTCAGCTTGTTTATATACGGTTAATTATTGCTGCTGCAATAAAACATGTTTAAGAGATGCTTCTTCCCTCACTTCAAACATAACTTCAACCACATGGAATTGATTTTTCAGGGGATACAGTTTAAAAATGTAGCTTTTAGAGATGGACAAATGACTGACTGTACTCTCAGCAAAGATAGAAGTGAGGCAAATTAGCCGATCAGAAGTGAGTCATGGAAACAGATGAGCCTCAGTTTAATAATAAGGCTGACAAATAAAGAAACCGTGAAATAATCATCCAGATTAGATTTTAAAATCATTACATACTAACCTCAGCCTTACTGATATAATCATTCCATTTTTTTTTCTTGTTTCTTTCCCCCTTATTTTTCATGTTGCATGACTGTATATGCTCAAGCTTCTGTGAGCAATGAGACACTTTACGTCCACCGGCTATCAGGCTTTGAAAAGTCATGGATAAAGCAATGGAGGTAACTCTGTCCAGTAGGTGTAGATTCACATACTAAAGAAAAAAAAAACTTTACAGCAACAGTCACTGTGCTTCTTAGATTAGTTTGTGATGTCCCAATATGCTTAACTCAAAGGCTCTTTATATCCATTCCAGGTCAGGAAAGTAATGAAATACTGCATTAGCAATGTGATGGGGGGTCAAATAGAAATTGGCATCTGCAATAGTTATTGATCTAAATATGGACTGTCAGTGATGATGATGATGATGATGATGATGATGATGATGATGATGATGATGATGTTGATGATGAGGATGATGATGACATATTTATGATTAATTACAGATGCAAAAATGTTCACACCAAAAGTGCTGGCCAAGAGAGGTCCAGAGCTTTACCCATTTTTGGACCAGTTCCTAAAATAAAATATTTCCTTATCCCATGTCTGCAACCCCTGTGATTGACTGGCGACCAGTCCAGGGTGCACCCCGCCTCTCGCCCTAAGTCAGCTGGGATAGGCTCCAGACACCCGCGACCCTGAACAGGATAAGCGGTATAGAAAATGAATGAATGGATAAATGAATGTCTGCAACCCTTCTGTAAGTACTTGTAGAAAAAAATAAATTCAGAAATGTGTTAATGACCACTGAGTCAAGTTTAAAAAGGTTAAAGAAATTATCATGGAAAAATCATGGTAAAATAAGCACTTCTCTCTGCTGTGAAACACTGGGGGCGTGTCAGTTAGAGGAACCACGCCGTCATGTGGGAGTGGAGCCGCCTTTGTGTACTGTACAAGGACGTCACCTACAGTAACAATGGAAGCTAGCGCTCGCAGCGTGATGGGACAGAGCCAGCCCTACCTGTTTGAGCCAGAAACTGACTCTGAGTCAGACACTGATAGAGCTCAGCCTCGTTCCTCACAGTCTCCACCAAAATGATCTGATTTCTCCATTTATCACATTTAGCAACATGTATTACTGACTAGAAACATTATAGCCTAGACAAATACAATATTGGACAATATTTCAATATATATTGAGAGTTGCTTTTAATACACAGATGCTATCGAAGACTCAAGAGCAAGCGGGAAAACCACCAAAGCTAATGTGCTGAATATTTTTATACCACTTCGGCAGCAGGGGCGTGGTTATGCTAATGCAGGGTCAGTTACGTAACGCGGCTATGATTTCTGACCCGCCCATTAAATCCTGAACACAGAAGTTTTGAAACACAGTTTGTGAAGCCGAGCTCCACAATTAAATCCTAAATGGTTGAATGGTTTTTACACTTTTTAAGGAAATACATTTGTGACCTATTTCATGTGTTTCGAAGAAAATAGCTGAATTTGCCTTAATTTGTTGATATGATAGAATACAGCAACATCTATTCACCAACATTTTTTTATTATAATTATTCTGAGTTTTTTTTTTGTTTGTTTGTTTTTTGAATCCTTCACGAAACATTGTGAAATGCAGAATTTGCTCAGTTATCTATTTCCCCGCTCTAGGTTTTGCCCTTTAGTAAACTTGACAAGCTTGTATTTTTTTCAAAACTGCTCACTTCTCTATTGGCTCTGTAGGAAACACCATGGCAGGGATTCCCCCTTAGCTATACAGCAGAAGTGGCCCTTTTATTCCTTCTACAGCACAGTCTTTTCCCAGGATTGTAGAAGCAGCAATTACGGGTACAAACGTACAGGAAACTTTAGAAAATTTACACAAAAAAAAAAAAAAACATACATGCATACAAACAAACAGTCTTGAACACCAAGGTATGCCTGGGTTTGTTTTTTTTTTTCTTGCATTGCTGAGTCAGAGTGCAGCAGTGCATGTCAACATGATGAGTGTGACGCCTTCCCCCTCTAAATGCTGTCTAACCTCACTGTAATAGCTAGTCAGGAGTGGCATATGCTTTCCTGATGCCTGTAGTCCAGCACAAATACCCACATGATTGCTCAACAACAGAAGATCTCAGTAAAATATCAGTGAGTGTCCGTCATTTTAAACAGTGCCAATTTGTGTCCTGTGCTGAGAACTGAGATCTCTATCTTTCATTTGCCATCTAAACCTTTTTAAATTCACTATTCACAAGTCCAGGTAAGTATTCAAAAAGGAAAGTTTGAACATTTGAAGGGCTCAAAATGTAATTTACACTAAAAGGTAAATCTTGGAAACAGCACCTCTAAATTCTGAAACATTTAGTAGGCAGTATTTTATAAATAAAATGTATTCTCAATTAAACAAGAAGCTGTTAATGTTTTAACGTTACAGCAAGCTGCTAACAATGCCAGCCTGGCAGAAAGACTTGAGTGTTAGAAGGACCTGATGGACTCCAACACAACTTTTCCCTTTAATCAGTGTGGTGACATAAGAGGTAGACAGCGAGCCAGTCATTCAGTCAGTAGAGAGTTTGATCAACCTAATCACCAGGCAGCCAGACTCCAGGCTGCTGATTGGATTTACAAACGCTCCTTGTCATTGTGGTGTCATTAGCTTGTCGTTAGCTGAGGCCGCCTTGACGTGGAGCAGCGATGGCGGGGCCTAAACACAGTAATCAGGGGATTAGTGTGCAGTTACAGCAAATCCTCGATGGACACCTCAGACTCTGAGTCAAAGAATGCAATACACCCTAGCTCCAAGAAGCTAGGGTGCTAACTGTACATGGGCAATGCCACTACTGATTAGCAGTGGGGATTATGAGAGGAAACATTCAGTCACTTCAGACACGCGGGTTTCCTTAGCAGTTGGTTTTCCAGACTTCAATTTGAAGCCAGGCCCTTTACACAAGCAATGATTTGACTGACTCCATTGAAAATAAGTTTAATCCTTCAATTAGGTTTGCCTAATCTAAATTTGGGCATCTGGCCCAAACATGACAGAAATAGAGTTGCATGCACCACAGAGACTTTTTGTCATCTCTGCAGAAAGGTTAACTGACATTTGGAGATAATTTGTTTTCTTTTGATTCAATTCGAAATCATTTGGATTAATCGACAATAATCACTAACTATGCAAGAGATTAGAGTTATGAGAGTCTACAAAAGTATGTCTTAATGCTGTCCTGAGCTGCTTGGTTTGTGGACTCGACACACCCTATTTCCTTACAACCAAAAGCCTTTAGGGCCAGCCAAGTACTTTCCAAGTGTTGTCTCATGTCTACAGAGGAAAGTGGCATGGACACTTGTCAGAAAACCAGTGCTGGGTTCCTGCTCAAATCTGGCTGGATCCTGTGGTGAGTCAGATGGGGCTTAGGAGGTTGAGCCCCTCTGCAGAGGGAAATAAATGCAAATTTAATATTTGGGGGCCCTTTGATGTCAATTTGCACTTGAATGAGTGTGACAGAACCTGGAATGACCTCTGTTGAAAGGATCCTTCAGCAATGATGAAAGCAGTTGAAAGGGACAAACACTGACGGCAACAGTTGAAAAGCTAGAAACGTGAAAATGGTTGTTCACAAACAGCTATGCTTGAAAGAGCTTTGAGTGTGCAGCAGCTGAAGACTTGCACAGCAGGGATGACAGGGAGTTTTCTCTCCTTTCAAAAATGTAATTCTACATACAAACAGTGCAGCAAGGAACAATACTTCTGTCCCAGAGCCAGGTTGGCACCGTCTACTCTGTGTTGTGTTTTGCTGGTTTGTATTCATGCCTTTCATTTCATACGTCACATACCTCACCGTGTTCCTTCATAGCTCTAAAGAACAAGGACCTAGTCTCAAAAAATAAAAAACATGTGGCTTTTGTTGCAGAGAGGAATGAACAACAGCATTCCATGTGCAACCACATCAAAGATCCCTTCTTGCACTGAGGCTAAATGAGGGCAGACTGTCCTGCTTGCTCCTCTTGACATGACTGCCACTAATTAACCAGAGATCTAAAAGCGACACTTCATCTTTATCACTTTTCTTCAAGTTTTCATCCTAATCTCCACAGTTCTTGAACCGGTCTTCTTTCCGGGTGCCAGGGAGATGGGACAGCCACACAACAAGCACAAAGGGGCATTGTCTGCTGGTGAAAATGTGGTTTACAGGCACTGCTGAAATGGCTTGGTGGTTGCTGGAAGCCATGCGTACTTCCTAATATTCAGCTCACATGCGATTTCATTTTATATGAGAAAAAAAAAGAAAGAAAACTGAGCTATGGGGCTTTGCCTTTGTACGAGCAAGACTACTCACAACTTATTTTCAGAGCCAACAGACTCAGGCTCTCTTACCCCCACCCCACTCTTCCCCTCTGGTGGCGCTACTAAATTTGTGTGGGCTCTCTAGCTATGGAAGAGTAGACGCAAGCTGCGTTGCCAGTCAAACGTGTTCAGGCTGTCAGACTGAACGGCTTCCAGCACTGCAATCTGTCTCCTCTCCTCATCAGTAGGACCTGTTTGATCTGACAGAGAGACTCCATTTGAGACACAAGGAGGTTCAAGTACTGGGAGGTTGGATAGCTTCAGCAGTCAGAGTAGCAGCTGAAAGAGGAAACAGTTTACACACACACACACACACACACACACACACACACACACACACACACACACACACACACACACACACACACACACACACACAGAGTCTGGTTGCAATCTTAGTGTCTGTGCTGTGTATCCATAAGGGTCTACGAGTAATAGTTTTCTTCATGTTAGGTGTGTGTGTGGCTATACAGTGACAAGTAAAATGTTTTTAAAAAATGGAGGCTCTGCTTTGCAATGAGGTGGAGACAATGTGAATAGTGACGTGACAAAAAATGCAGGTGCTAAAGAGAGAGACAGGAAGACAAAGAGGGAGATTCTCTGCTTAGGTGATGTGAAGAGCAGTATCTGGTTGGCAAGCCATCGTTTCCCCGAGTTCTCACTGTGGTGTTGACCTCATAAATGTGCCACAGTCTAACAGAGTGCAGTAGACAATGGTCAGAGTGGTGAAACTGCAGACGATGGTTACATAAGTACCCGTCAATGGTTCAGCCACATTATTATTCTTATTTCTACTAATCATAATCAACTCCAGTTAAAGACTCAATACTTCAAGATGTTTTAACTAGTAAAAATATTGGATATTAACTGGTCCACCTGTCTGCACTCAAAGTGTTTTCTGTTTGAAGGAGCGGGCAGATTGAACTGATGTGGCTGCAGCGACAGATTCTGGTCCTGATCTGTGTGTGGCAGCAGGGCTGGCAGGCGTCATGGCAGTTAAACTGTCACTGGCAGGAACTGTAAATCTTTAGCAGAAGGTGAATGCAGAATTACAGTGCCACAGGTGCGTGTGTGTCGTTTCGTGTGTGTGTGAGCTAATGTGCCAACAATTTAATCGCAGCATACTGTCATAGCTGCTTTTTGTCTCTCAAAAACAGTCTCAGAACTTTTTTCTTTGTGTGTGTGTGTGTGTGTGTGTGTGTGTGTGTGTGTGTGTGTGTGTGTGTGTGTGTGTGTGTGTGTGTGTGTGTGTGTGTGTGTGTTGGTGTGGGAGAGAGTCTTCAGGGGACGGGGTGCTGTCACTTTGGAAACGCAACTGCACATATTGCAGCAATTACCACAGCGGAAAAATGTTTTTCTGCAACATGCAATTACTACAGATTACAGATTGCCGTCTTCGCATCAGAAGCTCTTTAAAAAAAAAAAAAAAAAAAAAGTGCATTTGTGTGTATGTGGATTTGTGTGTGTGCTGTTACACACAGAGAGAAAAAAAGGAGACAAAGAAAGATGAGAAATGATTATAGCTCACACTCAAAACCAAAACAGAAAAAAAAAATGGTGGAGTTGACGTATTTTGGTGACGTATATAGATTTTAAAGTTAAGATGACTTCTGCAAGAAATAAAGATCATAAAGTTGAACACAATCTGTTCTTTGGTGAAGTTAAGAAAAGCAGAGGAGGGTAGATCTTGCAAGTCTTTGTCAATCATCAGAAACATCAGGAGGGGTACACAATGTAGATGAAGTAAACAACCCTAAAAGCCACAATTCATACAAATTTATGGACTTTTCTTTTTGTGCCAGGTAAAAAAAATCATCATGAATACCAAAGTCTTACTTCAGGTCACACTGAACAATATAACCCAAAGTGGTGCCCCGCAGCAAGGCAGGGCTCTATTTACAAACCCACCAGATCAAAACTCAACCAAAAGTGCTCCTATAATAGCACTGGGGCCATTTGGTGAGCTTACCATCCAATGCTTCTTTTAGTGGGTTTCCAAAGAATAAACAGACCCAGGAACCACATCACAGGCTGCTGACTGTCATCTTTGGGTGAGTGTACCCGACAGATGATGTGAGGGCGGAGCGACCCTGACAGTGGGGTTTACAGTGAGTTCCCCCTGCTTGCCTCTGGTGTGTGCCATTGAAATGCCACTGACAGACCCACTGGGGGTCCTCTCAGATTAGACCCTTGAATTCTGATAAGGGTTAACCCATCAGTGTAGTGTTGAGTTTTTCTTTAAATTACGTTGTTTTTGTCAATACAGACTAAAATTTTCATCATGCTAACAAAACTTATCAGACAACCATATAAAACAAGTGAAAAAAATTAGTTAAAACAAAGGTGAACATTTCTGTTAAATGTGTGTTTTAGGTTTTGATTATTACAAGATACAATTAACAGAGAAACTTAGAGCCACACTAACACTGGTGGAAAATAGCCCTCCTGTCGACAAACTGACTCAGGAGGGTGAGTACCAAAGAGCTCAAGTTAACTAACATGAGCTGTAATATGGTACCGATTATACAAGACAGGCACACCAGCAACAAGAAGAACCTTGATTGTACTAGACTGAATTGGATATCATTCAGCTGGTGGAAAAAGTGGTGCAACTACTTCACATTAATAAAGTTGTGTGTTGCGGTTCTTTATCTCACTGTCTGCCCTCTTCCAAAAGGCCACAAGATAAAACCAAGGGATCGTGATATGATTAATGGGGTATGACAAGAAAAGAGCAAGTCATATCAAATTTCTTTGATTAATGTCTTTACTTGACTTTTTCTAAAAAAAAATATTTGACGTGTTTCTTCTTTGGGCATCTAACAGCTGATGAAATAAGATCATTGAATGAAAGTGAATCTACCTTTTTTTTTCTCCCCCATAAACGAATGGTAAGTGTTACTTCTCAAAAACTCACCCCATAATGCATTTAACATGAAATGAGGTGTCAGATTGACAAAATCATTCTTATTGTGTTTGAAATGAATGTGCTCTTTAAGAAGTCCATTTACATTCAGCAGACACAAATAAAAACAGAACTGGAGTCGTCCCCCAACAGCCATTATGCTGCTCAATTGATTCAGAGGGCTTTTATAAGCCCTTTGCTCCGCTCTGCACCTTTTTATAAAATGTAAGCAGAGCATTAAAGATGCATGAGATGAATGTGCTCATTGTCTCCTCTGGTGACTGCTGTATCTCAGCTCATTAGGCTTCCATAATGATTAGCTGCTGGTTTTGGAAATGTCACCGTCCTCTCCATCAATTTTAGGATAATATATACTCTAAATGCCTTGAAGGATATGAAATTAAGGCCTGACATTTTCATGAGTTACTGGATGCACAAAGCACAAAGAGGGTTCAATTAAAGAGGACAACTAGAGAAATCCAACTTGAAATGAAGTATGTAGGAACTGAAGCAAGGATAGAATACACACACGTATACCGGTTATCATTAAAACCAACACAGACAACCCTGGTGAAGAAAAAATAACATACAAATTTATATGATCAAAACTGTTCAATGTGTTTCCTATTTTCTCGTCTGAACATCAAAATGAACAAACCTGCCCACCAATTGTGATGTGCTGACACATTGTATAATCAAAATTTGAGAGAGAATCAGCCATCAGAGAAGCAAGAGCCCAAAACCCAAACAGTCTGTACCCACTCACTGTTGTTTAAAAGTTTCTCCATATACTTGTGTATATAAACACTCCAACGCTAGAATATGATTTGGCTTTGAGGGGACTGGCACAAATGGCTTTGGTGACTTACATCATTCTTGGATGTCTAATCACAGACACTCTTGTCATATCAAGCTGAAAAAGTCCGTTTCATAGCAAGCAATGCCTCAAAAAGACTAAAAGGGGTTGAGGTAGGGGGTAAACAAGCCTGGCATTCCACAGCCACCGCAGAATTCATCATTCATACAAAAAAATACCCTGAGCCCCGAAGTAGAGCTAATTTAATCCAAGAGGAATAAAACTCCATTTCATAGAAGTCGTCCATTCACAACACTCATATTTCCACTGAGCAGAAACCCCCGGCTGAAACTTGAGCAGACACTTTTCGGAAGGAATGCATTTGGTGGGTTGAGGGCCAAGCTTGCCCTGTAATTTGTGAATGTACAGAAATGTGTGACCGCCACAGTTCCTCTAAAGATAGAAATCTTTGTCTTATGTCATCACTGAACCTCAAACTATTTCTAATTGCCCCTATAGCCCCCTTTTCCCCAAATGAATAGCTACTCATCCGGAGGCTTATGTGTACACGTCTGGAAATAGCCCTGGAGTTTTCACGGACTAATAGATCATATTCATTTGAAGAGAAAAAAAAAGAACCATGAAGGGATCTCTTGATTTCTGAAACTGTCCCAATCTTCAAAGGGACTTTAAAGTGGCACCAAATGCCGTGTGGATGGCAGGTATAAGCTTACAGACCCCAAAGGCCTCCATTAGTTTCTCTGCTGGTTGGGATTGTGCTCATATTTTGTCTTTACACTTTGACTCATTACTCATGACAGCCTATAGTAAATGGGGTTCTTTTGGTTTATTTACTCACAGAAGTAGAGGTGTTTCTGTGCACTAACTCCATTACTAGTTATGCTTCATCCTACAGGCTGCATTTTTTTCATTTAACTGTGGTAGTGCGGCTTGACCTCTTATTAGTGTCTCAGCAAACTGTTCTCTGATATCACAAAGAAGCTTCTTTATACTGAGCATATGCACATTTGATAAGTAGGTCAGGAATACAAAGATGAAAGCAATATCACAGCAAGTTGTCCCAGAGAAACCAACAGTAAACAATGATGAGATTTGCAATTTGTATCTTTAAGGATCCATTGTCTTTTATCTTTGGATGCTGAGTGTCATGTTTACAAAGGCCGGCTTGAGGTACATCCACAGTTTCACATATCCTCCATATCTTCTGTCTTGATTTCAAGCTCAGCCTTCCTGAATCATTAAAAATCGTTCAGCGGCACGACGAGCTCTGTCCTCAGTGCTTGTGTGGCTGAAACTGTAGAAAGTGGATGTTAAAAAAAAAGAGGTCTAGATGTGACAGGCGCCCAGAGCACACGTTATGGCTGGGCAGGGCAGAGCATGAGAGTGTGGTCACATATTAATAATGAACTAAGGCACGACTTAAATATCACCAACACTGCCTTTTTTATTTTACAGTGGACCTGCTCTCATTGGGGGGAGAAGAGTGTCATTTTTTTATTTTTTTAACTTGAGTGAAAACTTATTCATTAGATGATAACAATTAGGACAGGACATTTCTCTTCAGGTTGTTATCTTTGTGACACCAAAAGATGCAGATGAAAACCAAAAGTTTACATACCCTGCACGACAAGTCACATAACCTTTCTCACTGTCTGACAGTAAATCAGACTACATATTTTTTTTATATATATTTATTAATATTTTTAGAGAATTTTTAATACTTTCCTCAAAGTCTCAAGTTTACATACATTTCTTTAATATGGTAGCACTGTCTTTAAACTGTATTCTTCTGTCAGATGTTTTGGGTATCCTTCCTCAAGCCATCCGCAGTAGTTTGCTGGAGTTTTGACTCGTTCCTCCGGACCTGTCACTTGAACTGGTGTAACAGAGTCAAGTTTGTAGACTGTCTTGCTTGTGCACAAATTTTCTATGGGGTTGTGATCAGGGCTTTATGATGGCCACTCCAAAATATTAACTTTGTTGTCCTTAAGCCACTTTGTAACTCATTTTAGTATGCTTTGGATTATTGTCCATTCAGAAGACAGATTAGGACCAATATTATCTTAGTAAGACCAGAAGATGTGTATCCAAAACTGAAGGTATTTGTCCCTGTGAGAATCTGTAAAGTGTAAGTATAAGGATGAACCACAGCTGTGGAGGTTGACTGTCCTCTACTTGAAGTCTTGGCTGATTTTTTCTGACTTACCCACAAATGTGCATCCAGTTAACCCAAATGGTGTCAATTAACCAATCAAAATCATCCAAAGACATGACATCATCATCTGGGCTTTACCAAATAGTTTAAAGGCATAGTAATACATATGTAAACTTTAGATTTTAAAGAAAGTAATAATAACTAATAAACTTTTCTGTCAAAATTCTAGCATTTAGTAAATAGATATAATTTTGGGAAACTTAACTGACCAAAAACAAGTTAATATCAGACAGTGGAGGAAAATGTTGTGTATCTTTTTATTCATTTTAAACTTTAGGTTTTAAACTATAGATATATGACAGACAGATAGATAGATAGATAGATAGATAGATAGATAGATAGATAGATAGATAGATAGATAGATAGAGAGAGAGAGAGAGAGAGAGAGAGAGAGAGAGAGAGAGAGAGAGAGAGAGAGAGAGAGAGACATGTTGTCTCTGATTTGCTTTGTAACAAATCTTCAGCACCACGACCTCAAAGCAGTGACACCTGTTTTTTCCCCTTCAAAATCGCAAATGCCTGTTGCAATGAAAATGCAGCGCTTAAAGGGTGATGTCTGACCTCACAGATCCAAGTTTAAGCCCACCACATAGAAAGCAATATATACATATATAGGCTCCAATATCAAAGTGTGATTTGGACTCTAAGTAGGCTACTCCAGGAGTTTTTTTTGTCTCACTTCGTTTTGAAATTTCAATTTTTACCGGTATTATTCCTCTCTCTTCCCCCTTTCTTTTCTGTCTGGTTTTGATGTTGCGTGATAGTGGGACATTAAGGAAAAATGTGAAGCCGCCGATGACTCCTTACACCACTTTAACTGAATTTAATTAATCTAGAACAAGTAAACAACTCAAAAACCGCAACAGACGAAGAGAAAGAAAGAAGAGAGAGAGAGAGAGAGAGAGAGAGAGAGAGAGAGAGAGAGAGAGAGAGAGACGCGCACATGGACCTAAAATTGGTTAAGCTCAAATATATAACAGGATTGTTTGAACACTTTTTAAAATTGCCCTTAAAATGAACATCAATCATTTTTTAAAAAAATTCCTCTTGATTGCCTGCTTCCGGGCAATTAATATTCACAGGTGAATTAGTATTGTTAGGTTTTTTTTTTGTTGTTATTTATCTTATTGTTATTAATATTTTACAAACGTTAATGATTAACAAACTGTTTCATATACATCCGAACCTTTGAATTATTATCAGCTCATTTAAGTAATGGATGGGAAAATCCATACATTTGTCAATTTAGACATAAAGATAAAGATGTAACAGATTTTTCAAATGATATGATTCACATAAGATTTGTCTGTCTCCCTTCAATTTAAAGTGCATTTGCACCTCAACGAAGAAACTCATGGTGTAATAGTATTTTTTTTTATTTTAAGTATTATCTCGAGAATAGATATGAAAGAATTCCAGGAAAAATACATTTGGCTAGATAGCTGGTGTTTCTTCCAATGATTTAAGTCAAACATTTTCTTCGCCTACAGTCTAATTTGATACAGATTTCTGACCTTCCCAGTGCCCGCAGACAAGTTTCCTTTTCTGTGTAGATGTGAAATGTCTGCTCACTGGAGTTGATTTGACTGCGATTGAAAAGGCAAATGCGCCAACTAGTGACAGAAAGCCGTATGGCTTTCAGGGAGTGCCGTCATTTCAGTTCCCCCTCAAACATTTTAAATTTCTGATGAGACACACACACACACACACACACACACACACACACACACACACACACACACACACACACACAAACACAACGACTCTTAATGTGCCGCAGCGTTTGATGTGGAAATAACGCATTGGCCTTTGTGATTTAAGTGTCTTATTAATTGAGCTGAGTCAATTAAAGTGATATAAATCTGTTGAGCACCCATAATTTTCCTCCGTGAATTATTATTACTATTATCATTTTTTTTTTACCAGGGGAGAAGGTGTGAGGCCGCCAGATAAAATAGCTTTTCAACAAAGAGTAAAACCGCAGGCCCCTGCCGCCTTAGTTCTACTGATTTAAATGGAATATAAACAACTCCACTGACTTTCAGTTACTTTATAATTACACTGACTACACTGTCTCTTTGTCAGGCTATCATTTAAAAAAGGAATATAAACCAGATGTTTCTCTGCGCTTAACAGAACCAAGTATTTTCATATTTAAAACCACTGGTTCAATCGTCTTTCTGCGTGTTTTTATTTGTTTCTTTGTGACTTTGATCACAAATTCTAAAATAGATTAGTGTACCAAATTCAGCTTTTATCCGGGTTGGAATAAAAAAAAAAAATCTACCGTTTGCCTAAAGTCAGGCTGTTGTCTTCTTTCATACCGCGCCAGATATGCTGCATTAAATGCAAAAGCAAAGAAAAGCGCGGTATCAATAATTCAGCTGGTAAAACAACAGCACAGTGCTGAAGAAGGAACAGCGACGAGTTTGATTGGTCTGGAGAAAGCCCAACCCAGCAGATTCATTGGTGGAAATCATCTCCACACTCCCAACCACTAAACACTGAAATGACTCGGGTAAAATAATATCGCGGCACTCTGCACTGCGTTCAGCCTGACGGCTCTCCTGCGCCCGGTAACCCTGCGCATAAGGATAACTTAAAAGGAAACTTCATCTGAGCGAGGGGACAGACCCGCTCACACCAGAGAAGCGTCGGTTTTTGTGGGGGTGATTCAACAAGGATAAAGTCGCAAGAACTTTTTCGCGACAAAGGGACATTATACTCCAGTCTAAGGTTGGCTTAAGGTTTTCAGTTTTGAAGGATGTAGATGCATTTTTTTCATCAAAGTCATGGTGAGAATCCTCTGACAAAGATATCTGAAAGAAACTTAAAGCGAAAAAGAAAACAGTCAGCTGGATTGTTTCGCTTTTTGCATTTGCGGATTACTTCTAACAGATTGTAACTTGTCAGAAATAAATTATTTCGCGTCCGATTTGAGTTTTCAAAGTGAATGCTCAAGCAGATTTTTGTGTTCTTGATATTCTGTGAACAGTCCGTGCAAGTGCGCGATAGATAAAGAGCGCTGACATAAGTGAAGATCAGCCCCTGAAAGACTTGGTGCATTTTCGCTGAAGTTAGGCGAAAAGGAAAAGAAACTGTGATGTTCCTGAGGCTGACACATTCTGTGCTGATGATCTAGCAAACTTTGATCAGACTTTATTGTTCCTGTTTGCAAGACTCTCTTCACTCACACCTTGAGCGCTCGTGTCTCCATCTCCTGCGCTCACCCACTGGGCTCCTCAGATCTGCAGAGCTCAAAGAAAAAGAGAAAGGAAACTCTCTTTTTCCCCCTAAAAGTTCCGCTCCTCCGCTACGACCAGGTGGCACTGACCCAAGCTGTTGTGATGCATATTCCCGTAGAGCCGCCCACCACAAGACGGTTCACGCCGCCCTCAACGTCCTTCCCCTGCAGTAAGATTGGAGACGGCAACGGGGCCATGGCCACCCCGGGGCCCCTCAGGTCAAGATCGGACACTAGGAACGTGGTGGACGTCCTGGCAGACCACGCTGGCGAACTAGTCCGGACCGACAGCCCCAACTTCCTGTGCTCTGTCCTCCCATCTCACTGGAGATGTAACAAGACGCTGCCTGTGGCTTTTAAGGTCAGTCACATCACCTCTCACTTATACTTTTTTTATAGGCCTTGTGATGTGATGTGTTTCATAATCTGTCTGCGTTGGAAATGAATGACAGCAGCCTTTAAAAATGCACCTGACCAACCGGCTATATTAGCTGTGTATTCTTATTGCATATCTGAGACGGACATTTTTGACTTTTGGTTTCTGTATCTGATATTTAACCTTTGTAGGAGGTTTAATTTTAAATACATATCTCCTATATAGCAGATTTATTACATATCATATCCTGAAAAAATTACAGATGGCAGGTCTCAAGAAAATCTGAGTCGACGACTAGTTTATTCTTTTTCTTCAAAAATTTGACATTCGTACTTAAAAATTAAATATGGCGTCTACCAGAACAACTAAGCCTTGTGCTGTTAAGTCTTGATCATATATCAGATCCGATGACAGCACACACATTTTTTTTTTTTTTACTATCTTTTGTCGGTCCAGTTAAATGTCAGTTGCCCACATGGAGGCTGTGTGTTTTATGTGCTTTATAAAAATCCCCCCGCAGTACCAGTTATATCATCTTTGTACAGACAAACAGGTGGAGTTGTCAATTTAGAGTTTTTGCTAACAGTGGAGCCGGTTGCACTTTAACGTCCAATGTGGTTTGGTGTATCAAGACTGACCCCGGCTCTGTCCCGTTGGTAGGTCGTCGCTCTTGGTGATGTCCCTGACGGGACTCTGGTCACCGTGATGGCCGGAAACGACGAGAACTACTCGGCTGAGCTGAGGAATGCCTCCGCCGTGATGAAAAACCAAGTGGCCCGCTTCAACGACCTGCGCTTCGTGGGCAGGAGCGGACGGGGTACGCAGATTTTTTTTTTTATTCCACTACCCCCCCCCCCCCCCCCCCCCCTCTCTCTCTCTCTCTCTCTCTCTCTCTCTCTCTCTCTCTCTCTCTCTCTCTCTCTCTCTCTCGCTCAACATACACACACATACGCACGCACAACACACAAGCACACACGTTCACAGGTTACACGCGCACGCACATTCAGTCACAAACACACAAAGACCTGCACACATGCAGTGGATAAATTGGCTATGACTTCTTGTTATTCCATTTTCAGCAACACTTGGAAACGCGCTTATAATAATATCACGGATCATATTTCTCAGTCTAAGTGGGGAAACGACTGACAACTGACAGCATGTCCCGAGTATCAAATATGTTGCACAGGCGCACACACTGGAAACGCTGATCCCTTAAAATACAGCTTTTGAAATATTTTTCAGCCAGTTTTGGCTCCATCTCTGTTGCACATTACTCAAAAGAAAAATTGAAAATGTGGTATCACTTATGGACGTGTACGCCGAGTGCCCACATTCTGCCAACTGACGTCCATGGGTGTCATCCGAAACATCTGGCCTGCGTCACGGTGAACGGTTGCGATGTGACTGTAATTTTCTTTATCCAAAGGATGAATGAAAAACACCCGACTCTTGTCAGTCTTTGCCGAAAAAAAAAACAAAGCTTAGTGTTCATCAAGGGTTGCTATTTAATTACTTTAATATATATTTTTTTTTTTTCAAAGAAAGAAAGAAAGAAAGAAAAATCTTAAAAACAGACTGTACTGTGGAAATATGTTCTGTTTAATGCGTAGTTTTGCTCAGTAACATTTTGCGGCTGGCTGGTTGGATTAAAATCTCTGTTATCAGTGATAAATTAAATGCCTCTGAAAAAAAATCTTTAAAATTTTTTGATTTGGGTCGTTAAAGTCTTTATTTTTCATGAAATGCAATGTGATCTATTTTTACCACACCCGAGGACTCGGGTCTTTTTTATATAAATGAGATGCTTTTCTGCACGAGCGCTGGAGCCGATGCATAAAAGGCAGCCTTCTTTTCTCTGTACAGGACTTTGATCCAAATGGGAGCAAGATCCTTCCTTGTTGAACATTAAAACTATTGCTGTAAGCTCTTCTTGGACAATCTGAAACAGATTCTCTCAATAATCTGAATCATACACGCAGCCAGCCCATCAAAAGAGATGGTCACTGTCTGGTTCTATCCTTGATTCATGGACTGCAGCGGGACAAAATCCGGCGGTGATTTAAAGCTGAACAAGCGAGGTTTTGTTGGATGAGCAGTAAAAGCACAGATTTTTTTTTTTTTTTTTCTGAAAAAGGCCGTTTATGACGTGCAGCGAAACGACCTCCATAAATCTATGGGCATGTTTGTGCACTGCAGGAAAGAGCTTCACCCTGACCATCACCGTGTTCACCGGACCGCCACAAGTTGCCACCTACCACCGGGCTATCAAAGTAACCGTGGACGGCCCTCGGGAACCACGCAGTGAGTAGACGAACACGCAAAATCCACAACGTTTTTTTTCCTTTCTGGTCGGGAACTTTGAGCAGCCACTCACTTAAAGCATTTAATCCTTGTTTTGAAACTAGCCTTAGTGGGTGTCATTCTGCATGTATTCGAGGCCTTTTGATTGATTTAAAGATACAGGCCTAACATTTATGTGACTGTGTTTTGTGAAACTTAAAATTAGTTGTTGTGTCATATGTGTACAAATCCAGTCATCACTACATTCTTTTGAGGTTTCAGGATTAAAAAATAAACACCAGGTTTGGTTTGTTTCAAAGCAGTTTCTTAGCCTTTACAGAATTACTTTAAAACAGTATATTTATGTGCTCTGTGTGCATTTTGTGTGTATGCAAGCCTGTGTGTGTGGGCGGCTACATGCAGCAGGAGCACAAGGAAGGGCCCAGTCAGAGGAAACTGTAAAGCATATTAACGCATAACCCAAGACCACTTAGAGAGGCTGAGTGAGTCTCCAAGCCGCAGGTGGCTCAGCTCAGTTCAGCCCCTTCCCCTCCTCATTCTCCCCCTCTCACCCTTACCTCCTCTAGAGCTGGTCAGAGGGGCTGCACCTGACTGACCACATAAGTGGCTCGTTGATTTAACACAGGGCAGACTCCGGCTGCTGTTCTCCCTGGCAGGGAGGATCGGCGTGCTAGAGCTGTTAGCGCCACTGTTCCCATGTGGTTTGGAGCTGCTGGTGTGAAGAATGGCAGGGAACTGAAATACTTAGATAAGTCAGGGGCTGAGGGCTGGTGGTGTTTGCGCATGCATGTATGACTTTTAAATGAGCTCAAGGTGGGATAGACCTGACGGGTATGATTTCATGATTGTCTTTATGATGTGCAGGGGTTAGAGGCCTCTGAACAGGCAGATAGATATCTGTGGCTCGTGCTCTTGTCTGTGGAGGGGAATAGTAGGGACAGGGTGGATTTAGCCCAGTCATAACAGAACATAGCTAAAGAAAAAGTGGGTGGCTGCTAATGCCAGGAGGGAGTGCATGGCAGGCAGAGAAGAAGCCAAGGGAGACATAGAGAGGGGGCATCACACACTTTCATGCCAGGCTGGATGCTATTTGCAGAGGCATTAAAAAGAATAGTGCCTGCAAAGGTCGGGGGGATATCTATCTATCTATCTATCTATCTATCTATCTATCTATCTATCTATCTATCTATCTATCTATCTATCTATCTATCTATCTATCTATCTATCTATCTATCTATCTATCTATCTATCTATCATTATATAAATAGTGTTAGTGCATGAATTAATCTTCATGTGCCACAAGTTTCTCTTGCTGAAATTACCGAGTACATTTAGGTTGTCTACCATCTGTCTGTTAAGACTCCAGCTGAGGCGTCAGAGTGGCCATGCTACTTTTGCACTGACGCAGGGTGCTATAAAGTGACACTGTTTAATATAGGACAGGAAGAATTTAAGGCCCCATTAAACTCTGTTTCACAGTGCTGAGAGGGAATTCGCAGAAAGACAGAAAATAAACCTCTGCGAAGGCTGATTTAGAAAAAAAAAAAAAAGCATCTGAATATGATTCCATTATACCAGCTGGGACTGTCTTTAGCTTCACCCCCTGGAGCCATAGATTATTAGATCTGTGTTAATGTTCGGGTGGTTACTAAGTCTCTGCTTATCTGAAAATGAATAACACTTCCAGTGCTGTTAAAACAGGATCAGTGTTGACCAGGAGATTCAAAAAGCTGATCACTGTGTTAAAGAAAGCCTTTTCAAACCATCACATTCATAATATTCAAGATGTTGATTTTTGTTGACAGGTCAAAGACTGGGTTTTAAGTTTTTGAATCCATCATTGTGATGAGATAAAGGTATTACTGTGTGGTGCATTAATTAAAGGCCTTTCACATTTTAACAAGAAGCACATTTAAAGAGTAAAACGAAGTCATGTCCTGGCACTAAGAAGGGGAACACACACCATCATTCAAATATTATTGGGGTCATAAAAATAATTACATTCTCTTTAACCACAAGACACCATATTAGCTGTCGAAGCCAAAGCAGAGGGGCACTCGTGCAAACACATAAAACTAACAGATATTTTTTTCTTAACCGAATCTCATTCCAGTTTTTTACTGGTGACACATGCCGCTGGCTGCACATCTCAGCTCTATAATTCACTGTGTAGACAGCCTGAAGGCAGACTTGGCCATGCTGGTCTCACCTGTCCACAAGCTGGCAGACTGTGGGGCCTACCTGTATGGGACTGTAAGCTGTTTTTGCAGAGCCTGCATTTGCATGGCTGCCAGCTGAGCCGTGAAAGGACTTGGCACAGGAGGGAGAAAGTTTTATTAATGTTTACTGATCTAGTCGGGAGAACCTGATGGGCAGGACGGCAGCAGTGCCTTGCCTGTAGCAACATAACAAAGAGCACCGTGCTTCAGAGAGATGTCCCATTTACAGTCTCTGCTGCACACTAATGTATTCTTGCATACCTGCATATACATCCTATGACAGCATTCTGTTTCTGAGGAGAAATTATAAGAAAGCATAAATGTTCAGGTAAAGGACCCCCCCCCACACACACACACACACTTTTTTTTTCTTTCTCAAGTTCAATTATTTCAATTGAAAACTTTTTAAAAAAAAATTGTAAGGGCAGCAGCACAAAGTTAGAAAGACAGATTTTTTTTCAAAAAAGCTGATCACATATGTATTAAACTCCTATCAAAATACTCTCCTTGTTAATGAAAGCTAACAAACACACACACACACGCACACACACTGAATACCACCTTTGGGATAACTATATTTTGGGTGCTCTTTTCACTCTCTCTCTCTCTTGTATATGACATCAGCCTCAGCCTGTTTACCCATGGGGGAGGGGCTCTTTATCTCTCAACCAGAAATGAAAAAAAGATGAACTCACTGCAGGTCAGCCAGTCAGAGAGATCGACAACAGCCTGGCTTGCTTTAAGATAGTTAAATGATTGTTCAGAAATTACTGATTTCACACCGAAGAGTGTGTGTTTTCTTAGTTTAAGAAAAATAAAACAAGTTCTCTTCAATGAAAAAATGTAACGACGGGTTTGATAAATATAAAAGACGGATATCAACTGAAAATGTATTACTTCCAAACTGAGGAGAGAAAAAAAGGTATCTGTCAGTATCTAATAACCAACTTTAACTGTTTCTGAACAAGTAAGATGGGGAATAAGGCAAGTTTTTTAAACAAAGCTAAAACAAAGTCACCTCTGCAAAATAAGTGAAGATTCTAGTGTTAGTTTTTAGTCCCAGAACTACCGCTACGGATCAGTGTTAGAGAAACAGACAGAGATTGTTGCTGAGGATACACAAGCCTCAGTCAGGTCAAAGTGGCAATTTGTATGATGAAAGTTGAAAATGATACACATGAATACACCCTAACCGCTGACACTATTATACAGTGTACATGCAATACTTGCGTACACTCAGGCAGGCCTAATACACCTTCCCACCCATGGGCCCACACACCCAACAAAATCACACAAGCACTGTCGTGTTTTGTTGCCTTTATTTACTCTGCTGGGTGTGTTCATACAGCTCCAGGAGGAGACTGACGGGTGTGTGGGGGGGAGTTGGGGCAGCGAGGGGGTGCACGTTAGACTTGGCAGGTTGATTCTATTTGCATTTGGCACACAGACTGTACAAAGTATGCAAATAGACAAACAATGACATTTGCTGTGTTATTTCTCCTGTGATATTGCAGTCCCTCTGTAGAGTCAACAAAAAGATAGCATGTGTGTTGATGCGTGTGTATTTGCGTGTGCGTGCTCAGTTCATACACCTGCCAGGTGCATCCATCGCTTTAAGTCAGCCTGGGCCACGCCCATGCTCCACAAATGACATGAAAGGCTCACCCTCAGTGCGAATTGCTTGCTCAAAGGCATCTTTGATGTTTGAAAATGGAGATGGGTGTCTTTGAAAGAAAGGCCTACAGGTGTATCAGTGCCAGGGGAGGGGAAAATATTGGCATGTCTCATGATGGGTGCTTTCCTGACTGCTCAGCTCAATTAGATCTGTGACCCGGAGATATATTGGCCTGTGCATGCACACGCACATCCACAGACAGAGGCTGGCCTCTGTAATAAAACTCATGACCACTTAATTTATACTTCTGAAGAGAAAATAGGCTGGCTTAACACCACTAGCAGATAAATTGAGTATTTTACAACCTTTTAAGAGAAAAGTCAGTGTGGCGTCTCCAGTGAATTGAAGCCAGCTGTGCTGTCTCTTTCCCTGGGGTCACTACAGACGCATCACACTTAGCCTCAGTGATTAGACGCAGAGCAAATATTGGTTAACTGATAAATCCACTGGAATGCAGCAGTGCACACTGAATAGGTTTGGACTGATTTCAGAGAGGACTTTGTGTGTTGGGGAAAAACACTCGCCACATTCTGAGGTCTGAGGCTTGTGACTGAGAGTTTCCTCCAGTAGTCACGCAGGGTGTCTGAGTATGGGAGAGTGGTAGGCTCACACCAGTGGTAATTATTTTTGCAAGACATTAATTAAAGATTTAAATAAGATACAAATTAATGAAGGACTGCTGTTATTGGAGTCATTAAAAGAGGTCGGACAGACAAGAAGGTATCTTTAACCCAATCAAACTGTCCTAATGAGAGGTCATAGAGGACTAAGATGGAAGCTCTTTGACCTCTGTTTCCACTTTTACCACATCTTTGAGGGCTACACTCACTGACACATTCTATTCATTCTGAAAACAGGGGGAATAATTTGCCCATTAAAGACACTTTTTTTTTTCTCCTCTCCCCTGTCTGCCTGCTCTTGCATGTTTCTCCTTCATCATTATGGAAATGTTTGTTTAAAAAAAAACAGAAAGAAGGACCGTGTTTTACATTTTCAAACAGCATAACATACCGTTCTCAGACCACCTGATAACAAGCACGTTGGCTTCAGGGTGGAAAGCATTTCATCTCATTCAATCCAAATTTCCACCGCAATTATTAACTACGGTGGCCCTGAAAGCACATAGCACTGCAACTCAAGAGAACACATGAAAAAAAGATAAAACACAAACAAATTTAGAAAACATCCTCATCAATTTGACAACACATGCGCAGCATTTACAGAGACCACAACACAACACATTAGGCAACACATTTGCTACAAATAGACCGGAAGTGTTTTCAGAGGACACTTAAAAGTGATGCACATGTCCATTATTTAGCCAATATGCTAATATCTGAATCATCAACCAACCAGTCATCAATCAATCAATCAATCAATCAATCAATCATGAGATGATGATTTTCATTCAATCTTTCGTTAGTGTCTGTTTTGAGTTGGTGTCGTCATGGCCGACAGTGACCAGAGAATAAAAATACAAGTGGCCATGAATCAGCGTCACCATCATTGCAGTGTTCGGATGGATGTAACAATATTTTATCGCCTTTGGCTCTTAAAATGTTTGGGATATCCATGGTTACTGCCAGTTATAGTCCTCCTTCCTTATTCCACATTTAATTCTAGTGGGGTGAGATTTTACTTTTTATTGCACAATTCCAGTTGTAATGGAGACACCAGCAAGGCATAATTGTACTTTTTTTGAAACTTAAGAATTATCACTTTTTGCAAAAAAAATGTGATGGAAATGTAGCTATAGAGAATGAATTTTATTAACAGAGACCCAACATCAAGACAAGATAAGAAGTCTGATCTCATCTTAACCCACCATGAGTACAGACCTTTGCAACATTTAGCAAGTTACAATGGTGAGGAAAAACTTCCCTTTAACAGGCAGAAACCTCAGACAGAACCAGACTCATGTTAGACAGACATCTGCCTCGACTATGTTCATGCGATCCTAATGTTAAAATTAATCAAAAGCACTTACTTTCATCTCATTTTCCAAAACCACTGACAGAAAGAAAACCTTATTAGGGCTGTGACTCAAAATCTGCGTCAACAACAAGCGTGTCGGGATGTGTGCATCACTTTTAAGTGTCCTCTGGAAACACTTCCGTTGTGTTGTGGTCTTTTTGAGGCATGTTTTTTCTGATGTGTTGTGTTGTGATCTTTGCAGAGTGTTTTCTTAATGCTGCATGTGTTGTCAAATTGATGAAGATGTTTTCTTAATTTATTTGTGTTTTGTCTTTTTGCATGCGCTTTCTTAAGTTGCAGTGCTGTGAGCTTTCAGGGCCACCATACTTATCAGATAAAATAGCAGGACACTCAAGGAACTACTGAAGATGTTTCCAAAAGCTAACTTGGCTTCTCACCACCTTTACTTGCTCTCTGTGTCTCTACCTCCCTCCTGCACATTGCCCTCCGAGCTCAGCAGCCAAGCGTTTTTCCTGTTTACTTACCTATGAAGGGAAGTCAAATGCCCACTCAGTGTCTGAGTGTGTGCTTACGCTTCCTTATTTTTACAATGACCCATACAGGAGGGAGCCATTACAACCTTTCAGACATAATTTAATCACAATTTTGTTCTACATTTAGAAAAATAAATGGCCCATGAGTGGAGGAATATTTTAACACTGGCTGCATTATGAAAATAAACTGTTTTTCTATATTCGAGCAGAGGGGAGTGGGGATGGGGTGAAGTGTGTGTGTGTGTGTGTGTGTGTGTGTGTGTGTGTGTGTGTGTGTGTGTGTGTGTGTGTGTGTGTGTGTGTGTGTGTGTTGGGGGGGGGGGGTGCATCTGCCTGTTACTGTAAAAGACGCCATGAACCATCAACCAGTGGTTTGGGGTATTTATTTCTTCAGACCTTGATGGTTAGGAAGAGTGAACGAATAATAGGTGTAGTGAGTTCTTTCTTTTGCTTCCAAGAGCGGAGAAGGTTGTAATCCTCTGGGTAAACACTGGAGGAGCTGGACTTTTTAAAATAGACTGAAAACACCAAAGAAAAGTTGTAGTCAGTTTATATAACTTTGACAGTACTGCAACAGTCGACCAACACGATACCTTCAGACAAACAACTGAAAATTAAATGTTTTGTTTGTCCCACCCAGCAAAACGATCACACCATCATATCATTTAGCACATTTTTGACCTGCACGGAATATCACAGTTTTCCTGTTAACTCTCTCTCTCTCTGTGTGTGTGTGTGTGTGTGTGTGTGTGTGTGTGTGTGTGTGTGTGTGTGTATATACATAATTTGAGGCAAATGCATGCTCAGTGCAAATTAATGTGTCAGCTTTGCCATCAGAGAGGTGTGAACGCGAAGCCGTTTGACACATCTGTTGCTGTTACATTGATGTATGTGTCAACTTGCTTTCCTTTCACACAGCCCTGCAAGTCCCCCCACCTTTTCAACAACCTGACAGTCTCTTACAAGCAACCGTGCACGCAGACTTGATGAAAGGAAAAACCTTTCTCTAAACCATAAATTTTAGCTTAAACAGTTAAATGAAGCTCTTTTCTTTAATATGATCTGTGAGCAGAGACAAGTCTGCCTTCTTTCTTCAACAAGGCAAAAGCACCAACAGACGCGGCAGCTCTGAGAAATCTACAAAGTTGGCAGGCAAGCAGCCAAAAAGGCCTGAAAAACAGCCCAGCTCATATCAACCCCACTCGCCTCCACTACCAACCACAAGAAACACACACACACACACACACAAAGTACAGAGTAGTTCAGAGTACAGAGTGGTGGGACAAAAGAGGATGATTGCTCTCAGTGTGTTATGGGCCTTGTTGTATTGTTAGAAAATCCGGGTGCATTGGCCCTCATTTTAGCACCCCCTCACTCCCTTAGCCTGCCTTAACCTGCCTTGCTGCGAGGCTGTCTTTGTGTGGCATTGCATCTGCCCTGCCCTCACATACACACAGACACACTTAGAAAAGCTCGATCCTCTTATCAGAAAAGGAAGGCTGCACTCTTTGCTCAAACAGTCTCGTGTAGCAACTTCCGCTGTGAGCAGCTTGTTTTCAGGCCTTGTGAGGGGGATTTTCACACTGCACTTGTCCCCAGAGAAACTGATGCATATGCCTGAAGGACCCTGACGATCCCTGAGCTGTGGTCAGAGGTTCAGTGGCGATTAGAATATGCACACTTTTACTGATGAAAACTCAGATGGACATAAGCTTTTTACAAACTCCTTCTTGCCACAGTTTTTAGAGCAATTGACGCTTATGTCAGTTAAACTTAAAATAAACATCAGGGTTATATAAAGGTGTTTTAAGCCACAGCATTAACACTGAATATGTTACAGAATGAGTGTGAAGAAGTGTAAATTTTCATGTGACAGGCATCAAGTCATTTAGGTCTAGACAAGACAGCCAAAACCATCAGCCAAGGGTAAAACCCACATCCTTCTGGGTCAGCCTCAAAACAAGAACTCTGATTTGTTCCACTGTAAATACCAACAGAGTGATTGGTGGCCCTGAGAACCACAGTGCCAAGAACACTTCACTAGAGAGACTTCTGAGCAGCCCTGTGACGCTGTGAATAGAACAGAAAAAAAAAAAAGAGAAGTATGAGAAAGAGCAGCGGAAAGAAGCAGGGTGGGAACGAAAATGCAGGGTGTTCAGGTCTGCGTGAGAGGAGGAAGAGGAAGACAGGTGTATAAGACTCAGCTCAACAGATGGTGAAACGTCCCAGCGTCTGTTGAAGGCAAACGGAAGTGTATTTGCAGGCAAGTCGGCCTCGCTGCAGCATGAGCTCAACTGTCGACCCACATCTCACAGTGTGATTTCAAAAGTCAGATAAGGATGCCGTTCCTTTTAACACCCTTCTTTCATCGTCTTAAAACATAAACAAGGGCTTTCATTGCCCCAGAAAACATCATGTTGCATTGATTGTTGAATCCTAAACAAGGAGCTCATTCAAACATGCTCCAACCCAGTCAGAAACACAGTTGTTGTTACCAAACTTTTTATATCATAAACAAAACATGTGTCATGTACTGCCCAGACATTTATTTTTCCATGTTATCCAACAGCACTCACACAAGCTTTACAGTCCAGTCTTTGTTTAAAGCATTAAGAGTGGTACCTGCAGTCAGTTCAAGTCTGTTATCAGTAGCCTATCGAGTCCATTTATACATTCAATACAAATATTTACACTTCAAATATATTCAGTGCAGATTTGGTCTGGGTCCAAAGCACGTATTGCCCTTTGCCGTCCAGATAGAGTTTCAGTTCACCCCTGAAAAAGTGCTCAGCCCTTTACTAAAGAGAGCTTGTGTTTAATGTGTCTCCCTTTGGAGGGGAACATATGTTCTTTCTTTCAGTGGAGACAGACACAAACAGACGGAGAGAAGAAGAAGACGAGGAGAGGAAAAGTGAGAGGAAATAAGGAATGAGACAGGTCGTGTTGGGTGACCATGTAACAGTGGTGTTGGTGTCTAAGACCATTTGCTATCATCTCTCTGAGCAAACACTGTCTTGTGTTGTGTTGATACAGGGTTAGTGAACGGAAGGCTGGGTAAGATTTGCAAGAGTTTGCTGTTCATGTGCTCTGACAAAAATAACCGCTCTTTTTGTTTCACATATATTCGCATCTATGTGCTTGAAAGCATGAAAAAAAAGCATCATCTAAAGTGATTCTGTGGTGAAGAAAAAACACTGTCAGGAAATAAAAAAAAGCACACATACACACATGCTCACTAAACAAAGCGAGGCAAAGAACGGCACACCCATTCCTTCAAAACACATCCACAGCCTCTCAGTACATCGTTAATACCAGACATTTTATATCCAGCATTTTATTCGTTCTTCATAGACTTCCATAATGCTTTCAGATAAAGCAACCACTACTCTGAGAGGGGGCTAGTAAACATGCAACCTTTACCATCCATCTCGACTCTTGGTGCATATTGAGCGCTGCTGTTTAGGCCTCATGTGTGCATTGGTCCCCATCTCCCAGCTCTATCTTGTGGTTATGATATCATAGAGAGAAAAAACAAGGGCATTCTCTCCTAAGTGCACCCTGACACATAAAATATTCATCCAACCACAGAAACCCCTCTAAAATGGGGGCGGTGTACGGTGCCGGTACCCTTCTGGCCCTTGGCGTTGCCGACTGGATGTCAAATGTTGGTGGTTGGAGCAGACACGCTGTGGCTTTGGACAGGGTCAACTGGCCAAAGAGAGTGTGTTGCATTAACACAAGGTTTAACAGAAAGATACAGATTCAGTCCGCCTGGTGCGTTCTTCGTTTCTGAGAAAACTTTTTCTACAGGAAATAACTTAATGATTACTTTCAACGCTAAAGAGCCAGCCAGTTCATCTTTGACCACCATTTGCCTCATTAAATTAATTAATCTTTTTTTATATATATTTTCTTTTTCCATCTTCTGTTTTTTTTCCAACCAGACAGCTATCATTTCCCTGACCTCAGATGTTTTGATGTGGTGTAAATCTCTTAATAACTACACAAGGACACAAATAGAGGCTATATTTGGAGAGCTGCTTCCCCTGGCAGCCCCCGCACAGGCCCAAAACAGACAAGCACCACAGTGTCTGTGCGGGTAATGAAGTCTATACCTGGCGCTGTCTGTGAGTGAGAGGCGGAGAGAGGGGGAAAAGGAGGAACACAGGCCTTTGTACCGTCTTTAACAGTTTAAAGAAAAAGGTAGACTGGTCACTTATAAGTGTGTATGAAAAATAGCGTTACGTGTGTCAGCTGTGTTACAGCATGGAGCACTCTACACTCTGCTGTAGGACCGTTGGGGTTGAATTTTCAAGGCCTGCAAATGTTAGAAGTTGTATTTGAATCAATGGACGCCTGCGTACCCTTGGAGCATGTGTATGCGTGTGTGGGGGGGCTTTCAGTGCAAGATATTTCTATACAGTTCGTAAAGAGAGGATGGAGGGGAGGTAGTGGGCACAAACAAATGGACAGAGCGGTAAACGAGAGGAAACTTTACCCATGGGTCAGCCTCAGAGGGAAGATATATTGCCCATGGGTCAGAGGAGAAAAGGGACGGGCAAAATCCATATTGGTCCGTCTGCCTTGCCCCCTTTATATAGTGATAAAATATTCAAATCCAGCCATTACTCCACATTAGGCAACTCTGTAGAGATGCCAGGGAGAAAACCACAGAATGTATACATGCTGGTTCACACACACAGTTTTGGTGCATTGATAGTTACATTAAAATGTCTTCCTCCCATTAGAGGCATAGCCCTCATCCGGACTCACATCTGACATTTAAGGTGCGTGTAGAGCATGTGCATGTATGTTTATGTGCATCTGTGCCCTTGTTTTTTACCATTTCCCTAGACGGGAGGGTGCTAAGTGTTCTTGGTTAGTTTGCTGAGGCTGGATAAAGAGATGCAACTGGAAACAAACGCTCACTCAGAGTTTATTTCTACCTGACCCACACAATCACACTGACCCTTACACAAGCTTTTTCTTCTTACACTTTCATTCATTTCTTTTTTCATCTGTTATGTTCTAAACTGGTGACTACATGGTCTGGTAGTCTTGTCTGGATGTTTCCTTCTGACTAAGCGCTGTTTCAGCAAGACCTGAATATGTGTGTGTGCGTGTGAGAGAGAGAGAGAGAGAGAGAGAGAGGGGTGGTTTAACAGAGTTGATTGACTCACTATTTCTTGTTTCTAAAGCAAAGTTGTGAGATAATTATCTCTCCGCTCTAAGAAAGGCTTGATGTCACAATTCAAAGTTTATTCTTCAGAAGACGGGTCAGAAAAAAAAAACAGCATTCCTCAAGCATTTAGTTTCTCATAGACTCATTCTGTCGTTATCTGCAGATGACGCAACAGCAGGTGCAGACTGGGTAACACTTAGTGTCTAGTCCATGTATTTCAAGGTCTGCTAAGATTCAAATAATATTTTTGTATTTGGTAGCTGAAAACACGGTGACAGCGTTTCACTACCCCTTGAATAGTTTCATTCTGAGTGAATAGTTGAGAATTGCAGTGTAGGATGCTGATGGTCTTTACAGCCCAAGATTCTGATCTTATTTTTCACTTTTCTTGCCCATCTCCCTTCAGGAGTTTTGGAGATGGAAAGTTTACTAAGTGGACTCTTGGCTGTATTGTTTCTATGTTTTCCACCCTTTTTGGAAATATATAGTGTTGTGCGTCTTTTTCTAAAAGTGTAGGTGGTACATTTAAAAGTTCTTAATTTCTTTCTTACCTGTATTCTCCATGTTGGTGTTTTAGGGCACAGGGTGAAGATGGAAGACCCCCAGAAGATGCAGTTCTCGGATAGGCTGTCAGAGATCGAGCGCTATCAGCGGAGTATGCGAATAGGTCCTGTAAACAATCAACCCCGTCCCATTCACCAAACCCACCTCAGCACAACACAAGGTAAGGACACCTGACATATCTGACAACAATTAACTGACCCTTCTTGAACCAAATCACTGACAATTTTTTAAATCGAATAACTCTCTTGCTAAATCTCGTTAGTTTGCCAATGGGTAAGTTATTTCAAAAATTCATTGACAGGCCCTTCGACCGTGATAGAAATAAAGTCTAGATCTTTTCAAGAGCAATTCCAGAACTTGGGGTTCTTTCGAATTCTGTTCCACTTATCAGGGAGCTGTTATGTATTGGCCATACAATGGGAAGCTCATGTCAGTTCTGTCCCTGAATGCCCTGCGTTGGTGGGTTTGGGCCCCACAGTGTGCAGGGTTGAGTTTGTGGCCAAGTAGAATGGTGGGTGCTGCCAACCGGTGCTGAAGCTGGCCTCTGCATGAGCACACGTACGTACACTACAACCTTAGGAATTTAACAGCTGCCTGTTACCTTGGCAATAGCGTCACTCCCAGGCAGGTTGAATGTGAGGGGGAAGGAGAAGGGGCAGACTGAGGTGTATGCATGTGTGTGTGTGTTTTCTGTGGACAGCTGCGTGGGTGATGGCTGGGGTGAGGATGAGTGTTCACTCTCTGTCATATGTCAGATCCCTTTAACAGAATGCCACGTCTGGAAGCACGCAGACTAAACACAAGCACACATACACAAACACACACACATTGTGTACCCTCCCCACCCACCCACTCTCTAGTTCTCATGCTAGCTAATGAACCTTATTACCTTTGTATCAGCATGTTGCTGAGCACAAGAGGGCTTGTTTAGAGCTCCCAGTCATGTGTGGGTGGAACTTTATCGGTGTGTATCACGGCTATACTGTGGTGTTTGGCCTTGTGCTTAGCTTAGCCAGCACTGAGTCACCAATAAAAGCCTATTTAACAGCTGACTGTTGGGGAACACAGGGTCGCCTGCCCATGATTTGCTTATTGTTGATGCTGATTTCACTTGCACAGATTGTGCCGAGAAGAGAACAAGTCAGCCGTTTAGGGAACAGAGACCGGTCTGCTGAAAATAAACACACTGGAGCCTCAGCAGAATATAATCACTGTGATTAATATGTCCCGATGGCCTGGCAGGTGATGACAGTGCCGTATGTTGTCTACGGATGAAAAAACAGCATCTGCAGCTAAGTTTCTAGCGGGTACTTTATTCATCTGTGAGCAGACTTGGATACATAAAGAAAGGCTCTTATCTGCCGTGCACAGGGATAGGGAAAGAATTAGGATGTCAGAGACTTGTCAAGCTTTAAAGGCCTGTGATGGTGCAGCATACACACACACATACACAATACATACACAGTGAGGCAGACACAACACATTAACATCTGCTGGAACTGTCAGAAAGTGAAGGCCCGGAGCTTCACGTTACGGCAGCCGGTGTCTGGAAGCCGTCATGTGTGAACGAGGCAGACAAGAGGAAGGGCTGTAAAAACCACACACCTTAATCTGTGGTATTACCCTCATGACGGCATACCGCAGGGCAAGAGTGGTAAAATAATTAAATAATAGGGCAGAGGGCCTTTCTTCCTCCCACCTCGTCTATCTGTCGGAGTGTCTGAGCTGCAGACTGGAAATGTATGTGGCGGCAGATATCACACACACACTGTTCTTGTAAGAGCACACAGAGACAGCAACACTACAGATTTACAAGTAAAGCTCAAACAAAAATAGACTTGTTGTAGTAAATCCCATTCAGAGACACAGGGAAGTGTTTACATATCAACAGCACGCTCGCTCTGCTTTGGCAGCCTCACCCGACACTGTTGTATTTTGTAGATACTTTAAATCCCAGGGCCTGTTTGTTTGAGAATTACCGGGTGATGGATCACCCATCAACACGTTATAATTAAATGGATTCTTGTCTCACTGTTACAAAAGATGTTTTTCATTATGCGTGGCTGGAACCTTGCATTTTCCCCCCTGATGACGACTAAATAAGAAAATACACTGTCATCTCCCCCTAAAGCCTCCTTGCTTCATTTTGTTGTCTGAGCTATGAAATACTGTCTCAGTTTTCATGTCAACAGGACGTGTCTCCAGACATCTTCTCAATAATGCTGATTCTTAATTCTCTCTCTCACACAAACACACACACACACACACACACACACACACACACACACACACACACACACACACACACACACACACACACCAAACACAAACACACACACACACAATTGCACTATGGGCACATTAAAAACAAAACAACAGCAAAAAAAAAAAAAAAAAGTGCTCACACACACACACACACACACACACACACACACACACACACACACACACACACACACACACACACACACACACACACACAATTCATTGCTAGTGTTGCAAGTTCTCCTTTAGCGCTCCAGACAGACAGGGTAATTAAGAGCTCATTACAGTGCATGCAGTGACAGGATTCCTGCACGCTGGCAGACGCTGCATTCAGTGCTTGTTTTTGTTCTGTGGCCACAGGTAAGCCTGCTAGACATGTGGAATCATTCTTAACAAGGGTGGAGGGAGTTTGTTTGAGTGAGTGTGTGTGTACGTGTGTGTGTGTTTCAACTCGTACAGTCAAGCTATTCTGACATTTAGACAATCAAGTAATAAACTGTTATCTCGGTTTTTAAACCTCAGCTGAATTACATATGTATCTGCTATGTTGTCTGTGGGTGGCATTTTTTTCCTTTTTCAATTTTTCTTTTTTTTTTTTTTTTTTTTTGAGGGGGGGGGGGGGGTTCTTCTTCACACACAAAATTAATGAATTCTCTAAAGTCTTGTGGTGACATTACATTATAAAATCTACTGTTCTTTATAGTCTTATTCAAAACAACACAAACGGGTAAAGGAATGTTCATTGAAAATGGAAACTGCTGAACAATCTCCTGGCAAGTAGAGGGGGCAAAAGTGGCTCTTTTAACTTTAAGAAAAAAAGGAATAAAGGAGCAACTTAGTCATTCAAAATATCCAGGTACTTTTGAGGTGGTATCATTTAACATGTTTTTTGTTCCAACACCTGTGTGTTCCCTTCTGAAGATGAATATCAGATAGTAGCATAACGTTCCGCCATCAGGATGAGTGCTTAATGCTTTGATGAGGGCCCAAAAGTGTGTGTGTGTGTGTGTGTGTGTGTGTGTGTGTGTGTGTGTGTGTGTGTGTGTGTGTGTGTGTGTGTGTGTGTGTGTGCGCGCTTAAGAATTCTTGTTGCTACAATGATGGTACCTCAAGCTTCCTCTTGCATAGCGGGTACACATCTCCTGCAGTTGTGCTTTGGCCCTCTCACACAGTATGTTTAGGCTGCGGCCTTTGGACTGGGCTTCACTTAAGAAGGTCCCGTTTGATAGAGGACCAAGTTAATGCAGCGGAGCCCCTCCTGCTCCTTCCACAGTGACCACACTGTTTACCCCACATAAACAAGCTGGCTGGCCCCCCAGGTTCGAGGTGGAACATAACCACCGCTGCTCATACTAATTCACACATTGAGAATGACACGAACAGCCAATTAGACGCAAGGGTGAGACAGGAAATTGACACTGTCAGGTAGCTGTGGATTTGGACTCTTGAGTTACGCTGGGTGACTTTCACACTGATTCTGCCAAACCCTCTGCATGAGGACAATACAACCAAATTAAGCCGGATTCTGGACTAGTTTTTTGGGCACTCTGTTTTACGTCTGAACGACATTATTTACATAATGTGTCAGTGGCTCCTACGAAGTTTGTTTGTTATGTTTCCTAAAAGCATCAGTTGTGGTCACTGTCTTTTTGGGCCCTGAAATGGATAATTCATACTGAAAATGTTTTTGTCCTTTAGCGAAAAATGAATCTTTTGAGTCTGTGGGAGTAAGTTGTTGTTTTTACCAAACATATCTGTTAAAATAAGTTATAATTTTACATCAGAGTCAGTCTGTGTTCTACTTTTTAGCAATTGCAGAAACTTAATTCATGCCATGAACAGCCTCTTTTGAGTCTGAGAGGGTGGGAGGATGACAAGCCCTCAAAGAGAACATAGGATTTTTCAGTCTATGTGTTTGTTTTTGCTCATGTTTTAAGTGAGGGCTCAAAAGACATATCAAATGTCCCACATAGCCAAGCCAAGGCCGTGTTCCTCCCCTCTCTAACACGCTCTCTTTCTCTCTCCTCTCCTTGCTGGCGTCTTTCTTTCTCTCTTCGTCGCTCGCTCACATTTTCTCCCTGTTGCAACGCCTAAGGCCTGAGTGAAGCAGGAAGCCAGCACAAGGACCAGCATTCACTGTGTCTCAATGACATGCTTCATTACGGCAGGCGCATTACATGTCTCAGAGGCGTTGCTGGATCCGGAGTCACGAGGATGGGTGCCATTTTGGCTCAAAAATCCTTTCAGCTCCCCCTTTCATCTGCGTATTCACTTCAAATGCAGCACATGTGTTTATTTGTGTCTTCCCCAAACTACACTGGCACCACCCCAGAGCTCTTATTCGTGACGTCGTCACCTCTTCTCCCCGTTTTAGCCCCTGTCTTACCCACTCCTCAGCTCCACCCAGGGCTGTTCCTCTTATTAACAGGGGTAATCTGTGCCTCTGGTATTGACGTTGTCTGCTGGCCAATCAAAATATTTGAAGGAAATGTTTATTTTCTTGAGTGAATCGTACCAGCTGCTTGGAAGCCTGTCTGAATAAGGCCATTTATGTGTAAGAATTTGCCATTGTAAGGCATGGTGCAGGACCTCTTGGTGGCTGAGTGCTGATTTGGGCCTTTGCAGAGGAAGTAGAGGAGCTCTAGGGGAAGCACAGATCTTACTCATGCCTACCCCTCTTTGCTTCTGGCATCTGTCATATTCCTAATGGCCACCACAAGATGTTTGAGGTTTACTAGTTGCTGTATCTATAAAGGAAGTTGCAGAGCGGTAGTGGCATGGCACGGTTTCTATAACCCTATTTTTTGTACATCAGAGCAAAAAGCTATAAAATTTGTTTTATTTTATTGCACAAAGACATGCAGATTATTCTCCACTACAGCTCATGTGTTGAGGCTGCCCATTCCAACTGAGCTCCGTGCGAGATGTCTTGTAACATCTGCATCATTTCAGACCCAGAGCAAACAGCTCCTGTTTATGTCAGCCTTCTTGCGGTGTGACTGCTGAGTGTGAAGCAGGGTCCCACGCGCTGGGCCAGTAGGTCCATGACCCTCCTTCGCTTCAGCTTGGCTGGACAGGCTAGCAAGTGTCCTGTACTTCACAGATCCCCGCTGTCCCTACAGCGTCTCGCCTGATCGACCCAAAAATATCTTTCTTCCACCCATCAAGCATATTTTTTTCAATCCTGGTCTCACTCTGGTGAGAAAAGCACCCCTCCTCTTCCCAGTCTTCACTGCTCAGTCAGCACAGGCCAACTTGTGACAGAAAGATATCTCAAAACTGCTAGATGTCAAAACAGCTCAAACAAGTCCGTCATGGAGATCTACAATGCTGTCGATTTTTGGGGGTAAAAAAGCCAGTGACTGTGGCACACACAAAATCCATAAATACAACCGACACCTTCTAGTGCTAGGCGTAAGACTTAAATTTGCATTCCTATGTGAACAGAATAAATTGTGTAAATTGGCACATTTTTGTACTAACTTTCTGATTATTTTGTGTGTAATTCCAGCCCTGTGGCAAGAGCAGATAGACACCCCAGCTCTGAAGACATGCAAGGTGGAGGAGGACCTGCGACCATGGCCAGGTGAGACACAGTGATACATTTCTTCCTTGCAGTTGAGATCAGGAATAGACGTGTGTACATCTGTTTGCCTTCTCTTTCAAACCATTTCTGAAGAAATCTCTCCAAAATAAATACTAAAAGTCAGCAAGATCACAGAGATAATCACAGAAAAAAAGGTTATTATTTTATATAGTTATCCTGTATGCCTGCCACCTCTGCTCCACATTAGGTGTCAGGTCTGGTGATTACAGAAGAAACAGGTGTTTACTTTTTTTCAATTTCCCTCATGCCTAAGATAAGAAAGAGGAAATGATTGATGTGATGACAAAGTTGTATAGCTTGACAAGCATCCCTGACAGCCCTCCAAACTGAAAAATAGGGAATTATGAAGGAGAGAAGTGCAAGCACAGGGAGCGCCATTGGTTGTGACAATTTTTGGAGTCTGTTTCGTTTGCCTGTAGGGCCCTGCTACACCCCAGAACATTCCTTTAACACCGCCACCCTGCCTGCGTTCGCCTCCTGTCTTCCCTCCCACTCTCTTTTTCTTTCATTTCTTTGTGGGTGATTTGGATCTTTGCAGCCCCCTCTGTCTCCTAGCTGTCCCCGACCCAGAAACCACCACACCACACCAGACATGCTGAGTCATCCTCTCATACTGTGGTGAGGACACACATTCAGGCACACAGAAGAATGACTAAGACTTTTAAAACTGCTTCACTGATCAGGCTCTTTTTTTAACAGTTAAGTTGTAAACACCAAACGCCCAAAGCTCAGTGCTGAATCCAAGCATTTACATATTTATAGATCTTAGTGTTTTTTAAAGAGAATCACAGCAGAGCTCGATTAACAACATGGAAATGTGAAGTGATGGATTGTAACATTAATATGTTTGAGATCCACCTGCAAAGACATTCAGCTTCCAGATCAATATGACTTTCTGATAGAGCTGGTTTGATAAATAATGACACTGTGTGGACTTGTTTACCTTGATCTTTACAATAACAGTCACAGAGGGTCGGCAAAGTACACAATTCATTGACTATAAGGAAACATATCATAAAAAACAGAAAAAAAATTTACTTAGTAAAAATATTTACCTTGTCACATTGTTTGTTAATGCATTAGGGAAATATCTGGTTCTCTATCATCACAAACTTCCTGTAACGTTGCTTATGTGTCATGTCATAAGTTCGGAGACATGCAAAATTCTCTCCGCTCGCTCGATGAAAAACCCAGCATGGATCAGGCTTTGAGGCTGTTGGCCACGATGCCACAGTACAGAGGTGATTATTATTTGCATTTGGGAGCATGATACCCAGGGCCCAAAGCTTTGCTGCTTAAAAAAACACCTGAAGATCATTTGTGTTCATTTGGGTCTCGCAGCAGCAGATCTGCCTTGGCATTACGTGTTACTTTTTCAGCACCACCCTGTTATCAACGACGACTGCTCATTCTTATGGCATCCAGTGTTCAGACCACGAACCACATCACAAAAAAAGCCCTGTACATGGATTTTCATTGCAGAAATAATACAAGTATAACACACAAGAGAATAATCTCACTGCACGGCGGGGATGCCTTTGCGGAGCCGGATGAGGCATGAGGTTTTGCTTTCTCCCTTTCTTTCCCTTCACTTATTTGCCTGAGACACCATTCCCCGGGCGCTGGCAGTCACGGTTTGCATCAAGCCTGAGTAAACATTTCACAGGTGAGCGCCTGGATTTGCATCTCCCCATCACCAGCCACCACATGCGGACACAAGCACACACACACACACACACACACACACACACACACACACAAAAGCATACAACTCTGCACACAATTCCACACAGAGCCATGACCGCCACAAACTTGCCCTTATGTTAACAACCAAAATCTGTTTCTCCCATAAGCAAATGAAGCAAACCTCCTGTCATATCTGGGTTACACGCTTGACTGTGGACTAGTGGACTTCTTGAGCTAAGCATAGAGCAGGACTCCACCCTTGGTGTTGCAGAATTAAATAAGTGTGCGGTGCTATGCTTCAAAGCTAGAGAAGAGAGAAGGCTGGAACACTATGTTCTCTATAAAAGCCCCGATTCCCAGCTACCCGCTTCATGGACTGGGAACATCACAGACGGAAGAATTTGCCAGTTCGCCCTCTGGGGTCCATCCCCTCTCCTGTCCCTGCAATTTAGTCAACACATTTCAGATGAAACTAATGGAGATCATGTGTGGTTTTGGGCCGCAGAGGTTACAGGCAGCTACTACAAGGCTCGGTTAGGAAGACCCTCTCTGCCAAAGATACACCACAGTTACCACAGCCACAACATTGAGGCCTGTACTTATGCTGGATGGGGGAGGGTGGGGATACAGTAAGGTATGCAGTATGGTTAAAAGAGAGAAAAAGCAGGCTGCACAGCTTTACTTTTAATCACAAAGCAGTTTGTTCAACCCTCTCCTCAAGAGGGAGCTACTGTGCTGCACAGTGTTCAAGGTGGTAGCAGACCCCGCCTGGCACAAAGCCAAGAGCTTCATGCTGAGCAAGCCCATTAAGGTGTTGTGATAAGTGTCCAGAGCAGTTTACCCTGACACAACACAGGAGCCAGTTCCCACCACAGTTTAGACGAGACATTTCCACACACTCAAATTAACTAGATATCATGAGCAGGGTGGGCTGTGGCAGCTAGAGCCCTCAAGTCCCCACACCACACATCTCCTCCTGAGCGTTACCCTAGAGGCTAAATTTAGCACAGACAGTGTGAGAGGAAGGGACAGGCAGACAGACAGACAAAGAGAGAGAGAGAGAGAGAGAGAGAGAGAGAGAGAGAGAAGGCAAAGGCGGGAGTCCGTTAGGAATTAGTGGGCCGACTCCACTTCACCCGAATCAACAGCAGCTGAGGGCAGGGATTTTCCTCGCGTGAAATCAGATATGCAGCTTGACTCTGGTGCCTGGTTGACTCTGGAAAAAGAAACAGCACCCCACCAACCCCACACCCCACACCCCGAAATGAGAAGAGAAAATTCAACTGCAGAAATGTGTTTTTAAAAAGTAGTATAGAGGGGCCCATGGAAATGGCACAGGAACCATTTTTTTTGTAGATGAAAACGGACCTACTTTTCGAGACATAGGGAAAAGACATTTGAACAACACTGTGGCACGCAAGTTTGGCATTCTCCCCCCTCAGGGCTGTGGCGTGCAAATGCTTGCTGTTTCACAAATACAAGCTCTCTTTTCTCTGCCATCCAAATCCACATTTTACACTTGCAGTCATGTGGGCACGTTGGACCCATAAAAGCCACATGCAGACAAACAAATAACCATGGACTGAGGTGTGTGTAAGTGTACGAGTATGTGTACAAGCAGCAGGTGTGCAGGGCACACTGTATACCAACAACAGTTATGAGAAACTATCCCCAAACGTTGTGCTGTACAACTTGGTGAAGGGCGTTTACAGCCACGGAGTGTTTCAGCCTGGCAGCTGGCCATCTTACTGTCTTTATAAATGTGTGTCACAAGTGCAGAGACATGACATGCATAACCTGCCGGGCAAGTGTTTCATTTTCACACCTCCATAGCAGAATCAAATGTAACTACCTAAAAGTTTCTTCAACGGTTCAACCCCCCAAAAAGTAAAATCTGAACCAAGAGATTTACAAGACTAAACACAAAAGGGTTTGTGGACATGGCGCCACTTCATTTTTCTATGGTTGAAAAAAAAAAAAAAAAGAGATGATGACATTACATCACATAATTTTGCCTACACTGAGGTTTAAAATAAAATTCCAGTTTGGCAGGTGGCAGGTAACAGCAGGCAGCGTTCAAACAGTAAACAGTCTAAGGGATCATTTACACGAAAACAGTTTTAGGATGAAAAGCAAAAGTATTGCTGTTTTGGCCTCGTTTACACTAAAACAACATTTCAGCCGACCTAAAACACAACTTTTCTGAATGCCCTCCAGAGGGGAATTTTTCCAAGACGCTGCAGCTTCCGTAGCCGTGTAAACGACAAGATGGAGTTTTCAGTGGAAATATTGACGTCATGCTCCGTTTTGCGCATTCCACTTTTTTTGTGGGGACTTTTAATCGCAATGTTTCAGTGGCGAACTTATGGGTTCTGCTTGTGCTGCTAAATCTGCCGACTGCCTTTCAATAAAATGTGCATCTGTTGCTCCTCTCCTACATTTAGATAAGACGCCTTCAGTATATACACAAGATGATCAGCCCACCTCTTTTTCAGTGGCTGGCTAACAAATGACTTTACAGATATTTCGCCACCTAGAGGCCTGGCATGCATACTACAGTATTTTCAGTCCCTCAGCATTTCCGTGCAAACGCAGGGGTTTTTTTCTCTGTGTTTTTTTGCATTTTCAAGTGAAATGCTGTAAAATGTTGTCATGAAAACAGGGCATAAGATCTGATGTGCGGGATGTTATAGGAGTCGAGGATACTCCTCGGTGAAGTGTGTAGGTGAAAGATGTCTGACTTCAGGGGCCAGCCTGGTGACAGCAGCAACCTAAAATCCCAAAGATGCGAACTGCCAAGTTAAAGTTGAACCTTTCTGCAGCATTTCTATTTACATTTATGTCTGCTGCTAAAGTTAGTGAGAGTGCAGTGAAATTCAAGTCCACGCAGCTGCTTTCACACTGTTACCTGTGAGATTACACAAGGCAGTTTACTCTGACAGGTCTTGGACTGTGATTCACATTAGTTTAAGGGATATCCACACATACCCCCACCCCTACCCCTCCTCCCATCCCCCTTTGCATTCTCCTTCCCTGTCTGCTTTTGATTGTGACCGTCTGCCTCTGTCACAAAAGTATGATTTATGATGAGTTGCACAACGACACAACAAGCCGCCTGTTTATACAAAGCACCCTTCAGCACTGACAATGCCTCTTTTCATTGCTCTGCCAAAGATAGAATTCAGTGCTTTGCCTTTCTTTAAAAAGAAGCTAAAAGGGTCCTGGTAAGGGGGCCTCTTCTTAACTCCAGTCTTGTGCACGGGGCTGTGGGCTGATGCGCTGTCAGTGTCTGATGACTGTTAGAAGCAAGAAAATCTATCAGGTCATTATTTTGAGCAATTATTTCCATGGACAGGAGTATCACAGGGAATTTGAGCTCAGAACTGTGGGTTTGGGGAAGTTTTCTGTCCTGGAGGTAATTTTTTAAAATTACAGAACTGTCTGAGCTTGGTGGTTTGTTACCATCATTCTTATTCAGGCGAAATGTTGTCTTTTAACAAGTTTCTTTCTTGTTTCTGCCAACAGCTACAACAGAACTCTTCCAACAGCGGACCACCTTCCCGTCTCTCTCACCACTGACTGACCCTCGCTTCTCAGACCCACGGATGCACTATCCCGGGGCCTTTCCCTACTCCGCTAACACCTCCAGCACTGGCATCAGTGGCCTCAGTATGTCAGCCTCCTCCAGATACCACACCTACCTGCCACCCCCCTACTCAAACAACCAAAGCCAGAACTTCCAGTCCAACTCCTACCTGTATTACGGCACGGGCTCAGGGTCCTACCAATTTTCCATGGTGGCACCAGGAAACACAGGGGGTGAGCGCTCCCCCACCCGCCTGCTGTCCTGCTCTGGGGCTGGCGGTACCGGAGGGACCAACAGTCTGATGAACCCAGGCTTAAACACCCAAAGTGAGGGTGTAGAGGCTGACGGTAGCCACAGCAATTCCCCTACTGCCATGAGTGCTTCAGGCCGTTTGGATGAGTCGGTTTGGAGGCCTTACTGACTGACAGACAGCCAAACAATCAGAGGGTGAGGGGGAAAACCTAATGATCACAAAGAACATAGAAGATGAACACTGAAAGTTAAAAAAAGAGAAATTGTGCATGTTTGTCTTTTATTTCTCCAGCACTCGCTTTGAAGACTTTTATGCTCATTACCAACTCTCTCAAGAATTCTGCATATTCTGTAAATACTTGGTAAGCTCCTGCACTGCTCCTCATGTATTCTAAGATGACTATAAAAGCCATAGACATTAAGAAGATGTTCCACCAAAGCAACAAATAGACATGAAGCCAAAGTAACGACTCAGAGTCCCTTGTCTGGTGTACAGAGAGAAAAAGACTGGATGTGTGATACGCCAGAAAGGCCACTGAAAAAAACACACTGACTTTTATCAACCAGACCTTGAAAATCAATCCAACTCACTTAGAGGTTGGAGAAGGGCAGTTGGACTGGATGTTTGCTCACTAAAGACCGCGTAGTGCAGACATCCTTCCAAAGCATGGCTACGCTGCCGTGGAAATCGTGTCTTTTAAGCTTTAATTTCTGTAAAACATCAAATAGAGAGAAAAAAATAAGAAAAAACATCTGCAGTTGCATCCAGGGTAGTTTCTTGTACTTCCAGTACATATGCGGTACCTATTACCTTGTTTATAATCTAAATAGATTCAGCTTTTGGTGCTATGGTGAGCAGTGGATGCTTCAGTACAAGTGCTGCATGTTAGAAAGTAAAGCATTTTATCTTTTTGGACTCACAGATTTAAGAAATGGATTCTCCACTGCTGTGTCACCAGTGTATAGAGTTTCAACAGGACAATGGCTGGCATTTTTAAGATGTTTAAAAGCTGAACACAGAGGGTTGATTATTTGATTTGTTTTCTTCCTGCAGGAATATTTCAATCCTGCTGTGTTAACTTTTTACTTTTTTCTTAAGTTTCTTATTTGAGTCCCTTTTCTTGAAAGTCCTGGTGAGTCGTTTTGAAACTCGATGACACATTTTACTTTTGATATTTATTTGAGCCAAATTTTGAGGAAATGCGTGCATATACCCAAAGTCCTTAAGCATTTCTCTCTACCTTTCCTTTTAATATACAATAAACAGTGTATACCATATTTTGTTGTTAAGTATAAATTTGGATTTTGTGTAATATATTGCCTCTAAATTATAAAAAACTTTTAATGTAATTATTTTGTCTTCTAATGTAGCTTTGATGCACTAAATCTTTTAAATTTCTTATGAACCATGCCAACAGATTATGTAAAATAGATGGTGTTTTCAGAGCAGTAGTCATTTAAACTATTTCTAAGTTGCCTTCCATCGCTAAAAAAAGCCATTTGCTTGTTGTTGTTTTCTGTTTTGTTTTTGTTTTGCTTTTTTTTGCACTATGAATGAACTGTTTTCTCAGAGTTAAGAATGAACAGTTGTTGAAAACTTCTTTTTTCAATATCTGTTCAAATTTTGAACATTCATTAAAATAGACGTCCTAAACAAACTAAAGTTGTTCCTTAAACAATTCTCCCTCAAGAATTTTATTCCTTCACCCATAACACACCAATCTGGAAATCTCATGACACACACACTCACATGCATTCCTGCATCATCGATGTGCGTTTAAATATCCCCTATCTGGAAGTCCTACCTCTGCGTTTATACATGTGAGCTTCTTCTCCTGGGGGAGGAAGGACAGAGGGACGAGGGAGGGAAGTTAAGGCGTGGGTCTGCGGTGTCTTCTTACCAACACCAAGGGCAGTTACACTCCAGGAAAAATCCCTAGTTGTGAACAGGTTCTTTTGTTTTGGATAATCTGTGAGTGCTTTGAAGCCTTTGCGGCCTGAGACTGATCATGACTGATCACCAGTGCCAGGGGCCATGGTTCTGCCAAAAAACTAATACACAGATACTGATCACTCAGGTATGAGCTGTATTAAGGTTAGTACAGCAGGTATTAACGGGCTCCCGTATAAGTAAGCAAAGGTATGAGGTAGTCACCAAAGTAAACAGTAATTCACAGTAATCTTGCATTTACAGCTCAGGTACGAATAATTCACTCAAGGGGTTTTGTTGATCAAAAATAATGTCCCTCAGCCTTACTTCTTATTTGGTAACGATACTGCATTCTTCTTTTCTTTTTGTTTTGAAGGAATAGCATGTTTCCCTGCTCATGCCACTGGAGCCTTTATTAGTAAGAGGACCCGACCTTACTTAGGGTAAAAATATAGCAGCTTGGGTAACCACATGTGATTTTTTGCCCCGAGTGTGTGTGGGTTTTTTTTTTTTTTTATATATTTTTTATTTTTCAAAAGAAAACCAAAGATCATTACAACAGCCTGTAATACAGTCATGATGTCAATGCTGGGAGTGTAGCACATTAGTCCTGTCTTGACTAAACATTCTTTATGCAAAACTTGGAAGCCAAAGTGTACAAGTAACTTTTATCATTTATTGAATTAAAGAGCACAATGTTACATTTTCTCTTCTTTAATTTTATTTTTTTTTTCTTAACAAGGTTTTTTTTTGTTAACATATATCAAAATGTTAATCCATCTGGTTCTTTCTATTTTTCTTATGCTCAAAGCATGTAAACCTGATATTGATATGTTAATTTAAGATCTCATCTATGTATGTAATGTTGTTCATGCTTCCATATTGAGTGCTTGTAAAGTTTGCAAAAAATGTAGTTTTTGATCATTTTAATTAAAAAAAACGTCTCATTTGTTTGTCTGGTGAACAGCCGTTTATTTATTAGATTTTAATTAAAGATTTTCCAGGAGAAAGTTTAATCATTTATTATTTTCTTCTCAGCTCTAGATGTGCCACCTGCTTGCTTGAGAAAATCCCACCTACATTAGATTTAAGATCAACATTTATTAGCCACATTTTTATTTTACATTATTCCCTCAAGGATAAAAATAATTTAATTTCATGAGAGTTCTCTGATTTCAGGGTCAACGCCTGAAAGTCTGGATTGTTTTTTTTTTATAGTCTAACAAGAGGAGGCGCTGAAAATATTTTACATGAATTTGAAGGGTATGACTCAACACTAGAGAGCCAAATCCCATCACATCAGCTGACATATGAGAGGAAAGAAAACACCATAACTGTTCATAATTTTATACTCACACATTCTAATCTAGATATTTCTACACTCCTGACATTTTCTTTATCCTCAAACAGAGAATGCCTTATATCCCATTCCTTCCATCACATAACCCTCTGACCAATAACCTCTTTAAATAATTATCGTCTTCACCTGTAATAGCAAGACTCTTACTGGCAATTACCCGCACTTCTCATAGGTTTAAAAATGCCTCAGCTGTCAACACTGTGGAACCCAGAGAGTAAATAAAGCACAGCTCTGGAATCCAACACCACCCTGGTAGACTCCATGTTAGCACATGCAGGTTGTCGCTTGTTAAAAACAATGCAGGAGAAGTTTGGAATTTCAACCGTGTTTTTTTTTTTTTTTTTTATGAGCTAAGTGGTTGTTAATTTATGCAATACTAATAGCATCTGTTTGGCTCATTTGAAGCCAATAACAAAATTAAAAAATTTGAGATGCTACCTTGTGGGGTGGTCTGATATCAGACGCCTCATGTGGTTAACCTGAAATACAGTACTCACATTAATCACTCCAAAACAAATGCCATCTGTTAATGCATCGTGAAAGGGCTTTTGCTTCTTGATCGTTTTGTTTTTCTCCTTCATGTTATTCACTCATTTATTTCAATTTTTATAGTCTCCTGTATCAGTAACCATTTCTTGCCTCTTTTATCTTTCCTTCTCTTTAAATTCTTTCTTTTGTCCATGTGGCTCCTGCTGTGTCTGCATCAGGCTTTCTTTTTGGGCAGTTTTGGCAGGGCAACAAGCAACAGGTCACACACAGTCTTGATATGCAGTGTATTTAATTAACTTGTCACAACAAAGCATTTCCAATCACGCACAGACACACACACACATACACACAGCTACACATAAAATCCCCCCACTGACAGATCTAACACCCCCCCCCACATACACATTTTGAGCACCACTTCAGAGTGTGAGCACATGACAGATCAGCACCGTCTGAAACATTCCCAAATATCTCCTCCAGGTCTCATCAGAGAGCTGCTCTCTGAGCTGCTTCTCCTCACCATTCAGGAAGCACAAAAGAAAAGATGATAAGCTTTCAATTAGACCAGGCTCAGGGGAATTTTCCAGCTGTCTTCACACACTCTGAGATACCCAACTCGAGTGCACATGTGGGGTGCAGAGGAGCTCTCATCTGGTGCTTTGGTGTCTTTGTCATGGAGGTACAAGAGTGGAGCTGTTTTTTCAATCTTTCCTCTGTTCTGCTATGCTTTTCTTGTTCGGAAATTGGTAACTCTTGGGGAGAGAGGGAAAACTTTTTTCCTGGATGGGGCTCCTAGTCTGGATCTAATTGTAGTCAAAAGAATGATGAATTAGTTCACAAGAAAGCACAGAAAATTGCTTTTTAAGTGGATGAAATATTAAGAGAAAAGAAAGAATGAGCATGATTGTCACAGGAAAAAAGAAAACTAAAGACAAAGAAAATCACTGATGAAAAAAAATCTTTGTTTGGTAAATCATTTTCTTTATAAACAGTGTCTTTTGTTCTTTTCTTGCAACAAAATTGAGCATTGTCCTTTGCAGAGCTTTAGCTTAAGATCTCAAGATTAAAGCACTATTTATAAATTCAAATGAAAGGCAGACAGAGGGAAAGATGCAGGAATCAGAGAAAAACTTTAAAAAAAAAATAAAAGAAGGAAGAGAGGGAGTGTTTTGGAAAGAGCACAGAATCGTTAAAAGCCTCTCATTTCTCATGAGCACAGTATCTTGTATCGCCTCTGCGGTACCTGCATACGAAACACATTAGGGCCTCTTCTGTGGCTGCTGACCTCTCCTCCCCCGAACCCGTGAGAAGGAGCGGGATAGAACCGGCTTGGTTTGAACGCCTGGTACATGACCAGAAGTCTATTTTCTAACCAAGCTGGTGGTGGGAACAGAGGCTGCCGTCCAAACTCAGGGTTCCCACAGATTGACCAAGAAACACAGGGGCCAGGGGCTAAGAAACCGCGAGAGCTGTGATGCAACTGTTCTCACACTGGTGGCTAGCACTGATTTGCTTACAGGGAGCAGGATACTGAGAGAGAGAAGGAGGAGGAGAGAGAGTGCTCTTCCAATATGGAGGGATCCCAGTGAAGGTAGTTTCTCATCCATGTTCGGTCTTTGGAGACCTCTCTTTTGCGATATAACAAGTTGATCTCAGTTCCCACAGTGGACTACCTCTCTATGGGGTTAGACACTGTTCCCATTAAGAACAGGAGTACGTCTGAAAGCTTAGAAGAGACATTTGTTGTCACAGCATTTTTTTGATACAGTTTTGTCCTGAGTTTGTAGTGGCAACTCCTTAGATTAATCTGATAATGGTACTGTATCACATGATGTCAGGTAATCAGGTGAACACCAAACTCTGGAGTAAGAAGTAAAAGAGGATTCCAAGTCAAAGAACTATATTACATCAAAATGACTTTTTTTTTAGATCAGTGATTGTAAACAAAAAAGGTTTTATGTCGACTGCACTCATAACTGGCTGTTAACAAATAAAGAACTAACAGGCTCATCTTTCTGACCCAAAGTCAATTTGAAAAAATCTGATAAAGTAATGTTCTGACAAAAGTCAAACTAATTTACCAAGATATCAATCTCCATTTCCAGTTCCTTAACTCCTAGGTTTTGAGCTGTTTATACAAGCTGTGTGAATCCCTTTTTAGTTTTATTTTGTTGGTGGTATAAAATGATGAATCTTTAAGGTCGTGTATTGATTCTAAGAAATCATGAACTTATTTTTCTACATGTTGGGAGTCTAACAACATCCTTGATACTCAAAACACAAGAAGTGTTGGACAACTCTTGGGTAATTCTTACCACTATACGGGCGACTGTGGTAGAGTTGTCGTCTCTCAATCGTAAGGTCGAGGGTTCGATTCCCAGCTCCTGCAATCACATGCCGAAGTGTCCTTGAGCAAGACACTGAACCCCCATTGCTCCCACTGTTGGTCAGTGGTGTATGAATTGGTATGAATGTGTTAGTCAAAAAAATGATGGTCTACAATAGATCATTCTACCATCAGTGTGTGAATGTGGTGTGGATGATGTGTGAATGTAACTAGCAGTGTAAAGCGCTTTGAGTGGTCAGAACGACTATGACTAAGTGCTATATAAGTACTGGTCCTATGGACAACAGGGAAGATCCTGGCTAACTGGACTTGGAGCCCATGGATGATGGGAGTACCAAGCACCTTTGGGGAGAACATAGCAAGTAATAAGGGATAGAACTGGGTTAAGGATTCAAGGGCAGGAGATGTTTTTGTTGATGCTTCATAAGCAAGCAACAGCGTATTTAATTGAATGCAAGCAGCAACTCGAAGAAATAACGAGAAGGAAGCATTGAAGAGAAATGTTCAGCAGAGCGTCATGTTGTGCTGTTAGTGAAGGATCAGACACCCACCTGTGTCTGGGTCATCTTTGAATGTGCACACAGGGAGTGCAGCCAGTAAGGAGTTACAAAAAGCCAGTCCCAGGAGACAAGATTAATTCAGCAGTCACGTTTTATTACAGACAGATTCACAGTCTTTGAAAGTAATAATTAATTGAGAGGAGTAAAATTTCAAGTGGTGGACCAACATGTGTACCCTGTGCTGTTGCAGTACTGTCAGACACTCTTCTGCAAAAACCTCAGAGAAAATAAATTCTGTGTTGTACTTTTTTGTAGACATTTTTAATGTGATCTTGCCAAAACAACAAACTAGCAAAAATCACACCCCAGCACTTACACTACTCACTACAACTTAGGAAAATTGTGAGGTCCTCAGTGGATTTAATACATAAGGTGTTTGTTTCACTTCAGTGATTTTTGGGATAGGGAGACATTTGTATTAGAGTGATAGACACACCTCATTTTGTGTTTTCTATGAGCTATATAAAAAGGCATACAAGGGTTTCCAGACAAACTATTCCCAAACAACTCCACCATTTGGCTTGAAACCAGACGACCGTTGCAGGTGACTCCACTGACACCAAGACATCACCGTGATTGTTTGCAGTGGGCACAAGACCATGTGACCTGGACAATGCAGCAGTGGTCTATCCGGGTCACCTTGCATAGAAATTATGGTCCTCAGTGTTTCTAGAGAAGGCAAGGTGAGCGATACGTCGAGGTCAACATGGTCCCTAGGGTGGGCTTTGGTGGAGGAGGTGAAATAGTCTGGGCAGGCATCACCAGTCAGCACAAAACAGATTTGGTGATTGTAGATGGCTCAGTCACTGCACGTTCTTACCTCAGAGACATCATAGAATCATCATCATCCCCAATTCCACCAGCACACCCCCAACTTTCTGTTCATGGATGATAATGCTCCACCACATCGTGCCAGAATTGTCACAGCTCGACCTCAGGAAGTCAGAGTGCCTCATATGGTATGGCCAGCAATGTCCCCTGACCTGAACTCCATAGAGTATATCAACATCATGAGGCTGGTGAGGAGCACGAGACGTCGCTGTCAAGCTGTCATTGAGGCAAATGCTGGGAACACCTGCTTCTGACTTTGTCAATTTTGGTTATTTGGGGCTATCTTAATTATTGTCTAAAATGTTGGTGTAAGAAATATTGAACTAATGAAAATGGTGTTTCTTCTCATTCATTAATAGTAATATTAAAGGGAACAATACTTATTTTATTAAAATTCAGACCAAATAGGAAAAACATTCATGTAAATAACAATATCCCTTACTTATTGTGAGTAGTGTACAATAAGACACTTAATTTTTTTCATGGTTAATTGCTTGCTTTCTACTATGACTTGAGATAGTTCTATAATTACATTTCCTAAAACCTCTTCCTGAATCTACATTTAAATGTCAGCAAATACGGAAAAGGAAAGGGCAACAAGACAAAAAAAACTTCCTTATTAAGGAGATTACCCCACATGTAAGTGAGTCAGATAAAGGGCTTGATGCATTCATAAAAAGAAAACCAATGGACAGCTACATGGTGGACCTGTGGCTAAGACACTGGTTAGGGGGCATTATGGCCACGACCACAACAGCTAACTTTCTTAAAGTTGTACCAACGGATTAGATTAAAATTCTTGTCATTGCACAGTGACCACTGCTTTCTGTATTTAACCAATCTGACCTTAATTTGATCAGTTTGTGAGTAATGGACAGTAAAGATTTTTACTATTTTAGCTACTATTTGTTGACTGGAATAAAATGACATGTTTATCAAAGTTTAATTTAGACCTTTCATTGCACTTTACAAGGAGGACGAACCATGTTGTTCTAAAAAGGTCAGGCAATTCCCCCAAACAATACTACTTGTTTCCCATAAAAATTCATGAGAACTGACACAATCTTTTTTTTTCTCACAGAAAAAGATTGAAATAATGATCTGTACATGCAAACACTGCTTCCTCCATAAAACAGGAAATGAACATACACACACTCACACACTTTCACGAGAAACTCAAACCACACACACTGTAGCTCTTTGCCAGGCCTACCCCCATGACAGTGGGGTCTAAAATGTGTGTGTGTGTGTGTGTGTGGGGGGGGGGGGGGGGGGGGGGGGGGGGGTTAAGATGAGGAGAAGAAACAGGGATCCCTGTGGACCAGGTCTGTGTTCACTTCCTGCTCAAGCAGGGGAACGCTTTGTATTGGCAGTTCACATACACACACTATCTGTCTCTAACTCTTACTTTTATCCATGTCTGAAAGTCACTTCTGTAAAATGAGGAGATTGGCTTGAGTATGTTTTGGATCATGTGGAAACATTAAAAGTCATTAAAAGCCAATCATCTCTCCCTTGCTTGTGCTTCATTTACTACTTTGGAGCAAAGTCAGAGAAAAATCCTGCTTCTGGTCAGTCTGAAAGACTTCCTGTTCTCGAGCTGACCATCCATAGAGATGACTTTAGTCAGTATGAACTTACACAAAGCTTGTTCCGAAGCAAGTGAAGCCCTGCAGACCTCTGTATCACATTAACTACTGTGAGAACAATAACATTAGAGTCACCTTTTTCATCCTCTTAAGTGTCAGATATTAATATGAGCTTCAAAACCATGTCTTCATCACTCTTATAACATCACTCCCTACCAAACAGTTTTATTGATGTTGCTATTTTGGCACTTTGGTCGTCAGCAAGACTTCAAAGGCAAGTCTGAATAAATCAGGATCCTTCTGACATCCAATAAAGTGTCAGCTATTGTTATTCTTCGACAGGTGAGGTGATTTGAAGCCAACGTCTTGATGTTCCGATTTCTAGTTTGTCCTGTGTGTGTGTGTGTGTGTGTGTGTGTGTGTGTGTGTGTGTGTGTGTGTGTGTGTGTGTGTGTGTGTGTGTGTATGTGTGTGTGTGTGTGTGTGTGTGTGTGTGTGTGGCAGCATGGCAGAGTCACACACCCCCACGTCTGGCAATGGCTGCCCCGCAGGCCTCTGCTTACCAGTTCCCATGGTTCCATGGTTCCACTCTAGTGCTGTAGACTTCCTCAGGGGACACCTCCCACTCACTGGTTTGTTTTCATCCTTAATGGGTGATCATCTTTCACTCTTTATGATGTGTGCATGTGAAGGCGTGAAGTAAACGCTTTTTTGTGTTTGTGTTTATACACTTCCAATTCCAACGAAGTTGGGAGGTTGTGTAAAACATAACCGAAAACAGGATACAGTGATTATTTTTAAATCCTGTTTAACTCATATGCTATCAAATACACTACAAAGACTAAACATTTATCGTTCAAACTAATAAACTTTATTTTTTTTCAAATATTCACTTTTTTTTAAAATTTGATGTCTTTGGTCCAATAGGTGGCATGTTTACGACAACTATTAGGGTTGTATGTGAATGTTTTCTTGCATGCACCTACAGGAACAAAGACATATTATCATGCTTAATCTGTGTGTGTGTGTGTGTGTGTGTGTGTGTGTGTGTGTGTGTGTGTGTGTGTGTGTGTGTGTGTGTGTGTGTGTGTGTGTGCACATACAACGACCACATTCATACAGTAAAATGCCTTGTGTTCTAGTTTACAGACACCAGACACCTTTATTTCTTCTGTTTTTGTTTTGCCCAAAAGGCAGAGAGAAGATGAAAGGAGATGATGGCAGAAATATATCTATGATTGTTGGGAGATGTCAGTTATGGAGTATACATATCAGAAATAATTGCTCTTAAATGCTGAAATATACCAGCCAAATAACCTGTTGAACAAAGTGGGCTTGTGGTAATGAGGGGTTTTTCCATAGATGACTGTGAGGAGGAGGATCAGAGAGCAAAGAGATGGATAGAGAGAAGGAGAGGTGAAAATGAATAGATGCATCAGATCAGAGAGTGGTAATAAAGCTACTGATCCTGTATCAGGATCAGGCCTATGGACTCGAACAGTCTGGCCAAAGGACCATGTAGTTTTATATGAAACCTCATTTGAGCCATACAGGTGTTTGTCCTTTATGAGAGGCTTTAAACTGTACCTCAGTGGGGACTGTAGGAGTAGAGTGAGCCAAGGAGAATTTGAACTGTGGGACATCTTGGTGTACTCTGCCACTTTACGAGGTGCAGAATTATGGCAGGCCATTCACCGAACAGCATGGCAGACCTGAATATAAACACAGGCAGTCTAAAAAACATCCATCGAACGGGGAGCCACCATGGAGCAAATTCATCAGTCCTACTCACAAAGGCAGATATGGAAATTAATCATTAAGAACAAAGAAGGAATTAGTCCTTTTTGATGAGTGTGCTGAGGAAGGGCTGTACATAGATGTACTTTTTGCCTCATTAATAAAAAAAGATCATGCTTGATTGTGTTTGCCTTAAATCAAAACAAGATCTCTCCTTTTGTTGAGAATGACCATGCTAATGCCAAACATTTTCCCAAAGAGCAGCCCCACAGTTTTCTTTTTGTGGGTTTCAGAAATGCCTCCGGCCCAGCTCCAATTTTCTTTAAACACAACCGTAATTGGTTTGATTTCCTACCTCTGGCTTGATGCAGAGGCGGGATGGGGTAAAAAGCATTACAAGGAGCAAGACCGCAAGGCAAACGGGACCCAGCCCACAGCAAGCAACCTTGCTCGGGGGTTGCAGGACAGTTTGGACTTCTTTATGCGGCAACATTATTTCCCAGTTAAAAGGTCGTTTATGGGCAGATCATGGAGACCCATTGGTGGACAAAATCAGAAAATTAGCACTGAAGAAGCACTTCAGCACACTCAGAGTAGAAGCATTCAAAAAATCCTGTGACTGATACCTAAATGTGATTGAATCATTAGCGTTCACACATCATAACTGAATTCAAATTTTACTACTTCTGTCTCACACATCTATCACCCCCTGCCAACAAATCTTGCAACATTATCACAAAGGCGTTTCAGTCTACAAATCAAAACCAGTCTCCAACAAAAAGTCTTTCCTTTGCAATTTCTCCTGCAGGCAGACAGAAAGGAGTATGAGCGTGCTGCTCATCAGGCAGGCGTGAGTAATCAAATAGGAAATAAGACGTAGCGTCTGGGAGAGGCCAAGCGGGAACCTACTGATCTGCAGCCAGCTCATTGTTCTCCTCTTTTATTGTTCCTTGCTTGGTTGGCAAACTGAGAAGTAGCCGGCCGATGCAAAACCAGTTTAGATAAGTCCAGGTATTGATGAGAGCTTTATGTGGCCATAAGAGGCAAGGCTTTAACCCTTTTGATAACATGCTCCAGGAAATAGATTTAGATTAAATAGAAACAAATAACAACAAATAAAACTATGATGAGATTCAGCTTTTTATGGCATATTCTCAAATTGGGTCTGATCCACTCTATCTTCTGAAACTAGAAACTGGGATTTTAAACCACTTGGAGGCTTTGATTGGAGGTCAAAGTAGTTTTTGGTTAATCTGTATCTCAGGTAGTCTTGGGTAGAGCAGGTGTTGATAAAATCAAAAACCATCCAAAGACACCCAGAGCAAGTCCTGCGTGGTGAGTCCAGGGCCGAAAACAACCTGCAACTACAAGACGAAGGGACAGGAGAGGAGTTTGTCTCCTGCATTATGGGAGAAAAAAACAAACTAACACACTTCCAACCAAAGCAAGACTCTGGCATATGTGGTCCAACCACAAGAGAAAAAGACCCTGGTGGCTTCCGTAGCATGAGCGCTGGTGCAGAGAGAACCCAGGGATGCTTCCAAAAATGGCATGAGTGCATGCAATACACACAAAATGAGACTTTCCCGTCAAACGACAGTCATCTTGGTGGAAAAATATTGTAACCCATGCATTCATTTGTAACTTTGAGGGAATGCAAGGACGCCGAAGAAATGAAGACACACTGGCATTCAGGAAACAAACCACATAATACTCATAAAGCATAAGGGCCTCGTTTGAAAAAACAGGTCAATACATCAGCTCACTGAATCGTACATCAGACATAGACTGGAAGAAAAGAGAGGAAGAAGATCAGAAGTTTGCTATCAAGGTTGTAAATGAAATCCAGAATGTAATCCAAAGTTATTTTTATGTGGAGGAGCTTGAATGTTACGAGTACTTTTATGATGTTTGAGGCCCTCCGGTCTGTTACCCTAACAATGCCTTAAATCTGTTGAGCCTTTTCCTCTGTTTTGATCCATTGGTCTCTCCTCTTGAAGTGAACCTTAAAAGATCCAGAACTTCTTGGCAATTCTTTGTAAGTTTTTTTTTTCTTTATTTTTCTTTCTTTTTCGGACTGAGACAGTGGTTTTACTGCAAAAGAAAGTCTCAAGACATTGCGTGTTTATGGGGTGAGTGAGCCACAGCTCTCACTGTTCAATCCCACAAAGTCCCCAAAGTGGAAGCTAATCCAGCTCAGGGCCTTAGTAAAAAAAAAAACTGCAGCCACAAAAAAAAAAAAAAAAAAAAAAAAAAAAAAAAAAAGAAAAAAAAAAAGAAAAAGAAAAAACATTCAAAAATGACGACAACTGTGTGATCACAACTTGTGTGTTCCCCGGATGAGCTGAAAGGCTGAAGAAATAACACTGACTGTCTAATAAATGCTTAAAGCATTTTGACAAGGCCTTTTGTTACTTACTTAAACCACGCTGCCAGCAACAACCTAATGGAAGTCTAAAAGCTATTAGGATAGAGGGCTTAGCCAACACAAACTGTGCACACAGGCTGGATAGGAGCAGCTAAGGGCAATCAATATCTTCCTTCGTTCTTCTCCTTTATTGTAAAAGCATAATATCAGGACATTCACAACGGCTGCTTCTGAGTAAAGTAGAGTTTTTAACACCAGGGGAAAAAAAAAAAAAAAACAGGATGAAGGGTAAGTTCGTGAGGCCCTTCACCTTGACTAACTGCCTTTTGTTTGATACTTTCTGCTGCACATTTTCGAATAAATTCAGGGATCTTGTTTGTGTATCTCATCTGCCTCTGACAACAGTTTCAAGTATTTCATCAAAACAAGAGAAGCCATACTGTCGGTAGGGTCACGTGGTTTTAGTCTGTTGTCATTTCACCATGGCGATGCGGCAGGGAGGAGCAAGCTGGGGTGTTTCTCTCAAAGAGGCCTGGCCTGCCTTTGCAGTGGCTGGCATAAAAAGAAAGCCTGGGAGCTGAAAATGGATGGCAGGGCCAAAACTTCAAAGACCTTGTCTCTCCCCCTACATGTGCTATATGGTTCTCAAAGGGAACCTGCTAGCTCACTTTGAACAAAGACATTCACACACACACCGTCTCTTTTGAAGACACACACCTGGGATTATTAGCACACCCAACAGACATTTCCTGATTACTTTGAGTACGATCGACAGGAGTATGTTTCAGATATAAAAAACACGCGTAGACACTTAGAAAAGCTCACACGCACCAGCAGACATGACAATAACTCACTACATGCCAGACAGGCAGATATTTGCTGCAGGCTCTGACACACTAAGACAACAAAAAACTGCAAGGTACATTTTCCTCTCTGTAAAGCAAAGGTGGGGTGTGGCTGCTGACAGGGCAAAGTCTTTTATGTCTAATAGTTTTTCCGTCACAGACAAAATAAAACAGGCCACTATTGTAGTCTTATAAAGAGACTAAACAGCCTGACAAAGGCCTCAGGAAGCATGAAATACCTGACGTCACAAAGTGCCTTTTAAGACCATAGCTGATGAGGACTCAGAGTTCCTCTTTTTCTCTTTAAAACCACTTACTTTAAGACCTCACATCTTCCTTTATCCCCTGACTCTCTCACACAAACACATAAGACCTCTGTTATGCTTCCCGTGAAAAAGTGCTGACCATGTAGAGGAGATAAGAACATCCCCCAGGATACTAGTCGAAGTCAGATTTGAAAGCCCCCTCTCCCCCTACGCTCACTGTAAGCTGAGTACCCTCTAGCGGTGATAACACAGAATAACATGTGTCCTCTTGATTTTTTATGTGCACCCTCACTGTGCCTCTTTACCAGTCAACAGCCGCGGTTACCGCAGCTTTACCTCAGGGTGTGACTGCAAGACCCAGATGGGGGTGAGTGGCAAGCATGGGAAGGGGGTGAGACAGCTTTTTGTGGGACGCCCAAGGGGATACACCACAGTCCCGTATCTCCCCACCACAGTAGCCACTGAGCCCTGGAGAGAGAAAGCCACCCCACCACATTTTAATGAGGGTTAAAATAAACAATATGGACACACAGAACCCACCCTGACTGGTTGACTGCGGGCACTGCAGTGGCAAAGATAAGCTGGGCTGTAACTTTGTGGTCTAAGAGCTGATGAAATGGCTGATGCCACAAGATAATCTACTATGAATTCCTTTTGGTAAAATTAGACCATAACTGTTCAAAGATGGAGAGACAGGATTTGTCACAGAGGAAGCATGCACCCAGATATTCAAGAAGACAACTTCTTAAGAACGTAACACACTGAACTGCACAACAAACTGTGTCTGTTCCAAAGAGACAAGGAACACTGTCCATAATCAGTCACTGGAGTTTCACCCAGACAAAGATGGTCATTTTTAAGAACTTTGCGAATCTTTGGTTACCTTGATCCTGATGTGGTGTTTCTTCAAACAGGGGACCCTTAGGTGCATCCTTTTTTATGATTTGAGACTTATATAGTTTTAGTTTTAAATTCGGGCTTCCCTGGAGTGTCCCACTCTGCATTACTCTAAGTGTTTTGATATTTATTATCATCATTATTTCTCTGCTGTCAAAGCCTTTTTATTAGTCCATTTATGAATTATTTTTATCCAGGAGGAAAAAAAAACTTGATCTGTTGCCAAAAAAAGTAATGTATGGTGAGTCAGTGACAGATGCTCTCGCTACTTATTTGCAGAGCAGAAGTATTTATCATTGCGCAACTTGATGTCGACAGACTGTGAACAACAGACAGTACTGCTGAAGATGGAAGGAGCAGATAGAGTACTTTTCAAGCATCGTTGGGACTGTAGGTCTGTACACTTCACTGCTATCCAAACAACAACATTCTGTGTAGTCTGAGTTGGGTGGGCAGCTGGTAATTCTCTTATTCTGCTTGTATCTGGTAGAATTACGTTTCTGCAAATTGACCTCAATAAAATCCAGAGAAATGATGGTAAATAACTAATATTTTATAATACAGCTGTTAAATTTATTAGACAGCTGCACTGTGCAAACCTGTTGGAGGCCAAAGAGAAATGTAGCTTTCTAATTTCCAAGCTGGTTGTAAAAACAAGGAAGCTCGGCTTGAGCTTTAACCAGATAAAATGATGTGATTTGAATGACCCAACAACACGGGTCTAAGAGTGAACAGCAAGGTAAAAAGCAAAGGAAATACGACCCAAATCTATACAATTTTATTCATTTATTTCTGTCCTTTTCTTATGAATATCTTAATACAACAAAATATTAAAAACATAATTATCCAAATTGGCATGTTAGGAGAGAAAATAGTTTTTGACAAATGCTCTTTAGACACCGCTTTGTCGGTAGGGTGAGTACAAGTTTGTAAACAATTTTTGTGCTACCAACTTCTTTTCTCTCCAGGAAACATTTTTCCTGGAAAATCTTTCATTTGTTAAATGAAAGATTTTTCACTCTAAATGGAAATTTCTCCAAATCCTCCAGGTCTCGTTCAGTCAAGCTTCAGGCTTCTCGTGACTTATGTTTTAATTGATATGGTAGGCCTTGTGAGTTGGCTACACTGTCCTAAGAAAACCTCAACTCTCAAAGGGGATTTTAAAGTAATTCTTTTTCGTTTAAAACTATCAATAAAGCACAGACAATGTGTGTCGCTGGATTTAGGACATGTTGGGGAAAGTATCTGTTCATCTTAGTTTAATGTTGGAAAGTGTCTTATCTAGGATGTTTCAAGTATTCTTGCATTTTCTTTTTTTGTGCTACATTTTCTTGTGTTGTCAGTAAACACACTAAAGTAGTACAGCAACAGCTACATCAGCTACAGGTGTACACAGGCCATATGCAAAAACTGGGTTTCACACACTGTAGGTGCGAAACCCATTTGGGATATCACTGTGTACCCTTGAGCGAGCCGCTTTTCCAGAGTCAATATTTAGCCAGCTGCGTACATGGGTGTTGTGTAAAACCTGCAAACTGAACTGAGATTCGATGCCAGCTCCAAAAGGCTCCACTGAAGTAAATAAAAAAAAAAGAAAGAAAGAAGGAAATATATTAAATAAAGTTCACACTCAAAATTAACAGAAAGGTAAAATTATTGCATTCTATGACTCATGTTTGTGCCTTTTGAATGAACAAAAAAAAATTTCTCAAAACAACTGTGGCTTGAGCGTGTTCAGTGCATCTCTAGGTGGTTGGCGCCCTCTGATGGTGTGGTGTATATCTTACACACACACACACACACACACACACACACACACACACACACACACACACACACACACACAGATACACAAATTTGAGGAGTAATACTTGGCCCCTCACCTTCATAACCCAATTACACTAATCCACTCATCCTGCTTGTAATGATTGTGTGGTCTGAATGATAGCCAGCACTGATATGTCACCCTTTGCTCAAACACGTACAAAAACACACCCACACAGTCTGTCGCTGGTTGGGTCTGGCTGAATTTCCTCCATGTGAGTTACAAAGGGAGGCTTCAGCAGGACGGTAGGATTGACTGTGTGGGGCTGAAACCTGACTCTTTAATGATGTGAAAGCATCCAATAATTGTACGCCCCCAAACCTTTTTGATTTTTTTGGTTTTCTTGCAAAATTTTTGGCTGCAGTCTGCTCTGCAGAATAGACTTGTTTGCAGCCTCAGACAGCAGAGAATTGGCTGCAAAACATCATCAAGCTGACAGCCAGAGGGCATCTCCGGCTGGAGGTGGAGCCGACAGTGGGAGAGACACCCACATGAGACATTCCATGGAGATGGAGAGCTGTAAACAAACATGCTTTGGCCGAGGGGTTCTCAAACTTTTTCATACAAATGGCTTCCAAATAGATTTAATGAGGAATGCCAATGAGAACGAAAACAAATTGTGTTACGTCAACAAGACAGAGCTTTGTTGTTTGTTTGTTTTGAGACAGATAATCAAATTGAATGAAACTAAATATAGTAACACAACCAATTTCAAAATTGCTTCAAGCAATAGTAGTTTTGGTCTTCCCAATCTCCACGACCCCAGATCCCAACCCAACCCCAGATGGAGTTGGGGATCCCTCACAGCCCTGCAAGCTTCCACCTCTCTACAATTTTCTTTTATCAAAATCTATTTTCTCATTTACTTAAAAATTTCTAAGGCCATTGGAAAAGTCAATCACTATCATGTCAAACTTATAAAGCTTATTCATATATACTGTCCATGCTTAAGTAAGTTTTAATAAAGAGTAAGACGTGATGAAAGAACTTTTCCTAAAGAAGAGAAAAGAAGCGATGTTAAAAAAAAACTCATGCTGGATCCAATTAGCTGAAATACAGAGATTAAACACTAAAACTAAGTGGTTTCAGATTACAAATGAAAGCGAGCTCTGAGCCGCCCATTTTTTAAGTGTTGTTTTACAAATACATCCTGGCTTTTGTGTCTTACAAAATCATTTTCAGGTTTGGGTTTGCAGCAAGTCAAGAAATTATAATGTTCTTAGAGCAATAAGAGTCAGAATGCCAATTAGAAGTTTATTTTACTTCAGTTTAAAAAAAAAAAGCCATGAAATCATCTTTTTACACACTCATGTGGTAATGAAATGATCAACAAAAACCCTCCTGCAAAACTTCTCCAGAGGAACACCGAGTAAGGCAATGTGGAAATGGTTTATCCTGGATTGATCCCAAGTGCTTAGAAATCGCTAATTTTCCACACAATTTTGATGAAATATAAAAAAAGAACATCAGACAATGAACTTTAAAGCAACCAGAACATAAATATTTACAATTCCTTTTATCAAATTTGTTTTATAACAAATGTTGAAAAACATGGCAATCTACAGTAATTAAAACAGGTTTTGCTTTATCTGCATTAAAGCACTTTTGGAGCTACTGTTTCATTAAATACATTCGCTACCTTGAAGATCAATCCACATACTCAAGAGGGAGTGAAATTGGACCAGGTATTCAGATCACTGCTACTCTTTGTGATTTGTTGCATCATAAATATTCTTATTTTTCCTGGTGCCTGACTGCACCTTTGTGTCCTTCATTCTGTAAGTCATGGAAAGTCAAACAGTGAGAACGTGGTTTCTTTTGGCGGTGGCTAACATAGGAGTTATTTCACCCACAGTGAGACCAGAGTGATGCGCTCTTTTTGCTCATCTAAAACACTACAGTCAGCACATCCACGTGAAGATTTCATGCATCATATAAAAAAAGAAAAATTCAGCGTGCAATTTTGTGCTGTTCAATCTATATGTGTATATGGCATCAAGGTGATTAACATATGTCTGTAGACCCTCTTATGCTTGAGGATTTGTTAGCTACATACTGTTGAATATAATCTTATACCCCAGGTTAAATTAATCCCGTTTCTACTAATGCAGTCGGTACAAGAAATGCCCTACAATTCTACTGAGCTAAGCTACGAGTGTTGTGTGTATATGAGGCAATGCGAAAACCATAGCAATGAATACCAGGTAGCTTTACCTGCAGTTACACATATTTAGATTTAGTTAACAGCTCGACAGTAAAATATAGCATCTCACATTTGATATGTCAGCCACCAGGTTCAGATGAGCTTCACCTTCTTCTTAACCGGCCAAATACTTGAGCCTAAAACACTGAAGCTTCAACACTGTTTACAATGCTTTTTAAAGCCAAAGAAAGAAAAAAATGCTTCAGTGTTGTTTTATAGAAATTCCAGAAGTAGCTTTTCACCTAACTAAACAGGAAACAGAAATTAAATGTATAAACGTAACCCTCTGCCTGCATGTAGAGAGAAGATCTGTTTGAAGGTCACTTATCAGGGAGTGTGTACGTCGTGGCGCCCAACATTGATAAGCTCTAACACGCAGCTGCTTTTTTTTTTGTCGCCTCGTCATCTCACATTCATCAGACAATGAAAAACAAAAGCAATTAGTGAAGAAGGCTGAAACAAAGTTGACCTTTTCTGAATCAACTATAAAAGTATTTGTGGATACCGTGGAATGGGGGAGAAAAAAAAGCTGGCGATGGTTCATGCATTTGGGTTTGCTCTGAATGAGGAGAGAAGGAAAACAAGTCCAGAGTTTTTTTTTTTCTTTCTCGTAAATGAGCACGTCAGTCCGGCTGCTGGGGAGGGAGAGGTGTAAGGGTGTGAGGAGGGAGAGGTTACAGAGGGTGAGGGATCAGGAAAAGAGGGACTTATTTGACCAGCCTCTTGGCTACATCTGCATAAGCGATCTCGATTTCCTTGTCACTGGGGCAAGTGTTGGTGAACTCCTCTCGTGTGTAGGCGTTGTTCAGGTACTTCCAAATCCCGGTCATGTCTTTGGGGATGTCAAAGCCTCTGTACTTTTTAGTCACCACCTGGAGGGAGTGGTCAGAAGTTAGACATCTACCAGATGAGCTATAAAACTCTTTCACAAACTTAGAGCACCAACAGTATTTATTAAAAATAAGACATTTATAAAGGGATGTCATACTGATTATTTCATTACATTACTCATCAATCAAAAAAATCATCATTAAAGACAACATACTCCAGAATTACATAAAAAGAATTGAACAGTTAATTTGGATAGTTCTTCATTTTAGTGTCTTAAAATCAGAGTGGTGATTTTTTAATTCATTTTATATTAACAATCCCAATTCATAAAAATTTTTTTGTAAACCCTAAATTTGATTGAAAACAGTCCCAAGAAAACACAGTAACTGTTGAAACTAAAACAATTTATAGTTTTATGAAAAATGAAGCCAGCCAGAATATAAGTTTAAAAAGGATTTTCATTTATTGATGTTTAACACAAGGCTCCAACTTCATTGGAATTGGGGTTGTAGTTAAACATCCTCAGAATAATCTACAGCATAAAACTACAAAGAACTTATTTAATTTATCCAATAGTGACCATTAAATAAAAAAACAGTGCTATTCTAAACTGCACCACCATCCTCTATCAGGCTCCTACTGAACTGAAATGTATCAGCATAGCACAGCTACCAACAATTGGTACTGAAGAAGGTTTAGAAACATTACCCCTCCTGTCCTCAGAGAAAGTCTTAATAAGGTAAACTGACTGGAATTAAAACTGTTGGGAAATTCAATGTTACACCAACACCAAGTCTTTTGCTCACCTTCACTATATGCAGCTTAGGCAGTAGGTTACAGTCAGCCAGGGTCATTTCATCACCATCCAGGAAGTTGCGTGTGGAGACCTTAACATCCTCCATGCTGTTGTGGTCGATCTCATCAGGCAGCGGTGAGCGGAGATACTCATCCAGTTTCTGCAAAGTCTTCAGGAGTCCACGCTCCAGAGCTGCAAAGAATCACCAGACACACAGTACAGCACAATTAAATTAAATAAATAAATAACAAGTCAGACCATTCATTCATTCATTCATTAATTCATCTTCTATACCACTTATCCTGCTCAGGGTTGCAGGATGCTGGAGCCTATCTCAGCTGTCTTAGGGCGAGAGGCGGGCTACACCCTGGATCAGTCGCCAGTCAGTCACACATAGAGACAGATAACCTTTCACACACTCAAACCTACAGGCAATTTAGAATCACCAATTGACTTGATGAGCATGTTTTTGGACTGCGGGAGGAAGCTGGAGTACCCGAGGAGAACCCACGCATGCACAGGGAGAACATCCGAACTCCCAAACTGGGATTTAAACTGGTGAACTCCTTGCTGTGAGGCTGCAGCGCTAACCGTTGCGCCACCACGCAGCCACTAGATATACAGCATATTTAAATATTCTACCTGGAACTGTTTGAAACCAAAGGCTTTTCTTCAGGCCGTCTACTAAAGCTCCTACACTTATATGCTGATCAACCACAAGAGGGCAGAGTTTCATCAAGATCCAACCTCTTTTGTTCACCATTAACTCAAGAAACAGAAATCTTATGAACACATGCAAAATCGAACACAAATCATGTTTAGTGTGAAAATGTACCAGAATAACATATGGTCACATATTGAGTGAGACAGCTTGCCAAAATATCATCTTCAAGAAGCTCTAATAGGGCTACACATTTCACTGGAACTGGAACTTCTTACTGACAAATTCACCCATCCTGTTTGCAGATTATTTATTAACCATTCCTTCTATGGTAGCAAAATTGACATGAATGGGCAGCATGTGTGATTTGGCAGGTTTTGAATAGATTTTTACAGTCACATTGGAGAGCACTTATCATTCTACCATACGGCTCAGCCTCAGACTGTTGACACAGCCTTGGCTTTCACATCCAGCTCACCACGGTTTAATATTTTCCCAGGGTGGAAAACAGCCAACTAAAACATGAAACAAAGTCTGACTACTTCTTAAATACCATAAAACACTGTTCCATGAAAACAGGTCACGTTTTTTAAATTAAAAAAAATGAAGCAAAATCAACAAAAGTCAATTCTTCATATTAATAAAAAAAAATCATATTCATGTGAAATAATGTTTTTGGGGCAGGGTCCAGGCTGCAAAGACAGATGATGAGACAGGATGAAGCAGCTGAACAAAAGCTCTGTTACCCACTCTGTGTTGGTGCTATAATGTAGCCATCAGGGCAGGGCTTCCAGTGTAACCAAGCAACCAGAGTACACTCTCTTGACAACTGCAGGCCTATCTTTGTACATAACCTCTGAGTCCAGCCCAGTTGTGTGTTTATCTCTGTTCACATGCATGTGTATATCAAACACATAAAGGTATTTACCTTCATTTCCATCTGGTTTGGAGTTCTTAATGTATGCTGAAAACTTGGCAAAGATGTCCATACCGGCTGTGTTCGACTCAGGATGTCTCGCACCAAGCTTGATAAACCTGAAAACACAAACACAAGTAAACAACAGAGACTCTGTATGAAAAGATGGGTTTCAGTCTGTCACCAGTCTAGGGAGTATTTCTTGACAACAATTCTTTTAAATTATTTTTTTACAACAGTTTTGCTTTAGTCCAACATTCATGTTATTAAAATTCACATAAGACAGCTACATATCAATATGTCACAATTAATGGTTAACTTATATTATTTTTTCAACAACTGATGTTTTAGAACTGATGTGCAGTCATTTTTCAGACAGGAAAATCAGGTTAACATTTAGGCGGTTAAGATTGCTCTGTGGCAGCCAAACTGATGAGCTGCCTGGAGTAGGATGCACGATATTGGATTTTTTTGTTAATGTCCAATATGCCGATATTTTACAACCCATTTAGCTGATTACCGATATTGATTCCAATGTTTTTTTTACCCACATCTAATTGCAGAGATCATCAGCTCTCTTCTGTATTGGAATAAGTGTACAGTATTATGGTGCATATTGTTAAAATACTTAATACACAAAACTGCATATTTATTTATGACAATTGCTTTCAAACAAAATAACATAAACTGATGCATCCTGCTTAAAACTTGGATGATTCTCTCTCTGAGACAATCAAAACAATACCCACACCCAGGGCAAATCAAGCAAATTTCACATTTGATATAGTAAGTAAATATAACTTCTGTTCACAGGGAACATGTGAGAAGTGCAACTGCACAGCAATGAAACCAAAAATAGATCAAATGGTTTACTTTCTGAAAATGAATGTGTCTAAATTAGTCAGATACATGTGCCTAAATTCAAATTTAACTTTCAAGAGGAGGAGCCAAATCTGTGACAACTCAATCTGCACTGCGCAAAAAAAAAAAAAAAAAAAATCATAAAAAGGGCAAAAAAAAAAAAAAATCATACATAAATATGTGGGCTCCGTCCACACTACACAATTTTATGAGCTATAAGCACTGTGTAACAGAGAGGTGATGTGCAAACAATAAAAAAATACAAAACCTGAGCAGCAGCTTCAGTTCATGGCACCGAGATCATTATATTGGTTTATTATGTCGCCTTGTTGGCCGATATCCAATATTTCATTTTTAAGCCAATATCAGCCGATATCCGATATCCTGTTGATAATATTGTGCATCCCTAGCCTGCAGTGTTGGAAACATTTTCGCCTTGACCAGTGCCAATTATTTAGAATTCTTAAGTTATTTTTCCCAAGGACAGCTGGGACTGTGCAGATCCAGTAGAGTTTAGAAATTTATTTCACCACTGGGGGACAACAGAGGACAAGAGTCTAGCAAGCGAGAAGCACTTACTTAGGTGGGCAGAGGACATCTTCAAGAAACTCCTCAATCTTGTTGACATCAGTTTTGACCTCGCCATTGAAGGTGATGAACGGTGGGTGGGTGCCTGGGGCGAGGTTCTGGAGATCTGCAGGCTTCCTGAAGGATACATGGGGAAACTTTAGGGACTGAAGAAAACACAGCTACGTCAAACCAAATGCAGCGTTTTCAGAATCCACGTCAGAGATCCATCAGTATAAAACTGCCTTTCATGCCCACATTATGTTTGACACCGGAGTACTATCAAGAAGGTTCATAAGTAGTCTGAAGTTAAAGACTAAACCCTGAGCTGTATACTTTCAAATAACTCAAGCATCAGAGAAGTTGGTTGAAAGCCCACTGCACTGTAATTTATCTTTTCCTCCCTCCTATTGCTTCAGTGCTCCACCTTTAACTATATGTGTTTGTCTTCATGAACATGTTTATGTGTCTTTGTACAGCCTTCAAACCAGCACATTTTGTACCAGATGTCTCTGGCAGGCAGATGCCACTGACACAAAAACAAAAATGAGCATGTGTTGATTGAGGAGTGTGAACACAACAGACTCAGGAAATCAGCAGAACCCAGACGTTGAATCTCATGTGTCACAGCAGAGACTCAACAACTCAGCCTGATTTACTGTTGTAAAACAGCAGGCACTGGGAATCGACTGTGATCTTATGTGGCTAGCATCAACGATAGACATGGAGACTTTTAATGGTCCTGGATCTGACTGGGTTTTCACTGGTAGCTAAAGTCTGGGATAAGGCATTAAAGGGCACAAAAACAGGAAATCGCTTCAACTCACTGGCATGCAAAAAGGGAAGTAGGACCCTCACCCTATGACATCATTAAGGAGTGGATAGCATGTTGCCTCGAGAATCACAGGCTTTCAACAAGACATTAACACAGGAGTGCTGGTTTGGTTTTAGTTGCGTGCCCCATGCGCAGGAACTAAAGTCCTCAAATAGGCGGCCTGTGCTTAATTCTAGCATGCAGCCTTTTTTCTGCATCTCACTTCCCACTCTTTCCCAGTTTCCTGCTCCGTCTATTCCCCGTCCTCTCCAAATTTTCATGACTTTTGAGAGGCACAACATGTGCTTCCATTCAAATACAGCCATAAAAGAGAGATAAATAGGGCAAACGTGCTTTCTTTCTCAGTGCATGATCAGTTTACTGAAGAGTATAGACACCATACGGAGAGGAAAAATTCAAAGCCATAACCCCCTTTTGCTCATGAAAGACGTAAAACATAAGGCACCAAGCAGCCGCTACAGCTGAACAAAGGGCTTTTTAAATAATGGGGTAAATAGTTCCAGCTCCAAGGTATGTGGACATCTTCCATTGCCTTTCACAGGGTATCAGCTCGCTTTGTTTCATGACCCACAGTCTCTGCCAGGGAAATGCAAATATCCTTGCTATGGAAATACATCATAACCCTTCTGTTTTTAACATGCTGGCATTTACGAAAACCAAATCTCTAGTAAAACAGAGCCAACATTCTTCCCTTTAGCTGTGTAAAAACCAAGGAGCAACATCCAGTAGAGAAAAATGAAGCCTATGCCATTCCAAGACCAGCAGTCACACACACCTCAAGCCAAAAAAACAAAATTTTACAGCATTAAAAAGCAAATTTACAGCCTGGTAAAAAAACCCGGCTTGAGTCTGAAAGGCTAGTTTCGCAATCGGCACACTGTACGGTGAGTGAATCGTTTTCTTACTCTGCAGTTTATTAGATATCAGGATTAGGGGTTTGTCCAATCAGAGGACCAGCTCAGCTGACGTGACTCACTGGCGCCCTATAGCTGTTAGAAAGGAAGCTCAAAGTCTGTAATATCCAAGATGGCCCTGTCCAAGGATTGGCTTCATTGGACTGTATCAGGAACAGATGAGTGACGTCACAGAGACTACCTATATATTTTATACAGTCTGTGGTTAAAAACTCAAAGCATTAGTTGGGAGAGTGTCGTGTTTTGCTGGCAAGCAGTGGTCCACAGAGAACGCTCTAGCTGGAAATCCAATATCTCCAAGTCAAACACAGGAAGAAGAGGACCAAATAAAGTCAAGGTACTGGCCATGCCTAAAATGATCTGGCACTTGTCTGTCCTGCATTAGTGGAAAAAGCATCAAGAGGGCATTTAGATGAATCATACGCAGAGAAAACACAGAGGGTTTAGTACAGTGCTTCTGGTATCCACATGTGAAAAACAAGTAGGCCTGCAACTGGAGGAAAAAAAGCAATGGTGCAGTTAAAATTGCAGAGGATCACCAGTATTTTGATCCCAGGGCTGAAAAATAACATGTTCCCCACTAAAATTTAGGCAGGAAGTATGCCACTGAAAAACCTTAAATAGCCTCTCTGGAGTCTGAATGTTTATTTTACTCCGATCTTCTTTAGCTTGGGAAAGGGTCATGGGAAAACCAAATAAGCAGCAGGGGAGCTCAAGCATGTTAGAGGTGATGTTTGATCTAAATGTTAGAGATTTTCTGAACATGTCCAGAAAAGATCTAGCAGTCTACCAAAACAGGAGAATTAGAGGGGTATCATTTTCATCAGGTTCAACAGTCAGAACTCAAGAAAAGGAGGATGAGGAAAAGGGGACCAGTTGGAAATTGAGAAATGAAGCAGGAACCAACCTCTTCAGGTCCACTGTGGTGACATTGAAGACAACTCCTTTGAGCCACAGGATCATGAAGAGCCTCTGGGAAAAGGGGCAGTTGCCAATGCTCTCTCCGTCACTTCCCGCCTTTAAATAAACAGACAGATAGCAGGTTAGAATGGGAGCAGATTAACTCGAAGCAGTATAACAGGTGCCATGGAGACAGACATTGAGTCTGCAAACAGTGGCACGTTTTATCTTATGAGGCCCAATAAGCAAAGGTGGAACCATCTCAGATTAAATGATTGCAAGCACGTAACACGAGGTAGCAGGTGAGATCTCGAAAACACGAGTAACAAGGTTCTACTACTGGAATCTCTTGCTCTCAAACTAGAGGTGACTATAAAATGGCCTAGATACTCATGATAGAGATTAAATCTTTGTTGCACAATTTACAAACTGGAACATTTTACTGTACCCAGCCACAGAGGGCGTATTTCAAACAGAGACCTCGATGGACATGACAGGCTGCCCTCAAAAAGACTAAAGTAGGAAGGAAAGAGTGATTGTTGAAATGCTTCAGCACACTGGTCCTCTGTTAGTCTCTGTATGCTGCAGGAGACTTCAGAAGTGATTAAACACAGCTCTTGTTTTCTCTTTTGCTTCAAGCATAAACACTAAACTTACTAGTGGCAACAAGAATGGGACATCATTAGTGAGTGTTATAAAGTGATATTTATCACTCACTGGAGAAGGAATTTCAAACTAAGACTGGCCCAATAACCTGTAAGGATGATAACTGTTCACTCAAAAACAGGCAAAGAAGCAGAATGAGCAAAAGTAAAAGAAGACGGTTGTTAGCTACCTGCCTAGCTAGCCGCTACTGCAGTCCATGTTTCACACACAAACCCCTGCTCCAGCTAGTGGTTCTGATTAAGTTGGCATGTTTTCAAATGTTGGACCTGGTGGTTGTTTTTTCACTAATCAGTATCAGTCTACTTGTTTTTTGTTTGCACAATTATAAAGACTACCTTTACCCCCGTGCTTGTGTTCAGAGCAAAGAAGAGGTGAACGATGGAGTGAAAGTCATCTGATTCATTATTATTATTATTATTAACCTTTATTTAACCAGATAAAAAACCCATTGAGATCAGGATCTCTTTTTCAAAGGTGACCTGGCCGAGCGGTCAGCAGCACGTCATCAGAAAGAGATGCAAGTAAGAGACAGTCTGACTTAACATCAAAGTGTTTTTGATTAAAAGTGCTGTAACAAAACAATTTAAGATTTTAAAAACACAAGCACTGTTCAATGGTCCCTCAGGACAGAACTGAAGGCTCCAAGTAGAATAAGTTCAGGGAGAGTATTCCATGCAGAGGGGGCAGCAAAGCTTAAAGCCCTTTTCCCCAATTCAGTTCTTACTCCAGGAACAGATAAAACAAACGTAGTGCAAGAACGCAGGGCTTCTTGTTCTCTGCAAAAAAGCACCGATACAGAGATATCAGGCCCAAAAGAGCCTGACAAATGAGGATCAGCCAATGTGCATACCTGCGTGCACTCAAAGAAGGCAGGTTCGACTTCATATAAAGTTCACAATGACTTTTTCTTCCAAAGTCATGATAAAATGAAATTTGGGTTTATAGAAAACCTTTAAACACAATAACAGAACAATTATTCTCTTAATGGACATAAAGTCATATCAATTGAAAATCCCCCATTCACCCAGTGCTAAACAGAAATGGACTGGGACTGGGAGGATGCTGCAAATTTCTATTTCTATCCACTTTTCTCTCACACTCTCTCATTCTCCATCTCTAACTTGTCTTTCACTGGGCTCATCTCTCAGTGGACTGCAGAGGTTGAAGCAAAGTACAAAAATGCTTTAAACTTTCCATCAGAGGCTCGATCAAATGAGCTTTGTGCAGTTTTTGATGAAAACAGATACTCAGTGAGAAACTGAGTTCTATTCAACAATCTCATTGCAAAACTGGGCGCCAAGAACCAAGTCCTATTATAAGCTGTGTTTTATTCTTGGTAATTAAGAAATGAAAAATCCTCTTCAAAGACATCACCATGGTCCAACCTTAATCAAACACTTAACACTGAGCTGTGTAAATTTGTGTGAGCTTGTATACTGTTCTCCAGACAGGGCAGGCCAAAGAAGAATGCACCTTATCCATCTATTCACAAGGACAAGCATGGAGGTCATTCAAGTACCGCCTCTCTGGAATACATTCAGCATTTTACTGTTGGAGGCCCGCTGTTGAACACCTCAAACTCTTTGAGCTCTGGCTGCTTCTTGTGTCATCAGCGACTTCTCTTTTATCATAAACTATAGTTTTAACCTCATGTATCTTTTTAAACATCTAAACTGTGCCTCATAGTAATGTAAATGACATTCATACATATACCCCCCCAATACTCTTAGGCCCTGTTTATACGACAACTGTATTAGGATGAAAAGCAAAAGGTTTGTTGCGTTTTGGCTTCTCGTTTATACGCAAACGCCATTTCAGCCGACCTAAAACGCAACTTTTTTTAAAATGCCCTCCAGAGTGGAATTTTATGATAGGCAGAAGCCTCCATTGCCTTATAAATGGCAAGGCAGTTTTTAGTGAAAACTGATGTCATGCTCTGTTTTGCGGGTGCGCATTCCACTTGTTGTGGGGCTTTTGCGAACCGGACAACAACAACGGTTCACTGGTGGACATACTGGGTTATGCTTGTGCTGCTGAATCTGATAACACTTACACACTAGATGATCAGCCCGCCTGTTCTTTGGCGGCAGACTACAAAAAGACTCTACAGTTATATCGCCACCTACAGGTCTGTTATGCATACTACAGCCTTTTCAGTCCCTCAGCGTTTCCGTGTGAACGCAGATTTTTTTTCCCCTGCATTTTTCGCGTTTTCAAGTGAAAAGCTGTGAAGCGTTGTCGTATAAACGGGGGCCTTAGTTAAACATCTTTCTCTAAATATACGTCTGGTATCAAAGGCAGGTTGTGAACCGTCTTCAATGGTGGACTTTGTTCTCTCGTGTACAGACAGACCAACAGCTCCTTGCTGATGTGGACAGCCTGGCTACTGTTGTCCTCTGTGATGCCCAGTGGGGTGGCTCTGTTTGATCTGCCTGCAGGCCCCCATTGTACTCCCATTGAGCACACCCCCTCCCCACCTCCTTCAATTTCTGGTGCCTGGATTAGAACACTGCTTTTGTTCAGCAAATGAAAGTCCCTTTTCACCTAACATGATTTCATTTCTAAAATAGAGCTTTAGTAAATAAAGATTGCTGGTAGCGGTGTCACGGCCATCATCAGACCAGACTATCAAAGGCTGATCCTGAAGGGATCAGAAAAATATCAATGGGATGTTGCTGTGTGTCCCCATAACAAGCTGCTTTAAATCTGAGTTCATCTTCACTTCTCGGTCTCAAGTGGCAGAGAAGAAGGCCACAGCAGCTGTGAAAGACATTCTACACTCTTCTTTCTCTTTTGGTCCGTTCCAGGAGCCGAGGCCCATCCCTCTAGAGTCCTGCAGCAGAGCAGACTCTTGCTCTGCCAAAGACACTGCCAGCACAGCTCTCTTACAGAGAGAGAGAGAGAGATAGATAGAGAGAGGGAGAGAGAGAGCTAGAGAGAGATGTTACAGGAAACAGGGAGCGAATCAGTGAAGTCCTATATGAAATGCTAATGGATGGGACAAACAAGTGGTAATAGATGCTTTAAGTGGAAAAAGGAGGGGGCTAGCCGGCTGTGTGCTGCTGGGCATGCTGCTTGATTCTTCTTCTTCCTTCTTTATCCCTAACCCCTTATCCTGGGCCCCTCGCTGGAGTTACCGGGGGGGGGTTGGGCATTTAGGGAGGAGGGAGAAACTATTCCAGAAATGTCCTGCAAGTCTCACCGAAGAGGGTGCTTTGTTTAGTTTACATGATGATGCTGCATTTCCGCTGCCAGTGCCATGTAAACGGCCTCAGTGTTAAGGAGCTGCTGCCCTGTGTTTCACTAAAAATGTGTCTAGTGTTAAATTTAAGTTAACCTCTGAAGTTGAGGTAAGTACCACTTAAAGCAATTGAGACGGAGCCAAAAGAGGCAGAAAAAAAGATTTTTTGAAATGAAACCTCTGGTACAAAACTAGTTTAAAACAGAGTTTATGATGTATTGTTGTAATGTTGTAGTCCTGTACCCCTTACACTTCCCAGTGCCACCACTATAGTGTGGCATTCACAAAGGAGCTTCTGGAGAACCGTCTATACAAATACAACACAAAGTGCTTTTTGTTTGTAGTGTTTCAGGCACGCTACCAGTTCACATAAAGGAGGGGGGGGCTCCAATAAAATCCCAGCAAGGAGGTAAGAAATATTTCAAATGGACCCTTATAAGGAAATCAAACAAGTTAACCAGCTATTCAGTTTCAATACACAAGCTGGGTTTATAGCAACTCAAGATGATGATGCCCAGTTAGCAGCCTGTCATTTCAGCCCTTGTTTCTATAGGTCACAACCTTCCAAGGGAATCAGAATAAGTTTTCCCCTGATGTGAAATAATGGCCGAGCCATGAAAGCCATAAGCGCAGACTACTGCCAACAGACCCTGAAGCTTTATTTAGGCTCAGTGGAATGATCATGAGTCAACACATGCCATGTTTGTTTAATGCCGAGCACACACACAGCTGCTCATTGGAGAGTGAGTCATGCTCAAATCGGATGTTATCTAGGAGTCAGTGTCCTGGACGGCACGGCCCCAAAGCAGTACAATGAGACCTCAGTTAGCAATGGGAGTGATGCTGCATTTAAAACACTTTCTCTTCCCAAAACACACTCGCATTGCCATGACTCTGTTCTCTACCACTGATGTAATCAGTGTGACACATTTCAGGTGCAATAAGGATGTTAAGCCTTCAATTAGACTGAACATATTTACATGAACCCAGTTAAAGGAATGTGTGCTTTCAACATTCACAAAAGATACCCACTTCACCGGTCTGTTCCAGTGAAAATTCACCAGGTATACAACTCATTTCACATCACATACACTCATCTCACAGCTGTCTTTACCAAGACTTACAGCCTTCACAAGTATCCCAATCTAAACTTTCCTTGTTGTCGTCTGTTGATGAAAGTTTATAGCTAGAACACTTAGTGACAATAGATCCAGTTCTGGCCGGGCATGGTCCTCCCAGTCTTGGCTCAGAATCTATTTTTAGAACCATCCAGGCCCTCTCCTTCCCCTCCCCAACACACTTCATTTTCTAAATTGGGTGGGCTGCTTAGCAAGTTCAAGCCACACTTTGACCGAATAAGGAACTGACGATGTATCAAGCAGCTTCCTCCTCTGGCTATGACACAAAGCAGGAATGTCCGTTTGAGACTGGGCAGCCATGGTAACCTCATAGCAACGCCTCTCCCCGTTAGCTGCACAAGTACACAGACTGGGCTGGGGTTAGGACTGTGACCACGCAGTAAAACTCACAGCAGGCTAGTTTACAGGTGACACAACTTGCAGACAGTGAAAGGAAAAGTTCCACAGTGACATGACATAAGCTGCTGATCTATCTTGTGTTTTTCAGACTCTTGCTTCTATTTGATAGATTGTCTCGTTTCTTGAATATTCACACAGTTAGGACAAGCAGTTGAGAGTACAAAGGCACATTATAATCAAAATCCCCTAAAGGACAAATAAAGAGTACAGAAGAAGTGACCAGGTATCTAATGTCAGTTTCAGTCCAAAGAGTGTGTTACTGACCAAAGATGGACTGATGCTTCGTCTGAATGAGTAACACCACACTACATGTGGAATAAGAGTTGAGTTGCTGAGTGTAACCAGTGACAGACGGATGAGTGTAGAGTCAGATTTAACTATTAAGTGGAAATACCATCACATCCCTGGTGTGGCTCTGACTCAGGCTGACATCACCCTGTGGAAACTTCAAGACTTCCAGTCAGACAGAGGCCTACTGTGTTGGAGCACATGAGCACTGAGAACAGCCTCCAGCGTCAGTGGAAAATTGAACACTGAATGAAGAGCTTTAATGTATAATCATGACACAGCCATGGTGTAAAGCCTGGTTTATGCTTGACGCGTCCACTAGGTCCGCGCGGCTTCGTGCAGACGAATGACGTCATTTTAGCAGCCTCACCTCCTGGCGTGGTCCTTTTCAAGCAGAAAATTTCTGCGTCGCACACCTCCAATCATTTCTAACGAACAGGAGCTCTTAATACCCGAAGGACAAAAACACCGGCATTTATATGATTCACCACGCAAAGATCACCATGATAACTGTGTGACAAACAATTCCTGGAGTGAAATTGCAGCCAAACTTGGTAGAGAAGAGGAATTTGTGAAAAAAAAAATTATAAACATTGAAATTGAAAAAACAAAAGACACACGTGCTCTCTCGTGCGGATCTCGCACATCACGTTAGTGCGGAAAGCACAAATAAAATAATGTGTTGAAGTACTGTATTTAGCCTCAACAAAGAAAAGAGACAATCCTGTTTTAGATTTTTAAAAAGGGACAGAACAACTGTTTGGTGATACATGACAAAGATCCAAAGTGATGGAAAACAGCACAGAAAGCCATGTAGGAGATTAGCATTGACCAACAATCACCCTTCACTCTGAAAGCTGTTTGAAGAGTCAAACGTACAAATAACAAACTATAAACTGAAGCCAACACTGGCTCCATCCATCCCATCACCCACTTCTGTATTCATAGACCCCATGCAGTTGACAAGAAGGCAGACATCCCTTTCACATCCACAGTCTAAACATCTGTTGTCCCTCATGTTTGCATTGGAAAAAATAAAGAGAACAGCCTGATCTTGTCTCCACGAGACAGCTGTGCACCAGTCTCTGGCACCAACACAATGCCAGTGTGCTGATACAACACACATGCCAGATAACCATGGCAGCAAAACATGGCCTCACATATACCAGCCTCCTCAGTGATCTTATGCAAACTGGGTGTTTGTCTGGCCACTCTTAATTTGAAAATATTTGGACCCATTGATTTTCAAAGTGGGGTCCCAAGCTCCTAAGGACGGTCACCACAGGGCACCAGGGTTTAACAGGAATTTAGGGGAAAGGCGAAAACAGTGAATATGTAGAGTAAATAAAGGCAGGACACAGCCCGCCATCATGACATCTGAACTCCCATTGGTGATAATCTGACATCTGTTTACCTATCACTGTAAAGAGATATCTTCATCCTTGTGCAGCTAACAAACTGTTCCAGATTAGAAATTTCAAGATGACTATATGGATTCTACAACACAGCAGAAAATCCATCAATTTTCAAATTTCCTGAGGCCCTGAAATTCATCACAAGTGTATAATCTGACTTCGGTAACAACAAAATTAACCATTGTTTTCATCTGTTCTCCCAGTCAAATGTGACAAGGTTAGCATTTTTACTTTTGAGTCAACTCTGTCATGATATTGTTATTCCTACAAATTAAGAACAACTGACTGTGAGTTAATCTATGAGCATAAGAAGGTTATCGTTACTTGAAACAGATGACCGGCTGCTACTCAGAGGATAAAATGTTCTAAAAATGACGACATTAATGATGAAAATGTCAAGACTGCACAGTCACGTTAAAACAGCTACACTGAAATTACTAAAAAGCTGGAAAAATTTCCAAGCATTGAATTCCAAGACTATTATTCCTATCAATTAATAGTGTTTAACATTATTGAGGAATTTGCATGAATAATAAGGGAGAAATTTAATATAAAACTGTTTAATTGTTTTTGTTTCAACAACAGCAACAGTAATGAAAGTAGAGACTGCATACATAAAGAAGAAATTGAATAAAATAAATCAACAACATTAGTTTATTTTATAGCCTGATGAGAATTTAATTGACTTTTCAGTGTAGGAGGAATGCATGAAAAGTTGAATTGGAGGTTCCTGCCAGAGGCCAGTTCTTCTTTTAGGGAGTAATCATTCAGGTCAAAGTTCTAATAATCTCAGATTGGATTCACAAGCCAATATGATGCAGTTAAACAATTAAACTATACAAAAACAGTGAAAAATTACCTCATCCAACATTGCTTAATAAGTACTTGCTTTTTATTGATCTCTAGACATAGATGTAAAGTGCTGAACTACTATTTAAGGAAAACTAAAGTGTGGATCATCATTTATGATACTGTGTAATTTCTTGTTTTATGTGGGGTTTTTTTTTATATCATTTCTGACACTTGATTTTCCCTTCTGAGATGAATAAAGTACATTCTATTCTATTCTATTCTGTCTTCTGTGCACTTTGATGGAAAGATGATGATTCAGGTAAAATGCCCCAGTTATCCAATCTTCCATGATCGGGTACCACACTTGGGATTACATACACTTCTCTGCTTCGAGGAACCCAGCACATGAAACACAAGCAGACAGGATCATGTTGAGACTGATTGAGTTACATGTGTAGTCAGCAGGGAGACTCTCCTCCTTTGAGGGGTCATGCTGCTCTTCTGACAGTAAAGATGATGTAACAGGAAGGCAAAGAAGGTGAACAGGGCTTCTCCTCTGATTGGTAACAAATGCTGAAGCTATCTGTATAGCACTATTAGTAGAGTCAAAAAGATGATCCATAAACCATCAAGACTCTCAGGATCAAATCTTTACCGTCTCTGATCCGTGTTTGACCAGGGTGGCATTGCATCCTGTTCTAGAGCACACAGGAGAAATACTTTGATTAACAACTGGCTTACTGGTCGAGCGGTACAAATACACATCTAGGTTTTATTCCAGTGACGCAAACAGACAATAGACTTCTCAGAACATTGTCATGTTGCAGTACAAGATCAGGCTGGTGTCCAAAGTTAGTCAACTAGACAGTAACACTGAGGAAAGGGTGACAGGCTGGATGCTGAAAGGCAAATTCAAGGAGAAAAGCTCCCAGCAACACTGTAACTAATGAATTTATGCTTAGGGAACAAACTTCTGCCGTGGTCTCCTGATATTCCCTTTTAAACGGCTAATGTTGATGCTGATAAATTGAGAACAGGTCAGCCAATCTTTGATGCCAGTATCATTTTGTTGTTGTTTGCATTTAATAAAAAACAATGTATTCATAATGACCTCTAATTTCTATGAACAATAAAATCTAACAAACAAAGCTGTCTGAATCTGTAACTCAATTAAGATGGACTGCTGAAAAATATTTTGACCACCACCCGCACAAGCTAACCGTCAAATAACTGTACACTAGTTGGGACTTTATATGCTTATTCCAACCATGCATGTAATTTCAGGCAGCAGCATTGACTGAAGCACGGTCTGTGTTGAAAAAGGTTCATTGTGTTTCCTAAAACAGCCTATCACAAGGCATAAGTCACATGTTGCAGCTGTTAGCACAATATGAAATGTGCAACTCTCAATGAAGCTTTTTCAGTGAACTTAAAGAACAAAGTGTGGGGTACAAAAGACTATGGTGGGAGTCGGACAGCATACTGAACAGAGAATGAAACATAAGAATGCATGTCGTTATCTGTTGACGATTAATTTAACATTTGTCTGACAATGCAGACCCCTCTTTATCATCCTCGGAGAGGTGCCCTTTGTTGGAATCTGGCATTTCATCATTGTGGTTCCCATGAGACCGTCGTCCTGAAGAATAAACAAAACATAGACAGATTCTTATGCCAACCAGAATTAAGAGCACTTCTCCAACATGCCTACTGGCTCTGTCCTCACTCTGCTGGCAAGAGTGTGGAAGTCTGGAGACAGCAGAAGGCTTCACAACCAGTAGTGTGACCTTGGCACACTTGCAGCCAATAGAGGCGTACACAAGTACAGATAAAGCCTGTCTGTTTCTCCTGACTCATCTGTATTCTGCTAACCGCCATACAGTCAGGTCTCACTCTGGTGGTGGATGACTCACTCTCATGCTTGAATGAATCAAGAGCAGATTTTAAAGACTATGAAATGGAATAACAACACAACAAAACTTGTAATAATTCTACAGTGGGAGTGGGCGTATCAATAACAGCATTTTAACTTCAGTTTCCTCCAGAGATATTAAAAGGTGATCACTTAGTGAGGTCAAAACAGGTTTCAAGTGAGCCTGATTCAATCATACTGAACTGGAGACAATAAAAAAGGAACAGAGGGACGGCGGTTATTAAAAGGAAACATTTCAAATACTCTACTCTAGTCCTATGTCATTAAACGCTACTTCATGAAATGTGAAACACACCCAACTAAAAAAGCATATTTGCAACAGATTTAGGGTTTTACATTAACTCCTCACCCATAAAATATTTGTCAGTAAAATGTTAAACAGTCATGGGTGGATGCTTGAAAGTCCACATTTACAGCGCACAGGCACCACTACTCATATCAGCAAAAAATATCTAACCTGCTGTATAGTGAGGAGGTCAAAAGTCCATATTTCCTATTACAAAGTCATTATACCATGCTCATTTGCAACTGATGGCAATAAAAGATGACAAGGATGGACCTCACATCCACACCCTTAACAGATGATCATTGTACCCATAGCAATGTGACAACAGCTGCTGAAAACACCCCAAGTCATTAAAGTTGCCTCATCATCAAAGATTCTCTGAGGTGTAACAGTCAGCTGCTTTGATGGGTAAACATTGCTTTGACTGAACATTCAGACACGATGCGAACTTGGAAAACAATTAGTCAGCTTGAGCTTTGATATGTGGCAGTGTCCTAAAAGATCTAACACTGAAGTGTGTGGAGAATACACACAGTTTGTTATCAGCTGTTCCCAGAGGTCTGGGCCACAGTAGGGTGCCTATGGCAACCATTGTGCCTTCCATTGTCTCCCATGACTGTGTTTCATGCAGCACTGTGAGAACAACTGCATACATAATAGATGTAGACGTGTCAGACACTGGCACTAAACACAGAGCCAAACAAGTTAATAGGTTATCACACGAACTTAAACACTCAGTGAAAAAAATGTCTGGTGTGTTCACAACAGACTACACAGACAAAGAGGGAGGGCAGAAGAGGGAGAGTTGGCCACACGTGTAAGCCTTCCTGGCCAAGGAATGATAAATCTGCTCCTGTAGGCTGGGAGAGGTAGTCAAGAAAGAAAGTGCTGGTTAGATCTTTTTTCTCTGATTCACAGCCACATAAATGCCTACAGCAATGCTCATCTTCTCATGAGGAGGAATAAATATAGGACGGTGGTTTAGTGTTTCTGTTAATTCCAAAACAAAACACTGAAGTTACCCCACTTCACAGCTAAAGCAAGAGAAAATTACAATTTCTGTGTTTAAAACGGAGTGCACTAACAAAATAATTTACAAACAGGATTTACAAAAGTCTTTCCCTCCTTTCACTTTAAGCTTTGCTAGCCAGCAACACCCTCACCCACCCTGCCCTCATCAAATGAGGACCCCCAAAACTCCCCCTTTTTCTTCTTAGCCATTTTCCCGCCCTGGAAGCAGGCAGCTGAATAAAAGGAAAACGGGTATTCACACCCTCCAACACCCACGTAGCTGCTGGGGCAGTTCAATAAAGAAATCAGTTTTGGAGAAGACACCAGGGCAATGGATTTATGGGAGTTCAACACTTAAAATGTGTACGATTCATCTGTGAAGCCCAATCAATCACTGTATCCGAAACTGGATGAGCGGTGCTTTCAGGGAGTTACACTTGCAGATCCAGGATAGCAAAACTACACCACCCGTGAAAATGGCCCTAACAAAGAGTATCAGGAGTCCATTTTCTCTTACAGTGTGTAATGGTACAAGTAACTCACGTTAAAAACTATCGCAACCAAACCGTCTCGAACTGCAGTCAGGATAACCATATGAGGACTCAAGTAGCTTACCAAACTTAACACTGGTACGGCTATTCCAGCATCCATTTATGGCTAGACAGAAGCAAATGGATGGACTTGCACTATAATCAATTTCTTTGAGATTCTATATGTTTTATCATTCTTGGTTTTTAGCTATAAAACTGCAGCAGCAACAAGTAAGAAAATGTGCGAGGAAATGTTGCTGCGCAGGACCACAGTAACGTTACAGGGCTTTTGTTAATGGAATAGCCCAGCGTTCCGCATGGCAGGCTCCCTCTTCCCTCACTACTGCATCCGCCCTTCTTGTGACAACGTAGGCTCCACATGGCAACAAAAGCAAGAGGGGGTGAAGAATTTCAACCTTTTTGTTTCCCAATGGCGAGCAGTAATCACCATTTTGACCACCATAGCACACCCCGCAGGATGATCAAAAAATGTAAGGCTAGCATGGTCGTTGCTTCATAAAAAAAACAAGGTTAATTAATGTAAGGACACCCTGTATTTCTGTAAGAGCCAAATCTGACAAACAGTATTCACTCACAAATCATCAATGTGTACGGATGCGGGTTAAGCCAGTGTGAAAAAGAAACTCAAGATGATAAACTTTTTCCTAGCGGTTTGTGGTGTGGTCTTACCTTCACGAAGAGCTCGATAACGGGTTCATTATCCGCCTTTACTCCGTTCTGTGGTACTGACAACGACATTGTTGTTGCTACTATTTGAAGTTCGTCAAACAAAGGTTATATATTTTTTCTTAGTACCACACCCGGGCTCTGCTTGGTCCTGTTCTCCACCTCTCTTTTTTTTTCGTCCTAAGCTCGGTAGACGCCTCTCTTTTTCTTTCTTCACCCTTGCGAGGACCTGGAGCTTGCAGCAAAAGTCAGTTATGGCACTGCAGACAAGACAGCAGCGGTAACAGGCAGATAGAATTGTCACGCCGATGCAACAGAACTTAATCTCAGCTAAGCTACAGAAACATCATTGGACCATGAGGCGCTTTTTGGTGGTATGAGTAGATGATGAGGGCGGGTTGGAAAAGCAACGGGAATACTTAAAACCGTGACGTCACAAGGCGAAAACGTAAAAATGTGGGCGGGGTCAAGGAGGTACCGTTTGAGAGGAGTCAGCATGGGGATAGCGCTGTAACAGAGCCAACGCTAACTGGGCTCCATGCTTCAGTAACTCACGAAGTGTTGTGTGTGTATATATATGTATATAAATGTATACATTTATAAATCTATATATACGTTTATATCTATATGTATATGGATCTATATCTATATACATACACACCTCTCTCTCTCTCTCTATATATATATATATATATATATATAAAATCAAACTACTATCAGGCATGTCAGTATGTGTACACTTAGGTTCGATAGACAATACTTCCCTGTTGAAGAAGCATTGTAGTAAATGGTTAAGTCTTGTAAAGAGTCAAATATATATCCCCGTCAACCCAGATGCTACAATCAAGCGTTATGTTTGCCAACCAAAACACAGATGACAATCTTCAAATTAAGAGCACACACACTTCCTATAAAAAGGTTTTAATTCTGAAAGGATGACAAGATGACAAAAGCCAGGGATACTAAATCATAGTCCAACAGAGATAATCTTGATGCAGGGTGTCAAAACATCTGCATATCAATCCATTAGAAAAAAATTAAAGCATACTTTGTATCACATCAGATTGTTAGTCTTAAAAGAAGACAATTTCAAAACTATGAAACAGCATTTTAAACACGGCCAAAAAGCTCTAATCAGTTACAATATGGAACAAGACTTTTTGTTAATGCCATAACAGTTCACAGTGGTAAAACTGCTTCCACTAGTCAAAAGGCATAATTGACAGTGTGTTACTGTTGGCTTTTCTTCTACAATTAAAAATTAAGTGGTTCATGCACATCTGAGACTTTCAAAGGACATGCAATCATTTCTTCATGGGATCGAATGTAGGCTTCGGAAAACTTTTTTCCCCCCTCTAACCTGCTTGGTACACATCTTTGAGCCTTCACCGTTCCCCGCTAAACAATTTAAAATTATAGACAACACAAGCTTGTTTACAGTATAGATTAAACACCAACTGACAAAGCAAGCTCTTAAATGAGACAGTTCAGAACATATCAAACCAGTAAAAAGGAAACAAAAAAAACTCAAAATTTCACAATTTGTACATTCTAAAGCTGAACCAAGTTGTTGACAAACAAGATAAAGTTGGAAAAATCATTTGAGAGAAAGTCCCTCGTTTCAGGACATCTGTGATGGAGACAACTGGGCTTTCCTCATTGAGCGCAGGGCCTTCTCTCGAAGGTGTTTTTCAAGGTCATCCAAACTGTCTTCTACTTCACTGTCTGATTCCTAAAAGACAAACAGCATGAAATACACATTTTTTCTGACAGCACATGGTGAAAAGGAATATTGAAAAATCTTCTAGTATAGAATGTGCTTTCTGTGAGAAAAGAGCGGGTTAACAAACAAAAACAGGTTTAACCTTTCTCGACTCGCCATCCTCTTCCACAGCCTGGTTCTCTTGTCCTTCTCCCGTCACAGTGTCACCACTCTTCTCTTTCTTGTGTTTCTTGTGTTTTTTGTGCTTCTTCTCTTTCTTATGTTTCTTTTCCTTCTTTTTTTTCTTTTTCTTTCCACTGGTCTCAACATCTGAAGTCTGTGTGAAAACAACAACATTATAAGTTCACAAAAATATCCATCACAGGCATAATTTTAGACAAACTGCCTTGCCAAGTAATTGGATGATACTTGAAGTCTTAAGATGACTTCGTGATTAGACGTCACTCTTTTTGGTTGGCCCCAGAATTACAAGTCAGTCAGTAGAAATTTAAACATCTGAGTAGGAAATGAGTCCCTTTGAAATATTTGTATTTCCATTTAAATGGAAATACACATATTCCATATTGGTGACTGAGGCAGAGAACATACAATGAATAATAGTGCTGTACAAAGACGACTCTGGCTAGCTGAATAGCTGTTCATGAAATTTTAGGTATCACCACTCTTTATTTTTTGACCTAATTTGAAGATGGAGCCAAAATTAAGCCGCTTAAAGACAATAAATTTTGGACATCAACTGTATGTAAACATTCAGTTTTAAATTAAAAATTAGACTGAAATTATGACCCTTTCTGAAGCTGTTTCTTCAGTATTAAACAATATGCTTTGATATCAAACCTTGCTTGGGGATTGACTGCCTGAGCCACTGCTTGGCTTCTTGGCTGGTGGTGGAGAACCACTGGCTGAGTGAGACGGTGAAGGCGAAGCAGAAGCTGGTACTGCCCGTTTTTGAGCTGCTGGTTGAGGAGAAACTGATCTGGATCTGGATAATGCTCTTTTCATGGGCTGGGAACTTGGAGATGGTCTGTGGAAGGCACAAAGGTGACATTATAGCAGGAATGGCAGCAAATGTACTAAACTGTTCACAGGGTGCAAAAAGAGAACTTCAACAGTTGAGTTGTGTGGTAGTTGCATTTATCACCTCTGGTTGTTGCGTGGTTCTGGTGTGCGGGACACTCGACGGATGGGCTTTCCACTGTGTGAAGGGGAACGCTGTCTCCGCTGATTTGATGGAGAAAGGCTAGAGGTCTTGTAATGTCCCTGTGGACTAGGTGAACTTCTGACTGCGCGACTGCGGTTTGCAGGAGATGGGGAGTGGCGACTGGCTGCCGTAACTGGGGATCGCGTGTCCCGGCTTGGCCTGGTCGATTGCAACATTGGGCTTCTCCTGTGTCTGGGGGGAGACGAGGACGATGGAGGTGTGCGTCTCCTTTGAGCAGGAGAAATTCTACGCTTGGGGGACCTGGAAAGCCGTCTCTTGGCCCCTGGAGATGAGCGCCTTGTGGGAGACACAGACATCCTCCTCTTCTGCGGAGGCAAAGGTGAGGGGCTATAGCGTCGCTGGATAGGAGGAGAATAACGTCTTGGGGATGGAGAACGACGACGGGGAGGTGGAGAAGGAGACCTGGGGAAAAACAATTTTTCATTTTAATTTCCTGTTTTGTCAATTATTAATACTATATGACACTTAAATAATATACTCATACCTCCGTCTGGGAGGAGAAGGAGATCTGCGACGACGTGGGGGTGAAGGGGAGCGCCGCCTGCGCCCGGGAGATGGCGAGCGTCTCTTCCTAGAGAGGGACAGGTCCAAATACTATTATGATCAATATTATAAGACTACAGGGAACATCTTGGACTTTCATCTTATGTCAAGTCAAAACCTTGTGGTAAAAATATAAAAGAAATGTATTCAGGGCCTGACCTTGGAGAGGCATCTCTGTGCCGCCTTCGTGGAGAGGGGGTTCGGCTGCGTCTCCTCCTTACTTCACCATTTCTGGCACCTGGCCCTGCCTTTGGCCTCTTGGGCCCCTCATCGTCTGAGGAGGAAGACCCAGTATCTGAAATGAAACAGAGGACATCTACCACTGTTTTTTTTGTTGTTGTTGGTTAACTAAAAAAAACACACCAAGGTAAGGGTAAGGGCAAAGCTTCAAAAGTTTGTGAAACAATGTCTTCAAGATGACACGGACAGAGACTTAAAGAGAGAAGTTGGGATGGGAGAGAGGACATTAGGGGATTAAAAACGCTTATAACCTGAAGAAGACTGGCGATTCTGTCTGCGATACTGACGGCGCTGCTGCACAGAATCTCCTGTTGCCCCTTTCTCATTTTTATCCTCCTCTGAAATATAGAGCATTAAGTATCTCATCATTTTAAAACCTGTGGAACAGACTGCCTTAAAAAAAGTTTGAAACCACAGAAAAGAGATTTATATGCATGTTGAGTTTTAGTTAGAGTTCAGTGGGATGAATTAACTTCATAAATGAAGAACAGTCCCTTCTCTTAATAAGTGCTTTCCATTTATTTATTTTTTGATTGTAGTGATGGCTTAAACAGGACACTGTTACGAACCAGCACGGTCTTGGATTATCAATTTACATACTCCTGCTGATTGATTTGGCTTAGATATTTCAGGAAAAAAGCTGAATCATGTCAATGGCGGACTTCTCGACATTTAGTGTGATGACAGGTTATTTTTAGTGCTGGTAAAATTACTCAAATAAATGTCGGTTATCATTGCTCTTCCTGTGAAAAAACAGGGCAAAGTGACTAAGTGAATCCATTCCTATATATCACATGAGCCAAGAACTTCACCGTGAATCCTCGTCTGTATGCAGGAGACCATTGAGGACAGACTTATTTTATTGCTTACCTGATTCTGAGCCCTCAGAGGGTCTTGGCTTGGCATTATCAGATGATGATGCCCTTCCTCCTTGTTTTCGTTTAAAACCTGAAAAAAAGAAACCAAGAGTTTTAGATTGTTACATCAAAAAAGTGTGAGAATTATCAATATCAGTTAGTCTACAGTTATTAGCAAAAAACCATCACATTGTTCTAAAAACAAATAAAATGGTAAAGATTTCACAGGACAACAAACAGAAAACACAGATCATACCAGATGATCTGGCTGGTGAGGCTGAGCCTCTGCCTCTTCTGACACGTGGAGATGGAGACCGTCTGTCCTTCCCTGCAGGGCTTATGGAGGTGTCAGGATGATGGGCCTGTTTTCGGGGTGGTGTGTTAGATATTCTTTTCATTGCTTTTTTAGGTGAACAAGAGCCAGATGAGCTGCTGCCGGAGGACGATGCAGAGCGAGAGCGCCTCCTGCAGGAAACAAGTACAATGACATTAAAAGTGTATTCTCCAAGGCAGAAGCTGGTCCTACATCTTCTTTTTGCCCAGAGTAATCCAATCCAAATAACCGAGTTTAGAGTTAAATAAGGTAAATACACTTCTCAAAAAAATAAAGGGAACACATTCATTACAGTGAAACTCTAAGTCAATCAGACTTCTGGGATATCAACCTGTCCAATTAAGGAGCAACACTGAATCGCCCTCACCTGCTGTTGAGCAAATAGAACAGACAACAGGTGGGAATGGGAGGCAATTAGCAGCACAACAACATTGACCTTATGTATGCAGTAGTGAACGTCAAACCTCTTTGCATCCCTACAGGGTAAATATTGCAATATGACAAATTTTTATCATCAAAAATTAATGCCGGTATTGTTGTAGATGGTATAATATGGAACACACATAGACTGTATAATTAATGGACGTAGTCTCCGCGACGTCACCCATCTGTTCCTAAAACTGACTTTTGAAGCCAAACGGTCGGCGCGGCCATATTGGAAATGAGGCGTGCTGTGGGTCTCCACAGTAACAACCATAGGACGCTCCACAGTCACGTGATCTGAGCTGTGCCTCTGATTGGACGAACTGGCGAGCTTGATATTGTGGACACTGCCGACTTAGAAAAAAATTCACTCCCCGTACAGTGCGTGCCGTTAGTGAAATTAGCGATTCAGACGGGAGACATTCTTTGTACCAGGCTGTAAATAGGCTTATTTTGGCCGTGAAAACGGCTTTTTTTGGCTTGGTGTGTACGTGACTTCCGGTACTTCCGGAGCCAGCCTCAAGCGGACACTCGAGGAACAGCAGACTTTAGCACTTCCGCATTGCCTCATATTTTCAGACCGGAGGTTGCCGCTTGGGAACACACCTAGTGGCCACAGATTATTTCCCTGTCCTCATCCTTTCTGGATGATTTTTGGTTACTCTTGCATTTTGCCAGTATCCTCACCACTTGAGGTAACATGCAGCGATGTCTGCAACCCACAGAAGTTGGGCCTGTGCTCACAGCCCAACACCGTGCAGGCCGACTGGTATTTTCCAGCGAACACCAGGACTGGCAGATTCTCCATTGGCCCCCTGTGCTCTTCATGGATGAGAGCACATTCACACTGAGCACATGTGACAGATGTGACCGAGTCTGGAGACACCATGGAGAACGTTCTGCTGCCTGCAACATCCTCCAGCATGACTGGTTCGGTGGTGAGACAGTGATGGTTTTGGGGAAGCATTTCATTGAAGGGCTGCACAGACCTCCATGTGCTCTCCAGAGGTATCCTAACTACCATTCGGTACCAGGATGAATTTCCATTGATCCCTCTTCTGTTATCGTGTTCTCAATGCATTCGTACAGTATGTAATGAATAAAAAGTTTCTACTGGAATATTTAATTTATCGAGCTCAAGGATGTGTTGTTAAAGGGTTCCCTTTATTTTTTGAGCAGAGCAGCATAAAAATAAGAGATAGAAGAACCACAAAGCCCATATCATTTGAATAATGCATTAATAGTAATAGACTGAAGTCACTGACCTACGAAGGGGGGAGCGTCTATGTCTGTGTCTGGAGCCAGTAGGGCCACGTCTTGGGGGACTCCTTCGACGGGGAGACATCCTTCTCCTGGGACTCGGTCTCCTACGAGGGGAGTACGATCTAAAAAAAAAATATTAAAGAACAAGAGTTTTTTTTAATTCTAAGAACTAAGTTTATTTTTTTTCTTTTACATCAGAAGAACTTAAAGACACTTAAATTCCCTACATAATGAGAATGTGGAAAATTACCTAGAACGAGAACGGCGGCGGCGAGGTCGGGAATGAGAACGAGAACGGCGGTGTGGTCTTTCCCTCCTGCCGTCCTTGTCCTTTTCATTGGACCTAGGCCTTTCTTCTCTCTTGTGTATTTTCTCAGGTGAGGGGTCTTTCACTTCAACCACAGGATCTGCTCTCACCACTTCCACAATGGTGTCACTGCAGGCCAGAGAAAACCACATTTTATAAAATAAAAATTCTACATCTTCATGAAAAAAACCCCACATTTTTTCACCATTACCATGACTGCTTTACTAACACACAATGTGAATGTTTTTCAAAGGGAATAAAATGTTTGAACACCAAAAACCTTAAAATCAGACCCTAAAAAAATGTGTAATGCGAGCAAAAACTATTTAAGTTAAACTCCAATTCCAGTACAAAATTTAGGACTCAAGTAAAGCCTTCCACTAACCAGGTGGAAGACGGCTCTTGAATGACTTGGTCTGGCATGGCTCGTTCTGATGTTTCTGATTCCACAAGCTGGTCTAAAGGCTTTGTGGGCAGCTGCATTAGGGGCGGAGGTGGTGAACTGCTACCAACAGGGCTCGGTTTACGTCTAGGCGAGCGCGATGCACTGCGCTTTCTTTCTCGCTTCACTGGTGACCTTCGTCGTGGTGATGGTGACCTTGTCTTCCGCCTGGCAAGAAAAGAAGAGGACAGATTTACTTTTGCTGTAAAAGACACAAATCAGCATCTATCTGTTGACTGAAAGATATTTGTTCTTACCTCCTTGGACTCTTTGACTGAGCCCTCTCTCTGTTGTCCTTCTTGTCCTCATCAACCTTTTTAAGAGAAGCTAGCTTCTCCTGCTCGATCTACGACACAATGGGAGAGGAAACACAACAAACACTATTATTGTACATTTTTCCCAGATTTTTTTACCCACCACCTGGCTGTGTCAAACACCTGGTTCTAATTGTTTAAAACCTATTCTTGTCCTGCAATCCAGGAAAAGGGAGTAGAACCGATGACTGAATCACTAAGTTACTGATAGCTACCAAGAAAAAACGTGAGCTGAAGTGATGATAGCAACAAGGTTATAAGTTCTGAATTTTATGACTGTATTTGTAACAGGGGTGTAAATCACCAGTTTCAACACGATATGATACGATACTGATTTTCAGGAGAACGATTCGATTTTTGCCAATATCACAAAGTTTTCCACGATATGATTTTAATTTGGTTTGATTAAGAGGCCGATCGATATCAGACGATATTTTGAATCCATTCACTACATTCCGTTACTTTTCACATGAAGGAAAAAAAGTATATTGGTACGTTTTGTGACTTTTTTTGCTAAATTTTTAGGTCATTTATATGAAAAGAATTATTTAACAAAGTGAAGAAATGCTTGTGTTTCACTTTAAAGTGCTGCACTTTTCAATTTTAAATGCACTATTTTTTTTTTTCAGCGTTCATCATTAAGCGTCCCCGGTAACCGCTAAAGTACTAACATTACAAGGAAGATTTCTGTTATACCATGTTAGATCCACATGGTTCTTCTTACGTGCTGTACTGTTTACCAAACCCTAAAACAGAAACAGTTTGTTTGATGTAAACAACCACTCATTTGTCCTGTTTCCTTCATACTTTATCTCACCACGGCTTTGTTTACATACTGCATGTGCTCCGTCTTCTGATCCGTCTTTTCTCTGGATTCTGTAACACTTCCATACCGCTGATTTACTCCAGTGGGAAGTAAATGTCTTTGTCATCTCCTTCTCTGCTACTGCTTCTGCTTCTCTGCCATTATTGGCGATCTTTACTCGTGGTGCTGTGACTCATGGCTGAGCAAAAACTGTCATAACCAAAAAATGTGTGGGGACTTTCAAAATAAAAGTGGTAGGTAAAAATGTCAATAAATATTGATGTTTATATTTTCAATTGATTTGACTGAATCATTGCTCAAATGATCGATCCAGATGGATGTATCGTTACACCACTAATTTGTAAGTGTCATCTTCAAAGCTCTGAGAAGGGAAGAGCTTCAATGAGGATAAAAGTTGACATTTATATTCCTGCTGAAGACGTGTCCACCTTGTCTAACCTAACCGTCAGTGGAAATTTTAATGTACTAATGTACCCTGCGATGGACAGTTTAGACAGTTTAGCTGAATGAATATTATTTTAGCAGCATATTAAAACCTGAGCATTAATTCAAATGTTTAGTTTTATATGTTTGTGCAAAAAAAAGGATGATCCCTTGCCATAAATTTGATAAACATCTTCAGATCACCATTTAGAGTCTTTGTGTAAAGGTAGTCGTGTAATAAATAGGATGATACATAGAGAACTAGGGTTCAGCCCCGTCTAGTCTCCCTCCTCCAGGATTCTGTTTTACATAGTGACCTGTTCACCAAGCCTTATCCCTTACCCAACAGCTTTTATCAAATAATATAATTTAATGTTGCTGTGTCAATTGCTGATTGTAAAAGTCAAGCAAATGACCATTGAGACAACAGCTTTTTGCAGCTATCTGCATACTTGAGTCCACTTTACTCAGACACTTAACTTAATTAGTACATTTCCGAACTCAGCATCATTCGTCGTCTCTCTAAAGCAAAGATCTTTTCCAAGGTGTAGTTTAGAGATGAGCTTACCTGTCTCTGTTTTATTTCCTCTTTCTTCTGTTCTAGGAAAGCAGAGGGGATGCCAGCAATGTTTTCCTGGGCACTCAGCAAAAGGGGCCACAGGTCCTTCATGAACTCCCGGGCATTCTTTCCATTTAGGAAGCCTGTTAGGTTGATCTGCATCATCTTGCTATCTGGGTGCTGTAACACACACGAAGGAGGGAGAGAAAATGCCATATGGCCATTGAAATAGTGTGTGGCAAAATATCAGGGGGAGGTAGGATCCCCAAAAAGGGAATGCCTACCTTCTAGTCCTCACTAACTATACCTGTAACTATAAATTTATCTATATCAGAATCATGAAAAACTGACTAGAATATTTAAAATTATCTGAGTTTATCCAAAAAGAACTGACTGATGTACTCACAAACTCATTAAACTGAGAATGCAAGGTAGCTGAAGGAAGATTTGTCTAGTGGAATACAACTGCATGCAATAGTGATGTTATCTCCCTTTCTAATATATATGTATATCAAAACACTAAAACATATATTTTGACTTTTTTTTTTTTTCCATTTGCTATACCCATTAATTTACATGTCTGTATCCATACCCACCCCTTGTTCTCTAGTCACCCCACAGTCTACATTCAGGAGTTTAACAAATAGCCACAATACAGAGTGCTTCAAAACCCAACACTGCAAGAACAGTTCCGGTGTCTTCAGTGAGTCCCGTGGGATCAGTGGGCACGGAGCTCCCTTGGCTTGCTTCCGCCTCCCTACTGCTTGAGACTCAACCACCTTGAGCTTAATGTTATATCATTTATCTAAATTGCAAGAGACGAACAAGCAATAATGAGTACACAGTTACACAAAAAGGAGTTTTATTTCAACAATTATAATTAAGAGATATTGTAATCTCAATTTAATTACCATAATTCATTGCCTTTTAAACTTAGCTTGAGCAACCCACCCATGGCAGGCAACAGATAAAATTAAAAGTTTTGAGAAAAAATAAACTTTGTTGTACTGATGTAAAAATACACATTTAAAATGATCAAACAAGGTTTTAGCATCCAGGAAGAAATGATACAATACATACCACACTTCTCTGAAAGTATACTATGAGATGGATCCTTGCAATAATCTAATGCTGTGCTTAAATCACATTGATGTTTTTTTCTTTCAAGAAATGTTTCGAAATAAAATATAGCAATATCTAAAGGATACAAAAACATTACGTTAGTTTATACAAAATTAAATGTGCATAATCGTATATTAAAAAGATCAGTAGGACTCATTACAGGTGTAACGACGGGTATAATGTGAGGGTCAAAAACATGACCGGTATATACATTTAATTTATATTTGATAACTACCGCAGATACTGGATGCAGTCAGATACTAAAGGGTAACTCAATATCTGCTGAAAGAAAATTTCCCCTTTTTTGCTGACCTTATGTGGTTGATGTTCTCAACCTTCATTAGTATTGTAAAGATAAATCTAGCTGCCCTAGGCAGCCTTACATCTCTTTCATATGTGGTTACTATTGCAAACGAAAACTCTGGTCACATCCAACTGGGTGCAATAAAAAAAACCTTAAAATAAATCAGAGGTTGGTATGAGATACTATTTTTTAGCTTGCTGTTAATTTCTCCGAAAGCTACTCTTTCAACAACAGTCACGTTTATGACATTTTATAACTTGTCTGCAGACAGCTAAAGCTGGTTTTCAAGTCTGGTTTTGACTCACAGTTCCAGTTAGCTTTAAAGGCGCTTTTTCGGTTGAATGATGTACTGGAAATATCTCTAGTGATTATGATCATGGCATTATTCAGGTGTTTCTTTCACTGACATGATATTTGGTAAGCCCTGCATATAACTCACCTCAAAACACACACTGCATCATGAAGGGAGAGTTGGGCTCAGAGACTTTGGGCTCAGGAGAGAGCTAATTAGGTGTTGGTGCTATACTTCTGATGCAAGGTATAACATCCATATTGGTTCAGGCCTTTTAAATCATAAATCACATCATCATTAGAAGACTGCTGGATAAAGGCACTTTTTCACAGAACAGCAAAACATGTCATTATATATCAGTTTAATACCAATTGCTACTTAACCCACTCAGTTTTCTATTTGACTAGGATGTGCAATAATCTGCCAACATCCGTCCTTTCTGACCAAGACATGCCCTCAAATTTATGACAGCTTTCAAATGAAAGAAAGAAAAACAGAAAGAAAACAAACAAAATTAAGAAAACGCAAAAAGACATAGGTAAAGACATTACCTTTTCCTCAAGTTGGTTAAATATGAACTCTATGACGACGTCATCTTCAAATCCCAGAATCTCTGTCACTCTCTGTGTGATCCAAGGTTTGATGACTTCTAGGTTCACTTTGGTCATGTCCACCTACCAGCCAGAACATAGCCGGTCAGAAAAGAAAAGAAAAAAAGCATCGTTTGCAGGGCGTTACTGGTTTCGTATAAATATGTAAGGTGGTTTTTGAAAAATAAATAAATAAAAAAAAATAAATAAAAAATAAAAAAACATGCACTGACTGAAAAACTACCAAAAAATGATACAGCATTCCACCTGGAACGGCATTGAGCATTAACATTGGCAAAAATATCTCTTAATTTGCTTGATCTCATACCTTCTTGTCCAGACATTCTGCAAATTTCAGCTGCTTCAGCAGTTTCTTCTGCTTGTTGCTGAAACGATTGTCTTGCTCCGCACTTGTGCCCTGAGTAAACAAACAACCAAATCTTAAAGTGTTGTACGTTCATCCCGAAGCATGGAGTCACCCGCTCCTCTTATTGGTACTACATGCTTTGAAACCAAACCCAAAATCAAAGACTAAATCAGAAGCTATGCTACTTGTGTTAACATGGGGCTCAACGTTAAGAGTTTAAACACTGGTTAACGCTGACACACGTGACCATCTACATTACGCAGCGACTTATTTGAACCATTAACTAGTCAGTCAAGCTAAAGTTAGTTAAGCTAAAGGCCCAATTAATCCTTCGAGGAAATCTGTAATGGTAAAATTAGCCATAGACGAAAAACAACAACCTACGACTAGAACGTAATTTTGGCAGAAATATCTGTATCGCAACCCAATACATAGAGTGGTCCATTTATATTACGTTGCCTATCAGTGGTCGTGACTACCTCAGAGACATAAACGATGCACAGCCCGGACGCCATCTTTAGTCAAGGCTAACAATTTAGCAATAGCGAGCTAGCATGACTGGCTTGTCGGTTATCAGAAAAATGCTCTGAAAATTAACTTGGAACAATAATGGTGCAAGAAAAAGACATGAAGTAAGCGTAACAAAAGGATACGTTAGAAAACAAATGACTCAGAAAACCTATGCGCTGCATGGTGGTCGAGAAGGTAGAACATGGCTCGTGTCGGAGCACAAACTGTCATCAGGTAATAGACGAAGCCCTAATCGTATCGTATTCTGAGTAAAGCCTTTCAATTAAAACCGCGTTTTAAATCTAATTACTAACTATAAACACAACGATCCATGCAACTTAGCAGTAATGTGTTCAAAAGTTTGAAATAAGCGTAAATGTCTTACGCGGAAGAACCCCGCGTCCATGATCGGAGAATGTGTGTTAGCAAGGGCTGCTAAGAAAGACGGGTGTCCCCAATGAAATTTACAGAGGCTTGCCGGAAGAAACACGCGCCTCTACAGGAAGTAACAACCATTACACCCCCTGTCTCTGAACCGAATGGTAAAGCCGTAGCCTAAACATAATATCGTTTTCCTATTCTGCCGGATCTGAACTCTCTGTGGGATTACCCTTCATCAAATATTCACCATAAATTATATTTGATGTGTAAGAGAGATGTTCATACGCTGGTGCAGGTGGACTCATATTTCACAGCCTAGGCGTGAAACAAATTCAGAGAACTACATAAACTGCTGGGGAGCCTTAAAGTCGCAACTTTGCTGTTTGTTGTTTTGCAGCCTTAGAAGCGATGAAGGGAATTATGTAAAAACTTTACTTAGTTTATAGTGTTGTGGGTGTGAGTATTGTTCAGCCAGAAATGTACACTTAACTACAAGTACTCCTGCCGCCTACCATAAATTCGACCAACCAGCATCATCAATTGGCATTTTAAGCATCACAAGTAACATCATCGTGGCCCACTCAGTAGCAAAAACCCTTTTATTCAACACGAATAATGGATGGAAAACAAGACTTTACAAAAAAAAAAAAAATCACTTCATTTTAGGTATGAATAATTTTAATATTCAAGGTCTGATTAAAAGTACACTGCATTTTTTTAATAAATAATTTCAAAAGTAATCTAATAATGATCAAGGTTTTATTTGCTATCCATACTCCTTGATAACCCAAATCACACTACTAAAAAAATTCAGTAAAGGCAGCCTGTTAGATGCCAAAGCAAGGGTGGTGGGGATATAGTGTGTGTTTTCACTTTAAGGACGATGTTGTAGAATAATGCCTTTAAATAAAGCCAAAATGAATGATGGGTAATTGCAGTCCAGAGTAGACTAAGCAGCTATTGAAGTGTTCAAACAATTAAAGTGTACCCTCATTTGTTACTGTAAATGTACATCTGCTCCATATTGTGACAAATATTTTATGAGACATTGTAAAGAGTCTATGGATGTGATTGATTGATTCACATAAAAGTTGGAAATCTGTAAAAACTAGGAAAAAGTTATTATCTGTTCCATTGGAGGCAACCTGTCTATGAGTAAAGTGTTGCCTTTACTATGAAAACATTTAAAACACATATGAAGAGAAAATCTGACTTTGACATATGATTCCCTGATATAGACTGAAATGTGTGTTTGAAAGCATACATGTTATGTCATATTTTACACCACATATCTGAAAATGTGACAGAGAACTCCTACTTAAATAACAGCCCCTAGATTATTACTGGCATGTGCCAGAATAACAGAGGACACAGGTGGACAACTCTTGAAAATGAAGTGGAAAGAAGGATACTGTAGTTTGACAACCAGTGAAAGTGAAGTAAAAATAAATATACTGTTGGGGGATAAAGGCTGAATAGAGGTCAGAAGTAGGGAGTTAGTTGTTCAAAGCAGGTTTTGCTAGCTAACTGGCAAACCCTCGTCGGTCCTCATGTCTCGAATGGAGCGTAGCATGTCCGATACCAGCTCCTCCAAACCAAACGCTGGTGCCCAACCCCAATCTCTCCTGGCATTGGAGTCATCAAATCTCACAGGCCAGCTATCTGCTGCAAAGCGACATAAGATGACCACATTACTTTAATCACATCACTGAAAGATAAATTATATTAATATCAATCCCCAAAAGACTTTAAATTAATACAGAATCCAACTCAAAATTTGCTGTTTCGGGTCCATCCAAAAAAAACTTCAAGACTTCCTAACCTAACAGATCTGATTGTTTCTTAATGACAGAATACACTTCAAAGTGCAAGAAAAAGTCAACTTGAATCTTATTTTCTCATTTACCAGTTACAATCAAATTGTTAAAATCATGAAATCATACCGATGGTCTGGCGAACAGAGTCAGGGTTATAGGTAACCTTGAGGTGAGGCAGATGCTTGCGGATTTCTTGGGCCACCTCTTCAGGAGTGAAGCTCATTGCAGCAATGTTATATGTCCGCAGAGACAGTTGGCACTCTGGGGCCTGCATGAACTCTATTGTAGCACGGTGGCAGTCAGAGATGTGCATCATGGGAAGACGGGTGTCAGGGCGCAGGTAGCATTCATGGTGACCTGTGCTGAGAGCATCATGGAAGATTTGTACTGCATAGTCTGTAAAGAAAGAGACATGGGGAGTTCAGTTAATGACATCTTGTTGGCAAAAGAGAACCTATGTACCATATGCACTCGTTCGGAAGCGCAATACCTGTCGTTCCCCCTCCAGGAGGTGTGTTAACTGATATAACACCTGGGTAACGTAGGCAGCGGAAGTCCAGACCATATTTATGATGAAGATACTGAAGAAAAAGAGGTCGAGGATATTGAGATGACAGTATTCCATGAGGTTCATACATACTTTGTTCCTGCATTTCAAGATAATTTCCAGATCGACCTACCTCTCCCATCAGCTCTCCATGCACTTTTGACACACCATAGATGGTTCGAGGTCTTTGGACGCAAAGGTCAGGGGCTGGGTCACGCGGAGATGAGGGACCAAATGCTCCAATGGTGCTGGGGACAAAGAGGCGTAAGCAGTTCTCCAAAGCCAAGTCCAACACATTATGAAGGCCTAGACAGACAGCAAAAGAATCGAAATAACATTAATAATACCTTTCAAAGGCAAGCATATAAAATGTTTTTGGTATTCAAGAGACCTGTGATGTTGATCTTGCGTGCCAAAGCCACATTAGCCTCCCCTACAGCGCTAAGAAGGGCACTGTAGTGGACCAGCCAAGTGACACGGTTATTTACAACTAGTTCTCTGAGATGTTTGTAGTCCAACACATCAGCGTAGACAAACGGACCTTAGAGGAAAAAAAATAAAAACAGTGAACTAAAAGAAAGTAAAAATAAATCAACAGCAAAGAAATAGATGGCAAAGACAAACTACATAGAAAGTTATTTTGCATACCACTGCTGACAACATGAGGTGGAGGCTTCTTGATGTCTGACAGGATTACGTTCTCTGTTCCAAACTGTTGCCTGGACAATAATATAGAAATGATGAAAGTCAAATTTCTGACGCTTTCCTAAAATCAAATTAAATGTCTGAGGAATTTGTGCATATCCAACCTCAATATCTGTGCTAGTCCCACACCCAACTGCCCCAGACCACCTGCATTAAACCAAAGTTTATTAGTAATCAGTACACACAAATCATGATAGTGTTTTGGCACACTGTCCTTTAGCTTTTTGTTGTTTTTTTTCCCAGAGCTCAATCATGGGACAAACAGTGACAGCAGGCTATTATTCTCTCCACATTACCCATTGGCTCTTTAAAATCACAAGCACTGTCCGTGTGCACTCTATTGTGATGAGACTAAATGGGGTCCTGCCACTGGTGTGGAGTGAAAACAATTTAAAAAGAAAAGAAAAAAAAAACACATCACTAGTACTCCACTAATGTTGTTGACACCAAGCACCAGAGCCTCATTAAAAACACGTTTTTAAACAAAAATCACGTCTTCTTTTAAGGGGGTTATTATTCTCTAAGCTCCCTTGAAAGTTTTTTTCTATAGGAGGCACTCCACAGCTATTGTAACTGCTCCGAAGCCAACAGAACAAAAATAGCTGGACTCCAAAGAAGTAAGACACAATGGTAGTTACACAAGGTTAAGCGTTTATGTTAGGTCTGAAAGTACAGAGTGGCCTGGATGTTTAAATATTAGGAGGAAGCAGCTATATCGTAAATTATATAAACTTTTTTGTCACCGGTGATGAGGACACGGGGGTTTTCCTCAGGAGGTGGAGGGCCACAGGTCTCCTGACTGTTCCACCTGCTCATCTGCTTGGGCAAACAGCTAAAGCTGCGTCCAGGCAAACTCCGCATCTTGCTCCAACAGCCTCGGCAAAACAGGCCCAGCACACTCGCAGTGGGCACACAGAGCCGCACACCTGATTGCATGTCCAGTGGCAGCCTTTAAATTTGTCAAAACAAAGTATCTGAAAATTAGTGATTACATTAACATCTAACCAACTAGAAATGTACATCAGTTGTTTGTTCAAAGAGCATTACAAACAAATACTGAACTACAATTATAGTAGGATACAGAGAAAAAAAATATTACCTGCGTGCTGGCAAAACAACAGATGTTTCCTGGTCCAAAGCTAGTTGGTGAAGCTTCCAAATTGTAATCCTAATATTCTACACCAATTTACTTAAGAAGAGCAATGAAAGCAGTTTTCCAGGCATTTAATGTTGGATTTCAAAAATTACCTTCAAACGGTCCTTTCAGTACACCTATTAACCACTGGCTAAATAAGCAGGTGAAGAAAGTCATGCTGGGCTATGTGGTTCTCGTCCACTTTGTATAATCACCAGCTTGTGGCTCCTGACTGAAATGGACTACAGTCTCCAGCTTGCAAAGTTCCATGTGTGCAAACATGCTGACTTGCTGTGCACAGGGATTTGTATTGTGAAGAGTGTTTAGCTGAGCTTAACAGGACTGGGAGGTGTGTCAGTTATACAGCCTTCCTATTGATTATACGTAGTTATGAGTGAAGCTATGACAGAACAAGACAACCCCTATGGAAATCGTACAATTTTTCTGAGACAATGCAAAGCAAGTGTGACACTAAAGTCCCAAAAAGACACTGATGAAAGTGTTAAAATATTCTATGATATCAACACCTTGACATTTTTACACTGGTGACAGACCACTAAGAAACATGTTCCATGTACAGGCTGAGAATCTTCAGTTGTTCATGCTCTGAATGGGCATCAGCTGAGTGCCAGCTTTCCCCAATTCAATGACCATATTCCGTATTTCCTCCTGAGCCTCTGCAAGTTGATGAGCCTGCTGGGTCCACCTCAGGAAAAAACCTGAAAATCAGCATCAAAACTTGAATTAATTATAAAGTAAATAAAGACGTATCAAATCAGAATTATTATATTATTATATTATATATTATATTATACAACATTCATAAGAACGATTACTGTGTTATGGTTGTATGCATCAGCCATGTGCAGGAAATAGCATATTTGAATGAAATGAAAAAACATAACCCCATAAGTATCAGCCGACATTTCTCTGTTTGTCTCAATCACTCTCTCCAGCCCCTTTGACCACTCTGTCTCTCTCCATCTCTCTCAAAAACTTAAATGTTCACACTTAAATCTGTGTGAAAATTTAAGTCAAATATACCAACCATTTTTAAGAGGAAATTTTCTCCCTAAACCCGTTAACACAGTTTTGTAGAAGACTGTGGCTTTCACCAGAGTTTTCTTTATCTATAAATTGGTCTTGCAAATAATAAATCCTATAAACAGTCAGCACTTTGCATATTTACATGCTGATATTTTAGTGCAAAATCATTTAATGTTGGGTTTTCCTTCACTTATTCTTTTACAGGCTGTTTTGATTAAAAGATTTAGATGTAAACTTTATGTTAAACAGAAATGTTGAGCATAATTTCAAAATATTAGAACATGAATGTGAACTTGTGAATTTTATTGGGAAATTCTTAAATATCAGATCAGAAGCAGCTTTACTGGTCAGGTATTTAGGCCTACAAGTGTGGAACACTGAATGTTAAGCTAATATGTAGCTTACATATGATAATGATGTGGACAACAATCTAAGCTATTTGTAATGATAAATCTGTAATTTATTATTTTATAAAAGCATCCAGAATAAATGCGACCAGTGTACCACTATAATCAGTTTATGACTCAATTTGTGCATTCCCAATCAAATCAAATCAAATCAAATCAAACTTTATTTATAAAGCACTTTTCATACATTTAAAATGTAGCACAAAGGGCTTTACATGTTTAAAAGCAGCTTCCACCCCCCACCCCAGAACACACACACTCATGCACACTCACAGACAACTTGGTTTTAGATATGCCAGTGGCTGAATACAGAGGAGCCAGGTCAGGAAATGCAATCACAGGAGGCCGTCTGATTCTGGTTGCTGCTCACAGCTCAAAGCCAGGACGCCTCCACCCGGGTGCCCATGTTGCTACATGCCAGCAAGGGGCCCACAGCAGTGAAGCACTGCTGCAGCACCCCCACCTGGCCAAAGCCGATGATCAACACAAGACAGAGACATCCCAGCCAGAGCCAATAGCAGCCCCCAGCGCAGAGCGGCCCCCACTGAAGAATGTCCCTTGATTTCTGACACTGAGTCCTAAATAATTCTCATAATGTCATCTTAGTTAAAAAAAAGAAAAGAAAAGAAAAAAAGTTAAGAAATATTGAGTTCCCAAGGAGTGACAGAAAAGGGGCTTAAACAGTAAATATGACTTATTAACTTTTGAATACCAGCACCATTGCTCAGTTCTTGGAAATCATCATAATTGGAATGTTAATGTTTGCACTGAGGAAAAGATTCCAAACACTTTATCACTGGGTCCAAGTAGATGTTTGAGTCTGTTTACACCATTGTGCTACTGACAACATGACATACATGAGGCCACGCCACCTTTGACAACCAAACGTTTAACTGTCCCGTGTTATTCACAGATGACCTTTATCAAAAATTGAAGAAATGTTATCCAAGAGTTTCTTGGAGAGATTATCAGAGCTTACCTTTCCAAAGCTGCAGGGACTGAGGGTGAACAGAGGGCCAGATTGCAAGCTCAGTGGGCTCATACAGTGGGTTAGAGTACCGGTCTCTCTCTCCAGGCCTCAGCAGAGCTTGGAACAAACAGTGTGTCTTCTTCATCACTCCTTGAGCCCACCTAAAAGGCAGAATGAGAGGGGAGGTACTTACATCTTGGCCACAAAGATGAAGATCATCTAATTTAAATTTCCAGTGGCCCTGAGAAGTACCACCAACCTTTCTTGATGACTGTTGCCCAGAAAGGTGCCATAGTCGGACACATAAGCCTCTGTTGCCAGTCTCAGAAGCAGAGCCTCTGAGAAACCCAGTGCAAGGGGGAACTGATGCAACAGCTGCCACACACAATCCAGTAGCAGCAGGAAGACAGGAGATTCTTGTTGGAGACGGGCATGGGAGAGGGCAGAGTGGGCACATCGCTGCATAAACGGGTGTCCTGCCTGGAGAAAAGTATGGTCATTCATACTAACTGCAAAAAGCCATGTCAGACATGTGCCTAACCAATTCAGTGCCATTGTGTGTTTGTGTTGTGCAGATCCTCTACATGTGAACACACTGATACCTTTATTTTATTTATTTAAACTTTATTTAACCAGGAATGAGCCCATTGGGAGAATAAAAGAAAATCTTTTTTCCAAGGGAGTCCGGGCCAAGACAGCAGCACATAATGATACATAGTCACTAATTTTCTGTATTATATCCTGTTCAGGGTTGCGTGTGGCTGGAGCCTATCCCAACTGTCTTAGGGTGAGAGGCGGGTACACCTTGGACTGGTCTCCAGTCAATCACAGGGCCGACACATAGAGACAGACTTTCATGCTCATGCTTACAACTACGGGCAATTACAAATCACCAACTGACCTGTTGAGCATGTTTTTTTTTGACTGTGGGAGGAAGTCAGAGTACCTGAAGAGAACCCACGCATACAAACTTCACATAGAAAGGCACACCTTGCCCAAAATTTATTTTGATTTGTGTGAGTCAGTCAATTTATCTTTTTATGATGACTGGGAAAAGCTCAAATATCCCTGAATGTATATAATCAGGACAAACATAACTGATCAGTTTGTAGTTTAATTGGTTAACTGTCAGAAAACAGGACAAACTACAATAACTGTTGCCTTTCTTTATAATAATTCACTTTTTTTTCGCAGATTGTTTGTAAACATATTTAATGGCTCTTGGCAAACCGAATCATTTGTATAGAACATATTGAGGGATAATGGTTGAATAGTGACAAACTAATAGTTTTCTAAAACTGGTGATGACATAACCCGTACATTTACATAACGATACAATGGAAATCATTTTGTAAAAGAGAAACATTTGGAAATAGAAATTGCGAAATCCATGACCAATGTTGCAGACTGAATACATTTTTTTTTAGGTGTTTCCTGCTGAGGCACAGGGATCCAGCTACATGTAAGTCATACAAAGCAGTTTAAAACTTGTCATAGTGTTTATTTGACAGATTTAGATTCAGAACTCAAATTCAAGTTACTCTGAAGCTCCTGGGTCTATTTTAATTTCAGGTCCTTTTTTATTCTATTTATTTCTGTCTATCCAAATCATTCCAACAATTAAAAAAAAATGCTTTCACCTGTATCCACTCCTTCTCCAGTAGAGCCAGGAAACCCTCAAGTGAGCGACAGCATGGGTCCATGATAAGCTGAGCCACAGTACTGATCAGAAGGGTTGAGTCCCTCCCATCAGAGCCGTGGATTAGAACTGAATGTCCGTCTCTGGCCAACACAAACAGATAACTTACAGTCCTGGTCTTCTAAATGTACAGAGATATTCATTTATTGACCAGAAATGCAGACATTCTTTAAAATGTTCAAAATGTATTTTTACAGTATCCTTAAGCCCTTTTCATGCATGTACACATTGTGCCTTTGGTATTTAAGCTAATATTTCACTAAATGTGCCTAATGTTAAGACACACAGCATTTTCCAGTGGGTCTCTCTGGAATTAAACTCATAAAAAAAAGATTTCAATTGATTTCATCAGAATAAGTTTCATTTAAATACAATTCAACTCCCAAAAGTGAATTGTCGATTGACAAACCTTGAAAAGGACAGCCCAAGATTTTTCATAAAAAAGGGCTTTTATCTCTGTAAATATTCGTCATTATAAACGAGAAGTAAGTGCACAGCATTCGTAACAGTTCAAGAGATGCACACAATGGTTTGAGCACCTACCTCTCCACACACTCTGCCAGAAGGCCAGCAGTTGACAGAGCAGCCTGAACGTGGGAAAGCCACTTTGAGTTTTCGAGCTTACTAAGCCAACGATCCATGTTATTGGACTCATCACCACAAGCCTCCACCAGCTTAATCAGGCTCTCTTGCAGGGCTTTACCTCTGCAAACACAAGGGAAGAAACTCAGACGAATGACGTTAGATTATGGAGACACATCAGCTTCATCCAGAACACTGTATTTCACATACACACACCTTTCCATTTGTCTGTGCAGTCTCTTCCAGCGGCTATAACATGACTTAGACTCGAATCCTCCACCTGTCATCCTGGCCTGCATCGCCTGTTGACTGGAACGTGTGTCAATGATATAACCTTTGTCTGAACCATCAATCACAGCCTTGAGGAGCTCCTCGTCTTCTTTGCAGCGCTTCCTATTAGCTCCTGGCAGTGGCTGACTGCTGCGCATGATCACCTAAAGAGAATTTGTTTGATTCCAGTTATCAGGTTGTAAGTGTGAACCAACGGCTCAAGACTGAGATGCATTTATAAAAGACACACCATGCCATTCTTCCTGTGATAATAGCAGAGGACAGGGAAGCGTCCTCCCTGCCTGAACTTGGCCACCTTCTTCAGTGAGTCATCATCTGTGCTCTTTGGGACAATGGCAGCTGGAGGGTAGGAGGGACACACTGAGTAGTTTCTGTTCACAGTGCTCAGTCTCCATTTATCATGCTGCAGACAGGGAAGAGAGAGGATCATGAAAACAATGATAGAAACACATAACAGGTGTCTGAAGAACTTTGTAATCAAGGTGCATTACACACAAACTAAACTACTCATGTTTAATTATTCTATCCACTTCAGCTTACATCAAAAGGCGTCACAGATCTGGCTTTAATTCATTCTCTTCCCTCTGGCTTGCACAGAAAGAACATAATTCTAGTTTATAACTCATTGTTTACTTGGGAGAATTCTTCGACAGAAGAGGCAAAACTTAACTAAAAGACTTAATTCCTACTCCAAAACTACTGGAGGGCAAGATATTATCAAACACCAACATTTTTGTAATCATACAAGATGTTAAATTGACTTTCTACTTTGGGTTCAAGAAATACTTTCAAATTTGAGATATGCATTCATTTTCTTTCCAAGACACAGACCTTGGAACCCATGACAGCTGCCTGGAGACAAATACATAGCTCTGTACCGCAACATTTAATTAAGGTAACAAGTACACAAATATTGAAATACTGGAAAGGACTGTTGTATTTTGTTTTTTTTTTAAATAATGTCATCTAATAACAAATTCTCACCTCTCATATGGTAAATGGAGCTACACAGAGTTTAAGTCATTCTGTTATTTGATTTTCTTTTATACATTCTTCATTAATATTATTTAACACAATTTAATATCAAATGTAAGGGAGTCTTATAAAAAATAAAGGAGGATGCTGCGAGCAAACAAGTGTCAATCAAAAAAAAAAAGGAGTATAAAAACATTTAAAAATCTTTGAAGGTCTCGTTTTCAAAGACATTGTAATTTAAGGACTACTGAAATTTTACTTTTTGGTCTGGGAAAGAAGCTAATGAAATGAATGATCAGTGTACTTGGAAATTCTGGAGATATGCAAAACTCTTGTTTCTAGAATGAGGCAATCAATCACAGTGTGTGTATACTTCACAGAGCACAGGAACTGACAGTCTGCTGTAGTCTGGGAAAATACATGGAAGATTACAGTCTTGGTAATAGTTGGAGTCCTAACCAACCCGGTTGGCAGAGAACACTCCCACCTTTAAAAAGTCCAACATACTTATTCCAGAAATGTTGTCAGTCACTCCCATCATTCTGCTCATTTTGAAACAGAAACTGATCCACTCACAATATGAAACCATGCACTTCTCTAGTAACATCAAAGCCAAAACAAGAACCAGCACCTCTGCTGAAGGACAATGAATTTGACATTTAAATTAGAGGAAGGAGGACATCTTTCACTGGAAAAAAATGACTCTCCAAAATCCTTTCACACACTTCCCTGGGAAAGTGGAAAAGCAGTATTACATTTAAGGGGCAAGATAATCTCATATCCAGCCTTTCAAATCTAACCCTTTCAAGAAGTAATTCAGTAGGCCTCACTTTAACAAAAAGCAAGTGAGCTCTGGAGAAGATGGTAGGGTATCTTTAACAACTCTTAATTGTTACAGGTAAACATTAGACATTAATTATACAAGCTGCAAGCAGGTTCTTGAGAGTGAAAGACAGACACCCAACTAAACATACAAGTTCTGGGAACACTGAGCCCATAAAACACAGAACAATGCTTCCCTCAGGGTCAGTCCCTCACCATAGCAACATGCTATTTCCCAGAGGAAGGTGTAAGTCCATTAAGCACCAATACAAGCTGTGTGCAGCACATTCTGGAATTCAGGCAAAACAAATACAAGCTAAGCAATGGGGATATCCTGAATCCTGGATATCCACTTCTTTTGGTTTCCTTAACATTTTCCTGTCACATGATTGTTGGATCATTGGAAGGGCAAGTTGCCTGTGAGACTGTTGAGTTACATTCCTGCACAGTAAAAACAGGTTTATAGGGTACACATAGTCATGTTTTGCTTACAAGCTCCTTCATTTGATAGTAGTACTTTTCAGGGGATGAGAGACCCCACTGGTCCTGTAGGCGCAGATCAGAGGGTCTGTAAAAAAAGGGGTACATCTCGGTGGCACAGTCCAGGCAGGACAGGGTCTGGAAAAAGAAAATTTTATCAGATGTAAGGCTTACAGGAGGGCAGAAAGGACCAAATAATAAGCATTGAGTGTCAAAAAAAGATGCAAGATGACAATAGAAATACAGATTTTTAAACTAAACAGCACAAGTAAAGCAATTGTGTTTGGTATTTTATTTCTTTGTTGTAACAATGCTTCTTTGGCAAAGAATTGTATACATTGGAAAGCTTGTTTATTTCCCTTTTAAATGGTGCAATTGACTATTGTTTGGTGCTGATTGAAGTCTGAAGAAACAAGACATATCAGTTAAACAAGTTATTTATTTAACAAACAGAAGCCTCAGTGACCAGACATCGCCACAACAGCCTGGCACCTCTTCCTCATGCTGGGCAGCAGCCGGGTCACATGCTGTTGTGGGATTTCATCCCATTCTTCAACCAGTATTTGACCCCAGTCAGTAAACATGGTTGTGTTGGTCACTCTGGCACGAAACGCAAACCAAAGCTGATCCTACAAGTGTTATCTCAATCAGTCAAACACAGCATGTTGATTCTTGGGGCAGACACCTACCAACCATTGTAGCAAGGGCCAATGCTCACAGGTGCTGCCATTCACGTCTAATTCAGCACCTGATTGGCAGCACCATATAAGCTCAAAACAAGAGTCAGTATTAACAGCAGTTCAATCTGTTTGGCATTGGCTGAGAAGATTTGGCAAAATTTCATTTTTATTTATTTTTTTTAACTCTGCTGCTCATCCCACAAATGTATGTTCCTTACACATGTGACAACATTTAAAAATGAAATAAACTAGCTTCCAATGGTATAAGATTTATTGCCAAGAAGCAGTTACAACTCTGTTACAACAAAGAAATAAACTACCTTAACCCTTAAAACAATAACAATAATCAGTAATACAATAGAATAATCTAATAAACATAAATCACCTTATTTTTGTGCTAAGTTTTTAATTAATACCTCAATAGACTGTGCAATATTAAGACACTGCTCCATGCCTGGGATGTCAAGCTGAAGCACACGCAGATCTTTACACTTGATGGTTATCGTCCCTGAAGATCCAGATACCCTGAAAAACACAACCCACCACATATTTATTCAAAGAAACTGACACAAAACATCCGTGTCCACTCTACCCCAAAGCCCAAGTTTTGACTGTAGCATTGCAAAAAGTGACTTGCATCTGTAAGAGAAGACAAACCCAGTCAGTGAATGATGTGGGGGAGGAGACTTTCTCCTTCTGAAAAAAAGGGTGTGCATCTGTTTCCTTCTATTGTTGATCAACAACATTTCAGGTTGTTTCTGCAATGCTTAGGCTGAAGAAGTAACAGTTAGCAAGCGACACAACATTGCATGTGTGGGAGGTGTTAACAAGACTGGGTTGTTTTAAGGATTGTTTGAATTTGATTAGGAGTTGGGGAAAAGCAGCACACAGAAGAAACATGACAACACGAAGTATGTCTAACCTTTTACTGCAGTCTGCATTAGAGAAGAGGTCGGAATAGGCTGAAAGATTTTCCACACTGGTCAAAAAGATTTGAGGAATAGAGGAGTTAGACATTTAACAACTGGAAATGGGGGAACTCACTGGAAAAGAACAGATACCTTTGGGGGTTAAGTATTACTGATCAGTCTTGTTATTGATTTATGATCAAGTAAGGAAATATAATGAACAAACCCCATATCACATGTTATAGCCAGAATGCTACTATCAGTACGGTTAATCAGTGTTTGTGGAATAGGAAATTTATAACTCAATTTCATGATAGACAATTGCCAAGTTTTCAAGGTTTGTTTTTGTTTTTTTAAGTAGTCAGTCCCACTCTCTCTCACCTTTTCTCAATGGCATCAATGTTCCTGAGAAGCAGCAAAACCTGCCGAGAGCTGCCTTCCTCCCTGTCCGAGAAGAGCAGGTGGTGGCCCGTGATGCACAAGGTGCCTCTGCTTGGAGGGTGTAGCGGCTGTCGGAGGACAACATCCGCCACATTAGCGGTCTTGATGTGTTCAGATAATTCCATCAGCTCCTTCTCCCAAACCAAATTTCTCCGGTGCTGTAAAATAAGCTAGAGAAGTATCCCTGGACCTCCGAAGAAGAACAGAAATGTACTGACAATCTCTTCTTTGCTTCTATAACGAAAACGAAAGCAGAACCTCTCCTGCAGACTATTCTTCCAGGAGCCTGAGTAGCACCGCACTTGCACTCCGTTTGTTTGAAGATAAAGTGTCTAAATATAGACTTACATTTTCTGAACACAGCCAGGCCCGATAGTGCTACACTTTCTCTCAACCAGGGGCCTGGCTTAGCATGAGACGTGAGAGGATAGAGAGCGGAAGTGCACGTTTCCTAAGAATGAGCAACTCTGAATTGTGTCACAAATTGTTGCGACAAGTTTGGGGGTGAAAGGAAGCTGCATCTGTTCGTTCTGTACACTTAGGGACCACTAGATGTCAGCACATCCAAACGTAAACCCTTACAACTTATTAGGCGTCAGCTTCAGGTTAAATTTGGTGATGGGAGCAGTGTTTGAATCGCTTTCTCGATCCAAGGTGATGAAACGAAACGAAAATCGACAAGTAATCACTTGAAATGTTAACAAAGAAGATGGTTTCATCCTGAAAATTTTCATCAAGGCAAAATATTACTTTTTTTATTAGGTTTAAGTCAGCGTCTAATGTAATGTGGAGTTAATTCCTTTTAATTCCCCGAGTTGTTTGTTTGCAATGATTTGTATTTTCAAAGACAAAAAAAAACCCACTATATTAATATGCCACTTTTAGCTGCCACTTGCGAAAATCTCATTTTTCCCATCTTAAAACTGCACCATTTGGCTCATTTTTCTGTCATATGATTAAAGTTTTAAATTTCATCTCCGAAAAGGAAATACCGTACTGAACTCTATTTGCTTGGAATATACAGAGTAGAAAAAAAAACTCCTGCAGTAGGCCTACCTTTTAACTCTACAAGTGCGGATAAAGGCTTATCACCTATACAATAAAGAAAATGGCAGGCAATGGAGTAAAAGTGCACGACTTTTTCCTAATAAATCTATATATTTATATGTTTTTTCTATGATGATTCTATGATATTTAATGAACAAGGAATCTTAAGGTTCTTCCACTATAAGTGAAGTAAGAAAATAAATAAACAGTACGCTGTATATATATATATATATATATATATATATATATATATATATATATATATATATATATATATAATTTTGCTATTTAAGTGTTGTGTACATGTGAAGTATTCAGGAGTAGATTTACAACAGTTTGTCCTTTGAAATTCATAACTTTGTTGTAAGAAAGTAAGAATTTACTGAAGCTCGAGTAATGAGCTGAACTCGGACACCTTGGTTTCTGTCTTTAAAACGCATGTATTACTATCCAACCTCAGTGTCCTCTGCAGGATGGGCGGTCACTGCGTCTCATTTCAATAAATAGGAGGTGAGGACCTGTTGCGCTCTCACGGTTCAAAGCAAACTTGGACGCATTGGACTACTTTCATTATTGCGCCGATGGATTTTAAAGAGCTCGGGGGGGACTCCTCTGACGGAGAGACAGAGGACTTAGACAGCGTGAAAGCACTTGCAGAGAAGCTGAAGTTACAAACTCGCAGACCTTCCTATCTGGAGTGGCAGGAGCGGGTGCAGAGTCGATCGTGGAAAGAAAGTTATTCCGCAGACGATCCAGGATCTGGAGGAGAAGCTGTTTCTATTCCCGCGACTCTGAGGAATGGAAACTCAGAGTTGGTTGTCCAAAACATTTGTGGCTTTGACACGATTGACGATGCTTTGGAGTTCCTGAGGAAAGAGCTGGTAGGTGATCCCTTGGGACTGAGTCTGGTTATTTGAAAGATCTCTTCTAAAAACATGTTTGATCGTTTTGAAGGCTGAAAGAAAAGATAACATTACCTCTAAAAAACAAAACGATTTCCAAAGTTCCCTGTCTGACACATGTGTGTGTGTAATAGATGACAATCTTCCATCCTCACCTCCTGGTAGCTGTGAGTTCTCTGCTCTCTATGAATATCCGCAATGCACTGCAGGGGTGTCCCGAGGGATTTTGGCTCCATATTGCATTAGACTTCACCACTTCATTACCACAGATATTCTAATATTCTTAGTGGGCCTTTGTCAGTGGCTTTTGGAAACATCCTCACTTTGCTCCACCATAAAGCACCCCTGGTACATTGACTTCAGTACTCCCCCCAAAACATCAGTTAGTGAAACAATGGGATGTCTGTTTAAATCATATCAGTCTGCAGCCCATGTATATCACATGCCAGTTTTCTACATGCTTGGATAAGATGATAATCAAACATAGGTGAAGAGCAATAATTATCCAAACCTTCAGGTATTTTCTGGTGTCGTTGATTTTTATCTTCAACTTTCCTTCCCCACCCCCTATCCTTGCTCCTGTTCTTCAGAGGGAGATGCAGGTCCAGGACAACCATCTGGCCCGTCAGCTGATTCACCTACGCGGGGAAATCCACCGACTAAAGATAGAGCAGGTGTGCCACCGCCATAAGGAAATGTTGGATGATGCAACGTATGAGCTGGAGGAGTGTGATGAGGAGTCAGACCTGCTGTGTGACATCCCCATGAAGGCCGCCTTTGCCCTATCCACCCCACTCAAACACCTGGGCCTCACCAAGATGAACATTAACTCAAGACGCTTTTCCTTGTGTTAAGACCTCAACCTTTGTGCATATCACTGTGTCACAATCCCATCACCCCCTCTGCACACACGCATCCTACCAGGCTTTATTTTTCTCCTCAAGCTATTTTGGTAATAAAGTGAAGGGTGACTGCAATCACTGGCGGATACAAACAATAGCAATATAATGCAGCTTGGCCTGACATACTCCAGGAAGCTGTGTGTGATGTGCAGACCTGGAGGGGCACACACACTCATAACAACACACCTTCCTGCCAGACGGAACCTGAGCTGCTCTTCTCCTCTGTTTCTGTTTCTGTTGCTTTTACAGTGAAATATCAACAGAGTAGACACACAGATGAGAATATATGAAAACGGGCTATGGGTATATTATCTTACTGTAACAGACTGTAAACTAATGTTTTACATGTCATATAAGTGACATATAATAACAGTCATCAGGGAATTATTGCAGAGATAACAGGGAGCTCATCTCAGAGTATTGTGTCTGTGTTCAGTATTGGAAGCTTTTCAAATTAAAACAGTTTGTAACTTATTCAAACAGTGGGTGTGGAACTAGCCAGAGGGTTGTAGGATAAATAAACTAAGAATATATGACCAAATGGTCTTTTCCATCATTGTAACATATCAATACATAATGTTCCCTTACAAGCCATCCTCAAGTTAAAACACCAGAGACCCTTGCTTTACATTATCAGTAAATCTGACATTCCTTGTAAATTATGGAGATTGCATTTCTGAACTGTTTTACGCTAGTTACATTTTACAGTTGATAGATGGAACAGCAATGTTTTCCATCTGTTGAAATATTCATTATGGGACTGTCCCTGAATTGTGTTCACACAACAGCATTAACACCTACATGTCAACACTTATTCTATATAAACCAAAAATATCCCCTTAGCCCTGTCACTGCAGTAATAATATTCTGTTCTGTCCACTTTCAGATGATGCCGAGCACAGATTAGACAACAAACTTGACAGTGACCGGATGTATTTTGATACTAAGTGGGGAAACTGCAAGGAGTTAAGAATTAATGCTACACTTAAAGTATGTGTGTAATAAGAGAATGGGGGTGGGGGTGCTATAAATGTTAATTGTATATGCAAAATCACATTAAAGAGACTTTATCTATGTAACTTGTAATTTTATTTCATTGCAACAGAATTGGCAATTTTACTGAGCTCCTCAGGGGACATGGAGAAAAAAAGATGGAAAAAAAAATAAAAATAAAAAAATTCTCAAGATCTTGCAAATGTTGTCTCAGGAGTTTATTGGCCAGTGTGTTACTTCCGGGTTGATTCAACCAAAACAATGGAACGCACGCACCAATAGGAAAGATTCATAGAACTTTACTTTGAGCTTGGCCTCAAATTTAAAGACATGTAGACACGCAGGCACTGTTTTCATTCAAGTGATAAACCTTGTCTCTTTCAATGTGCATGATGTCCTCATTGGGGACGTCCCTTGACTGCAGAAATTGTTTCAAATTATCCTCCATGGTTCATGTTTTTAAGGGAAAGCTGTGCCTACTAAAAGCCAACTGATGAACCTTTGTGTTGAATTATTGACACGGAAGTAATTATATTAATTATTGACACTGACCTATAACTCCTTTGACAACATATAAAAAACATTTGATATTTGCAAGATCTCGCAAAAAAAATCTCGGGAAAATACTTTTGTTTTTTTTTCTCTTTCCATGTCCCTTTAAGGGATCTGTAGAGTTTTGATTTGAGATGTGTTTGTAGGTTGATTCTGTGTATTTGCTTAAGCTCCAACTGTGACTAGTCTCATTTTATTGAGACCAAATGTCACCATCAAATCCATTCTTGTCATGTGTCCTCAGTCTAGAGGCCAAACTGCACAATAGTGTCTTCTTTTTTGTCAACGAGATATTCATGATCTGGTGTAAAATTCAAAAATAAGAACGGGGCCCTGGAGGGGATTTAGAGAAACAGACATTGTTCGACATAATTAGTTGAACAAGAAACCAAATATGCCTTGGCAGAGTGCGGTCACTGTGTGAACTCACAGAACAGCCAGAAGTACTGTGATGAACACAATGTGACACAGCTGAGGACATGGGTGACCTCATGTGTGCCATTAGACTTTTTAAGTTGAAATGTATATTGTGTAGAAACCGCTTAGAGGCCAAGATATTGAGCTCAGTGAAAGCTTTTATCATGAAACACCGCAGACTACTGTTTCTCATGCCATTCAGTTCTGCCCTGCAGATACTTTCCCTTGACCTTTTCCCCACATCATACCACATGTCACATGAGCAGAGACTGATGAATGAGTATACTTAATTCAAATTTATCCCTGGTTTGTTTTAAAACTAAACTAATATTTGATTTGGTTCAAGACTGTATGATAGTCTTCATGAGCAAGCATCAGCAACGACAAAGACGCAAATGCTATATTTGCACACTCGAAGGAGGCCAGCACCTGCATTGTTGGGCTTGTGGTGGGAGGGTTGGAAAACTTAATGTCTTGTGATTGTGTCTATGTTCGATTGCGTAATAGAATATGATTTCCAACCACTTTTGGAGGTAGTAACAGCTGTGGTGGTGGGGGAACTGGGAATACCCTTAGAAGATGGTAAAATGTTGCTATTAATAAAGAATGTGATAAGAGTATGCCTTGAGAAATAAGTGAAATAGAAGTGAATGCGTCTTTTTTGTTTTATTTAAATATGTTTCATCAACATTAAAAGACAAAAAATTAAAGCTATGCTACTGACACTTCAAGATTGACAAACTCATGCTTGTGTTGATGGAAAAACAGTGAGCCAAAGTGGTTTCATTGTAAATGACACTTAATCTATGTTGAGGCACTCTTCTGAGTACACATCTCTATGCACTTCCTGTAATGTTTGGACTGACTTCCTGCCCTTGCATGCTCTGTAGCAGCAGCCGTTCACCACAAAAGCAGTACTGTGAGCCACAGGTCGAAAACTCAGCAGCAGTAGTTCAGAGTGTGTTACCAATCTGTGAGGCACGTTTTATTCATGTCTCCTCTCAGGAGTGGAATGTGAGCAGGCTGTAGACCCCAGCACTGAGCGGTTAAGAGGGTTAAGACAGTCAGTCGTCAAACGGGCTGTCAATATGTTCATGTTGTTGACACCAAGGCTGGTTTGCTGGCCACAAGCACATCAGACTCAAACCACATGTGTAATCAATAAAAATAGCCTAATCTGAAACCATGAAAATCTGAAAAGAAAAGTCGCCCTCTTTGCAGGGAAAATTCTGCTTAATTCTTCTGGGCCACAGCCTCAGCTCTACCTTTAAGGTGTTTTCTCCTCAGAGGTTACCAACTCACAGATGTTATAATGGCATTAAGTCATACAACTATAAGCTCACCGCTGTCTTGGAACTGTATTGGAACGTTCACGTCTCATCTCCCACTTTGGGAAAGACGCTCTCCTGACCTCTTTACAATGGAGCTTGTAACACTTCCTCATCTCACACACAGCTGCATGGTGAAGCACCTGTTAGAAGCCTACAGAGCAACCCTCAACCTTTCAACGACAGGAAACTCAGTGGCTCGCTCACCTCAGCTCTTCTAAAGGTTTGCGTATGTGTGTGTACAGTCACACATACATGTTGATTATGATAAGAGTAGCAGATGAAGATACTCACAGCCTTTTGTAGAAGAATATATACTCAGTGAGGAGCTTTTCTATGGCGGCACTTGAAATCTGACATTATTGGATGCTTGAAGAGAGATTTCGTATTTAAAGAGGTAAGCTTCAAACTTCAGTGTGACATAGGATCAAAAGTAGTAAAAGAAAAGACTGTTACTAAGTGGATATAAGATTTTCATTATCCTGTAATTACATGTTTTATACAAACCACGTGAAAAAGATTATTTTCTATTCATTTTTTATAATACATTTTTCTGAACAAATTGACAATAATTATGTTAGCACTGCCGGTTAGCTTAGATTCATGTTTAAATCATGTTTCTATATAATTATTTAATGTTGAAAAAATGCTTTTTTAAGATGATGAATTTTTAATTCTTTCTGTTATATATGCTTGGCAAAGAAATAAGCTACAAGAGAACAATAGAGGGTCAATGTATTAAATACGAATGCCACTATTTATTGTTTTTATTATTTTTTCTTTTTTTTCTGTCATTTTTAAATCAATAATATGAACTTCACTTGATATTCAAAGGGTTACTAAAGACAAAGCAAACAGACAAACACATCTTAATTGAGGATGATAATTTTGATGATGATGACCAAAGTTAAAATATGTTGTTACAAAAATCTCTGGAGTGGGATATTTTTTTGTGGTGCTGAATTGTAATGTTTGTTTTTCTATATATAACATGTAAAAGAGAGAGTATTTTCTTCAGTGGCTCTTAAAGATAACGTTTAGAAAGATATAGTGAACCACTTACTTTAGCCAGTAAATTAGAAATACCAAATGTCCCTTGTCACTGCTAAAAACCTCACTTCTACCATCTACATACCCATAATACTCTGCAAACGATAACAATCATTAGTATTCTTTTGGGGAGACCTTCAGCAGTTGGTCATAAAAAGCAGAGGGCAGCCCCACAGTGGAAAATGCTGACTCTGTGTGACTCCCTGAGAGCTGGTCAGTAGGCGTAAGAGTGATGATCACTGAAAAATAAAGAAAACTCCCCATTCCCCTCATGATCCTGCTGTTATTGGTTCCTCGGGGTCCCAGTACAGTGGTTGGTTGTTATTGCAGGGTCAGGCATCCCCAGATTTTTCTCACGGCTCTGAATCTTTGGGACAGGCGGCCACTGTGATTAGCCCACTGACCCTGTTCCATGAGAGCTCCAGTGGGAGCCAAGCAAGCTTGAGAAAGCTGGTTTGTGCAGTGCACCACAATAAACCCTGACACAGAACATGTGCAGACGTTGGATTATATGAGATTAGAGTTTGTACTGTTTTCTGGAGCTTGCTTTTCACTTCCAAAGGCCTGTAAGGGACTGTGATACGTGTCCTCATGATCATTTAGAGATTTCTAACAATTTATTTAAGCGATTTCCTTTGACTTCTGACAAGAGTTTATGAGATTTGTCAAAGGTGTATACTGTTATGGCTTTTACAGTTGTGGGGTTCAGAGTTTCACTAAGAAGCTGCCATTTTTTGGTACAGCTCTGGTCACTTTCCATCAAAACAGTTTTTGGAAATGTATCATTTAACATCAAAATGAAGCTGAGATTTCAGAAATGTAGATATGGTGTGTTATGTAACTCATACTGGAGTAGATTATGTTTAAAAACTTGTATAGATTGGTTGCAGAGAATTTAATTTAGAAATTTTACATCTGTTGAAGATATGGATGGAAAAACCTGACATAAGACATGTTTATGTTTAAAAAAAAAGAGGGGGTCGAGGGGTTAAAACACTTTTTAATTTAAAACTTTGGTACCAATAGAATACCATTTGAAAATATACTTTACCTGTAATTTGCAGAAAAAATGGGATGTAACTGCAGTTCGGACTATTCAGACAGTGACTGGATCGAGAACTTGGATGAAATCTGTGAACACTGCAATTGTCCCATACCGCCCCAATCATGCAATCCAGTAAGTTTCATTTCACTTTTTCTGTACATATATTTTAATGTTTTTCTCAGTTTCCCACAGGCATTCGTGTTAGAGTTGAATGTGATTGGTCAATTAAAGGACATTCATTTTATGTTTTAATTTCTAAGCTTTAAGCAGGAAAGCTTTAAAATGCAGTTATGTAATGGAGCTAATGCTGCGAGAGAAATTTAGAGGATGTGATTAAGCGGAAGTGTGATTCTTCTCTCAGTGTTGTTGTTTCCTCTTCATGAGCAAGATGTCCCATTAAATTAAATAAAGGAGAACCTGAGAGCACCACATTTAGACATTTTGATAGGAAAAAAAACAGGAAAGACAACTGTGTAATAAAACAGAGGTCCATTTCTATGACTGAGAACGGGATATGTCAGTCTTGTTTTTCCGCATAAATCCTGATGGTGTGCTTCTCCACAGTACACAGACCAGCTGATCCCATCACAGCATTCACCTCCTACATCTCCTTTACCAGGTGAAAAAAGTTTAATTTTCTATGTGTTTGTAAGTGTTCAAGTTAACAGTGTGCAAAATGTCTCTGAAGTGGTTTATCAGAAGTTAAAAAAAAAAAAAAAAAAACGGGAAAACAGAACTGTACACACACACACACACACACACACACACACACACACACACACACACACACACACACACACACACACACACACACACACACATATAGATATAAAACATCAAATCAAATTATGCCATATTTTAAAAAAAGCATACTTATTATTTCTTTAATTCATTTCAAATTAAATTTGATTCTAAAAGTGCTGTGTATAGACTGTTTTGTTTTTCATTTAGGCATTTTTAAATTTCAAAACCTCTCCATAAAACTCACAATATTGTGTCACCATTTAAAAACTATGGCAGAAATGAACCTACTAAGTTTGTATTTGTTACAACTTCAAAAACCTACACCGCTTTCAAACTTAGCTGTGTGTAAACTAAGACCTTTACATCATCAGAACACCTATAAGCCTCTTTTTGCTCTACTGGTGCTTCCGTTCACCTCGGAGCATCTGCTTTTATTTTCTGAAGTATATATCTTTTAAAACGTTGAAACATCAAATGCTACGTTTTATGTCTAATTGTATTCATAGAAGATGTTCATACACATGAATATTTGCAATCACAAATTTACACTGCTTAAAGAGAAACAGAGAGCATACCAACTCTCTTCACTTGTTACAGCCATGAAGTGTATAACAGTATCTAGTCAATATATCTAAACACAAGAAGTTTCAACTGTAACATTTGTAAACATTGTTTTTAATGTATCTCACAAAATCTGCTTAAAAACCCTAAGATTGTAAAACTTTTTGCAGACAACCTTGTGGTGGCCATATACAGTTATGAACCCAATCATGATGGTGACCTGGGCTTTGAGAAGGGAGACAAACTCAAGATCCTCAACAAGTAAGCTGCTGTCTGTACTTTAACTTCATGACCGGAATGGCGATAAAATATGAGGCCCAGGAAATCTCTCCTGGGGTGTGAATAAGAGGGATTAAGCCCTGAAACTTTGAGTGCTTAACGGCTGTGTCGCTACAACCTGTAGCTTTATGAATATGACCTGCATCTCTAACGTGAACTTGTAGTCAGATGCTCAAAGACACAATGACTTTTCAGACAAGGGGACTTCTTGCGTTGTCATGTCCAGATACTGCTCAGTGCGTCTTGTCTCTCTACTATACACTTGTCCAAATCATTTTTGTTTTTGTCTTTGTTTGTGTTTTGGGTGATTTATTTTCCTTTTTTCTTTTAATCAAATTATTAATTGTTTGTGAGCCAAAAACTCTTATGAAAATTTATTCTGAGGGAGTTTACAATTTCACTCCCAGGTTGATGAACCATAGCAAAAAAAAAAAAAAAGAATAAAGAGAAAAAAAAAATTATAAAGAAAAGAAAAACAAAGAAAAGAAAGAAAGAAAAAGAAAAAATGCTTAACACTGAAAATGAATCAATTGTTAAGTCAACAAGAAAACTTGTTAAATACTCAGAAAATTGTACATTTGTATAGCACTTTTACAACAAGTTTGTCCTTTGAGTTGAATTTGGATTTTGTAGAATACTACCCATTCCCTCGACAGATGCACAGTGAGTTAAAATAACTTCTTAAGAGAACATAAGGTTAAACGAGCTATAGTGTTTCTGTTGTTCAGTTTGTTAATAAGCAGGTCTCCTCTCAACAGTCTGCTGTGTTTTTCTTTTTTTTTCACTGGTTAACTCCTTGCTAATGTGTGTGTGTGTTCCTTTATTTTGCAAAACAACTCCTTGCCTGTGAGCTTAATGAAACTGCCTTCTGAAGTACACCTTCACCTAAAACCACCACTCATCCAAAAAAAGTCTAGACTGCCATGAGACATCCCAGATGTGTAAACTCACTCATCTTTTCTGACATCCAGGGATGATCCAGAGTGGTTTTTGGCAGAGTCCCTCACCACAGGCCAGCAGGGCTACATCCCACACAACTTTGTTGCAATGACCACAGTGGAGACTGAACCGTACGTCATACAGGAAATATGATCATATATCTCTCACCTCCATGTTGCCCAACCTCAGTACCGTTTTATACAGTGCGTAATATGTCCCTGAGGGAAGGGAAGTGGTTTGCTCACAGTGTGAAGCATGCTTTGTGTTTTCAGGTGGTTCTTTAAGAACATTTCAAGAAATGATGCAATGAGGAACCTTCTCGCTCCTGGGAATACACAAGGCTCTTTCCTGATTCGAGAGAGCGAGACAACCCCTGGTGAAAACTTTGTTTAGTCTTATGCATTCTACATATGATTCACGTTGATGTTTCACAAGGTTGTTTTCAGTCATGTATCTTGGTATAGTTTGGTACGTTGGTTTAGTGGTGCTCTCTGTAGAACATAGAAGCAAGGAAATGCATTCACTTGCTCTTTCTGGCAGTGTTGCAAGCACAAGACACAAAAGACAACCCCCTTCCTGTTTCCAAATTCCCCGTCATCTTCATTTAATTTCACTTTTGCTTTTTGGCCCCAATGTTAGATCTTGCATGCATGTTTCATATATATATTTATATATAAATATACACAGTAAACTGGGAAATGTTGCATTTTGATTCACTGTTATATGAAGTGACTTTGACTTCTCTACATTGTTCCAGGGTCATACTCCTTATCAATCAGGGACTTAGACCACAACACTGGTGAGGGGGTCAAGCACTACAGAATCCGCAACATGGATAATGGGGGCTTCTACATCACAGCTAAGATATCCTTCAACTCGCTGAAAGAGCTTGTGCAGCATCACTCACGTGCGTGGAGCCTCTTGACCAGGATTATATATTACTATGAAAATGTTCCTGACAATCATTTAATCCCAATCTCCTCTCTCTGTCATCCAGGAGATGCAGATGGGTTATGCACAAAGCTGATGAAGCCTTGCCAGTCGAGGGCACCGCAGAAGCCTTGGTGGCAGGATGAGTGGGAGATTCCTCGTGAGTCTCTGAACCTGAAGTGCAGACTTGGTGCAGGACAATTTGGAGAAGTCTGGATGGGTAAGTGACGGAGAAAATAAAGATAAATTTGGAATTCAAGAAGGGAGGTTATTCATACAGTTTAATAATACTTAATTACATCTGGGGTTTTTTTTTTAAATTAGAACAACTATCAAACTTTAGTGTAAATGGGAGTAAGAAACTGTTTTGCAGAGATATAGCACGTGCAAAGAAGAAAAAAAAAAACAGCTGCTCGGTCAGCTTGACTGTGTGTCTGCTGCCAAAGCATTTTGACACTTGTTTTCTGCTGTGTTTGCACAACAGCTTCCTCTAAACAGTCACAATTCAAATTTTGTATTAGCTGGTTATTTGGTATTGTTTCTGTTATCCTACAGCACGCAAACTAAAAAGATCTACCTTTCTTAGCAAGGTCACATATTCAAGGCATCTTCTATTTACAACACTTTCATGAATGTCTTTTGTCATTGTAATGTATTAAATTAAACAAGATGGCATAACATTTTGAGTATCAGCTGAAATAATCTGAGCCACAGCTCCCTTATTAGATGTCTACTCCTCTTGAATTTTCCATCCTAGCACACCAACATGATGTAACATCCCAAACACAACACTGTATTAGCTAAACAAACTTGTTGTCTTTTACAGCCTCTGTCTCTTTACATAATCTTCATGCGTGCAGTCTGGGTACTGTATTTGTTTCTCTATCCTTACACAAACACTGGACCGGGAACAAACTTGAGTTATGGAAAAGACTTTTCTATGCAGTTAAATGCATTTTTAGTTTTTAGAAATAATGTAAGGGTTAACCATCACTGATGGTGAGGGGATATAAACCAAAAGAAAAGGAAAGAAAGAAAGAAAGAAAGAAAGAAAGAAAGAAAGAAAGAAAGAAAGAAAGAAAGAAAGAAAGAAGAAAAGAAACTGTGGCCTTGATTAATTACTGGCATTTCATGCTTCATCCTCGGTTTGAAATTCCAGACATGATGTTTAATTGGGTTTAAAACTCATTAGCAGTGGATCTGCTTGACATAATACAAATGAGTGTATTTGTTACAGAGCTGGAGCGAGATCCTGTTTGACAGTCATGTGAAACTGTTGTTAGTTTAGCATATAATCACAACTTGTGGTGGTGGCATTAATAAAAACACACAGGTTGAGATATTAGCATTTCCAGTTTGCTGTTATATTTAGTACATCTTAATGGTTAACTCAAAACAAGCGTTTGTCACACTACCAGTTAAGCTCCTTGGCTCTGCTAGTTCACCAAAAAGACAGAAATAACTCAACATCAGTTCAGTATATTTTTTTTTAGCTGACTTGGTGATCCCCTGCATTGTTTTTTATATATTCAACAACAGCAGGTCTGCATAATGGGTTTTATTTCTGTTGCTTTAACCCAGCAACAGCTTTCTAAATAAGAATTCAAATCAGAGTATCAGTGAAAATATATTCAAGTTCTTGCAGATATCTGAAATAAGAATTAGGGTTTCCTCTGCAGTGCAGTTTATACAGTTATATATGTATGTATATATATGTATGTATATATATATATATATATATATATATATATATATATATATATATATATATATATATATATAGAGAGAGAGAGAGAGAGAGAGAGAGAGAGAGAGAGAGAGAGAGAGAGAGAGAGAGAGAGAGATGTGTAAACCTTTGATGGATTTATACACAGTTTGGCACATATATTTGTTGTTTTGAGAAAATGAGTCCTTCTTCTTTGGTGACTTCCTGACTTTGAATTTCACAGCTTTACAAAGACATTTGTCTCCAAAGATAAACTATGACCATTATTTGAGCTTTAATTTTCCTTGACAGCCACAGCCTTGTTAAATGTTTATGGTTTATATTCAATGCTAATGGACCGATATTAGCTTGCTTTCACTCTGAATAAAAAAAAGTTGAAAAAAAAAAACAGTTGACATTTTGCAGGATAAATATCAGCATGTGAGCACTGTAATCTATGGTTTGTGTTTCCTTCTTCAAGGCAACACTACACCTTGGAACAACATGAAGAGAGATGCCAACAAGGCAGCAGAGCCTTGTTTGAATCAATACCTCACAGAAATGAGTAAACAGTAATGAGTATGTTTATTTTCAGGTATCTATAACAATGACAGAAAAGTGGCTATTAAGAAACTGAAGATTGGCGCAATGTCGGTGGAAGCTTTTCTGGCGGAGGCCAACATGATGAAGAACCTGCTGCATCCACGCCTTGTGCGCCTCTTTGCTGTCGTCACCCTGGAGCCAATCTACATTGTCACAGAGTATATGGAAAATGGTAAGTGGAAAAAAACTACAGGTCCGTGTCACCTGCAGGGGGAATTCTGTGAATAACGCCAACACTTAAACACACCAAACTAACCCTTGTGTAATCAAACCTGCTTATTCCAGTTTAGTTTAATGATGTTAAACATGTCTCAGCCTGTCATGAACTACCGTGTCCTTGATTTCCTGCTTTGATACCTCCAACACCAAACACAGTTATGGTAGGCTCATTGCCATTGCTCATTGAGCAAAAAAAAAGGCTGTTTTATACTCAACGCCAGGGATTTTTCAGGATCAAACACGTTGGTCTATTATCACACTTTAATTGCCACAGCACAAGCTTCAACAAGCTACTAAATCATGTTGTTTCCAGACTCGCGTTTCACCTCGGTGACTCTGTTGAATTACCCTTTGATTACATAACCACAGCTGCCCTCTTATCTATAAGGGATGAAATAAAAGATCCACATAAGTTGGACTAAACAGTATAATAGTCTCTTGTGATTGAAGAGGAAAGCAGCAGCGCAAAACTAAACAAGGGAGCGAAGTCACGAGCCAGGCCCCTGTTACCCTGCTGAAGTGGCCTGCCCTCTGATAGGCTATTTTCAGCTTCTCCTCATGACTCCCCTGTATTCACCCCTCTGCTACAGTTTTTCAACACAAATATGAACTTTCACTTCTTTTCCAGAGCCTCTCCAGACAGCCCTATGGTGTTTACCCAAAGAAGGGAAGTCTCTCCTGGCTGTCCAGGACAAGGGGGTGTTAAAATAGGAGAGGGTGACTCACTGGTTTATTGTTCACTCCTGATGAGACCTGGCTTCTTTCCAGTGTCTGTATTACGCACTTGCATCCACAGACGCTCAGAGTCACATGGACACAAATACCTGAACACTATAAGGTCATGGTAGTAAACAATCTTCAACAATGGCAGTGTGTTCAGTGCCTTGCAAATGGATTGTCTCCTTCCTGCACTATTAAATAACAAATCACATGTTTTATTATCACTTTTAACGTCACAAAATAAGTTACGTCGTTGAAACACAACCCTCAACAATCCACACTTTAAATCAAAATGACACACAGAAGCGATAAAATCCTGTTTTCATTTTAGCCTTTGAGTCTGTATTTTTTTTTCCCACAGAGAAGAACAGTCACCAAATGCACAGAAAGAGGCTGTCACTAGCACAGCAGCCACCATCCAGCTGCACTGACTGGAGTGTCTTTGTGTTGTGGTGCATGTGTGGCCTGTAAACCACCAGCAGTGGCCCAACATGAGGCTGTCTCTTTGTCTGGGATCCACGTGTGGACAGGACACAATTGCAGCCTCTGTTGTCAAGAGAAAGGATGGCTTGGAGTTCCCGTCTTTTCAGTTTGTCCATTTTTATTACTGGAGACAACAAAGATGGAAAATAATAGACGTGTTATCCCAGCTTCCTTTTGTGACCTTGACAAAGAGCGTTCCGCTGGCTCTCAGACTTCAAAAGCACTCTTCCGGACTTAAGAAGAGGAGCAAAGGCCTCCTCTTTCCTGGCACGGTCATTCCTCTTAAAGTATTTCCTTTGGTTTGACTTGGTTGACTGGCGCGCAGACTTATTGTTCTTGTAATCAAATTCAACACAAAGCCAACGGCCGGAAATAATGCATCACGCTGACTGATGCTCTGTGCACTTCCTTCATAATCTTATGTCCCCTGGTGTCATCTGCTATTCTGGTCGATCTTTATTTATAGAATGGGGTTAAAAGTCCTGATAACATAGGATAACATCATCTACCTATTTTTGTACACGATAAAATAAACAAGCTCTAGAATTCATGTAAGCATCTGGTTTTCTATCTTTATTCTTATTTCCACAGGTAGCCTCGTGGATTACCTGAAAACAACAGAGGGAAGCAATTTACCCATGAACACTCTGATAGACATGGCATCTCAGGCAAGTCATCACTGTCTGCTCTCATCCCTGTTACCCTTTTACAACAAATACCCCCCTCCCTTTCATTTTGATCTCTGTCCTCACAAGCTCAAATCAGAGACGACACTTTTCATGTGCATCAGACAAAACAATTCAAACTCATCATATAATGCCAACTACCTGATTAACTTTTTTAAATGGGTCTTGATAGATTTGATCTTTTGTCAGTATCTGCCAAGGAGCTTTTCACTGTGTGCTATAATTGAGGTTTACTGTACGTGAGTTCATGTTTTCACAACATAAACTTTAATTGCTAAAAGTTCATAAGACTTCATGACATAAAAGCAAAAAAAACAAGAGAATATATATTTTAAAAAATCTTAGCAGAAAGTTTAAAGTATTTTAGTCGTGCTTTTGAAAAGTAACAAACTTCATTTTCTAAATTTTTCTTTTGAATTTCAAGGTTCAGCCAAGGGAGCTTAGCTTGGCTTTACACGAAAGCATGAACGAAAGCCTGATTACAAAATCAATCTTGAACTCAATCATTAACACCTTTTTAAAAATTCTTTAATAGATTTCAAGGTGTTAGCTGCTTAATTCATTCTCCTCCGTAAGCAGTGCTTCACAAAAGAACACTGTTCATGTTAATCACTGATTTTTAGAAGTGCTGCAGGAATTGTGTTCAGCCTGGGACAGAAATTGGGCGAGTTGCTGTTTCCCCTCAATTTCCAGTTTTTATGCTAATCTGTAAAGCAGGTGACTTCACATTATTAATGCACTGAAATGGGAGTGGTATCAATTCTTAATTCAAAATTCAAACTGGATGCTCACATCTACTTCTTAGAATGTTATGTGTCAAAGGGGAAGTTTGACTTACATGTTGTAAAGGTGGGGGAATGGAAAAACGTACAACCACAGAAAGACAGACTGAAGTTTCTCCTTCAAGAGAAAAAATCAAAAGATTCTTCATGCACAGTACTTCTCTGACAGCTTTGGGGTTTATGCAGAGACGTTAGATAAAGTTTTGTGGTGAACATATTTCACAGAACGGTGCTTTCAAAAGTTGTCGTGTGCGCTCCGACTTTGTGAAGAAAACGAGATGCTAGAAACTCTTACGTGCTTGACTGCAATAATTCAGTTTATTGCTTAACTTGCTTAAACCACACATAGTATAAATGTGGAAATTTTAATGCATCAAAAAAATAGATCAAAGAGTCAAAAGTCAAAGGAGATGTTATGTTCTCTTAGCTGGAAGTCATGACAACACACTACCAGCTTATGTACGTCTCACGTGTCTAACAAGACCCCTGGGCAAATGGTACCTATGTGATAGATTCTGCTGTCTGAAATACACACCACTGACCCCGCAAAACAGAGAAGCTTCAAATTCTGAACACACCCTGACACCTCATACGCAGACTATACCAGATAAGGGCCTCACTTGTGAAATCAGATCAAAAATGTTTAGAGAGCTCACAAATGAGGTCTTCAAATGAGGAAACAACTCCCAATCCGTTGAGTAGGAGACATGTTCATTGAAATAATCAGCCAGTCTGTACTGAGATACAGAGCAGGAGCTGCTGCTCTTAGTTTCAGGAAGTAGTGGCAATGCTGCATACCTGGGTGGAGTGCAGAGGTAAAAAAGGAACTGACCTGGGGAAGTGGTGCACTCCCAGTTTTGAGAATTCTGCAGTTCATCTGTCCAACACACACACACACACACAGATTTACACAGTGCCAACACATGAGCAGATCTTTCATGTTTTTATTCTTCTAAACATGCAGCATGTGCATGTAGTATGTTGCATGTCTGATGGTGTGCTGCCCCCTGCAGGTGGCTGATGGTATGGCCTTTATTGAGCAGAAGAATTACATTCATCGAGATCTGAGAGCAGCCAATATCCTGGTGTCTCATGAACTCATCTGTAAGATTGCTGACTTTGGACTGGCACGACTGATTGTGGACAACGAATACACAGCAAGAGAGGGTAAAAAGATTATCTAGATATCACTTGTATCTGTTCTTTCTTACCCACTGAGTCTTTTTTTTCCAAAATAAGTTGGCCTGGTACAGAATCTAATTTATTTCTTCTTCTTCAAGGTTTTCATTTATTTAATTCATTTTTATGGAAAGTTTTTAAATAGAATAAGATTATTTTTCCTTTTTTATGATAAATAAACTCTTCCTGTGTGACTTAGGTGCAAAGTTTCCCATCAAGTGGACTGCCCCAGAAGCCATTAACTACGGAACCTTTTCTATAAAATCGGATGTGTGGTCATTTGGGATCCTTTTGACCGAAATTGTGACATATGGACGCATACCTTACCCTGGTAAATACTCATTCACTACACGTGTCCTACATTATCATTAATCTACATGTTCAGCACAGACAGTAGAGTCTGAAAGAAAAATATCCATCCATAACTAACTTTTCAGCATCAAATCCTTTGTCCAGGTATGTCCAACCCAGAGGTGATCCAGAACCTTGACAGAAACTACAGAATGCCACGGCCAGAAAACTGTCCAGAGGGGCTTTATAACGTCATGTGTTTGTGCTGGAGGGAAAATCCTGATGATAGGCCCACCTTCGAGTACCTGAGGAGCGTTCTGGAGGATTTCTTCACTGCTACAGAGAGGCAGTACCAGGACTAGCCCTGAAATTGAAGACTTACAGATACACAATAAATAAACAAACTCAAAGGCACGGCCTGTAAATGTAGATGCTGTATTTTTATTTTTTTTTCTTTTTGGGCATCACATGCCTTTGCTTTGACACGGTACATGATGAGACTCTTTGAGTGAGAGTACTTTACCCCCCTGCATCAGTCTTTTTCTCAAATGGGCTTATAGAAAGGATACAGTGCCATCTGATGGACTTATGACTCTCACAGCAGCTGGACCCTTGCAGAGCCAGTGGCAAAAAGGAGAGCTGTCATCATGCTGGTTGAGGAAATGGTAAACTTTCAGATGCAGCTGCTCTTCTGGTGTTGTCTATCTGTGTTTTATTTCCATTGTAAAATAAATATTATCCAAGTAATTCACTTATCTTTACATTCCTGTGTTCAGTTTCATAAAGAAGACCATTTCACAACTCATTCTGTCTTTACCTGAGCACTGATAATATTATAGATATTTATTCCTTCAATAATATGCAGATTTAATTTAAATAAATAACACAACAAATGCAGCACTCACAAACAATCATTGAATCTATGAGTATTGGTATGACGTACAGCAACACCAATATGTTCACTTCAGTATAAGGCAGCCTATCTTTTCCACCTATGAGTATTTTTTTTTCTTTTATTCCCTCTTACACAGTAACCCTTATACTGTACTTTGTTTTATATGTTATGCATATAAATCTTTATGAACGAAACTTGGATATGGAACATCTACAGATATATAAGTTTGTGTAAGTAATAAAGCAACTTATGCAGACTCATTTTAAAGGTTATGCACAATGAACCAGTCAAGAATAGTTCCACTACATTCTAGTTTACCCTGCTTCTGATGACCTCACATAATGAAAACAGGTTAGGCTTACAGGATGCAGTGGACTCTTTCAACTTTATTATTTCTATTCAACGTAAATAGGTTTAAACGCTGTGGACTGAGTATTTGTATCACAGTGAGAAATGATAGATTTTGATCATGTGGTAAGTATGGAGGACTAAAGTGCCAAAATGAAATGTATAAATACATAATTAATTAAATGAGTGAATGTGTCATCAATTATTTAATAATGGAAATAAATCAGCAAATATATAAATAAACACAAAATTATTTAATGAATTAAATGTGTCAATAAAAATGTTCAGGGTCTGAAATTCCAGCGTCAACATTCTCTGCCAGGTCTGAAGTATCCTCAGTGACTGCTGCCATGTTTGTTCGTTTGATGGAAAACTTCCGAATCTTGCAACCCTGCAGACCTTGGCAATGGTTTGTACTCGATCAGCGTTAGTCCCGCCTACTGAGTTTGATGGGAGAGATGGGATATAAAATTATTTCATGATGCACTGCTGGAATGATAAAATAATATAATAAATAGTGGCATGAGTAGATAAGTTTTTACATAGAATGAATAAACATTTAAGATAATCATTTAAACTTTTTTTTTTTTCAAATTCATGTACATTAAGATTTTTAAATAATTATGGACAAAATGCATTAATCATTTAATGACACATTCATTTAATAAATTAAATACTTTTTATATTTATTTATATATTCATTAATTTATTTTTGGTGTTAAATAATTGATTACACATTTAAATATTCAATAAGTTTTTCATTAATAATAATCTAAATTTTTCATTTTGGCACTTACAGTCCTCCATGGTGTAATAATGGTCACACTACACAGAGTGACGGACTCTGGCGCCCCCTGTTGAAAGCAGTTCACACTACATCTCATTGATTGGCTGTGAAACAAACTATCCGCCTCTTGTCGCTGTTGTCTCCTGCGGTGTGCGGTGAAGCCAGCCAAAGAGCACTAAAATGGCGCTTACTTCGCAAGGAACAAAGAAAAAAGTTTGCTACTACTATGACGGTAAGCACTTTGTGTACCTGTTACGCTGCCATCCGATGTATAAATGAATGAAAAACCGCACTTTGCACCAACAAAGCTTGCAGTTTATTTCACCTCTTGCTAACCTGGCACGGTAGCTAACCTAGCTAGCTTGAGTCGGCTGTCTTCATCTCAGTCTAATACCGTTCTGCTAAGTCTGTATTGTGTATTAATGTCTAAAAATTGCACACTCAATCTGCAAAGATGTGCCAGTTGCCCTTGAATACAGTTTCACGCGTTTGTTTTTCACATATTAGTACTTAAACTAGATTAGTCTAGGTTACTAGCCAGAGCGCTAACAAAGGGGATACTAGTACTTATCGCCGCAATTAACGCTAACACAGGGCTAACATTCAAATGGGCCATCTCGCTTCCTTCTGTTGCCGGGTTGTTCAGGAGGAAACCATATTTTGGCCGACGTCGGTCGCCAATTTTAAGAGGATGCCATTCTTGAAGTATATCAGGGGACATGAGTAGAGTTTCTTGGACAGTATTTGAGCACCATGTGTATAGTTAGCGTTGAGGTTCGACTGCAGCATCATTACAGACGTACATGAAGCTGCTTTTAGTTTCCTTTTACTTTGAAGTGCTGCATGTGAACGTGTTAGTTTGTTACAAATAAATTCGTGCAACTTTTGTGATTGTGTATTTGAAATCATTGAACTATCTCACATTTTGTCTTTTATTTGCTTTCACTTCAGGTGATGTCGGGAATTATTACTACGGTCAGGGACACCCCATGAAGCCCCACAGAATTCGCATGACACACAACCTGTTGCTAAACTATGGCCTGTACCGGAAGATGGAGATCTATGTAAGAGATCATGGTTTTAAATTTATAAAACTCACTAGCTTTTGTAATGTTTATCCTTAACCACCGTGTGTTGTGTGTTACAGCGTCCTCACAAAGCCAGCGGAGAGGAGATGACCAAGTATCACAGTGATGATTACATCAAATTTCTTCGCTCAATTCGGCCGGACAACATGTCTGAGTACAGCAAACAAATGCAAAGATGTAAGTATGGGCAGATGAAGCCGATGTATCTGATGTACCATGCTTACCCCCACCAAACATTTAGAAATTAATGTATCTCACATATTCCCCTTTTTTTTTCCACATTGTGGTGTAGCAAGGCCTTCCCCTTCGGCTCACATCAGGGGTTAAATAAAGTATGATTAGCCTACAGGGAGGGCTGGTGATGGTCACTTACAGCAACGTATCGTAACTATGTTACGCTGCAATAAAAAAAAAAATGCACCAGCCTTTCAACGTTGACATCGGACACAGTGCTCAACTGGAAGGACATATGCAGACAAGGGGGAAAACAAAAGAAATTAATGTATCGCTGTGCTTGTTTTACAGTTAACGTTGGAGAGGACTGTCCTGTGTTTGACGGCTTGTTCGAGTTTTGTCAGCTTTCAGGAGGGGGCTCCATTGGTAGGTTCCTGCTTCACTGAAAATACGACTTGGGTTAATATATCGCATTGGACAGCAGCCATGATATTTGTACCTTTTGGAAGTGGTTTATTTTAAGCTGAGACATTTTATTATCTCCTATACTCTAGCTGGTGCAGTGAAGTTGAACAAGCAGCAGACTGACATTGCTATCAACTGGGCTGGAGGGCTGCATCACGCCAAGAAGTCTGAGGCCTCAGGCTTTTGCTATGTCAATGACATTGTACTGGCTATTCTGGAGTTGCTGAAGTAAGTAGAAAGCAAAGCCTGATGAAAGGCACTTAAGTACATTTGCATGACTGCTTGATTATGTTGTTGGTTAATCAAATATTTTTTAGGGGGTATGATGGGTCCTTTAGTTATCTCAATCTAGCATGTGTTTTCTTAAAGAAACAAAGGTTTCTTATCCTCAAAGATATTTCCCCTCCTTCCAGGTACCACCAGCGAGTTCTGTACATAGATATTGACATCCACCATGGGGATGGCGTGGAGGAAGCTTTCTACACCACAGACCGAGTTATGACCGTTTCATTCCACAAGTATGGCGAGTACTTCCCTGGAACAGGTGACCTGAGGGTAAGCCGGAGAATCTGAACTGAAAGGCTCAACCAGTGCTTCAAGCTGGGGAAGTGTTTAAACAATGAAGTGTTTTCATCGTCATTCGATGGACTGAAATATGCCGTGTTCTCTGCAGGACATCGGAGCAGGTAAAGGAAAATATTATGCTGTGAATTACCCACTGAGGGATGGAATCGATGATGAGTCATACGAAGCCATATTTAAACCCGTGAGTACATGAACATGTTGACTATGACACATTTTGTTGTTGAGATCCTGCTTGATATGCAGAGTCATTGGTTTATTTTGTAGATCATGGCCAAAGTGATGGAGATGTACCAACCCAGTGCAGTGGTTTTGCAGTGTGGAGCTGACTCTCTGTCAGGAGACAGACTTGGCTGTTTTAACCTCACCATAAAAGGTAAGATGAAGAGAAAAACCTTTAGGAGGCTTGAGGTAGAGAATTAAAAAAATATATAAAACATTTTATATTTTTCATGCTTTGTGCTCAGGACATGCTAAGTGTGTGGAGTACATGAAAAGTTTCAATCTGCCACTGCTGATGCTGGGTGGGGGCGGCTACACCATTCGCAATGTGGCACGCTGCTGGACCTACGAGACTGCTGTGGCCCTCGATACCTCCATCCCTAATGGTAGGTATTTGTGCTAAACATCCATAATTTATGTTAGTATTTCTGCAATAACCCATATGTCATATTATTATTTATATACCTTAAATTTCTTAGTACAATTTACACTATGTATATTTAATTCTTTTAATTTTAGGACACTTCAGCTTCTATTTTGTATTTTTGTACTTTATATTTGTGAACGGGATTAGCTGTAAAAAAAAAAAAAAAAAAACAACTTCCCCTCAGAGATCAATAAAGTATTCTGTTTCTGATGGATGATTAAAGACTCACTACAGACAGCTGGCTCGGTTAAACACTTTAACAGCATCATTCTTGGCATGGATGATTTTTCTTTTCAAGATTCAAAGTGTTTCTTGTCATTCAAACAGTAAGACAACACGTTTTCCTGTACAATGAAATACTTCTTTTGGACTGTGCAGTGTGAACAGAATGACACAATAAATATATTAAAAAAAAAGGAGAAATATGGGATGTGCAATGATGGCAGATAAAATGAAAATTATACAATAAAAATAAAGAATGAAGTCTTTTTTGATGAAGATGTGTGAAACCATCAATTATCTATGTCCTGTTGGGCATCCTGAGTTAAGTCATTAGGTGAGAGAGCAGGTAAACTCGTCGGTGAACCTTGTTCATACCTATGGGCCATTATGGCATATAGAGTTGAAAAACTGCTGATTGAATCTGTGTACATGGTTTGTTGTGGTGTTACAGCGTTGATCATTTTGTTTGACAGAGCTACCATACAACGACTACTTTGAGTACTTCGGTCCTGACTTCAAGCTGCACATCAGCCCCTCCAATATGACCAATCAAAACACCAATGACTACCTGGAGAAGATCAAGTGAGTGCATGAAACAACCAATACCTTTCTATTTCTTATTTTCTGAATACATTATGAAACGTAAGTTGCATCAGGACGTTTTGCTGCTTACTCAAGGTCACAAATTCATGAGCTATAGCTGCAGCTTTGGTTCATGTCTGGAGTACATTGTTAGCGTGGCTTCTCTTTTTTTTAAGTTGTCATTGTGTGTAACCTGTTGTGTCCTGCAGGCAGCGCCTGTTTGAGAACCTGCGCATGCTGCCCCACGCCCCAGGAGTTCAGATGCAGGCCATTCCTGAGGATGCTGTGCAGGAGGACAGTGGCGATGAAGAGGAGGATGATCCTAACAAACGCATCTCCAGTAAGACCATCTCACATCATCCTACTTCTCTTCCACATTTACACAACTCCATAAGTTATGCCTTTAGTAAAAGTGCACGGTCCAAACAGAGCCGTAAGCTGGTAATAGTTTGTTTGCAACTAAAGTTGTTACATTATTTGGTTGCACAATCCCAACAAGTAGAGCACATCTAAATTAGTTATTGGAGATTTTTTTTAACTCCGTTTGGCCAATCAAAAGCTCTTTTCTAAGGAAGGTGCGTTGATGCTAAGTCATACCCAAACCTCTATACAGGCAGGTGGCTGAAGCTAACTGTAGTTAGCTTGTTAGTTGGGCAACAGAAACACAAAAGTATGTTTAATATGACAAAGCATTATGATTGGAAAATAACAGTGATGTGGAGTGTTGAAATTGTAAATTACAGCATATGTTGATTTGACCACACTCTGTTTGTGTGCACATGAAATTGTCTCTGCTTAAGTGTGCACAGGCTCATGCAACTTCTGCGACATTTGTATAACACAATCTGTCTTTATTTAAAAAATGAAATTCAAACTAAGCTACATCTGAACTTGCATTTAGCCAGAAGAAACCAGTGCACACATCCAGCAGGTGATTCTCGGTAACATCGAGTGCCATGTTTTAATTGAACCCTGTCCTCCTTTAACTATTCAGTCCGCGCTCATGACAAGAGGATAGCATGTGAGGAGGAGTTCTCTGATTCAGAGGATGAAGGTGAAGGAGGCCGCAGGAACACAGCCAGCTTCAAGAAAGCAAAGCGGGCCAAGACTGAAGGAGAGAAAGAGGGTGAAGAAAAGGAGAAGAAAGGTGAGGAGGAAACAAAAGGTATCTATTCACTTTTTTCTTTCTTTTTTTTTCCTTTTAACCTACTCATGTTAGAAGATATGTCAGAGAACTTCTGAAGACTCCTCATCAAAGTTTTATCATCCCAAATAAAAGTGTTGTCATTCAGAGCTATGACAGTCTGTCTTTGTTTGATTTCTCAGAAGTAAAAGAGGAAGAGAAGGTGCCAGAGGAGGAGAAAATGGACACGTCAAAGTGAGAGAACACAACACACCTGATGCACAGTGTATGTGTTGGCTTGTTGGAGATTTTAATTTCTATCTTCTTTGGGTTCTTTTCAGGCCAAAAGAAGAGTCCAAGACACCTTGAGGTGCTCAGCAGCCAATGATACCAGCACAAATGATCAGGATGGAACCTTTTCTCTTTTCCATGCAAGATATTTTTGGGTAACTCATCTTTCCAGGCTGCTGCTTTGGAAATTCATGAAGGACAATACCTTAGAGTTGAGACCCCCTCCCCTTTCTCTTTTCAATAGGACGGGTATCTAAACATGATTTTCTAGGTCACCTTTTCAACCCTTGCTGTTTATGGACTGAAGTCAGTCAACGTTTCTGAGTATCGTTTTTGTATGCCTTCTCATTTTATATCCTTTATCTTTTTATGCTACGTCATTTGCCTTTCCCTTGTGCAGCAACTCTGTAAAAAATGGCTTAGTACATGTATGCTTTTATATATCTGATGGATTTAATTTATTTAAATCATAGATATTTTGGCTACTCTGTTTTGTCTTTCAGTCACACTCTTGTTGTGTCTTTGAATATGTAGTTAAAGCATGTTTATGCAATAGATCTTTTTTCTGTAATACATCTGTGTCACTGGTCTTGCCTGCCAAGGTCGCCAAATGTGGTAAAAAGGTTGTGTGTACCTGAATACCTTTTTAACGTGTCACAGTCGGTTCCCCCCTTTTTTCCAAGTTTAGACCTTTTTACTGGCACATTTACATCTTTGGCAAGTTTCTTCGACTCTTCCATCACAACTTGTAAGTGTTGAGTCGTCAGTGTTCAGAAACTACCAATTTTAAGGATATCCAAGAAAATTTGGACTTGTATGTCAAATAGTTCACAGTGTCAGATGAGAGGCAAGATGTATGCCAGAACTCATTTGTTGTATATATTTATATTCTGAAACATGAGTAATAGTGTTCAACAAACAGAGCTTGCGAATGTCCTATTAATTTGACCCTTGTGTGTGTTGAACACACTCTCAAAACCAATAAAAAAATAACTGCCCTTAAATGTTACAAAGCTTTTTTTTTCCTACAGTGTTATTTAATTTTCAAAGCATGAGAATAACCAGACTCAGAGAAAGTGTCATTTTAAAAAGCAAACTATTTATAACACCAAGACAGCTCCATGTTTTCAGGACAGTAACAGTGTACACAAAGAAAATGACCTACTTTGGGACCAAACCAGCAGCAGAATCGTCATAGAAAAATCGCTCCCTCTTTAGAAGGAGAATGAAATGTCTTTGCTTTTGCTGACCACAGTCCTTGATGTCGTCTTTAGACAACAAACACATAAAAGAATACAGTAACTTCACAATTAACAGTGCCTTTTATAAAATTGAGCCCAGCATTTTTTTTTAACCTCCAATGAGGTTATTTTATCTGCTTCAAAGCCATTCACTCTGCTCCACAGCAGGGCCGGAGTCCAGCAGCTCATCTTGCTCTGCAGGCTCTGCTTCAACATCTGATGATGGATCTCTTGGTGGAGGCGAGGAGGGAATTTGAGCAGCTCTTTGGATGCGCACCTAAATCACAGATTATAAGAACATAAAAAAAAAAAAAAATTAACATGCAAATAAAAGAAATGTGAATATACAATAAAGCAAATGTTAGATTCGTATTTCAGAGCTAGGGTGTCAATAGGAAGGAGTTCTTGCACAGAACGAGTCAAAGTTCTGGTGGCATATGTTCATGGAGCTATTCAACCCAGCAGTGTTTGTCAGACAAAGACGTGTTCCACAGACTGTCTTTGTTCTGAGATATTTTTTATTGCAATAAGTCAGTTTACTGTGGCAACCTATGCTTCCCATTGTGCTATTTTCCTCACAGTTATCCCAGCTTTTAAAACAATGAACTAAACCAACATGAGGTCTAATGAGAGTTCATTTACTAAGCCACCGTAAAGCCCAGAAAATTTATCTGCTTTTGCAGTTTTCCACAAGCAGCACAGTTTAGTGTGATATTTTGAAGTGTCAATTTCACACCTATACCTTGCATACGCAGCCAAAATGAATTATTTTTTTCATTTCACCACATATTTTTCCTTTACAGTGTTTTTTTCAAGTAAAGTGTTCTCTCAGAGGAAAAACCACATCCATCACAACTGTAGCATTCAAGTGCTTTTTCACACTGAAGATGAACGACGCCTATCAAAAGCACCACACGCCTGGCAGCGTCAGTCATCCAACAGTAACTTACCCTTTTGGCCCTGACTGGCCTTTTTCTGCACGGACAGAGGTAGAGGAATGAAGTACAGGCTGCGAAGAAGCGGAAGGAAAATACCGTTTCCACCGCACACATGAAGATGAGAGGCACCCACAGAATTAGCGTTGTCCCCTGGTTCAACACACACACACACACACACAGAAATAAAACAACATCATTTAAAGCAGATGAATTAAACTATTTTGAAGCATTTTAAAATAGATATTTCAACGTACATAGATACGAGTTGGGTCAAAAGGGCACTCGTATGTGATGCTGGAGGAGCCGACGTCTTTAGCAGAGAAAGTGCAGTGTGTCAGCAGGCTCCGTCCTTGGTGAATAATGGCTTTCACCATAGAAACTGACAAGCCCAGGATGGAAGCAACTGCCAGAAGACCTGCGATGAAGCTGAAGACCAACAGGACCCACTGCTGCAAGATGTAACATATTGGTATGTTAGTGAACCTTAAATTCTACATGCCAAAGACATACTCCCCTACTCAAGCTCCTTTCAGGAGTTTTCAGCTTTAACTGAACAGAGTGAAATTATATACTGATGCCTCGACACTGTGTTCCAAATTATTATGCAAGGTGTTCTAGTATGATGCTTTGACAAAACCAAATTTGTTTAAATCTAAAATGCTGACTATTGTCCTCTATCACAAGCAATGTGTATATAAGGTGTGCCACATTATCATGAAAGTCCTGTTGGGAAAGAAAGTGACCTAAGCAAAGAGGAACAGAGCCAAATTATCAAGAGAATAAACAAGAGGGAACGTTTAAAAATGATATAGCCAAGAAATTACAGCATTACCATCAAAACATAAAAAAGATTCCTCAAGAATCAAATGAGTTTCTAACAGACCCTTAGTTTAGTAAGGGTATTTTTTAGGCTCGCTGATGTTCTCAGGTCTACTCAATGCAGGACGCTGAGATGAGTGATAAAGGTCTAAAAGGCAAAGACAAGACCTCCACTGAAGAAAACACAACTGGAATGGGCTTCACAATACATGAGTTATCAGATGGACCAGATGTGTTGACATCTGGTTGGATTTTAAGTGGCTACGCTGCTCCAACTCAACTGTGATGTCATCAAGGTCGTGGTGGTGTTGTGTTCTGGGCTGCCACTGTTGATAATGCACCTGTTGTTCCTTTACGGGTTCAGGATGGTGTACTGCACTATTCTTCAGACAAATTTCCTTCCATGGTGAAAAAGGCAATCAGCTAAAGTGAAGATGAGAGTGTTCATGCATTTAAAGACAATCCCCTCATGAACTGGCCTGTCTGCTCAACCAGTCTCAACCTGACTGAGAACTTTAGGTCGATAATAAAGAAGATTTACAGTGATGGAAAAAATTCAGGTTGAAAGAGCAGCTTTGGAAAGACATAAGGTGCAGCACACTGAGCAGAGAAGTCATCAGAAACCAAACTAAACCAAACTGTACTAGAGGACCAATGACTGGAGGCTCACTGAAAGTAAAGGAGGTTATACTGACAAACACTATTTGAAATGTTTCAAAGACATTTAATGTTTTATTTTGTATACAAACATTTGAGAAGAACGGTTGCTTTGTTAAAATCTGAATACAGTTGTCTATCCATCTATTTACTATTTACTACCACTTATCCTGTTCAGGTGTCTGGAGCCTATCCCAGCCGTCTTAGGGCGAGAGGCGGGTACACCCTGGACTGGTCGCCAATCAATCACAGGGCTGACACATAGAGACAGTCAACCTTTCACACACACACATACACACACACACTCACACCTATGAGCAATTTATAATCACCAGTTAACCTGTTGAGCATGTTTTTGGACTGTGGGAGGAAGCCGGAATACATGGAGAGAACCCACGCATGCACGGTGAGAACATGCAAACTACACACAGAAAGGCACACCGTGCCCGAACCAGGATTCGAACTCTTGACCTCTTTGCCGTGCAATAGCAACAGAGCTAACCACTGTACAACCATGCAACCCTTTGACTACAGTTGCAGAAAATACTATTTTCAAATCAACAAAACGTTAAAATAGGTGCCTTGTTTTTATTTTTCATTTTTCAGAAGTTATATATGCTCTTAACTTGCCTTATAATTTAGTACACTCATTTCTGTAGTTTCTGCATATAAATACAGATAAAGCCTGCTGTACTTTTAGAAACGTAATTTTAAATAGAAATTTGAAGAAATATATCTACTGACTTCTTAACTAATTTGAAAACTATGACGGTTGTCATAGTTTTTTAAATATTCACAAAAATTTGCTCAATAATTTGGAACACAGTTTACATGAAAGACAAAAGCAGGAAATACAATTGGCAGCAAGAATAATAATTTGTGTATAGTTATATTTAATGCCACAGATAGTAAGAGGAATGTAAGTGGATGTAATGATCTGCCCTCTGCCAAAACAACTTTGGTTTAAATTTTCCAAAGTTTTGCAGTAAGTGATTCACTCTAACGTTAAAGACTGCAGGTTTAGCTTGCTTGTTTGGAAACTCATGCACAGGACAAGACCAGAAGAAATAAAATATTCAGGTTTGTTCATAGTGGGGTCTAAAATCACAACAAACCAAAACCTCCTCGAGAGCTTTTAAATGTAAAACTATTTAGTGCACAGTAGAAGTATGAATAAATTCATGAAATAATACATATCACACCAAGTGAATATGTAAACAATGAAGCACTGAAATGATTTCTACATTTGCATGTTTCTAAGTTTTGCTGATTTCACAAAATTTTTCTGTGGCTACACACTCTTACCTGCTCTTACACAAAAACAGCAGGCAGGTTCTAACAGGAGCAAATGACATGTGTGTGCACTAAAAGGAGAGGGGAGCAGTATTTACCAGGATCCTGTTTTTCTTGTTTTTGGACAGGACAATAGCCGTTATTCCACTGATGATTCCCTATGGAGCAAAAAAAAAGAAGAGTTTTTGTTGTTGTTGTTGTTGTTGTTGTTGTTGTTGTTGTTGTTATTTTGTTGAAAAATTAGTAACACAATACTACAATTCAGAATTCAGGTGTAGGACAAAGATATTGGGGCATAACTTACAGATTTACATAATGGATTTAAAGCAGCACACCAGTAAATACTTCTTACCACCAAGCCAGCCACAATAGCAATGACATTTGAGATGGCGTATTCCATGGTTCTGGCCTGAGAGTGCACGTTGATGTGCCTGAGCACAGCGCCGTGCACAAGTGCTCCAAGAAGAAAGTTGACATGGCCCACCATCACCAGCCCCAGCCCCATCTTCATCAGGGCCTTGTTGTCTTTGAGGCTGGCACAGCATACTCCTAGAAGAAGCAGCAATGGGACCTTTTTTGAGCAACATGGCATTTAGGAAATTTCCAAAAAATAAACAAATAGTTCATTACAGTGTTTGTACAATAGTCCATATTGTCGGATTGAGGCATGTGACACTGGTGTAACATGAGTGTAAGTAAATAAAAGTCATGTGTGCAGAACTAATGTAGCTGTACAAGATGAAACTACACACACAAAAGTTTTCTATAAGCTGAACCGATATGCAAAACAAGCTCAAGTGCAGTGCAGTAAAGAAAAGTAGGTTCGTAATTAGCAGTGCAACAGCACTTGAGAAAAAAGGCAGTTACCACAACTACGACAAATGAGACCCTGCAGAGGAAGCTGAGGATCTTCTCAAATGCACGCTCCAATATAGTACAGTTGTGACACATGGCATGAGTCCAGCTGGAGGGATTTTTTGTTCCTTTCTCAAAGAAAAAAGGAGTAGTAACTAAGACCAATAATGCCCCTTCCTTTGACCAGCAACACAAAGGTTTGGGTGGGGTCTTACAAACAGTCAGCACATCACTGATCTGACCCAAGGGCTCAGAAACAGAATCCTGACTTGTGGCCTGCACCTAAGCCTTGATGTGAGTGTTGCGGGTAAAACTCAGCGTATGTTTTGGTCATAATATTGTTTGACTGAGATATGCTGCCATTCAAGTCCACATCACCACAAAGTCTTCCTCTAATACGCACTGAATAAAAACTACTCTTACTCTGTCATACAGAGGCACCATGCTTCTTGTGTTCGGTATATTCACATGTTTTTAACTCTTCGGATTCAGCGTTGGATTCAGAGTGGAACAATGCTAAAAAAAAAAAAAGTAAATGTTTGGGCCTTGTGGTAGTGATGATGGTAAGACTGCAACAGGTATAGAAACTCCTGAGGGAACCAGCAAGTTTACAGCAATCCAAAGGAACCCACAACACAAGGGAGGGAGCTCAGGGACTCCCAGAAAGATTAATGGTCAGTATATATGTTTCTGTTATGGTTGATGCACCAGTATGTGCACACTCTTTAATCTAAAATTTGATTATTGTTGGTAACTATGAATTTTGAAAAGTAATGTTTTACAAAACAGCAAAAAGGGGAACACATTAATATATTTTTAATGGTGAATTGCAGTTATTTACTTGTATTCCTAAACAGAAAAAATGTAAGTATAACATGTATGGCTCCTTGAAGATGTTTCTTCTTTTTTTAAAATATCATGTTAAAAAAACAATAAAATAAATAAATAAATCAGGATTGAGCCCTTTGTTGCTTCATCTGGCACCTATTCCACACTTCATACAAGCAGAGATCTCTGGATGCTAGTAATAAAGCTGATGCAGTGTTAAAAAGTGTATTTCTTTGCTCTGCTTGAAGCTGGTACAATAAATAACTTTGAGTCTGAGTAGCTTATTTCTTCAACAGCACCCACTGTACATGGAGTGAACTGTTTTATAAACCAGTAGATATCACCTTTATAAAGAAGAAGATGTAAGGCACAGAGGGGCAGTAAAGTTGGGTCAGGTGCAGGTGACATGCCAACACTATGATTCAGTGTGTAGGTGTGTGCTTACTTATTCCTTTGTTCTCCTGAGCATGAATCTCCTGCACTGCCCCTTTCTTACAGACACAGTCTGACACACTGCTGTTTGTTATTAATCGATGCATGTCACTGGGTCTGTCATATTGTATCCAACCAGCTGACCACAGACACACACTGAAACATGCCAAGTCCACATTTGAGACATAAAAAACGACATGCAACTATTAAAGCCCACTCACAATAATGTTATCTGAGTGTCCTGGTCTAGAAAAATGAAGCAAATGTTAACTAAACTCTGTCTCTGCAGCAGACAGTAGAGGCCAATAAACCTGATGAACACGGTGAGGTTGATCACAGGACTTTACCTATCCAAAAGCTGTCTGAAAGCTGACATTTTGAACTCTGACCTCCAACACAAGTAGCCAACATCCCTGCCTGTCTCACGGGTTCATGATGATCTCAACACCAGCAGTGTCAGAATTTCTCAACTACTCACACACAGAGCCTTTAAATGGTGTATTTTACAGTGATTCAGAGACAACGAAGAGCTACAAAGTGACAGTGGAGTAAATTTCACGGTCAACGTAGAGCTTAACAGGGGAAAAAATGCGAACACAGATATGAAACACACGATGTTTCGAAAGCACAACAGAGAGCGCCTTTACTTTTACAGGTAACGTGCGCGCAGACCACGCCTAGAAAGTTTAGCACGCAACTCACCTATATATTCTGCAACTTCAGTGGAACGCACCTTAAACTGAACTTACCTAAATTCACCATGATGGATTATAGGTCCTCCAGAGTCCTATTCATGTACGAGCTATCCTGGAGCTTTTTTACTTAGTATTTTTAAGCATTCTTCCTCTCCTTCGTCGTTGTCTTCCTCAACAGCCGCTCACCTGCAGACAAACTGACGTGACTCTCCACCTACCAGGAAAGAAACTCCTCCCCCCTGCACATCCACAACGAGGTTATTCCTGAGAAAAGGTGATGAATGTTGTGGAGAGGGGGAAATGCACCCATTGGTTATACTACCCTGTCACATTTTAAATTAAATGATAAATCTTTAAACAGAAAGAATATGAAGTTAGGTGATGTACCAGCAGACAGGTCTACCATGTGTTTATGTGTGATTTCCTTGGGGTTGTTGTCTTTAACAGTCAGGGTTCTCTTGGTTGAGACCAATGGATGTCTGCCAAAAACAACTTATTTGCCAAACAGAAATTAGGATTTATTAACACCTTCGGATACACAAAGTTAGCTGGTTTTCACATTTAAATTACTGAAAAAGACAGTTTAATTTGTGAGCATTCATCATCCATATTTCATAAATCATTAATAGTTAAGATTTTCACATCAGTGTATGACTGAAAATTTATTGCCCCATCAAACAGTTTTTTTCAGGCTTTCTATGTCTTTAATATGAGAGGACAGGACAGTGGATAAAGTAGGAAACAGTCACAGGCCAGACATGAACCCAGGCTGTCTGCTTAAGAGCTTTCACTATATGGAGACCAAGACCACTAGGCCATCTGCACTCCTTGATCTGTCAAGCTTATTGCAGTCTCGAGCATCTAGCACTGTTTTGGGAAATCATTTTATGTCTCCAAATGTAAATTCAGAGGCTTAAAAAATGTACCTCAGATACAATTTACCTTAGACTTTGGGTTTTGGTAAAAACTTAAGTATCTGCACAGAGGAATAATAATAGAATGAATAGAATGGATAGACTATTATAACTGTATGTAAAGTGTATTTGTCTCCTTCTCAGGAAAAGCTGATAAGCATTTCTGGCTTTTTCCCTTTGTCCAAATTTATTGGCTTGACTTTCTGCCTACAGACCTTGTAAGCTTGATCACCTGCACCTGTGTCTCTTGCACTGCAGCTTATTTATAGCACACCTGGGCAGAAAGTGATCAGAGTGGTTGGCCCACTTTGAAGTTCAGCAATGGGGACAAAAGGGATATTTCTTTGCATTTTTGTTGGATATTTTATTGCTGTGAAGTCAGAAATACTCGACCCAAATCGGGATGACATGTTCTCTGAGGTGTTTCCGGGATTTTTTGAGAGTTTTAATCCTTTTCCCTTCATGGGAAATTTTGATTTCTTTCCGGACACTCTCATCAGCTCATGGAAAATTTGGAGCCCTGAGTTTCACATGTTTCCTGAATTACCTCCAGCCATGGATGTTCCTGGAATTGAAGTGTTTTGTGATGACTCTAAGCTAACTGTTTTGGTAAATAAGAGATCTTATGGTGCCACAATGACTGGGGAGGAGATCTGGCTTGGTTATGACTGCTATAGCAATGGGGAGCTACCAAACCACTTTGTCTTTACTTACAGTTTGAATAAGTGTGGAACAAAACGGATGGTGAGTTGATCAAATTCTTTCCTGGTTATTCTATTTCCATAACTTGGTTTGTATTTAAAAAAAAAAAAAAACTATTCTTTTGCAGATTCAGAATGGCAACACAGTATTCAGCAATTTCCTTCACTTGAATCTCAAAAACGTTCCCAACAACCTATGGCAAACACCTTTCCCAGTGCACATCTCCTGTATTCCAAAGAGGTGCATCAGTTAAGTACATTTGCATATGGAAATGGTTAATGTTGTGATTGGCTGCTACATTGGCCAAGTCTCTTGTACAAGAAAATGTGAATCTCAATGAGACTTCCTGGTAAAATAAAGGAAATAGATAAATTAAAACTAATCAGAACGCTAAACACGCTACATGTACATGTTTTTCAGGCCATATGGTCATCGGAATGTCATAGCTGCAACGGAACACGGTGAAAATGACCAGATCTTCACTCTCAGAGCAGTGAATCGTGAGTAATATCATGAGCCACATGAATTGTTGGTGTGTGGTGTTTCTCTTTCTGGCACTGTTTATACTTGTACTGTACTCTTTCCTGTAGCCGACTGGACCAACACTACTGAGTCTAATGTTTATAAAAGAGGCCAGACTATCAACCTACAAGTTTCGGCCAGAACAAGTCCTGAACAGAAGCTATACGTTCAGTCCTGCTTTGTGTCAGCATCTCCTGATCCTCATGTTAAACCAAAGCATGCGGTCATTATGAATAAGGGGTAAGAAGCCAGCTACTGACTGTAAAGTTTGTTCATGATTCTAGAATCACACTCAGCAGTTACACCCTCACTTCCTGCTAGGTGCACAGCGCCACTGGGTTCTCCACATCCTGTTGTACATTTTGCAGCCTCCAACAGAGGTGATGTGGTGAATTTAGCTCTGAACTCATCTTATCTCATTTCTGAGGTAAGTTTTTCTGTTTTTTCCCCGTCATTTATCTGTTGCTCAACTCTCTGTTAAAAGTCTCTCTTCCTCTGAAGCTGTACATCCACTGCAGTGTAATAATCTCAGACCAGGGTGTCACCTTTGGCTCCAAATCGTGCAACTACAATGTGATTGAGTCAAGGTATTTATACACACCTTTTAATATTAGTCTTGTTTTGTTTTTTTTTTAACGCTTTTGAGCATTTTGTTTTATATTCCAGGTGGGAAGACCTGAGTGGAACTCCAGCTGTGTGCACGTGTTGTAGCTCAAAGTGTAAAGGCCTGTCAAGCAAGCACTTATCTGAAGGTCAGTTGTCTCTCCCCACCACAGATTTAGTTCTAATTCCTAATCAATTTAAAAATTAAAAGGCCCACTATATGCTACTGTTTTTATAACTTAATGGTGATTCTCTATTTGCTGATTTAGATGCCAAGGCTATTGTCAGCACTGGTCCGTTTGTCATCGTGGATGAAGAAACACAAAAAATGTCTAGAGATGCTGAGTCTATCATGCAGTCTGATGCCTCACCTGATGAAGCAGACACAATTATGTCAGGTGCTACTTTATCAAGATGCAGACCCTCCTCTCTCCTTGAGGGTACAGTGGTGGTCAGTGAGGACCCAGTTGTAAGACTGTCCCTTTGGCTGCCTGGACAATTGCAAGAGCCAGAACACATCAAAAATCTTGATCCCGAGTCTAAAGCGATGCTACTAAATGACATCCCAAAGCTGAAGTCTTCAACCATGGAGTCAGATTCTCCTCTAAATATAAAAACAAGTAAGATCGAAGACGAAAATTTCAATTTTCTCACATTGGTTGATGGATGGGTAATTCTCCCAAACCTAGAAGAAGAAGCTATTGCAGAGGAGTCCAAAAGGAAGAGTTGGTTTGAGAGAGTTGCAGTGGTAAATTCAGAGGCACCACAAGATGCAGACACCCAACCACCAGCTGTGATGACTATGAATGTCTTGAAACAGAATGACTTTGAGACACAAGATATGACTGAAATGCAGGATGACGCAGCTGATGTGGGCCAAGTAAAAACAAATGATCATCCAGTTATCCGCTCAAAGCTTCAGTATTCCCAAAGCACTGATGGTTGGAAGACGTTAAGTTATGAGGAAGAAGTGGTGCAGCACAAAGAAGACAAAGATGCCGCCACAAGATTTGGGTTGGATAGAAAAGAAGGACAGCAGGAGCACAGACATGGAGGAATGTTCTCAACTTTCCTTGATTTGCTGAGGTCTGTTTTAATTTGTTAAATATTCCAAGTTCTTTTTTGCTATAAGACGGTTTTAGCATTTAAAAGTAAAACTAACTTGTTACTCTTACTTTCAGGAGGATCAACAGAGAAGAATAGCTGCCATGAAAATGTGTGTGACGTACTCTGAGTGAATAAAAACCTCCTTGGCAATACTGTTTCCTTTTTTTAAATATCCCTTCATTCCATATTTTGAGATAGCAGTGCTATACGCAAGTTTAAGGGGATACTCTCCTTTATTTCATATATTTGGGGTAGAAAGATTGAGGAAAAGCCTGAAGCTTCTGTAGAAGCCTTGTCTTCCCACCCAGATGTCGCTGTAGGGAGCCAAGCTATGTAGTTGGGGCAGTACAGCATGCGCTTTCTCTTTTACACCGCATGCTCCGTGTGTGTGTGTGCGGTGTTTTTTTTTTTTCCTATCCTAAGTTTGACCCTCACCACTATTTCCTCCGCACCGCCGCTCTCTATAAAGTGCCCATGCTTGTCCTCACGCAGTCTCTTTCCCCGGCCACAAAACAACCGTGAGTGTCTAACTCACTGTTCTTGAAAAACCTAAAATAAAAATTAAATAAAAAATATAAAATCTACAAAATCTTCATAAAAACAAGTACCGTAATAGCTACTTAAATAAAACAAACGTTGATTTAAAAATAGCAAAACGATAATTAATTAAAAAAAAAATACTTGAAACAGGAGGCCTCGGGCTTAACCCGAAGTTTGCGTTTTTTAAGAAGAAATACCCAAGAAGATATCGATTTATCTCGTGTTTTTTAAGGTTAACCTTTTTCTAAGCGCGCTGGAACAGGGAACCAGCTGTCAGTCCGTCTTATTTGAAGCGCAGTTTGGACCCAGACCACAGTTCACGTCGGCTTTTTTCTCACGCTTTTTGAGGGAAGCTTTACGTTCATACATATAGGGAAGTCCGAGATATGAACACAGCAGCGACGGGGAGTTATCCGATGGCTTCTCTCTACGTTGGCGACCTGCACCCCGACATCACGGAGGCTATGCTGTATGAGAAATTCAGCCCCGCCGGACCGGTGCTCTCTATTCGGGTTTGCCGAGACATGATCACCCGGCGATCCCTGGGATATGCTTACGTGAACTTCTCCCAACCTGCTGACGGTAAGAGAAGAAACGTTGGAAAATGACCAACATGTAATTTTTAGCATGTCACTTCCATGTGTAAGTTTATGCATCTACTAAACATGTACAATGTCATCACATGCCTTCAATGTCAATCATGTCGGTCTATATATTCGATAAAACTTTAGGAGATACTTGTATTGAAGAAAATGAAAATGCACGATTAATTGAAGTGTTATAACTGTTTTATTATTGGACGTTCATTCAGTTCTTCACAGGTTGAATCACTTATTCGCCCTACATAAGTCTGCCCCAGTTCTCACTGTGCAAATGTATGGCCGAGTATGAAGTCCCTACAACTGTATCCTCAGATATTTTCTTATATATGAGCAGCAAAATGACTACTAATTAAATAGCTGTCACTGACATCAGTGCATTAGGACACATGTGCCTTCTGCAGATCATACTTACTCTTTCCTAAATGACCCATTTCTGTTCCTATTTAAAGGGCCACTGAGTAAAACTAATTCCCATAGCTCTCTGCTGATACATTCACAGACAGCACAGCAAAAAGTCAAGCAGAGCTTACAGTAACCCCTGCAGTACATATGTTACATGTTTTCCGTTTCCCATAACACTGAAATGATCCTTAATTCCTGCCTTACTTCTGACCTGATAGGATTATTAAAACAATATGGTTGATTTTCTGTAACTTCATCACTTAATCTGCTTTTGGACTGTTAACCTAGCTTAAGCCAAGTGATTGTCAGTGTAAACACGAAGCAAACGTGTGTTAAGTGTCTTTCCCAGTTAGAGTCAATGGCATTAAAGCACTGAGTAATAGTAGCAGCTGTTATGGTTGTCTTTGGAGGACAGCAAGGCTCTGACATCATTTGTGGACTTTTTACTTTATTTTGCCTTTTGCATCTGTGTTTAACGTCCTCACAGCACACCTGTGCAAATGTATTCTTACCAAAAGCTGTCATAATGGTTGGTTACAAATAGCTCTATTTCTGAAAAGGTAGTGTTGCTCCTGAGTGAATGCTGTAAGAGCCATATGTGCGCGGACACCATTTGTTATTGGAGGTGCAGACATGGGGGATGGTAGGTTTTGGTATTTACATGGAGTCCCAGCACGTGTCTTTGGGGCAACAGCTTGCTGCCTTTAAAAAAAAATAACCAAAAGTTGGAAAATTCACACAACTGTAATTTGCCAGTGCGGCTGATATCATGAAGAGTGAAGCAGTAGTTAAGATGGGGTGATCTGTTGGATTTTTTTTTAAGTTGTAGCTGTATGTGTAAACACCAGTAAGACCGGGTGTTGATCATCTCAGCATTCTTTTTGAATGTGTCTCTTCCCCATCAATGGTAGAGAATGCTCTACTCTCCCCTTCATGCCAGCACATACCTCACAGGACCCCTCTCTAAATATAGAAAGTCTTTCTGAGCAGTCCAAAATTTGCCTGCCAGTAATACTAAAAGTTTCTAATATGACATGAGTGGTTCACAATGAGTGTTTCAACACTGTTAACATTTAAAAACAACAACTGTGGTTCTTAATGGCATCCCTTTTGAAAACATAAATGACTTTTTTTTTCACAGTGAGATTCCCTATTGATACCTTCAGAGGTCCTCACGTTTGACAGTGATCACACACCTTATCTGAACACAGGCCTATGAAGTACAATTGCAAGCCAAACTGCTGATGCCAGCAGACGCAAGGCAGCTCCGTTTTGTTTACCAGACACTTTTAGTTGGAAAGCCTGCCCTCTGTGCGGTGTGTGTGTGTGTGTGTGTTTGTTACTGGGGAGTGACTGAACAAAGGGATGTTTGGCATGTGTACCCACATAGACATGAAAGCTTATAATACAGTTAAAGCAACTGGTATAGTAATAAAATAAAAAACCATTGTATAAGAATAGTATAAACTGAGGATGATTGTTACAATAGATAAAAGGGGCTATTTACTTTTCAACACGGCATTTACGTCCCGCTTGTGCTATCTGATGGCATACCCTGCTACCAATGCAACTGACCATGGCGGGACAAGGCCAAGAAGCATGCATGTGAGTTTAAGAAGGCCGCCATGTGCTCCCAGCAGTGCAGCTGTTCTCACACTTGTCCCAGCTGCTCATCAGCCACATGGTCCACTGCAGTAACTTCACCACGATACATGAGGCTTCTTAATGTGCTGGCAGCACTGATGTATACGTATATTACAACTGTAGCTTTGAAAGAAAAAATACCTAAATACACTTCATGGTAGCTTTATGTTATTTCTTTAGCAGTATTTAAAAGGCAGTGCTGGAATTGTGATTTAAGGGTATGGCGAAATTACAACAACTGGAAGTGTTAGGGCAGAAACACATGACATTTAATATGTATAAACATACTTAAGTGACTTGCATGTTTTCTAACTCATGGCTCCATGTAAACAAACACCCATGACCTTTCCCCCGCCTCTCTGCCACACCAGCTGAGAGAGCCCTGGACACCATGAACTTTGACGTGGTGAAGGGAAAACCAATCAGAATCATGTGGTCTCAAAGAGATCCATCTCTCAGGAAGTCTGGAGTTGGCAACGTGTTCATCAAGAACCTTGACAAGTCCATTGACAACAAAGCCCTGTATGACACCTTCTCTGCCTTTGGGAACATCCTCTCCTGCAAGGTACAGTTATTATACAGGCTACTTGGAACTGATGATGACAGACTGCGTTTTATCGTGCTTTTGGAGGAGAAGAACTGTACTTGCATGGAGTTTTAACACAAATTGTGCTAAGATTAAAAAAAAGATAACAGAATATTAATTTACTTTTAAAACTGAAGCTAGTCACATTGTGAGAGTACTATAATATCTCATGTAAGTAATTTGTTTTCTTGCAGAAAGTCCAATATGCTGTTGAATGTTTAACTGTTTTGGTTTCAGGTTCTCATCAAGAAAGTGGAAAAGCTTAAACTCAACTAATCTTGAACAGTAACATTCAGTTGAACAAACAGTCTCTATGAGTTTCGCCTCCCTCCTGTTTGTTCATTACCTTTATGTCTTCCTATCTCCCAGGTGGTGTGTGATGAAAATGGCTCCAAGGGCTATGCCTTTGTCCACTTTGAAACCCAAGATGCTGCTGATCGCGCCATCGAGAAGATGAACGGAATGCTCCTGAATGACCGCAAGGTGTGAGTGTCTGATCATTTGAGAAGTGGGGTTACAGAAGTTTTCATTGTTGGTAAAGTTTCTAAGATCTATAATTTAAGAACTCTTTTGTGAGTAATGAAAGTTCTTACACTCAGTTCTGGAAGTTTGGAGAGCTTATTGAGCATGTGGTGATGATTGCAATAGCTCATGTGTATGAAACTGTTTTACTATGTGTCAAGTCTTTTTTCTCAGTTGTGTTGAGTGAACTGACTTTATGTATCTTTATTTCAGTGTTTTGGACCTGTGTGTGAATAATCTGTCATTAAGCTCACCTCTCACAACTGCCTGTGTCGCAATAACCTTTAAACTGATAGACTAAAAACTCTTTCCCACTCTTATCTTTCCTACTAGACACATTTTCTGTTGCCTCATTTGTCCACTTGCCGGTCACCCGCCTTGGAGTGTTTGTATGTACGTGTGTGTGTGTATGACCACGCTTGTGTGTTTTAGTGATGGATCGAATGCAGGAATGCAATACTGGATGGCGGAAGGAGAGAGGTCATCATAGCCAGGTATATAAGATCATTTGGTCCTCCTCAGCTTTTCTTTGTACTGTGAGACTGTTCCTCCACCCCACTTCATCCATCTCCTCATCAAGTCAGGACCAGGAGTAAAGAGGGTTGTCATTGTGTTGTCTAGCATGCCAGCGTATCTGCCTGTGGTGATATTAACAGCAGTTGTATGGTTGTGTTTACCCCAGGAATGATGAACCACATGATTACATTTCACTATTAATTTTTTCAAAGTTGTCCCTGTTTTTGTATTTCTTTTTTGTGTTTAAAAGAATTTACCTTTACCTTCCATGCTTCCTTGGTCAGGTCTTCTGTCATTGCGGATCTTTCTGTACCTGGAAAACCCAAATCAGGAGTGGTTTTAAAGACAAAAAGCAAGAGATGGATCCTGTTGTGATATTTATCTCTGTTGGTATTGTTTTAAAGGAGTGTGCACTGCTTCTTTTACTCCATTTTCAGGTTTGTGGGCCGTTTTAAATCTCGCAAGGAACGGGAGGCTGAACTTGGTGCCAAAGCCAAAGAGTTTACAAATGTTTACATCAAGAACTTTGGGGATGATATGGATGATGATCGACTGAAGGAGCTATTTGACAAATATGGTAAAAGTGCACCACACTTAGAGTTAAACTTTATATTTTATTTCTGCTGTATCACATCTGCTCACCTGGTTTTCAACTTCTGCAGGCAAAACCCTCAGTGTAAAGGTGATGACAGACCCCAGCGGAAAATCTAGAGGCTTTGGATTTGTCAGCTACGAGAAACATGAGGACGCTAACAAGGTACTTGGGTCTCATGGGTATAATTAAGTATATTTTCTAGATAATTCCCTCTGATGATAATGGTTCTCCACTTCAGGCTGTAGAGGACATGAATGGCACAGAACTTAATGGAAAGACTGTGTTTGTGGGCCGGGCGCAGAAGAAGATGGAACGGCAGGCAGAGCTGAAGAGGAAGTTTGAGCTGTTGAAACAAGAGAGGATCAGTCGTTATCAGGTCTGTGAAATTAATATTTTGATTTTAATAATGATTTAAATTCATTTTAAATTTGAATCTGTTGGTCTGGGAAAAAAAGAGTTGTTCATTCCAAAGTATCCTAATAGTGTCTTTGATTTTAGGGTGTCAATCTTTACATTAAGAACCTGGATGACACCATAGATGATGAGAAACTTCGTAAGGAATTCTCTCCATTTGGATCTATTACAAGTGCAAAGGTGAGGGAAATCAATCAGATGTGACTGTGCAGTACCTCTAAAGAACAGATCACACGTCTTTGCTGTAAAACCAAACAACAGCATTACATTACCAGATTCTTGTGATACCCAGACAAAGTGTGTTTGTATTTCAGGTAATGCTAGAGGAGGGCCGCTCCAAGGGCTTTGGTTTTGTCTGCTTCTCCTCGCCGGAAGAGGCCACCAAAGCTGTGACTGAAATGAATGGACGCATTGTTGGATCCAAACCTCTCTATGTTGCTTTAGCTCAGCGCAAAGAGGAGCGCAAAGCCCATCTTACCAATCAGTATATGCAGCGTATTGCTGGCATGAGGGCGATGCCTGCTAACGCCATCATCAATCAGTTCCAGCCCACTAGTGGCTACTTCATGCCAGCTGTGCCACAGGTGTGAGAATCAAAGTCTGAGATAATAATGTGTTAGATGAAATATTTCTTTTAATGTTAAAAATAAATAGACAATTTTGGGTGCTTTGAGCTTAATGATAGGTGCTTTGCTGAAATTGGCCTTTTCAATGCCATATGATAACACTTTTTTATCTGTACCTACCAGGCCCAGAATAGAACAACATACTATGCACCCAATCAACTGGCCCAAATGCGACCCAACCCCAGATGGCAGCAACAAGGTGGCAGAGGTCAAGGTAGGCATGTGTCACGATAGTGGATCAGCTTTTCTTGGCTCTCTTTGAAAGAATCACGAAACATAACATTTTCTTGATGGGATAGTCGAAACACAGTCATTTTCAGATTGGTATTTTCAGCTGAAGCAGAAAATAACAGCAGCACCAGCATAAAGTGCTCCTCCTCCTAAAGTGTTTCTTCTCTGTTGGTTTTACTCACCCAGTCCTAAAGGGTGACCCAGCAAAATTCAGGATAAAGTATTTCATGATTTATTACATAATAAATTTAAATGTAAATTTTCTTTGCATGGGTATAAATTAGATGTGTGTACAGTTCATGCTGGTACATTTCAGTCCACTGTGAAGGGTTCATTTATAACATTAGTACTTCCTTTGCTTCCCAAAATGATTTCTGATTGTAAGAAGTATCTGAAGCCTCATATGTTAAACTTTAAAAGGAGATGCACATTTAAACTGGCAATCTCTGCTAGTTTCTTCTGGATGACAGACAGCAGTATGACCTTTCTTAAATCGATATCAAGACTCAGTGGAACTTCGCCAACTTCAACAGAACACAAGTTTGTAAACACCGGGAGTTTGGGTGGCAAGACGGGCTCAGGAGGGAAAAATCAAAATCGAAGCCCATACTGTGTTTTGGTTCGTTGGTTGCTTTGTATCTGTTTGGTTGGAGTCTCTTTCAATCAGATCTTTGTTGATTTTTTCATCCTTTGCACATTTCTGCACAAGTTTCTTCAACTTGTCATCTTTTGTCTGCTGTTGGCGATCAGCCATGAACATCTTTTGTGCGGTCCAAATAAATTTAGTGTAAAATGTGTATCTTCCCTGTTGTTTACCGATGGTGTCAGTGACATCTTTGCTACAGTGTTAACTGGAAGAGGTAAAATCATACACTCCAAAAATATGTCCGACTCCTTTTGGCTGATTGATATAATATGACATGTATGACCACTCTTAATTCAGAATCCATAATCAATTTCTGTTGGTACAGATTTTGACCTAACAGAATCAAGTATCTAACACAGATTGGTGCTTGATGAGAAAACTAGGTAATAATCTACAGTGATAAATTTCATTTTAAACGTAAATATTAATTTCATTGTTTGTGTCTCATCTTCTGTTACTTCCAGGGGGTTTCCAAGGGATACCCAGCTCACTACGTCAGCCAGGACCTCGTGCCAACCTAAGGCACATGTCTCCCAGTAGTGGCTCACAGGGACCTCGAGGTGGTTTTACAATAACTAGTGATCAGAAAGATCACCACCAGTTTTCTGTTACATTACACTGACTATGCACACAGTGAAAGTTGCCGAGTGTAATTCTTTTTTCCTCTTGTAGCTGCTGGCCAGGCCATGGCTCCTCGTCCCTCAATGGGAGTCCCTGGCCCCCGTGCTATGCCACCTTACAAATATGCCACCGGCGTCCGTAATCCAAACCCCCAAGTTGTGCAACCCATTGCTTTACAGCAGGTGTGAATAAGATACAAATGACTTACTCCCTTTGTTTAACAGCTTGAGCTTTACATTTCACTCTCTATGATCTTTTTTGCTGTACTCCAGGCTCAGCCAGCTGTGCACGTTCAGGGCCAGGAGCCTCTCACGGCCTCCATGCTAGCTGCAGCACCCCCCCAGGAACAGAAGCAGATGCTTGGTAAAATTCACAAAGCAATACACACACCGTGTTGCTTTTCAGTCCTCAATGGTGTTGACTTGTTGGTTCTTATATCCCATAGGAGAGCGTCTTTTCCCATTGATTCAGGCCATGCATGCCAACCTGGCAGGAAAGATCACCGGCATGCTGCTGGAGATTGACAACTCTGAACTGCTTCATATGCTGGAGTCTCACGAATCCCTGCGATCAAAGGTAATTTGCTTCGTCAAATTTTGCCACACTGCAACATTTATGTATCTTTTATTCACATTCTTAGCTGTGTTAATTATTTGTGTTTCATGTCATGTTTGTACAGGTGGAAGAAGCTGTCGCTGTGCTACAAGCCCACCAAGCAAAGAAAGACGCCACTCAAAAAGTGGGCGGCATGGCTACTACTGCTGCTGCTGCTGCCACATCCTGAAAGCTGTGCTCTGCTATGATGGTATGATAATACTAAAGAGTCAAGTTATCCATACCTGCTTTTATTGAATCTTTCAGAATTAAAATTTTGAAATGGTGTTAAAAAGTTTTGTTGTTTCAGGACACAAAAAACTGAGCAGAAACGGAGAGGGAAACTTGCGACGCTGACTCAAACCTGACTCCTCGAGACAAATGTGAAGAAAATTTAAAAAAAAGAAAAATGAAAAAAGAAAATAAAATCTAATTCCTACGATCTACTTCAACATTTTGAAAAATGTTACATTTCATAATTTTGTAGTTCTGTAATTCTTTTAAACTGCATACCAAAAGCAATAATACTAAACACTTTTTGGAGAAGGCCCTCAGTCTGTGGAAAAGAAGAGAAACCCTTTTCTAAAAGGAATATGAGCCTTGTTCTTCTTCTTTGCTTGACAGTTTTATGTTTGATTTGAAACGACGGGCTTCTCAATCCTATGTTATCATGGGTGTGTGGTATTCTTAATAAAGGGATGATACATCAAGGTTACCACTCTTGTGACTTTAATGTTTATGTTACATTTTAAACGGTTTTTAAGGTGTTTTTGTTCGTCTATAGGCCTACTGCAGGAGTGGCACTAAGTATAAACGAAGTATCATATGATTTTTCAGGGCTAAATTATTACTGGGGTTGTTCAAATTTTCTCTCTTGATTAATATCAGCAGTCCTCGAAGTAAGAGAATATTTTCAATATGCAATTTCAAAAAGTGCATCGAAATTACTAAATGATACTTCACTGGGCTTTGCATAGAAAACTTGTGAATCTGTCGATTTTGCATGGTTTGGTATTTTGCTCTCAGGGTGATAATTTAATGCACACAGTTTTGTAAATAAAAATGATATAATGTTGCAATAAAAACACTATTTCATAGGTTGTAATGTCCTAGTCAAACTGTCATTTCTATTTTTTTTTCTCAAATGTTCCTCATTCCCTAATTTATAAGCCACCCCTTCATCCTAAAATTCAAACCTTCTTTGTACACCTTTATGAACTGAAATTTAGACGTTTTGAACAGTCTTTGGACTATTCATTTGCCCTGTTTTTTTTTTTTTTTTTTTTTTTTTTTTTTTTGTCTTTCAAATCACAAAAGTAGAAATATTCCTAAACACAAGCTGTATTAATTCCTGGAAGAGATGGGTCTTTGTCAAGGCTATTTTCAGGTGGTTACAGAAATAAATAATATAAAAAATGAATTTCCTGCCATGAAGCTCAGGTGCTTCGCAAGAAAAAATGTCAGACATATCAGAAAATAAAACCCAATTTAAGATAACATTCATTTATTATTTATAGATGACAAGTTTAAAAACAATCCAACATATTTTTAACATTTTTTTACACACTACTTAAAAAATGTTATTTCTCAACAATGTTGGAAGATACAGTGACAGCTTTGAACAGACATGAAATTTAACTTGGATGAGAGGCTATGAAATATGAAAGTGGCAAAATACATTTAAATCATAGACTGTATAATTAAATTTAAATCATTTAAATCAGTGATGACGGCTGCAGGCGGGTTCATCCAATAGATGGCACCAGCGAGAATTAAAACACTGGGAGGCGGGCTCTTGTCTCAGTAAACCAATGGCAAGCTGCGTGGGTCAAAGTTGAAAGGTTAAATCCAATATGGCGGCCAACAAACGAGTGTTATATGTCGGTAAGTTAACTTTATTTTTCCAAAAACACATCAGTTGTATTTTTTAATTACTATTTAGGAAAGGATACAGGAATGTACTTTTATTCTACGGCGCTAGATGTGGCATATTGTCTTATACACCAAAAAGCCGCGGAGATATCAGGATTTTATCGGTAAAAAAAGAAAGCTTCACCTCCATTGGCATGCCAATGAGGCTTTTTCCCCTTTAATGTATCTTTAGCTGTGAAGTTATGCACACCAAGCTGGTGTATGACATGTGTATAAATATAATCATCCAACGACATAGCCAAAACCTTCTGAGCTCTATGAATTAAGTTTGTATTCTTACCCCATTCCTGCCCGTATGGTCTGAAAACGCGTCATTAAGACTTTAAATACTGTTGTTTAGCAGTGATATTAATCATACTGCCTACCAGCACAGTCCCAGTAACATCACTGTGTGTTTCTCTGTCAGGGGGACTGGCTGAAGAGGTGGATGAAAAAGTCTTACATGCAGCTTTTATTCCTTTTGGAGACATAACAGACATCCAAATACCGTTAGACTATGAGACAGGTAAGAGAATGGTTTTTGCTCCTAAGTATAATAATATCTTAACACTTTTTGATAAACCTGAAACCTGTTGTAAAATGCACATTTTTTAAGACTGTAAATGCAGTCCAGTAATGTGTCTTGTGTTTTGTTTGTAGAAAAGCACAGAGGATTTGCATTTATTGAGTTTGAATTGGCAGAGGTAAGCGCACTGGTTATTACACTAAAGTAATGATGACTTAACCGTGCATTATTTTGGTATTAACTAGATAAACCCATTCATTTTTCCTCCTGTTATGATCTTCTTAAATAAACGGGGAACATTGATATTTTAACTTGGGTTGGGTTACAGTCAGAGTAAGCATAATTCACTCAACAACCTTTTGCTCTTTGTGTTCTGTAGGATGCTGCAGCAGCAATCGATAATATGGTAAGAGGATCACATTGCTGAAAATTTTGTCAGTGGGGTTTTATTAATATATAAACATCAGAACAAGCCCAAAGAAAGAGCTTCTTTTGCAAAAGTTGACCCAGCCTCCTTTATCTCTGCTAGAATGAGTCTGAGCTTTTTGGAAGAACTATCCGGGTCAACACAGCGAAGCCCATGAGGATCAAAGAAGGCTCTTCCCGACCAGGTGATTGATGAAGACCTTGTTTCAAGAGCCTTTGCCTGGACTTTAACTTGTTTTCTTGGTCTGATTTAAACTCTGCTTGTCCCTCAGTGTGGTCGGACGATGACTGGCTGAAGAAGTTTTCAGGTAAAACTGCAGAGGAAGCAGAGGGGGAGGCAGCTGGTGGAGAATCAACCAACACTGCAGCACAGGAGGTGTGGAAACTGTCTTTGTGTGTGTGTGTTGGTGCCTCTGATCTTCAAATGTGCTCAGATGTGACAAATGAATGATTTGTTTGTGCAGGCTGAACCTCCAGCTAAAAAGGGCAGAGTTAATCCTCAAGTTTACATGGACATCAAGATTGGAAACAAGCCAGCAGGGCGACTACGCTTTCTCCTCCGGGCTGACATTGTTCCCATGACTGCAGGTGTGTATGCTATGTGCTTAACATCCCATTGCTGTTGTTTGGAATTGAACCATGTCTTAAATATAAACACTTCACTTAAAAAACACATCAGAGTGTGTTGAAGAGAAGGTGTAACAAACATTAAAATCATTTCTTTGTTCAGAGAATTTCCGCTGCTTATGCACACATGAGAAGGGTTTTGGCTTCAAGGGCAGTAGCTTCCATCGCATCATCCCTCAGTTTATGTGCCAAGGAGGTGACTTCACGAACCACAATGGCACTGGGGGCAAATCCATCTACGGTCGGAAGTTTGACGATGAAAACTTTGTTCTGAAACACACAGCTCCAGGTGAGAAGATTTAGGAAGAACTGTGTAAGGAGTGTTGTAGGTTGTGCCCCCTCATTGTTCAGCTTCAATGGTAATTTTAACTTGCAGATTTTGTGGATAAAACTTTGCATTGTCCTTGTTTGCAGGGCAGTTATCAATGGCCAACTCTGGGCCAAACACAAACGGCTCCCAGTTCTTCATTACCACTGATAAAACAGACTGGCTGGATGGCAAACATGTGGTGTTTGGAGACCTCGTGGAAGGGATGGATGTGCTCCGTGCAATGGAGGTAAGAGCTGAAGGGGTTAGGATCTATAACAGTTCTTTTGAGAGCGCAATTTCAGTTTCCATTTCTTAGATATTTAGTGCAAAAAAGGCATTTTCTTTAACATTTCTTTAACACATGCACTATTTAACCTGTTGATGTCAGTGTGTCCTGGGTGATCAGATGACAGGTGGAAAGCTCCAAGTACAGGAGTAAATGCACTGAAAACATACTGACCACTCTCTGAGGTCTGATCATCAGAACCCCCTGCAGTATGGTCTGGAACACATTTTGCTACACGGACTGTTTCTCAGTTCAAAGTTCACAAGTTCAAACTTGCTTTTTCTGGAAGTTCAGACATGGTAAGTTCGTTCCAGAGTTTGGACTTTAGAGGTACGGAAGTCTGCAGAACTATTCTTCTACTATTGGAACAGCAGCAGACTTTGCTATCGTCCCTTTCTAAGTACCCACACGTCACGTCCAGTTGTATTGCCGGCAGTTTGTTGACATAATTTTATCCAACTCATCCAGCGTTTCTGGGTTTCAGACAAAATTCTATCACAAATAAGTATCTTATTCATATTTTTACACAGCAGCAGTTACTTACAGTTGTGTATCTTCTCCTCCACCATTGTTTTGAGTTTCTCGCTGGACGGCTTGAATTGCATTGTGGGATTGTAACTGAAAAGTCCGCTCAAGTTGCGTTCAGCAGCAGACTTGGTAAAAGGGGTAAGTCCACATCCAGGTACTTTGACTGAACTTGTTCTGATGCAGACTTTAAATTGGAGCAGAACTTTGGCTTTGATTGATGACATCACAAGTCTGTAAGTGCTGAAGTGTGCATATTGAGAAACGGGTATTGTTTTAGCTGTGCCTACATGGATATATCCACAGGAGAAGTGGTGTTAAAGACGACGATGACAGCGAGTTACACACCAGTCATTTGTGTCTTTCCAGTTTTTATGTTGAGTATGTCTGTCAGAAACTTTAACTGTGCAGATACCAATCTCCACCACTTTTGAAGGAGAGATTTTTAATCTCATTGAGGTTCACATTCTTGTGCCGTTCTATGAAAGTGAAAACCATAACACGTACATTAGATTTTGTTATGCAAAGAACTATTTGAAATATTGTCTCTCAGTGCAAAGTGCAAAATGCAGTGTTTACACATTTAGTTTAGCTTGTGCTGACAGAAAGGTGTGAGAATACACACTATATCACAGCTGGCTGTGTGCGGGTCTGTGTCTGATCAGCAAGGGTGCTGATGACACCGGTCCACTGTTCTAACTACCTCACAACTTGAGGGACTGCAGGATCTGCTGCTAACATGTTGGTGCCAGATACCACAGCACACCTTCAGAGCGCTTATGGAATCCATGTCTTATCAGATCGAAGCTGTTTTTGCCTTGAACTGAGAAGAGGGTTCTACACATTATTGGGCCAGAATGGTCAAAGCTGTCATCATATTACTGCCAGGTGGTGTGAAATTCTTTATAAACACCTGACAACCTCCCTCTGCTATGATGCAGCCTCAAAGCTTACCAGCTGATTTTCTTACAATTTGTAATTAAGATCATCTCTGCATGTTTGCATAAAGGATGGGGAGGTAAGTGGTCGCTGTGCACTTGAAACTTTGCACTTGAAATCAGTTTTACCCAGGATCAGGTTTTAAACTGACCAAAGTCATTTCCCAATGAGTCCTCATGTATACTTCAGTATTTGCACTGTTACATGTCATTCAAATGTGTGGGTACAATAGACTCCAAAATGAGTAAACTGTTTAAAAGGCAAAAGAGTCACTTAGATTTCTGAGCTGTCATTGACAAGGTTCAACTGATTTTTTTTTTTTACAGTAAGTCGTGACATTGGTTCCAAAAAACACATTTTTGTGATCAAACTGACCTGAAATTCTGCCTTGAAATTGTTTCTATAAGTGGGGAACTCAAACATTTGTCACTTGTAGCTACATCAAAGATATTACGTCATAATGTAGAAAACTTAGTGAATCTTTGAGACACTCTTGTTGCGTTTTGGCGAGTAATAAATGTATCTTTTGTTTTGTTTGCAGGCTCAAGGCTCAAAGGATGGCAAGACGAAGCAGAAAGTTATCATCTCTGACTGCGGAGAATATGTGTGAATGATGAAGAAGTGTGTTTGTGTCTGAGAGCTGGAGTTTCTTCATGGCCTTTTCTACTTTAGACACACATCTGTCATGTAAATATTTCAATAAATACCAACTTTTTTAAATAATGAAACAAACTCTCTGTGGTTACTTTTCTGCACATTTAATATCACATTGATCTACAGATCATTCTCTAAACCGTCTCGCTGCATTATGAGCTATATGGAGTGGTAATTTCTGGAGTATATCTTTCATTTATTTTTCTCCAAGATTTTTTTTTCATATTGAAGCACTATTTTTAATTATTATGAGCTTTTGTAAATACTGAATTATGGTGGTCATGAAAATACATTATACGGGTTATATGTGTGAAAGTCTTCCCTAATATATTTAAGAACACACGCGCGTCTGAAATATATTCTCGTGTTCGACCAGGGTTTGTACAGTTTCAAACATTCAAATCAAACACAACGATGGATGTGTTGAATGTGTTGTTTTTTCTGATCGGAAAAAACTATTTGATAAAGAGGGCTGCCCCACCTGAGCAGGTTGAGTGGCGAGAAGGCACGGTAGACAGACAACTCCACCCCCTCCACTCCCGGGCTGTTGAGAAATCTGTGGAGAGTCTCATCGGTTAGGTTCATCCCGGAGCCAGTTCCTCCGCTTCGACGCCAAACAGCAACAAGAGCGTTTAAACTGTAAGTATTCAAATGATTTTGACTTGAACATGAGAGGGTAACAACGTACACATATCCCGGTATTTTCGAAACAATGTACTGAAACATTTTCGTTTTGGATACGCGTAATTGCGCACGGATAAGTCCTGTTCTGTAAGCGTATTTAGCCCTGTCGTGAGGAAGCGATCGGCGGTCTTTCGTGAGCGTTATCTGGCTGTATTTCAGGACAGCGACAGATCTAGACGTTTCTGTTTCGTGGCAGAGTTTAAATTTCTTTCAAGTTTAAAAAACTTTTTAGTGCTTACTGTGCCTTTTTATTTACCTGAAATATGTTTCCTCCTCTCGACAATCAAACCTCACTTAAGTTTGTTCCCTTCTCGTCTTTGAATCTGTTCTCGATCTGTTGTGTGACTGTATTCTTTTCTGTCTTATAGTGACACTTCCCTGAGTTCTGACTGCAGTTTCAGCTGAGAAGCGCTTCTTCTGTCTTCCATCAGCAGGAAGAGAAGACAGACTGAACAAACCTCGTCATGAACTGGGCATTCCTCCAGGGCCTCCTCAGTGGGGTGAATAAGTACTCCACAGCTTTCGGCCGAGTGTGGCTTTCCATTGTATTCCTCTTCAGAGTCATGGTGTTTGTGGTGGCAGCAGAGAAGGTATGGGGTGATGAACAAAAGGACTTTAAATGCAACACAGCTCAGCCAGGGTGCCACAACGTGTGCTATGACCACTTTTTCCCTGTCTCACATGTCCGGCTGTGGGCCCTGCAGCTTATATTTGTCACCTGTCCATCACTCCTAGTGGTGATGCATGTTGCCTACAGGGAGGACAGGGAGAAAAAGCATCGACTCAAGTATGGTGAGAACTGCCGTCGTCTTTACCAAAACACTGGCAAGAAACGTGGAGGTCTTTGGTGGACCTATATCCTCACTTTGGTCTTCAAAATAGCTGTGGATGCCACCTTCGTCTACCTCCTCTACCACATCTACGAGGGTTATGACTTCCCCTCACTCATTAAGTGTGAACAGAAGCCCTGTCCCAACAAGGTGGATTGTTTCATTGCTCGTCCAACTGAGAAAAGAATCTTCACCCTCTTCATGGTGGTCACCAGCCTGGTCTGCATCCTTCTCTCCATTTTTGAAATTGTTTACCTGGTGGGCAAACGGTGCCGTGAATGCTTCACAACCGTCCACCACTCCCGCCACATCATGACCAACACGCTGTCCAGTGGAAGCAACCTGATGGAGTCGAACACTCTCAAGCTTACAGACAATTGCACACCCAAAACACCTGCTCCTTCATACAGTGTGGCCGTATCTTGAAGACAGTGAGAAAAAAGACTCAATGGAGAGCAAAGACAGGGATGTGGAAGTGTGCCTTACCTCAATCTACAGGCACTTCTTTCAAAGACTTGTCAGAATACACTTTTCTGACAAGAGACTGAACTACAGTTGAGGTAGCGCCTTACTGTCTCTGGTTACACTGTCAGACTATTTGTACTTCTGCACTGCAAAATGTGTTGTTGGTATGTGCCCAGTGTTTTTGGTCTGAGATCTGTAGCTCATGCAAAGAGGGGACAAAATGCAAGCTTTTGTGATGCAGTTTTGAATTTAGCCTTGATAGCAATTGCATGAGTCACCCTGAGGCCCAGAGACTGTGGTTTTACAAACACATGTGGTTTTCTGTGTAAGATTTTCCCTCTGCTTACAGCCCCAGCTTCCAGACCTTTCCTCCTAACTGCACTCTCCCTGCTCCCTGCACTCGCGTTCACATCAGACTGTCATGAGTTTCCTTTACATAATTTATCAAAATGTTTAAGAGATTGTGCTGTTGTGCATGATACTGTTTCAAATGTATGTTACAATCTGTGTCCTGTAAGCAAACAGAGGAGCGTAATGAAGTTGAAATGTTGTGGTGTAACCAGATTTAATGATTTCAGGATGTCCATACTTCGAGCTAAGAAACACACAGTTGCATAATGTTCATATTTTTCATTAAAGATAATTTTTATGTTTTGAAAATAATGTTTTCTTTTTCTTGGAGCAAGAGTTAAAGTTTAGGAAGGCCCAAACACTGAAATATGGTGTTTAACTCAGAATATGTACAGGAACTGTAGGACGTGGGATCTCTTTACATAACAAATCCAAACATTAACTAAGAAGGGAGGTTCAGTGGTTTAACACAAATCGTAGGCTTTCTTTCTTCTTTGATTTTTTGCATGTGTTTCATAAAGCCCTCCCTCCTCATTCGTTAGCACACAGATTTCTCGGTTGCTAGCACCCTTGTTGTTTTGGTTGATTAGTGCTTTCAGGAGGGCAGAGGAGGAGCCTCGCACTCTTTGGTTTGATTCATGCGTGCTGATGAATTTGGACCCACCCAGTACTGGAATTTGTCAGTCCATGTAGCCTGTGAATGGATGATTGCTGTATTTACACTGCAAAGTTTGATCAAGATGTTAGAGAGAATAAAATGACATGCTACTCTCTCAGTGGTATTTTGATGAGGAGATAATATCAGTTTACTCTTTGGCATATCCAGCTCTGAAAGGTTCGCAGTCATTGCCACCTCAATACAAAGGAAAATAAATATTGTTCCTCCAAGTCTGAGCCACGAGGGATGACATTTTAGAAACTCAAACAGCAGTATCATTTTTCACAAACAATGAGAGGACAATCTGTTCACACTTCAGCTAACAGGATACATTGGATCCAAGTTCCATTTCACTGGATCTATTAAAGTTTACTTTGGTAGACAGTTTTAATGACAAGTGCAGTCTGTAGGTTGTCCTAAAAACCAGGCCAGAGTTTCAGGAAGGAAAATCTGCTGCCAACAAGAACTGTATCACCTCTGGAAAAACAGGTTGGCAACATACTTGTTGTAGATAAATATCTGAGTCCTCAGCAGATTAAAAAAAGTTATCTGATGAGACACCATGGCAGAAAACATGTAGGGATAGCAGAATAATATGTCCTTTGGTGTAACTTGATTTTTGTTTAAACTGGCCTCTGCGTTGTGGAGAGTATTGTGTTAAATTAAGAAATATGAAGTATATCTACTGACTCTGAACATATCTTCAAACTGTGCCCTTCTCTTTGTTCTTTCTGTGTTTGCCCAGCCTGTATGGGTGGTTCTCAATGTGAGCCAACAATTACTCCCATTTCAAGACCCTCCCAACTCCTCTGGGATAGTTTTTCTCTCGTAGTCCTCGCTTTCTCTGCTCTCTGGTACATTTCCTTCCTGTCATAGCATTAAGCAGTGAAAAGCAGTCTGTTTACCCTGTTGTGTTGGTCCATCTTGTTGAAACTTGCAGCTGGCAGAGGTTGAGTCACACATTCCTCCAGGTGTGTCCCTCAAACTGCCTGGACCAGTTCTTCATCTGGAGCCAAGAAGGAACTTTTTTCCCCCCTCCCCCACTTGAATTCAGTTCTTGTGTACTGAGCTGCCCTTGGTGTTGGTATTGCAGATGTGTTCACGTGTTAAAGCTTCAGGTGACTTTCTTGAAAAGCGCAGCTGTATTTGATGCTTCTAAAATTCCTGTGAGAGATTTAACTCTCAGCTGTGAGACTTCGAAATGGAGTGTTTTATTTGGAGTAAACTGTAATATATCTGGTACCTGTTACTTCACACTCTCAGGTTTAGACAAAAAGTTAAATTTCTACAAAGTTTGATGGGATGTTGGCTAAGTTATGTTTCAGCCTGGTGCCAGATCTAATTGTGGTCAGTATCTCAGTTTCAGATGTCACTTTTACCAAATTTTTACGAAGTGAAAATACAATTCAGCTTTTCAGTTTTGCCATCTAAGCATAAAAATTATTGAGAACTACATACATCTTTTATTTGTTATTGAAACACTTTGATTTAAAGAAACAAACCTGACGACTTCTTCCTTATCTTTGTAAAAGCTTTGGGCTTGGTTTGGAGATGATGGAACACTGGCACATCTTTTATGACTGTACTAAACAATGCAAAAAAAAAAAAAAAATTTAAAACATGACTTGACTTGACTTGACTTAGCCTCGCATGACTCAACAAAGGACATACGATCCTTTTTGATTATGGATTTTATGAGTGTGAACCATACTCATGCTCAAACACTGCCAATGAAAGTATTTTCCCTTCAGAGCAGTGGTTCAGTTTGTGACAATGAGGATGAACTTCAAAGCACTGAGACTTCATGAATGTGACTGCGTTATTTGAGTAGAGCGTCGCTGTAAAGAGAATAAAGGAAACATAATATACACGGGCACTCTGGTGCATGTTGTATGAAAAAAAAGAAAAAAGAAAAGCTCAGCAAAAAAGAACAGGGATATTGCTTTTTTTCCTGTCACGTACCAACAGTCTTAGTTTTCTCACTGTAAAAAAACAAACAAACAAAAAAAAACAAGGAACTGATCTTCTCTCTCTGGGCCTCGCCACCAACCACACACTCAAAGTCTCAAGAAACTTGCAACAAAAACAGACTGCACAACAACAAAAAAATGCATTCACCTCAGGGTGTGTCTGCTTACGTATGGTGAGCAAAGTGCTCACAAACTTGTTGAGACATGGAGACAGCCCTTCCTGGAAACTTGGAACAAATTATGAGCCTAAATCTTTAATCATAACACTCAACCCTGGAGATAATTTGCCTGATGTGACTCTTTGTGATATGACTTCAACTGTAATATACATGACACTGTAGTTTGACCTCTGTGGTACATATTGGTTATTCATTCATAAATCATTGAGATTTTATTTTAAATCTTGGTTTTTCATGTTGTCCGAATGTTGCCAGTAAGAAAATAAAACCATGTGTGACCTCAAACCACCAAGGCAGTGATTGGTTCCACACATAACTGTTCATGTCTACAGCCTCATCTCAAATCCACAATACCTGGACAAAGTCCATAAGAAATGAAACATGCAAAAATATTTGATGTGCCAACCAACACTGGTGTGTGAGTGGGAGAGAGAGGGGAGAGAAGAAGGGAGGGAGAGAGAGAGAGAGACAGACAGAGAGAGAGGAACATCTGGGGCCGTTCCATTCTATCTTCTTTAACCCCACCCACAGGCGCATTTTCCAACACTGCGCTCCTTTACCTGTCGTTTGGAGCAAAATCTGTGCGTTGAAGGACTAAAAAGGCAATAAAGCAGCAAGAAAGTGACTGAAAGTGTCGAAAGAAAGTGTTTTACAACAAGGATGGACTAAGACTTCTATCGGTATGTAAAAAAAAGGCGTTTTTGGTCTTTTAATACATCAGATGAGAGAAGCTTCGCGAAGTTCGCGTTCGAGTCTGTCTGAAACTGATGTCTTCAAATGTATAAGTCTGTTGAACTTTTTTAAAAGTCGCTCTACGGAGTGATCTTTTTTTATTTTTGGTAGTAGCTGACACGCGGCGGTAAAGACAAACAGTCGATAAGTGTCTAAATTACGCATTTGGTCTGTGCGTAAAAGGCTGTTTGACTCAAACGTAAACGATCATCAGACAGCGGCTGGGTCTGTTTACTCTTTAGAGTTAATGAACATGTATATAAAAGTTTTTAGATACCTTTGTTACTTTTTATGAAAATGATAAACTTTGGGTGTGCTTAACCGCTGGCCCAACTTGTTTCCTTTACGTTTAGTTTATCTCAACTATGTGCTGTTGTCTGTGGTTTATTTGTTGTATACTTGCTGAGATCAGTGCTTTTACATGAATAAACCATTGAAATATATGGCCTATTACTGATTTAAAAAGTCAGGATGCTCCTCAGACGATGAATTCTTTTGTGATCATACTTTATTCTGACTTGTCCAGGTCTGAGGACAAACTACCACCAGGAAGAGAGGAACTCCAGGATAGAGATACTGACCGCCAGCCAACAATATGGACTGGAAGACCTTCCAAGCCCTGCTCAGTGGGGTGAACAAATACTCCACAGCGTTTGGGCGAGTATGGCTGTCTGTTGTGTTTGTGTTCAGGGTGATGGTGTACGTGGTGGCAGCAGAGCGAGTTTGGGGTGATGAGCAGAAAGACTTTGACTGTAACACCAAGCAGCCCGGCTGTGCAAATGTCTGCTACGACCACTTCTTCCCCATCTCCCACATTCGCTTGTGGGCCCTCCAGCTCATCTTTGTCACATGCCCATCCTTCATGGTGGTCATGCATGTGGCATACCGTGACGACCGTGAGCGCAAGTATAGAGCCAAGCACGGTGACAACAGCAAACTGTACAACAACACAGGCAAAAAACATGGTGGCCTGTGGTGGACCTATCTGGTCAGCCTCTTCGTAAAGACGGGCATTGAAGTGTCCTTTCTCTACATCCTCCACCATGTCTACGACAGCTTCTACCTGCCAAGGCTGGTCAAGTGTGAGGTGGCGCCCTGCCCAAACCAGGTGGACTGTTACATCGGCCACCCAACTGAGAAAAAGGTCTTCACTTACTTCATGGTGGGAGCATCGGCCCTCTGTATCGTCCTGAACATCTGTGAGATAATCTACCTAATCTCCAAACGCATCGTAAGATGTGCAAACAAGGTCAGGAGGCGCAACCGCAACATGGCTGTGCATCATGACAACTACAACGATGACCCTTTCAACAACCTGCCTGTGAGTAGGTCGGACTTAAAAGACAAGCCCCCATCCTTCAAAACTGCATCCAAGCCTTTATTCAGGCCTGTTGGACTCAAACTGGAAGAGAGGATTCGGGCCTCCGCTCCAAATCTTTCCTCTACTTCATGATTGAAAACAAAGTGGTCTGAATTCCAGGAGATACATGGTTTTTGGGCGAGAACCCAATGACAGATCTGAAAAAACAGACTCAGAACTCTGAGCCAAACTACAGTGTGTGTCAGACCCTGGAAGTTGAGTCACTGGGACTGGATTCATCCTGTGGGCCTCTGCGTCTGGATCTAAGACTCTTTTTGATACTGAACTTTGGTTTCCAAGTCAACATCCACAATATTTACAAGTCAGCTCGAGCCTTAATTGATTTGTTAATGAAATGAGGGTTTCTTTTTTGAATACAATAAAGGTCTGTGTGGCGTTTCAGTTTCCCCCCCTTCACCCACAGTAGAACATTCCAGTATGGTTTCCTTGTCTTTCTTGTGATAGGAGGTTTAACATGGGAGGGGAAGAAAAGGAAACACTCAACACAAGAAGACAGGACACACCTGGCAGAGGTATTCACCCACACTGGCAGTATCTAAAGTGTCAGAGTGATTTTTCGTCAGCTGGAGCGAGATACACATTTCAGTGACCTTTTTTTATTTAACAGAACTGAAAGCAAAGCAGCATCTCCATAAATTGCAGTACTGATGAGATGATGAGATTGGGAATATATCCTGAAGACATACTCAAGAGTCGTACAGTTATGGCAGAGTAATACTTGAAAGGTTGCAAACTGGCCAAAGAAATCTCTTTACTGTTTTTATTTGCTCAGTTAAGATTTAATACATTAGCTAAATTCATAGATCACTGGTATATTTCTTTCGGTAAAGCCTTGGTGGGCATTTGCTTGCGTTTATGCTGCACAGCCACAAGTTGTTCATAGAGTGTCTGTGTTTTGACATGCTTGTACACAAACTTGCCTCATCCAAGACCACTGTTGATTTAAATAAGGTGAGGAATGCTGCTGCTCCATTCTGAGTTATGAGCCAGAGTGCACTGAAGAAAGGGGGAGGCTGGACATACAGATGGCTCATTGAACTGTTTCACACTCATATGGGTCCATAATTGTTTTTTTTTTTTTTGCTGACAACTAATGTAAAAAAATCTTTCTGCACTTATTGTTAATAAAGTCATTTTCAGGAATTTAAATAAAGTAAATTAATTAAATGTATTTTTGTTTGCTCTTTACCAGTAAGGGCTGCTTATTGACAGGTTGGGTTTATTTATCTCGGGGTTATCATGTTTTTTTAAACGTTTTTTTAAGAGTTGCATAAATCACTGGTGGCAACAACCCCCAGAGACTCAAATAGGATTGCACAAGCTATCCTCTGTTTTTTTCCCCTCCAAAGTAATGTCTTGTCGTTTCCTCTTATTAAAGGAGTGGATTTCTCCTGATGCTGCTGTCTCATTACGTAGTTTCTTACCTTCACATCAGCAGAGCATGTCTATCAGCATTTACCCATTTAAATGACTCATTATGACGTTTTTCCCCCCTACCTCTGTTGCATATGATGTGCGTTTCAAAGTGTTATGGAAGCTTGCGCGAAGAATCTCAGTCCGCCTGCTGGACTTGTCAGTCTGGTTTTCGTGAGGTGTGGCGAAGAGAACAGTTTTCTGTTTATTCAGATTCATTTCCGTGACAAACGGCAACATCCCCAAAGATGTCCTTTAGGTCAGTGTCACAGAATAGAATTGTAGATCTGATGGTGACTTTGATAAAAAGAAAATCCACACATCCTGAGTAACATTTGTGAGGTACAGATGGATCTAAAAAAAAAAAAAAAAAACAATAAATAGAATATCATTATGTTTTTTTCAAAATTCAATTAAGAAAGGTGTACTTTTATAATGCCTATATATATTTTGTGCAAATTTAAACATTAAATTTTTATAGCCTCACTTCAAAGGTTCTGAATTTACACCTCGTGAAATAAAAAAATGTTTTTTTTTGCCAATCAAACAGTGTTATCATGGTTAAAAAACAATCAAATAAAAGAAAAAAGTAGTTGTTGTAGTTGTTTTACTACAAGTAGTAAAACATCGTTCTAGTAGAATGAACAGGTGTTCAGTCCTGCAGGAAAATGAATTAAACCACTCTATAAGGTTTGTCGGCAGATAAAGGCATGAAGTGCCCTAAAGTCTCCTCTCTCCTATTTACACTGAAATGTCAGGCTCTTTGACTTTCTGACTAAAATGCAAAATTTACTTTTCTCTGAAAAGGGAACTCTGAACCACTTCCAGGAACCATCTTAGTTTCCTCTTATTCAGGATTGACTCAATATTAAATATGTTACAGTGGAAGCGCCCCCCCCCCCCCCCCAGTCCACTTCTTGAGAAGAGCTTCATTCTAAACAGTCCTCTCAGAGCAGCTGTTGCTTTTGCACCTTTTTCTCCCCACACTTTTCCCTTCCAGTCATCTTAAATTGAACATTTTTCAATCCAGCATTCACAAACTGTTAACCTTTTCAACACTGACCTTCTGAGGCTGCCCTCCTTATGAAGCACATCAGTTACTGTTTTCGAGACAACTGTCAAGTCAGCAGCGTTACCCTGTGGTTCAAACTACACCAACAGATACATGGTGTTAATTCCTTTTACACAAGTCATTTAATCAAATTCAAAAAGCTCATAATGATGCAAATTAAACCTGTGAAACAATTGAAACATGTTGGTGTGACAGCAATGTGTATGGAATAAATCACATTTTCAATTCCCTAAATAACAAATTTGAAAAAAAAAAAAATCATTATAAACCATGAAAAAGTTCAAACACTCAACATGAAACTGGGCAGATATCAAATGAATACCAACCCTTAAAATTGTAGATCAGTGATGCATTTTTTTAATATAGTCATTCAAAAAAATACAATATTGTTAAATATATACATTTTAATTTCAAGACAGGGAATTAAATAGGAGTAAAACTAAAATTTCTAAATATATAAAACTATTTTTGAAAATCGTTGAACACTTTACATCAGCATTTCTCACACGACAGTACAATGCCCAGAGTTCATTCAGGCTGATGGTTTCCAAAGTTGCCTCTTCAGATAATTTATTTAAAAACAGCCACCTCTGCATATTAAGGATGATAGAAATCAAAACAACAGTTCTGTTTCTGTGTGACATAAACAGTGAGTTTATCTTCCTCAAGGACATTTTTACATTTGAGCTTATTATAAACAAAGTCTGTGCTTCCATTTGGCTTCTCCCAGGGCCCAGAAAGTAATGCAAACACACTTTAAAGAGACAGGTGAAGGCATGACTTGTGACAGGAAGGATGTTAAGAGTTAGAGTGACTTAACATAAGGCACTTCCAGCTGTTATTTTAAGTTGGGTCGTCTCAAATGTCTGATCAGATGTTGTATACTATCCAGGGGTAACGGTCTGTACCATCAACATATCAAAGTACAGTTCTGACACAGGTGATGGATGTTTACCCTGTGGTGTGACTTTTTTTTTTCACAGTTTACAGGTAGCCTGCGCCACTTTAGAGTTGGTCTTTCTGTTGAGGGTGCGACAGATGAAAGCTCCGGCATCCATCAGCTTTGGCAGGTCAACGCCCTGAGAACAGCACAAAGAGTTGGAGGGTCAAAGTAGGAAACAGAGCTTTTTTTTTTCTTTCAAGAAAATAAAAGAAACAAAATCTTCATAAATGACTCATGATGACAGTGCTATTAGTCTGCAACTGCAGAGCAAACAAAGATGGGCCAAAAAAGGTATTTACTGTTTGAATCCCAAGTCCGTGCAGCATATAGACAACATCTTCAGTGGCAACATTTCCAGAGGCCCCCTGGGCATAAGGACATCCGCCTAGACCAGCTACAGAAGAGTCTACCACACTGATTCCTTTCTGCAAAACAAAAGATATATATTCTTTTAATTAATAGTTCTTATACTGAACTTTTAATAGACTACCTGCTATTTTACAGGTGAAACCAAGACTGACCTGTAAGGCTACAAGGATATTAGCCAGGGCCTGGCCGTAAGTGTCATGGCAGTGTACTGCTAAGGCACTGACTGGTACATCTCTGCACACAGCTTCCAGCATTTCAGACATGCTGCCTGGAGTCCCCACTCCAATAGTGTCACCGAGGGAGATCTCATAGCAGCCCATGGAGTAAAGACGCTTTGCTACCTGCAAGATACGAGACAAAGCTGCTTACATGTAAAGACAGTGTTTTGTTGTTTTATGTATGTTGATATGTATGTTGATAGCCAAAAGTTAAAAAAGAAAATGATTTTCTTTTTACTTATACAGGAACTCACATGAGCAACTTTTTCAGGTGCCACCTTGCCTTCATATGGACATCCAAGAACACATGACACATAACTGTTGAGACAAAGAGATAGATTAAACAGAGCAGAAACAAAAATCAAACACTATAATTCAAATGATTTAATGTTTTGTTGACAGTAAAGAAACCTTGCTATCCTACCCTCGAACTGGCACACCAGCCTCTTTAGCTGCTTTCATAACCTCCTCGAAGCGCTGTAAACTCTCATCCACGGAGCAGTTTATGTTCTTCTTACTGAACAGCTCAGATGCAGCACCAAATATGGCAACCTCTGATGCACCAGCCTTTACCTGTAGTGTGTGAGAGAAAAGATGGGAGATGTTTCTGGAAAGTTTAGCAACAGCGACAGAACAAAAAGCTTAATGTGTAGTATTTTTTTAGGAAACTGTGTAGGACTAAACATTTTTACACTTACAGCAGCCTGGAAACCTTTGAGGTTTGGGGTAAGGACAGGGTAAGACACCCCAGGTTTCCTACAAATCCCCTTCATCACCTCCACTTGGTCAGCCATCTGACATTTTAGGAAGAAAGAAAAAGATACTGTGGAAACAATCTGCTTTCAGTCTTGCATGTTGTAGTTTCTGTACTGCTCTCTGTGGGTGTGTCAGCACATTCCGTATCAATAGCTCTCAGAGAATTAACTCACCTGTGGAACCCATTTTGGAGATACAAAGCTGGTGGCCTCAATAACTGGCAACCCTGACGCTGACAGCATGTCGATCAAATTAATTTTTGTTTCTGTTGGTACGATGGTCTGAAGATATGGTAGAGAAGCACAAAGATGACGGACACTTGAAAACGACAGGATACATCAAATGTGGCCCCTAACAGGTGACAACTAACAATGCACCTGTTCCCTTTCAATACCACCTAAATTAAGACATTTCAGGTAAATTTGGAATAATTTGCCAGTTTTAAGGCTTTAACAAGGTGCGCAGTGAAATGAAATTATTATATTATTACCTTTTCATTCTGTAGACCGTCTCGGGGTCCCACTTCAACTATTTTCACCTTTTCAGGAAGAGCTTGACCTGGTCTAATACCAGCCTATGAACACACAAAAACAAATATGTTATAGGTTTGATATTAGGATCGTTTATATCATTTGTTGCTAATAGCCAACCATCAACTCTTCTGTTACGTAACCAACTACACCTAGCTCAAGTGAACCGCGGTAGACACTTACAGTTCCATGACAAGCTTAGCTACAAAGACTGCTAGCTAAATGTAAATTACACTTCTTGAAAAGAGACCAAAAGCACTACAAAAACTCACAGCTTGGACCTTCGCTGCGGAGCTGAACGCCAAATACTGTTGACCCATTGCTGCAGTGATAGTGCTCCTGTTGACAAGCCTCATGACGGCCGCCATGATGGTCCAGCCTCTGGAGTGACGTCACGTTGTCCTGCGGACTTTGATGACACCCAGAAGGCGCCATCTATTGGCGGGAAATTTTTTAGACTACAAGAGTTGTGAAATTTTCTTTGGCATCAAAATCAAAATTACTATTACAAAGAGAGGTTACAGGGACAGCACTAATGTCAGTGCCTTATTACATTTTTTTTTTCCATTTTGTTAATTCATAAATGTGTATTTGAAGTATTTTTATCATTTCCCTGCACGAGGCTTCATTAACATGTTCCCCACAATTACAGTGTTAAGGAGTAAATGTATTATTAAAGGCTTAAATTACAGTTTCAAAATACTGCTCTGCCTATATTGCACAACATGTAAATATACTTTAAGATTACTTTCCCTCCCTTCTTTTATTTTCTGATTTTTTTTTTTTTTTTTTTTGGGGGGGGGGGGGGGGGGGTGCAGTGGATAGAGTAGGAAACAGGGTTAGAGTGCTCAAGGGCTTTTTTTGCCATACGGAATGCGACCTAGACCACTAGGCCATCTGTGCTCCTATTTTTGAATACTCAATTTAACTTTCCATTGAACTAGAAAAAGGTGGATGAAAAGTCAAGGCAAAGAAACATATAAAAATATATTTAATGTGTCAAAAGGTAAAAAGAAAAAAACAAACAAAAACAAATAAATAACATTTGTGTATTATGATAAAGCATAATCTTGAAAAGCACAGAAACCATGACACACTAAAATATAAAGTCTTCTCTTGAGTTTCTCTTCATGGGGATGAAGAGAGAAAAAGATGCAAATGTTGTTTTCTCGTCTTTTTGTCTGCTTAATTGTTTGGTAGTTTCAATCAAATAGTCCCAAAAAAGTAGCAAAGGCATTTTCCTCCATGCATATACAAAAACCTCTTTGAAAGAGTCAGCATATGTAATTATAAGTTAAGCAAAAGGAAACACTAACTATTCATGCTTTGAATACTGCATATTCTCATGATGAGTTTAATCACAGAGCTCCACAATGTCTCTGAAAGGAAAGATTCATTAACCGACATATATATCATAAACTCGAGTTATATACAACGGATGCTCACAGCTTTTTATGCATAAATTTCCTTGACTGGCTTCAATGAGCACACACTCAATATTCCTGCCACCTTCTGCGCACACTTTGGTTTCATTTCATTGCAACTCTTCATCACTGTCATCCACTTGTTGAATGATGAGGTCAGCCCCCGAGTCTTCAGCTAGGTCGTCGTCATCAGTTACCATCCAGCTGCCCTTGGTGTCACCCTCCTCCTCCCCATCCACCCCCAGCAACAGGGCTGGTGCTTCATTTGTTCCTTCTAGACTGTCCAGGGGCATCTCGTCACAACCCACTTCCTGGATGCAGGTGGTGCATATGCGATAGCGTCGCGTGCCCTCACACACCACATGACCTGTCTCCTCTGTCACCTGACACTTACACTTTCTGCATACCAGCTTCCTGGCTTGATGGATCTATAGAAAAGCGGGACACAAAAACAGTCACATGAGAAAAATGTTTGAAGATGAATTTGGTCATGTTATGAACACTGGAAACAAAGTATTTATTTATAACCCTCTGGTTGAGCCTGGGTTGTAAATTTTGGGTTGGGGCTTGATACAAGCTTTGATATCCTGTTTCCTAACTTACTGTTTCAAAATGGCTACGAAGATGCTCCAGGCGAGTGAAGCGTTTGTTGCAGGCCTGACAGGGGTACGGCCTCTCCCCAGTGTGACAGCGCAAATGCCGCTTCAGGTCTGCCTTTCTCTTCACTGTGTGTGTGCAGAAGGGACATTTAAAACGCATCGTGGGGTTGGAGTCTGAAAAAAGAAAAATTAGAGAAAATGTTCAGTGCTTTGACTTCTGTTTCTTCCTTATTTGTCACTATTTCTGGCTTTGTGTGAAGGTTAAAATTTGCTGCCAAACAATTAGTCTAATCTCTTTCCTTACTTTGAAGGTATAGGAATGATTCATTTTACATTTTCTCATGTTCTCTTGCAGTTCATCTCACCTTTATTAAAGTGACCAATAACACCCACAATAGCTGGCAGAGTAGCATATAACTCTTCTGCCTTTTCAGCTTTTTGTGTCCTTGCCTCCTGGATGCTCAAGTCTTCATGTTGGTTTGAGCAGGCGCTGGATGGTGCTCTCCTCTTGGCTTTTCCACGCCTGCGCTCCGACCCAGGCAAAGTGTACAGAGGATCCTCAGGGTCCTGCAGATCATCTGCCTCTATGTTAAGGTCATCAGTGGGGCTATTTGAGTTAGTCTTTGGAGCTGAGACCAATGTCTCTTGGTCTGATTCTTTCCCCATAAAGCCAGACTGGGATCTTGAGTTGTCCCGGGTCCAGAGTGCTGGTGGGGGGCTGACAGAGCAGGGGCCCTGCTGCTGCTGCTCTGAGGTTTCTTCTCCTGTTCCACTGGTGAAACTGCAGGTCTCAGATAAACCGAGGCAGCGTTCACTCTCTTCATCTTTCACACTGATGTCCAAGGAGGATTTAATGAAGTTCTTGCAGTAGTTGATGACATTGTTCATCTGTAAATAGCTTGCTGCAGACATCACCTCGATCACATTGTGACTGGAAAGGTCAAGCTGCCCAGAATAGATAAAATCTAAAATGACAGTGAAAGTTTCAGGGCTGAAAACATCAAAGGTGGCATTGACAGAGTCGGACAGCCCGTCGGGCCCTTGGGACAGCAGCATGCGGAAGTAGCCACTGCTGGCAAACAAGACGTTGCGGTGGGCCCTGAAGAGCTGGCCCTCCACCAGCACATTGCAGTCACAGAAAAGCTCTTGGCGGCGCTGTTGGTTTAGCTGCTTCAGCAGGTTGCTTTGGTGAGCCACTGTGATGTCTGCTGTGTTGAACCACCTCTGAGGCTGCCTGCAGGAGACAACAATAACAGGATTCATATTTGCTGTGTCTAAAGTGGCAAAATAACTTGTGCTGAAACTAACAGATCAGACGGGTTGCAGACCTTTTGGACATTTATGGTCGACACTGAGACGCTTTCATTTTGATAATGCTGGGTTAACAGGCTATGAATTTAATGGGTCCATGCACCCTGGAGAGTGATTCATGGCACATTTAACCTTATGAGATTCAGCTTAGCTTGGTGAGTAGTTACTATACATGCTTCAAATATTGACTAGAGGTCACATAATGAGAAACAGCCGTGTCAGCCCTTTGATGTAATTATCAACTCTTTGTTTCTACACTGGCCCATCTCCAGCTGCACGAGCAGCCCGCCCCCAGGACTCCATTCTGCATAAGATTGGCTGAATGGCCCTTCAATCAAAATCCTCTTCTAATGGGCTACACCCGACTCCAGTCAGAGAGCATCGGGTGACAAAACCCCGTAATCATCCCTTGAGGGAAGCCGAGGCGCGCGTGAAATCTCTGATGTCACAAATGCATGAAGCTGATAGGAGGAGAACATATAAAACTGCTATGGCAGGACATGTAGTCCAAAGAGTAAAATGTGCCGCAACCTCATTTGTAGGGTATTTCTTCATCTCACAGTAACCCATTTAACCAATATCATGTCGAGTCTGAATCACACGCCTTTATTTTTGAATTGTGTGAAGCTTGCTGAGAGGCTCCACATCGCCCGATAACCCACACAGTGCAACGCCCGCATGCATGCAAAAAAGTGCTCATTATATCGCATGAAATCGAGTCTAATTTCTTACCGAAGCTATCCTCCAATAATTCAGACATCAAGCGACCTATAAAACGACACTACAGTGCTGCAGTCCAGCGAGGAAAAAGCGGGCAGCGGCTCACCGGAGCAGCCCAGTCTGTCCTGGAGCGACGCCCACTTCAGGCTTCAGCCAGCACACAATAGAAAAACAGACAGAAACCTACAGCATCTGAACCTCATGCTTTGATTTAAATGAATACGGAAATGCACTCGGGATTAGACGTGCTAACACGCCCGGTTTCATGCTCCCGACCACCCCCACTTCTCGCCGGAGGTCCGGAGCGCAGCGAGCAGCGGGGAGGATTTGCCTGCTGCCCAAACCGAGCGACTCTTTCCCAGGCGTGAGGTGTCAGAAGGACCCGCTTACGCCCCATGCCGTGATATACCTGACAAAATCCATCCATACTCACAGGTGACTCGATTCACCCGGCGCCCGATACAGTCTACTCGCCCCTAAGTCCGCCACCAAATCCATTTTTATTTGGTTTCTTTTCCCTTTGCTCTTTTTTTTCTTGTCTAGGGTCCACAGTCAGGCACTTCCTGTTCAGCCCTAAAGACCGAAACCCGGTTAGAGCAACTGAAGCACTGTGCTGACGTGGGTGTTTATTAACTGGGTGCCCGAGGGTTCAAGGAGCCATTTAAAGCCCTAGTGCACCACTTACACGCTCCGCATGGGCAGAATACACACCGAAGACTCGAGCCTGAAAAAAACCGAAACATTTTAAAATAATTTTGTGGGGCTTGATATGGCACTCAACCCCTCTGGCGATCAGATCATAGTGTTCAATTTCCTGTTTTGATGATTCCAAAGGTTCTTTAGTATTTTATTGCTAAACAATCGCAAGATATGAAAAATTGACTGCATTCTCCCCTTAGTATGCTCACGTGGGTTTATCAGACACACATAAGTACATTTTGACTTTTGGTCACTTAACAGGTTACATTTATTTGAAAACAGCTTTGCCTAAAAAATCAGGTAAAAATTCAGGCTTCAATACCTCAATTTGAAAATTAGTTTATTCTTTTATCTTATCGATCAAAGAGGAGCACATACATAGAAGAAGAAAAAACAGATTAAAATAAGAAGAAAGGAAAGCAAGACAATTTTACAGTAAACTGATATGAGAATAAAGAACAGAAAATTAAACATGATCAAACATAACATTTGGTTCTTCTTGTGGTGAATGTCACGACATTAATGTTTTAATGCAAAATGAAAAAAATGAGGAAGTTTGTGGTTCCCTTTGGCCCGGTGATTTAGAAGAAGGTCTGATGACGACACAAGGCTGGAAATTCATCATGACGCTGTACCATTTGAAAAACCGGTGGGGTTCATGGATTGCCAGCGCCATAGATCCTCACCTATAAAGAAACGGAGAGAAATATATTATTTTAGATAGATAAATAGATAGATAGATAGATAGATAGATAGATAGATAGATAGATAGATAGATAGATAGATAGATAGATAGATAGATAGATAGATAGATAGATGGATGGATCTGTGAAAACATACTTTAACTGATGAATTACAGAATCTGACTTTTTAATTAAAAAATCAGGTGCTGTTAAACACACATTCTTTAAGCATGTTCTTACACATTCTTTCCAGGTCAAAACTGGCCTTCCAGCCCAGCTCCTTCTCAGCTAGACATGGGTCAGCGTAGCAGGATGCTATGTCTCCCCCTCTTCGTGGGGCAACTTTGTATGGGATCTATGAAAAGACATCAAAACAAACATCTAACAAACGAAAAACAACTGGGTCTCACACGAGACACTCTGTTAAACACAATTCTAGTCACTCCTCCAAGTTATTCTCACAAAGCATTATTTAATCCACGACCCTGACAACAGTTCCCTTTATGAGCAAGGGGGTGTTGGTGTCACTCACCTGTTTTCCTGATGCCTTCTCCATGGCTTTCACCATCTGGAGCACTGAGTAACCCCTCCCTGTTCCCAGGTTGTAAACCTAGAGACGCAGTAACAAACGTGCTGACAACCTCGTAAATATTAAGGTGAAGTCACAACAAATAAGAAAATGGGGTTTAAAGGCTCCTCTTCGTTTTTTCTTCTCTAAACGTACCTTACATCCACAGTCATCCTTCAGTTTCTTCAGAGCTGCTATGTGTCCCTTTGCCAGATCCACCACGTGGATATAATCTCTCACACCTAGAAAGTGAGAAAACCTGTTTTCAGAATCTTTCCCAAAAGTAAATTTCAATCCACAATTTTGTTTGTGAAATGCAGTCAAAGGTCTCCTAATTACCTGTGCCATCAGGTGTGTCGTAGTCATTCCCAAATACACTAAGGCACGGTCTTCTCCCAATGGCAACCTTCGTGATAAATTAATGAAACAATACAAATTATATCACATTGTCTGCCAGCTCTATCTACAACACACTATGGGATGCACATTACTTGCACTCATAAAGCTGAGAATTTGGCAGAGCGATAGCATACCTGGGCAACATATGGCAGCAAGTTGTTGGGGATGCCCTGAGGGTCCTCTCCTATCAGGCCAGATGAATGAGCTCCAATTGGGTTGAAATAACGCAGCAGCACTGCGTTCCAGTCCTGCTCACAAAGAGGAAAGAATGAGAAAGCATGTACAGGAAACATTATGTTTGTCTGTGAATTTCTTTCTTCCTCTTCATCAGTACCTTCTCAGCTTTACAGTGGTCCTTGATCATCTCCTCGATAAAGTACTTAGTCTTGCCATAAGGGTTGGTGCAGCCACCCACAGCATGCTGCTCATCAATGGGGAGGTGCTGAGGGTCTCCGTACACCGTAGCTGAACTGCTGAAGACCAGATTGTGCACCTTGTGAGCCTGCATCACCTGGGACACATGCAGATGCACACAAACACAGCACACACGTACGGTCAGCAGCAAGTGAGACAGCAGTCCAAAGCGAGAGTTCAAAAAAAAGTGCAGTGTTAGCATAACCCTGATTCAGTAAACACACACACACACACACACACACATCCATCCATCCATCCATCTTCTACACCGCTTATCCTGTTCAGGGTTGCAGGTGGCTGGAGCCTATCCCAGCAAGAGGCAGGGTACACCCTGGACTGGCTGACAGTCCATCACAGGGCTGAGACATAAAGACAGACAACGTTTTACGCACACACTCACACCTACGGCCAACTTAGAAACACCACTTAACCTGATGAGCATGTTTTTGGACTGTGGGAGGAAGCTGGAGTACACACACACACGGGAAGGACATGCACAGAAACAGAAACATGCACAGAAAAGCATACTGTGCCTGAACTAGGATCTGAACCAGCAACCTTCTTGCTGTGAGGAAGCAGTGCTACCAGTTGCGTCACCATCTAGCCTACACACAAACACACACACACACACACACACAATTTCATGCAAATAAATAAGAGAAAGAGCACATAATGATCAGAGGAGCGGGTGAAATGTCTAGGGACATAGAACACAGAGAATGTTAGGCAGCATTACAAAAGCTGGAGCGCAGATGGCGTACTGTTCTAGGTCGCGCTCCATATGGCAAAAAAACCCTTGAGCAGCCAGGGTTCAAATCCGGCCTGTGGCGACTTTCCCGCATGTCACTCCCCACCCTTCCCCTGTTTCCTACTTTGTCCGCCATCCTGTCCTCTCACATTAAAGGCAGAAAAAGTCTGAAAAAAATACTTTAAAAAATTACAAAAGCTGACCACTGACCTCGAGCAGGTTCATGGAGGCGGTGAGGTTGACTCTGTAATAGCGTAAAGGCTGCTCTACTGACTCTCCAACAGCCTTAAGTCCAGCAAAGTGCATCACTGCACTAAAGGAATGCTGCAACAGCAAGATATACACAGAGTGGTTTGATCAATGTTATTCTATGTCAGAGACAAAATACAACATCCATACATATACTGGATTATGGCCTGAGTCTCACTCAGAATTTCCAGTGTTTTATGAGAATACTTTTTGGGCAGATGAAGTACTTTAGGTAAAAGAAAATAAAATCACATTACACTAAACATATTTTTGCTTGGAAAAAAAATCCCCAAAATGATTTATTATTTGTAAACTTGATGAAAACTGCTAAACATATTTTTTGGTTTGTATTTTTGTTCCTCTAAACAATTAACAGACTGATGTTCTGGCCTTAATGTGATTAATGAAACATCTGATGCAACTTTTCTGACCTTTTTGAAGAGTTTCTCTAAGCCAGGTTGGTCCAACAGATCTAGTTCATGAAACTCGATGTTGGTGTCCAGGAGCTTCTCTATCCTGTGTATGCTTTCTGGCACATCCCCTTCTCCTCCAGTCACAGGAAGACACACACACACACACACACACACACACACACACAAAAAAAAAATATATATATATATATATATATATATACTAGATATGAATATCACTGCGATGGAGAGACTTGGTGTCGTACACATATATTCATAAACCTTTGTTTCCAGTTAAGGGGCTTACCTCTCACAGCATTACTGAAGTTATCTATAACAACAGGCTCATAACCTGCCTCTATAAGCTCAACCACACAGTGACTCCCAATGTAGCCAGCTCCACCAGTGACCAGTACCTTTTCTGCCATCTTAGACCTATCAAACACAGCATACAAATTAGTACATGTAGTAAACATTACATTCAAAAGTTTGGTGTCTTAAACATTGTTGGCATGATGAGGCTCCTGATAAAGAAGAAGTGAAAACGCCTAAATCCATAAACAAGACCTACTCTGGGCAAACAGGATATCCTTATTGTCTGGGCTTCTGCATCTGAAAGCCTCGTAAGGCTATATGACAGGTGTGTGACCCACCCATTTAAAGCACGTCAGCAGATACAAGCCTTAACCTGTCCAACCACATAAAAGGCACTGTCTCTGAAAGATCAAAAGACAGGGACGACTACTCCTTTTTTATGAGCCATAATAGCTCCTCAAAATACAACAAGTTAGTCCTGACTCATTTCGAAATAAACTTTCTAAATGATAAATGTTACGTGGCTTTGATCTATTCAAGACCACCGTGTATTACACTGCACAACTTTGCTGTTTTTGCTTCATCACTTACTGCTTGGAATAATAAGTAACTTGGGTAATATCCAAAAACAGTCTTCTAGATTTTCGTATCAAGCATAGAAGTGTTTCATACTATGCCTGGACTTCAAATACCAGATTGAAGAATTCAAATCAATAAGTAAAGTTCTGTGTGAATTTTCTTTTCAAAAATTCATAATAAAATATGTTATTTCAAATATCCCTCCATCTTTATCGATTTTACCTAAAACAAAATATCTGCAACAAATTAAAGTCCAGTGGGCAATAGTCAAACTTCCCTGACCAACTGTCAAAAGAGACCTTATCGTGTTTAAATGATCATGTCAGGACAAAAAACTTACATAGTTGTAAAACCACGTGGAAATATTCTGGAGTCCCTCCTCAAAACCAGTCAGGATTCAGAGAAAGTGAGAGGATAAATAAACATGTACCTATCAATTCATTCTGTCATGTTTCGCTTGTCTTCCTCTGGTTATCGTACTTCCTGTTCAACGTGGAGTAAAAATAAAGTCAAACGTAAGCATACGATTTCCTGTGTATGCTCCTTCAAAATAAAACAGCGAGGGCTCTAAATAAGAAAGACAACATGGAATCGTCTTAAAATTGGCATATGGCCTTCATTAGGAAATAAATAACTGAGCAGATATCGTATCGAGTGAAAAAGATGGTAACAAGAAAGTATTTTTCAAAGATACTTATCTGGCGTTAACTGTTTTGTTCTGAAGTATTGGTCTGTTGTACATGATCATTTACGCTGCCTTAACAGAGTTTAACCTCTCTGTGGTTGCGCGTCAGATCTTCACGTGCTGCGACGTCAGACAGCACTCCCACGAAGCCCCGCCTTTTACCACTCACACAAGGAGGCGATTGTGCCGAGCCTCCTCCCGTACAATTTAAATAGACCGGCAAATGCAGAAGTGCCACGTTACTCAGACAGCAAATCCAGAACAAAAACTGAACAGCAAATATAAAGCAATTAAAATACAGCATAGTACTAAATAGAAAGGGTAAAGGCTAAATATATCCACATAAAGTAAACAGACATTAAGCTTATTGAACAGCCTGTTGTTGATACGGATCTTATCTTAACAGATATCTCAAGTATATCTTTACATTTCGTTGTGTTTATGCTGGTATAATAAGTGTCCTGAATTAAAATATTCTTCTGATGTACAATCTCAGACCAATGATTTTCTGAATTAAACATCAAATGCACATCTAATGGTTATATCTGCTTAAAAGATATCAAATATTAAAATTAGGCCTCGGTGATTACTGACTGTATTACAAATTCTGTTCAGGACAAGTAAAAACTATGTATAGACTGATGAAACAATCCAATCAACACCAAAATGAACTTTTTTTCCCTATTACAATGATCCACCCTTCTCATACTCAGTATTATGCTCTAACTGTCTTGAAAGAAAGATGAAAAACCTAAACCGCTTCCTGGTTGATTTATTCTACAGACTTCAGTATCTTATGTGATTTTTAATGCAGAGGAAATGTCACTTCCACTGTATGTATTACAAATAGTGGATTTAACAGAATTCATTTAAATGTGTAATTTATTGAACTCATTTGAAACAGAAGAACTGTGATTAAAGCAAAAGTGGGACAAGTCAGAGACCTTAGAGGTGAATTCCTCTGTCTACTTACTATAAATGCTGTATTTCATGTTAAACAGATCTAACTGATGTAGAAATCTCAAGTAAAAAGGAAAATGCAGAAATAACTCAGCAGGGGTACAAAGAAACAACAACAAAAGCATTAAGGAGAGGACAGAGACAGAAGGAAACAATTAAAACTCAGAGGAGGAACAACATGTGGCTGTTACCAAACAATAGTGCTGCAGTTTGTAACCACTTCATTTAGTCAACTGTGTGCCTCTAAGTTTATACACCTTTTATTTCAGGTTTTGCACAGAAGGATTAAGTTCACTTGCATAACTCATCTATGTATATGGATGAATGTGAATCTCTCTTTTTGCCTTGGGTTGCCTCCTCAGCACCGTGGGTGGCTTCAGCTGTTTTCTTTCTATCACATGTGCTTTGTTACTGTTTTTCACCCTTGGATGGTGCTCTTGCTCACTAAATCCCCACTCTTAATTGCTGAAAAGAATTTATAATGTTTGTTTAATTATCTTGCACTGGATGGTTATATAAAAAAAGCTTTAACACAGGCACGCTCCTGTAAAAGAAAAGAAAGAAAACAGAGTACAGTACATCTAATCTCTGAGGGAGAAAAAGAGTAATGGAGGAAGCAGAGAGGGTGTGACCATCCGCAGGGTCTCCGTCTGATTCTCTTCATCTCTCTCCACCTGAGTGCCAGTTAATCCTCCCCTCATCCCCTGACTCCCAGCTGGATACACTGGCTCCTTCTGAATGGAAAGCTGCATTAACGCCGAGGAACTTTCCCCTGCTGTCTGTTAGTCAAAGCTGATTGGAGATTACAGGCCTGCAGTGAAAACACAGCCTTCCATCTCCTCTCAAATCACTTTCTACCCCTTTCTCTCCTTTATCTCTCCTCCTTCTCTTCATTTCTTTACCTTCTTAATCCTAACCCTCCTCCTTTTCAATGTCATCAACTTTTGCCTGCCAGTGGTTTATTTTCTTTCTTTTTTTGCCCCTATTCAGTGCTCATTTTTTCGAGAGATGAATGACAAGAAAGATGAAGTGGAAGAGAGGAGGAAAAAAAGCTTCCCCTCCTGAGTGGAGCCAGAATGATGTCATGGGGGCATTTGTCCTCCTGGTGTGGAGGCTTCCCCTCCCCTGCTAATTACCTTGTACAAACTCGAATCTGATATGGCGGATATGAGGCCCAAATACAATTATTGTGGGCTAACAAAGAGATATTGAGATTCAGGGAATGAGGGAGAGACTGCAATGGAGATAGAAGGAAAGGCACGCGCTTTGCCATGCACGTACATACACAAGCAGCAACAACATGCACGCACACATGCTTGCATACCCACCCACACACACACACACACATGCACACACACAAACACAACCACTTGTCCTTCCCCTCCATTCCCTCAGATAGGCTAATGTTATTACTTTGGTAATCATCCTCATTAGTGCCAGCAGCTGTAGAGAGCCCAGTGCTTGCTGTTCAAACTCCATCCCCAACCTTTCTGTCTTCCTATTCCTCATTGCATCTCCAAGATTTCGTTTAAAGATTTTTTTTTCTCTGTTTGAAAGTTGGAGGCAGATATGAGTAACATGTAACTAAACAGCCAGAGTAACCCTGAGTTCTTAGCTGTTATATTTGTTTTCTATATACAGGCCAATTATCTGTATTTTTCTACAACAGTCCTCCAAAAAAATAAAAATCCAACACTAGAGTCCTGACATGTGTGGTAAAAGAGATAAATGATCAGGAAAGGCTCAAGCAAGCTGTTTTTTTTTAGTTTTCCATTCTGCTCTGAAGCTAATTTATGGCACACCTCATCAACTCAATTTATTTCAATGCATAATTTGAAACCATGTTCGAACATATTTTGAACACAAGGTGGCACTGTTTGGTTAAATAACCACCTCAATTATCTCCTGTGACTCTTTACACTTCTACATCAAGATGTCTTTTACACTTTTTTTGTGCTTTTCTTATTTTAAAAATACAAAAAAAAGGCTGATGCTCACAAAAATTTAATAAATCATAATCCTTATTCTGCAGTCAAATTTGCACTTTCTTATAGGGATGGATATAAAAGGTTAATAGTTGCAGCGTTTAAAAAGTGTATTCATTTGTTGTATATATGAAAACACTGAGAGGTTCCCTTCATGCCTTTTATGTACGAGCTCTCTTTGCATATTTACACTCAAATTATGAGATCACAGGCTGAAATGTGGCTTTAAATAGTGTCCTCCTGCTTTGTGAAATTGCCTTTTGTTTTATTGCCAGGAGCTGGTGCGGACAGTGGGTAACCTGCTCGCTGCTAAGCCCTGCATCAGGCGCTAAATGTCATGCATAGCCTGTTTTTATTGGCAGATATGGCCTGTTTTGCCCTTCTCCTTTTCCTGGAAGCCATTGTTAAAGAGCTGGTTGTTAATGCTGCTGACCAGATGGGCTCCTTCTCCCTGCAGCTCTGACTGAGGGTGTTTACCATGCACTGGGCTGGGGATAACAGGTGAGACTGCGGCTGGCTTGTCAACCAATCAGAGAGCAGCAGATGTCTGGTCTCTGCTTGTAAACCTTTATTTGGCATTTAAGGCCTTATGGGAGTGGGTCTGATAAAAGCACTGAATCAAAGGGAGTTCTAGTTTATATATCTGCTTCAGAACACTAATATCTCAAATAGTCATGCAAGCTATGAAAACAAGACCCCACCTGTATCCCCTTCAAACCAATGACATCAAGGTTAGCCAAAAATACCTGTGTATCCTTCACTTCTGATGAAAAACTACAGACTGTGAAATACAGACATCAATTCATGAGATGTTCCTGAGTTTCTTGTGTGACAAAATGTTTCCAGCATTAGCTGAATAAACAGGGAACATTCCTTTCTCTTTCCAGAGCAAGCCATCTCACATTACTACAATTATCATGGCAACCGCACAGGTAAGTCCAAGCCTGGGATTGTTGAGGAGCAGTCTTTTAAAGCTTTGAATCAATATGCCTTAATGGATGACCTGTGTCGAGCATGCATGTATGGATTAGTTTGGCTGCAGCACCTGTCCCTGTTCTGTCAACAGCAGATCAGGTTACTGGCTTCACAGTCACCTGGCTAGCACAACTTCCTGTGATTGACAGCGCACCTGCCTTTGTTCACTGCTGCCTTTGCAGTGCTGATGCTGCTTTAAAAATTAAGAAAGCTGTGAGGGGAAAAAAAGATAAAAATTAAAACAGTGCAGCAATAAACACCAGATGTATAAACTCAAGTATAACTAATCATATTCCCAGTAACCTCGCATCTGTCCTCTGATTCTACAAACCGGCCCAGTGGAGGCCTCTCAGGTTGATTACGAGTTAAGCTGCCAGCACGGCCCACTGAAGCAAGGCTAAACCTGGGTGTAAAACCTTCCTGGGACGGCTTGTGTCTTGCACAGCATGCACTTAAACTGGAAGACAAACGTCGGTCAAAAAAATGTGAGGAAAACTCTTTCAACTTTGCCCTTGAGTAAAAAGATTTGAAGATTACTTGATATTAGTTACAGTCATTTTCCTCTGATTCCAGCCAAATACTTTAAATTATGCATATCCTGAGTCTCGTGATGCTTAAAAGCAACGGGACATTAGAACATCTGACTGGATATCAAGCATGTCTTCTCCACACTAGACAAGGTCTGATTATTTTAATCAGGATGGATATCTCCTGTGACCTTCTCATTGCACCATATGGGAAAAAATCAGTCAGAGTAATTCTACTTTCATTGTGAATTTAAGACCAGCTGAACATTTCAAAGCACCTATCCTCACTCTAACCATAAACTGATGTTCCAGCTATTATAAAATCCTCTTACCGTAGCATTTCACTTTTGATTCCACCTTACTGCAAAGCCATGCTCACTGTCATTTGTTCATCTCTGATTATGAAACAATTAGCTGGGACTGTTATAATAACCACAAAGCGAATGGGTGATGGATGGGCTAAGTGATAGACTCAGGCAGTTGGTTGGGTGGCTTTGTCCTGGATCTCTGTCATTTTCTATCATGTGATCCATGCAATCTCCCAATTGCCTCCATCCAACCCCCAGATCCACCCTAGTTACCCCCACCAGCTGCCCCTGACCCCTCATCATAGCGCTGCTTCTGCTTGCCATGTGCTGGGAGTCAAAGGGTTCCCACCTATCGCTCATCAGAATAAAACCCCACCATCTCCCACACCACTCACTAAATCACAATCAATCGGCGTGCAGACAGAGATGGATTGGGACATCCGCGACCCTGTAACTCTCAGTGTGGCCCCCATCCTCCAAAGGGCTGCTGTCACTGACAAAGAATAGAGGTGATTCTAGGAGGAGTTAGCAGGTCAAGTCTGCCCATAGAAAGAAGTCAACACAAAGCAATGGAGGGAAATTCTTTCCTCTTGCTGGACAGCAGTGACAATGTCAAAAAGTATGTCTGACAGACGGCTCTGTGGTAGGGAAGGTTTGCTTTAGTGCAAATGTTATAATTCTTTCTGTGCTAATAACTAATATGAAGTGCTGGTTAATAAGGTCAACTTTAATGGTCATCCTCGAAAAAATTACTAATTACTTTATTGAAGTAAAAATTTTAATCACCAACAGAGCCGGAGTAGGACTCATTTTTCAGTCCTGGAGTTTCATGTCTCAGACCGGCCTACTTTAGAGCACGATCTAAGAGCTACCAGTGCAGGCGGCTCAGGGATAGCATTAACAGCTTCTGTGATATATTTCAGTATTTCAGTATTATGACTGGACTCCAGCCCTCACTGCCCCAAATCCGACTGGCCCAAGTGGTCTGAACCAAACTTAAGTCATAAATTAAATGTCCCATTAAATTACTGCCTCTCAATTTCAGTAAAAGCATATTTCATTTCAATACATATCTTAACTTTTACAATATTTACATGCACTGTTGAATTATTTAACTGTTAGTCTACAAGTGGATGACATGCTCAACTTTTGTAGACCTCTCTGTTGCTTCATGTACTGTGATGTTGGTAAGGTTGCAATTTTCTCTCTTCATGACATCTCTCGTAGAACAACAGACAAAAGAAATATCAAGATGAGGTCTCACTTAAGATTGATTTAATTTTCAAATGTTAATATAAACATTCATAATCATAAAATTCCCAAACCAGCAGATGCACCAAATACTGAATATGAATATGACTTTGGTAATTATTTTAACCCTTTGTTGCTAAACATATCATACTTGATACATGGGTTTCAAAGACCTCTATCTCATCAACATGATAAATATTTTCATTAAAAACCTGTTTAAAAGATTTAAAAAAAAAAATGTTTTCCACCTCCTTGAGTATTATTATTCCACTACAGGCAACTGAAGTTTCAAAAAGGTGCAGTCAGAATAAAATCTACAATCGTTACTCATTCTTAAAAATAGGTATTTTCTGCAGTGAATAAACACATACCAACTACAAACTTTCCTAAGAAAGCCGCAAAAAACCGTCCAATAAGTCAACCATGACACAAAAAATATCATAAACAAAGTGATAGAACAATTTTTTAATATAGTTTTTGTGAAAAAGTTTAATAAACATATAAAAATCTCAGTTCCAATAAATTAAAAATAAATAAAATAAGTAAAATAAATAAAATAAATAAAATAAATACATTTCTGTCTTTCTTTCTTTCTTTAAGGGTTAAAGAATTTGTGTTGTCAGGAAAAGAAAGGCATTAGACTTAATCATACTCTGTAAATAAAACTTAAACATCCAGGAAGAGGGTCCAGCATCCATGTGGAGGTCCAGAGGAACCTGCCTCCCAATTTCAAGTAGGAACTGTTGCAAACAGCTACTTCTTTTCCTAAATGTATCAAAAATCATAAGAAAAAAAATAGAAAAAAGTCCTGTAAGAATTATTGTATCTTCTCTGTAACTAGTAGCAGTTAAATGGTGTTTTGTTACAACTGTCTGATCCAAAGGGTTTTTTTTTTTTGGAGGCTATAAATTGCAATGACTTTCCTCCATCATATGTTGCTTCACACGAATTAGAAACATGAATATGGTGAAGTCTTTTCTCTAGAAAAGTAAGAGACGGCTTATTGCAAAATATGTCCCAGTAAGATGTTCTTATAGTCTGTTTTAAGGTTAGCCTCACTGCCCTTCAGTTTCTAAATAATAATTTACTATCTGATTTCACTGATTGATTAATTTGTGTAGTTTTCCATTTATTTTTTTTTTGATGATGAATTGATTTTAAGCTAAGCCCATTAAAAGAGTAAAAATTAAGTCTTGTGAGCTCAAGTTTAGTAGAATGAACATCACCAGTTGAGCTGTGACACAGTTTGAAGGGTGCCATGTACCGTATGTTTCAATGTTACAAACCCAAATATATCACTGAGCCACACAGAATCCCTGATACTGTATATTTCTGCAGAATTCAGCAGATTTGGTTTTGTTTTATCACAAGATATCTGACATACCCTGCCAGCCCACTTTTTCTCATTTCCCAAAATAACAGTCTTAGAACATTCAGACATTCTGTCTCACCATCATGAGCACGTGAGGAGACGCTTTCTAGTGCTTCCTGATTTACTACACATCAGACTGACTGATTGCATCATTCACATGACATTGACAACAAACATTATTAGACATGTAAAGACTCCATGATGCCATAACATGATGATTGGATATAAAAGATCTTATTCTGTATTCACTGCCAAGGGCTCAATGAGGATCATTCACATGTAGATGTGTCCTTGTGGAAGTGCCTTAGCTATACAATTTCCATTTAGATAAGGTGTATACACAAATAAAGGAAGGACATTGGGTTCTTCATTTGATTAACTAATCATAGTCTTTGTAATTCCACTTGGAGACCTTGAAGGACAGTGCCGGGCTGTGCACCCTGATTAGCCTATGCATGATTGCTGCTGTTGTGGCACAAATCAGTTCAAGTAACTCAACTCTATACACTACACAGTGGCTGTGATTAAACAGACAATTAAAGACGTAGCGTTCTATCCATTTAATCCCTCTAGCCATTGTTAAAGAGTGATAGCCACAGTTTAGTCCCTGATCAACAACGGCTGGACGCTGCAAAAATTGAAGAGAGAGGTGATTAGGGTCCTTAAAGCTCCCCTGAGAGTGGATGCAGGTTGTTTGTGATTAGCTAGAATTTAAAGGGACATTCTATGTCTTGTTGCCTCTTGCTGGAGGAGGGAATTCATTATCTAGTGCTTCCACTGAGTGAGAAAATGGACACACATAGCCTCAAGACAGCTGTAATGTATTTGGGTTAGAACAGCACAAACAGAACCAAGCAAGAAAGCTGACGGCTCACAGCGTGTTGACAAACAAAACACTCCTCAACCTCACGATTCTATCCTCCAAGTGCTTAACCCTCTTCCCACTTCTGTGGTAGCCCTCTTCATGCCTTGTAGTGGTGTCTGTGTATCATCTGAAGGCTGTATAGAAACTCTACAGCCCCTCTCCATGACTGATCTCTTTTGATAGAGCTCATTATGCAAACTGCTCCCAACTCCCACCGCATAATTAGTGCTTAATTAATTTGAGTGAAATCTTTCATCTGTCTGTGTCCGGCCAGCTCCTTCCTTCCATTTACAACATGATATTAATTTCAGAGGGGGGAATGGTAGCCCAGCTGATGAAAAGGCTGATATAATTAATCAAGTACTGTATCTTTTCCTTCATTTTTTGCAGGAATAATAATACGTGTGATGAGCAGAGTCTGATTAACCCTATTATTCTCCCTAATTAGGGTGATCATTTAATAATCAAGGAAGCAGCACAATTACAAGAGAATGCAAATTATTCCATCTAATGAGGAATCAGTCGGCTCTGGGAATTCTTAATTTGGAAAATGTAGCATTCCAAAGCCAAAGGTCAACAAAAGGTTCTTCTTTAATGTAGACATGTCAATGATGTACTTAAATACTTCTGAGCTCAGCATTTTTCCACACGTTTTCCAAACTCTTGCAAAGCTGCATAGACTGTGGTCAAAATATGATAAAGAAGAAAGGTTTGAAATGTGCATTACATATATACTGCTCATATAACCTGTATCTATATGTTGTTTTTGTTTGTTTGTTTTGTTTTGTTTTTGTTTGTTTGTTTGTTTAGTTTATCTATCAAAGAAAGAGGCCTGGTGTTACAGAGGGTAATAAATTCAGCTGCTTTTAAAGACATCTAGTTTTTGTTGTTGTTGTTGTTGTTGTTTTTCATAAACCCTAAAGTGTACTCAAAGGGATCGTTCTGTAAAAACTTAATTTTGACCAAGTAATTTCCCAAAAGGTAAATCACATTTTGTAGTATTTTAACCCTTTGTTTTTGTAAATCTAATCTTTTGATAACTGTTTAACCAAGAAGGCACTGGTGGGGATTGGTTGTTGCAACTAAGGAGGGGCCAAACTCTGGTTTCTGTCTTTGTGCTAAGCCAAACCAGCATCATTGCTTTTTTTTAAGACACGAGAGGATTAGAGATCCTAATGAACTTTAACACATGTTTAAAAGATGTACTTATCATTCAAAAAATAAAAACAAAGTATTACCAGCATCATCTTAAGACATTTATTTTGGAGAGAAAGAGGGACATAAAAATTAGAAGTGTTCATTATGTTAGCTCCTAACACTTGATTACATCAAGTTACAGCCTTCATTTCCTTTTGGTCCCCTATGTTTTATGGAGCCTGCACTGATAGAAGGCTGTTGCATCTTAAGACTTTAAAGGGCAAAATTTCAGTACCATGGATAGCAACCACAGAGACAACAACCAGTGACAAACTCATACAGGTTTTCCACATTTGAAACTACTGTTTGTGTTATAACTGTGGTTATATATGATCTCACAAACCAGATGATAAAGTCAACAGAAATTTCTACTTTTGCTCAGCCAATGAATAAATGAGATAAGCAGACAACTAGTTGAAGCCAATGAGGACGATGAAAGATGTGTGGCTCTGTATGTCAATAGATTAAGGATATGGCCCATTAGGTCTGCCAGGGTCCATCCTTCATGCTCCACAATGATACAGCAGCTGTCTACACGTTCATCAAGATAATGGTGACCTCATATATGGAGTCTATGAGCAATGAGCCTGATTTCTTTCTTTTTTTTCTGACATGGAGTTATTATCAGTATCATTACAATCTTCAGGGACCCAGTGGGTAACAGAGGATGGACCTTTTTGTTATCCTCTCAGGTTCAGAAATGTATTGACTACTAACCAAAATGCTTGTCAGTAAAATCCTTTATATGCCGGCTTCTCTTGCTACAGCATGTGTGCCTCCTCCACTTCTTTGTGTCTGTGAGATGCGTGCCTGTGTGTGTGCATGTGTGTGTGTGTATCTACATGAATGTACCTCAATTTACTCCTCTTCACCCCCATAGTGCAGCTGTGCCTCAGAGGACTCTTGTGAAGTAATTGAATGAGCTGGGGCAGGGGGAAACCTGTGGCAGTGAATGTGGTGCCCGCTGGCCTTATTATCCGTAATACGGCAGCCGCTCTGCCTGCGCTTTCTCATCCGCTCATGAATAAAAAAATGAATGTGGTGGACGTCAGAGGTGAACACAGAGGGGAGAAACAGGCCAGAGCTGTTTTAATCAGCTCCCAGATAGAACAATCACTTTATCCACCTCCACAGCTCAGAGGTGAATTAGTGTTTAACATTCCAGGGCATGCTTTCTGGCAGGGGACTCTACCCCAAACAACCAATGGACTGTGGAGATTATCGAGAGACACTCTGATGTTTTTGATGAGTAAATTTGAGCTAAACATGCCCCTGGGACTTCAGCAACTGATATGCCTGATATGCAGGAAGACCTCTTTTGATAAGAGGCTCTTTAAAATGAAGAGAAAATCTGGTGTTGCCTCTTTGAAGCCTTTGTTTGTAGCTACTTCTCTGCATCCACAGTGTTATAAATAGATAAATTCAATCAAAGTCTCTTTCAATTCATGATATGACATTTGAAAAAAAATATATATGTATAATTTTATCAGTTAGAACCTTTTCTTCCCTGATTTCCATAAACTTATCAGCATCATTGTCAAAAGAAGAGATGTCATCAGAGACATTCCCAGTCAACACCGTGGTCCATTTGGCTCAAGCTCTGAGCCATACCACTTTACAAGGCATTTCAATGTAACCTGCTCTCATGGGCATCCTTCTAAAGTACACTTTAGAGTCTAGACAGTGACCTCTATGTTACTCTCATGGCCAAACAACAATTTCCCTGTTGGTTGTCTGAAAGATACAGTCTGACTTCTCTTCTACAATCTCAAACAAACCTTTTACTGTAGTTGCTCTTTACAAGTGCAGTCTCACCAAAGTTTTACCAACAACTGTTGATTTGGCAAAGATTGCTAACTGTGCTTAAAAAATAGTATTGTCATGGAAAACAGAAGTAAAGGTACTTGCTATATGGCCATGAAGTTAATGGAATTAAAAAATACAAACTTGCAATAAATATCTTGTCCTTAATCTACAGAAAATAACAATAATGATAAAAAAGAATACATGTATTTATGGATATTTTCCACACACTTATTAACAGGGGTGAAAAGAGACTGATGAGCTCCTTTCCTTCTGAAGAAAGAGGTATTGGACATATTGAACTGTACTTAAAAGCCAATCACTTCATTAAACTCTGACACTTTTCTTCTACCGTGTCATTGTTCTCTTTTTGGTGCCTGCCTACTCTCAGTTCCAGGGACAAAGGCTAAAGCTGAGGCTGTGCTGTGTCTACAGCCAGCCTGATTAAATCTCGGTCCCTCGCTGGCTCTCTCCATGGTGCTGAAAGAGCCCTCTATCAGATTACACCCAGCTAGAATAGGACCTCAGCTAATCCATTACAATAATTGATTGACAAAGCATTGAAGGTGGCCATGTAGTAAGCACCAATTACAGTCATGTCCTATTGCTCTTTCAAATTAGCTTGAGATGGCAAAACACATGGAGCCGATCATTCACTGTGGACGTACAGGAGGTTTCTCTGCATGTATGTAGAGAATAAGGGTAATCTAATCTATGTAAATAGCCAAACAGCCCCAAAGCTCCTTAGACAGTACATGAAATGTCTGAAAGAAACAGCCTGGTGAAATGCATGAAGAAAAAAAATGCAGAGCATTGCTGTGAACACAAGGTGAACTTGTTTAGCCTGTTCTCAGAATGAATTCATCCTGTAGGTGGTGCAATGACGTAAGAACTGGACCTCTTAGGCCAGAAGCTCAGAAACCTTCAGCCTTCAACTCAAACATTTTTTCTTTTTTTTGTAAAACCATAAACGACTAGACAAAAGTAACTAAAGCATAATTTTAAACTGATGTGTAGAAATACCGTCACATTTCGGTCTGCAGAAGGTAACCTGATTCCAGCTCAGACAAAAACATTTTTGAACATTAGCAACTCATTTTTATTTTTACAACTTTAATCATCTTTAATATTAGCAATTATGCTGTAGTGCGTGGTAAGAAAGACAATGAGAGCAGTATTTAAAATCCCATGGCATGCGATATGGTTTAGGAGGATGAAGCTGAGACTGCCTTAAAGCGGCTGCAGCTGTATGCTAATCAGGCGCCTATGCTTCCCGTCCGCCAGGACAGCACGCGCCACTGATCAAACACGCGCATGCGTCCTCAAGGCCAACACCAGCAACCCGGCCCACGCACCCCACAGAAATTATCGCCGGGGAAAGAGGAACTCGTTAAAATGCCATCAAAGCTTGTAGTCCCAACAAACCACGACTAATAGATGCAGCCTGAAAGGACAACAAGTTAGAGCGTTCATGAAGCATGTCAGACTTCTGACAGAGGTTTGTTCATTTCTATATAAACTACAGTCAGAAAGTAAGTAAAGCTGTAGGGACGTTGACAAAAAGAAAAAGGGATTGAAAACGACCCGGGGACTTGGGATAGATTAAATGAACTACTCATGAAACGAATCTTTCAGAAATAATTACATTTCGCGTGATGGGCCTACTTTAAAATGAATGTTCAAAGTTTTGTACTTAACTCGGTGTTGTTTGGTTTAAAATTTAGCCTTATCCGTGTCATATGAGCATTCATAAACATTGTTTTTTTTTTTCCTTAAGCAAATCTGTCACTGAGCTCTATCTTACTAAAATAACGGTGTGCATTCAGGCAGGTGAGAAGGCACGGGGACACAGAGGCCTATTGAAAGGAAGGCGCAGGCCTGCGGCTCAGCTCCGATTGTGTAATTATTTGACTTGGTCATACTGCAGCTTTATGCAAATGAGGGGAACAATGTACGACGATGGAGATTAATTCCTCCCTGGTCTGCCGACTGAAAGGAGAAAGAATGCACTCTCTGCCAAGTGGCGCACTGCAGCCTACATTTAGCCATTAGAACGAAAAAAAGGACAAAAACACAATAAATAAGGTATGCACAGAAACCGTAGGGGGTGGTAAAGAAAATAGGCCACATTTTTGTAGGGGAAAAAAATAGCCTTTTTAGCTGGACAGACAGAAGGCTGCAGTAAAACTTAGCATTTCATTCAAACATCTGTTTAACTTTTCTTTAAAATACTTGTAATTTTATATTTAATTTAAAACGTTTTCGGCCTAACGACGCCACCAAACAACAAAATCATCCCGAAAGTGCACATATGTGGCAATAAAAGTGCTCGACACTGTTGCCGTCAACAGCAGCAGCTTCATCTGAGCTTTGGGTATATCTGGAGCAATTTAACAATCTAAGTCTCGACCGCGGCCTTCTTTGTCTGGAGCACTGATTCCGCCCAGCACGCGCCTAGTTGTGGGCCAGATTGGCCGTGAGTCCCGTTACACAGTTAAGAGGTCAATTTGCCTTTCAAACGAAAAAAAGACAGGGATATCCAAGCACGGGCAGACGTGGCTATTGTGCACAAAGACCAGAGGGCCTTCTTATTACTTATGTATGCAGCGAGATGTCTGATTTATATGTCGAGTTAAACTACCGAGACAGACACGTGCCTCAAAATAAAGAAAACAACCCCTTTATAGTGTTTATTTAAGACATTATTAAATAAAGGTCGATAAAAACGACCTCATCTGTTTATAGGAAGGCCCATCTCGTGTGTTTAAAGGTCGCGCGTAAAAGTGGCTTTAGTAGGAATATAAGAAAAGAAAAACAACTGTAAATTGTGAAGGTGAATTTTGAAACACTAAAATCAGGAAGTAGCCTCGTGGCTGTCCTTATTTGGTGAGTTATCTCTTTCAACACCATCGCAGCAGAACTTGAATCTAACTGATATTTGGATTCATATTTAACATATTTGTCTCATCCCGTCTTAATTCTAAATTGTGACGATTGTGGCAGTGACGGACATTTCCTTTTGGCAGTGTCGGGGCCCCCAGAGGAGAGCCACAAAGCCGTGGCACGTGTGCAGTTGTATAGGGGCCCATCAGACCGTAAAAAGAGGAGGGTCCCGGCGTGTGCCTCTGCTGGGGAGGGGCTGAGCGCACACATTAATGTAATAAACCGCCAGTACATCTGCTAAGCTATCTGCACATCCTCCAACGAAATCCACCAAACACAGACCCTAAGCCCTCCCACAATCAAATCCACTGGGAACTTGGTTTCATCCGATTGGTCGGGGATGCTGCAACAGGGGGGGCGAGAACAATAGCATCATTCCGGCATAAAAAGAGTGGAGCTATGCCTTGGAGACGAAAACATTTCAGCAACAGAAGGATCGATATACTGGGGGAGATAAAGTCCCATATGCTTCTAGTGTTGCCATATTTTTAACAAACCTGGATACTCGAGACTTCACCGACCCCGAAGTGCCTTTTTGCTGTAACTCGCCAAGATGCCCAAAGGATTCCTGGTAAAAAGAAACAAGAAATCTGCGCATGTTTCCTACAGGACTCGGTTAGACGAAGATGACCTCCAGGAGCATCCCACCCCAGCTGCCTTGCCGTGTCGAACAGACCCCTCCCCACCGATGTCCGTGGCGTCCAGTCCAGACCGCGCTGCGGCATCACCAGGTTTAACAGCAGCCGAGGCATCGGTGCCACGACTGGAGAAACCGGCGCAGTTCGGCAACCCCGAGGCGGCGTGCCAAGCTCTGTACAGCCCCACCCGGCCCATCAGCAAGGAGCACGAGAGGGGATATTTTGAGCGAAGTTTCAATCTAGGCTCGCCTATTTCTGCAGAGTCATTCCCCACGCCTGCTTCCCTCTCCGGCCTGGATCACCTCCTTTACGCACCTGTCGACCTGAAAATTGGTACCAGCAACAGCAGCCGCAGCGGGACCACCAGCAGCCTCCCTGCACCGAGCAACCGGGTCGTTACAAAAAGACCCGCAGCTGACGGCACTGAGCGTAAGTCGAAACCTGCATCCAAGAAGCCTAAAGCCATCAGAAAACTCAACTTTGAAGATGAGGTGACTACTTCTCCTGTGCTGGGTCTCAAAATCAAAGAGGGGCCAGTGGAGATAAAGCCGAGGGCGCAGTCCTCCACGGGGACCAAGCCCTTAGGGGAGTTTGTGTGTCAGTTGTGCAAGGAGGCGTACGCTGATCCGTTTTCTCTGGCTCAGCACAAGTGCTCCCGCATCGTCAGGGTCGAGTACCGGTGTCCCGAGTGTGACAAGATGTTCAGCTGCCCGGCAAACCTCGCCTCTCACCGTCGCTGGCACAAACCCCGGACCACTGGCGCACCGGCGATGTCCCCTGCACAAGGCATCAAACCTGAGATGGCCAAAATGCCAGCCCTAAGTGTCAAGTCAGTCTCTGACGAAGCCAAAGACATGAGTGACAGAGACACCCCGAGTCCAGGTCTGTCCGAGTCGGGTTCTGAAGATGGCTCCTATGATTGCCAGTTCTGCGGGAAGAGGTTTAAGCGACAGGCATACCTAAGAAAACACATCATGGGACACCAGGTCCTGCAAAAGAAAGTGCTGGAGGAGCATGGGTTTCAAACCAGCGACAGAGCGGCAGAGCAGCCCCCGGCTCCATCCTCCTTCTCCTCCTCCTCCTCAGCATCATCATCCTCGGAGGAAGTCTCGAACCAAAGCCCTCTCAATCTGAGCCCGGTGGACTGCCTGCTGTGCCCGGTGTGCGGGGAGAGTTTCACCAGCAGGGCCGGCCAGGAGAGACACCTGCGCCTCATGCACTCCTCCCAGATCTATCCGTGCAAGTACTGCCCTGCCACCCTCTACAGCTCGCCGGGGCTTACCAGGCACATAAACAAGTGCCACCCCTCAGAGAACCGACAGGTGATCCTGCTCCAAATGCCGGTGCGCCCCGCCTGCTGAAAACAACACCAAACTTGTGCCTTTAATGGAGAAAGAAAAAAAAAAATAGAAACAAAAAAAAAATATCGCCTTTTGGTGATAAAAATATCCAGTCTGCGATGCGCACTGCCATAACTTTAGGTCAATGAAGGCAGGGCGGTTTGATGTTTAAGTGGTGTTAATGGGGTGTCTTTTCCATGCCAATCAGTGATTGTTGAATGCTTCTCTCTATATTTGAATTACATATAGGCCTATTTTGAGATTTCCTTTCTCAAATTAGTTTATCAAGAAAAAAAAGAGTACAAAGCGTTAGTTTGACTGTTAAAGGGTATTTTTCTAGGACAGCACACGTGTTCGATGATAGCTTCTAGACCTAAGAAATGTCTTTAAATTCTCAGAAACCCCCCTCCCTTTGAAAGCCTTTTCAATTCACCGACCGTGATTGCTCGATCACTGTAGCTTTACGCTAGTTTGTGAATGACAAAACTGATAGACTTTGTACTGGTGGGGAAAAAAGAGTGAGTGAAGCATTCCCTGTTTAGTAGAACCACAAATGCCTTTAGTATACAATAAGCTTAGTCCGACATAGCCTACATACACATCCAAATCCTGCTGTATAACTGCCTTAAAAAGTCACCATAGACTGTTTTAATTTGAATGCTGGCACATATTTTATTATTGTTATTGAAAATTGTTGCAATATTTTTCATCATGAGTTTATTTATTTATTTATTCTAATTATTTTATGTAACTTATTGTTGTGTTTGTTGTGATTTTTTTTCTGTGAATCGTTCTGGCAGTTTACATGTCGTATAGCCAAAATGTCTTTTTGTTTTTGGGATGGGGGGGTGTCAAACTTACAGTATGAGTTGTGATAAGTGTCGTGGGTCGGGTTTTTTGATTTTCAATCTCCACAGCTCTTGTAAAAGAAAGAAAAAAAAACGTAAAGCTCTTACCTTAGATGCAATCTTTTTTAAGGATAAGTTATTTTCTTAAATGTTGGCTTTTATAGCGCTTTGATTGTATGTGTATATCGTTGTTGTCTATCGAAATAAAATATTTTCAAAACGACACACGTCTCATGGTAGATCTATTTTTTTTCTTACTGAGAGTAAAACAATAAACATGGATTCACAAGACTATAAGGAAAAGTTTCAAACTATCAAAGGAAATCTTTTATCCCTGACTTTTGAAAAGTTTGGATTACTCAACTTGTTCGTCCTTTATTTCAGTTCTCTAAGGCTAAACTTTCCATTTCAGATAGTTTACTGGCTGATGCTCATTAACATTAATACGTAAAATAGTTCCTGGATAACACTGACTTTAAGATGAGATAAACTTCATATAGTTTAAAAAGGCCTCAGATTGTCTCTGACACTTTAGATTCTGCTCTTCTTCTGTCTGAATAATTATTTGAAATGTACCTTTAATAATACAACTAACTTCATAATTAAGTTTTCTTTAAATATATATATTTTTTATTTTATCAGTGTTGTATTCGGGAACATTCACTCCATTTTGAATTTCATGAGGCAGTATTTTCCCTCCTCATACACTTAGTTGTAATCCTGATTTTTTCGGGTGGTCATCTGGTTCAAAGCGCCGCGCGCTCTCTGAGGTCACAAGTTTGAAACATACACAATAATGTACAAAGTTGCAGAAGAGTCTGCGCCCAAAAGCTTGCCCCCTTCTTTACTGCACAGACTCACATCACAATAGATCGACTCATGGGGTCGACATACAGAAAGACAGACCCAAGTCCCCCTCCCATCCCATCCCATCCGAGCCGCTGCCTTCGATTCGTCGTTTGTCAGACTGGTTGGTTACAAATCTTTTCTACAGTGGCTCAACAGACGCCGTTTGGCTATCATAGACAGCCACTTAGGGCCTGATCATAAATCCCCTCCTTAACACCGAGTCAGGACAGGGCAGGACAAAGAGGTGCTGGATCAGAGCTAACCTCTGGAGCTGTAAAACATCTGTGTGCTTTAAAGGACTCATGCAGTTCGATTTTTCTAAGTTTTCCACTGATTTAGGGCTGAGTTGCCTCCCCATCTAACCCCCATAACCTGTAAAGCATGAAGTCAGCTGTAATTTAGCAGGCAGCTTCTTTCTGTGCCACTTCAGACCCGAGGGCACAGACTGTCAGACAGCGCCAACCCCAAACACAAGCAGTGTGCTAAAGCTTGCTTTATATCCTGAAGATGAAAAGCTCACGGGGATCTTGAGTTTCCTTTTTACTGAAGTGTTCATACTCATTAAAACTCTTCAACCACACACACACACACACCAAAATGTGTCATATTAACTTTTACATGTGACAGACTGATACTGTGTGAAGAGTAACACATGAAATAATACAGTTAAATAGTAATAACAGATAATGTTAGCCTCAGAGGAGCCAGCGCACCCAGCTCCAGCCTGTTGTGATGCTCAGCATCTGAAAATGAGGTTACATCAGGCTCCTTTCTCACACACCGCTCTAAAAGACTCCAATTACAGTCAAGTGCTTTTCTTGTGCCTTTATGTGACCCAGGCTAGACGGGTCACCCGTAGGTGCTGCAACCATTGCACCTGTGCCTCCTGTTGAGGTTCCATTATGCAGGCCTCCCCTATGCAGGACTGAGCAGCAGGGGAGACAGATGGGAGGAGGGTCAGGTTACCCCTGCTGGTGCTCACACTGCCAGGCCAGGGTCAGGAAGCCCATGGTAACAGCAGCACCATCAAAAGTGTGTGAACATAGATAAAACCCACACCCACCACTCCACAAAATCAGAGGTTACACAATACGCTCATATGTTTTTTAAAGAAGGGGGAAAAAAGAAAACCATACATAGAATTTCAAATGGATTTAATGAAATGTTTGAATTTTCACATTTCTAATCATAATAGGACTTCGCTCATTAAAAACAGTTTGATATGTTGACAGGTAATGATGAAATCTTCAAGCTTTTTTTTCCTCTTCCACTTATACAAAGATTATATTACAGGCATTATTTAACATATTTATATTCAGAGGGTGCTGAAGTCCTCAAATTTGACACAATGTACAAGATTTCTAAAATGTGAAGAGAAGAAGAAACACACTAGAACTAACACCAGCTAGATTTCTTCACGTATATAAGACACAGTCCTTATCTTGGTCCAAACTAACATCTCCAGCAACTAAGCCACCAAAAGAGGAGCGCAGACCCCTCAACAGACATCATCTATAACCTACAATCTTAAGATCAGCTTCCCAGGAGGTTCCTTCAAGTGGCTTTAAGGAAAATCAAATACAGCCTGTGATCCAGGCTTATTCTATGTTTATACATTCTTCAAATAAACAAAAAGCAGAGGAAAAAAAAAAAAGATTTGTCAATCCCCCCACTGTTTGGATTCCCTGTTTTCTGCTCAGAGAATAAATAAACAAAAGAAGGCGAGTTGAAAGCTGAAGTGTCAGGAGAGCATGGGGAAAGTAAGGCATAGTAGTGCAACAGATGGGGATAGTGTTGCAGCTTGGGTGGAGCCCTCAAAGGGTGTGTCAGTGTGTGTTTGGGGGAGAACACCTGGCTACCATGACAACTCAGCAGGCAGGTTGGAGAGGGTCGTTGCTTGGGCGGTTGTTAAGAGTTTTCCTCCACCTAGCCCCCCTTTCAGCCCACAATCACTCCGGGAGGCTTTGGGAGGCAACAGGGACAAGACGAGGAGTCAGTGCCACTTGATTCCGTTCACAGATAAATGCCAAGCAACACACCGCTCAGGATAAGGAATACACACTCCTGATTCCAGATCTATCTGCTGTTGATGCTTTAGTTGTGCGAAGCACGAGACAGACCTTAAGAGTCACAGAGGAGTAAAAGCTTGGTTTCTCCTCTAACGAGGAGATGTGACAGAGTGGTCGTGGTTATTCTCAGACAATGAAGATAAAGTAAAATTAGATTATGAGGAGTAGAGGTGGTGTGGGACAGCATTTCAAAGAGACAGACAGTACACAGGCACTGAGAGAAAGATGCTCCCTTGGGAAATCACACATACATACATGCACACACTCACTCACTCACACACACACAAACACACACAAACACCAGTGCATGGAGTTAAGATTCACCTGAGGCTCTGGCGGCATTTTTCCTCTAAATCGCATATGAATACATAAAATGACGGAACACCAGAAATAATTAATCAAATAGTGCTTTCTATATACATCAACATGGGCGAATGAAACTTAAAGCAACTTACATCCAAGAAAAAATAAGAGAAACATTCAATGCAAGTTAACAAATGAATGCCAGTGCAAAAATGTCAGTCGGAAACATTGGAATGTCGATTTCTTAGCTCCTAAAGACAGGGAAACTGATTGCAGAGGAAAGAGACAGGAAAAACGTATTCAATTACCGGACATGAGCCCATGTTAACGACATCAGAAAACAATTACAAACGCAGTTTTTTCTCATCCCAGCAAGGTTGCATAAATCAAATCATGACACAATCCATCGGAATTCATTTAAAAGGAAAACTAGAGATAATAATAAAAAAAAAAGAAAACAGGCAAGATAGACATCATCGATTGTCCACTCAGGGTTCAAAGCAATTAAAACAATCTGGCTGCATGTACTACAGGGACTCAACGCACAGGAAGTCTGTGTGGTAGTGCAGTGAGTAAAAATCGTTCTGGGGAGGCCTTCCCCATGCATGAGTTTCTTCTCTGAAGGCAGATGGTCCATTAACATGGTCCCAACTGGTGCTACTGAGCAGGACATCGTCACCATCCTGTCACTGACTGAGTGAGTGGTATATCTTTGACACAGAAAAGTTGTGGCAGGTGCAGAAAGAGGTAAAAAAGGCAGACATGATTCTAATAGATACCGATCTCGTGCAGTTTTTGCATGATGCCGTTCACAGCTGTCATTCAGTGCTTCCTCACATTAAACGTTGAGATAGACGCCATGTAGAGACAGGGCAAAGCAGACCCTCTTCCCTTATTATTGTCAGAACTTCCCTCTCCAGTGCATCAAGACTGCACAAGAAAATATGAATCAAACTGACATTTCTTTTAAGACTTCTCAGTCAAGTCTTCCTATGCTGCTGATTCTTAAGCTGTAACCACCAGTATAAACCAAAATAGCTTAGTCACATGTTCGTCTTGATTAAGTAGTCAAGCACAACAAATGGAAATGTATCAACAAAATCAAGGATTGCCACTTAAATTAAAAATTGCAATATGCTCCAGTTACATGTTAATATGACACAAAATCAGACAAAGAAAAACAAGACACTCCAAACAAACGAAACAAAACGATTTTTGCAGTCACGGCTGGGTGTGTGAGGTTCTTCAAGAAAAGATTAAAGGCTGCATTAAGGGGGAAAAGGGGAGCAGGCTCAAAAGCTCAGTTGGAGGATTTGCTTATAGCGCTGGCTGAGCGGCGGAGTTTTCCCGAAACTCTGTTCTTTGTGGCCCGAGGCATTGTGGGAGACACCTGGTCAACAGAGTCGTTCGTTCCGGCGGTATTTCCAGCGGTATTCCCAGCTTCCGTGCCCGCACTGCCAGAGGAGGAGCCTGGGAGAGAAACAAGAGGAGAGCATGTAGATAAAACTCCAAAGAAAAGCCTTTGTGTGATTGCCGTTTATCCCATCATGCTTTGTCATGCATTCCGTTCTCCCAAAATCAAGATTGCCCATTCCAAGGGATTTTCACCATCATTCACAAATTTTGCGATACAAGCTGCGAAATAAGTGTTAGTATTTGATTCTTAAGACCCCTCAAGTTATCAGAATAAAGACACGAGAAAGAATACACCGTTTCTGAAACTTATTCACACGCTGTCCAGAAGCAGAGCTTATTAAAGGAGAAACTAACTTTCCACCAACACAGTTTCCCAAGTGCTTATAGGACATAAAAAAAGAGGTAACCTTTGTGAGTAAGGGCATAAAAAAAAAAGAAAATGCAGTTGTCTGACGGCAGAATGCTTTGAATGAAAATAAAATGACACATTATGCTCTTGTTGTGAACATGTGGAGCATTTCCATTGTCAAACATTGTGCTTGTTCAGAAAATCTTCACATCCGTGATGGTAAATAGTAATAAGCTGGAAGGTGGGCATCAAATGCTGGTGGGGGACAGCAAAGTATTGTGAAACTGGCCTCGACTTCCTCCCCCTGATGCCTCCCTGCCCCCCTTTTCACCCGATGCCTCTAGTTTAAACAACTTTTCTGCTTTGTCAGAAAGGTGGCATCTGGTTGCCTATTTTCTTTCCTATCCTTTTTTTTTCTCCTGCCATTTTTTCTGAAGCATCTCAAGTTGCAGTGGCTAAAAGGAATAGCAGATGGCTGGAGTAACAGACACTCAGCAGCACAGTGGACACAGGCAGCATCCAGCGCTGAAGCTTACTGGGAGAGGAGGGCTGGGCTATAGATGACACATTTTGTGTGCATTGTGAAGGACATGAAGGGAGGTGAGAGGGTCTGAACACACATTCTCAAATCTGCATATGAATATAGAAAAGGGGAAGGCCTAGCCTAAAATGTGGGCTGGCATTATGGGCGAAGAAGAAGAAATAAACATTCCCTTAATCTTCTACTCATTCCTACAGTAGAGTTTGATTTTCTGTTTTTTAGTAAAAAAAAAAACATTTGATGAACTCCAGCTACATGTGTTCTAAAGACAAACGATGGCAGCATTTATTTGAGCTAGAATACAAAGACGATGGATGGGAACATTTCATTGCCTACTCACGAGAATTCCCTTTATCTTTAACAGCCACTAAAACACAATGTACTCAACAGTCGTCACTTACACTGTGGCTCTCGATGACCACGGTTACGTTAGTTACGAATGTTCTTTACTGTACGCCCTTTTACAAGAATAATTTTCACAGGAAGTGATTCAGGGAAAATAGGAGGCTCGTGTGTCATTCTTATTACCACTATCTTCATGCATTTCCTCACACATCTCAAACCACCGTGTGGTAAGGCTCATTTTAGTAGGAGGAAGAACGTAAAGACAGGGAAAGAAAACAAAGAATCTTTAATGGCCCTGCCATCCCATTGGCCCTCTCTGCAGCAGTTCAAACAAGGCTTAGGATGACAAAGACGTCTTCCAGTGCGGCAGGTGTTAGTCTCAGAGTCTGCCCCAGGCAAACAGGCACACTCCAACAGGAGGAAATGAGAGGGGTGGAGGGATTGGGGGAAAAAAAAGCAAAGAAAGAAAAGAGAAAAGTGCTTGCTGGGGGAAAAGATAAAGGCGCGCCACATGCAGAAGCGAGGGCCAGAAGTGTAGCCGTATTGTTCATGCTGCTACTTAGTCAGGTGCTAATTGTCCCCACAGTGCATCACTTTCAATTACCAGCCTGGCTTCAACAGTAGGACACCCCCAAATAAACAGCCTGGTTTATCTGTCCCCTTCTCTTTGTCAGAGCACTCAGTAAATAAAGCAAGGTTAGTGCTGTATGAAAAAGGAGAAGGGGGGGGGGCAGCCAGGATGAGTGAACGAGCGAAGTCCGCTGAACGGAAACAAGCTTCCGGTCTGACTCGGGGCTTACCTTCACCAGAAACAGTATTTGGACCTTTATGATATTTTTAATCTAAAAGGGAAAAACACAGTAGAGCATCATTTCAGACAGCAGTAGACACAAACCACACTGCAAGAAAAAACAACAACAACAACACAAAGCTGTTGAAAAGTCCATAATCTGAGGTTGGAATGGAGGGATTTTCAAACAGCTTGTGTGGCGTCGAGGTTAGTTGTGACTGAAAGGTTTAAAAAAACACAAACAAGGTTAAATGATTTAGTTTGTGAGTTTGATCAACAAGTTGGATTATCTCTGAAGAGGAAAATCTGCCCAGTTCACACATTTAAAGAGTAAAATTCTTTTGACACCAAAATATGAATGATGGGCAGCTTACAACAACATGTTAAGACACATTTACCATCAATGTTACTGTAAAAGAGAGTAAAGCCCCGTTTCCACCAAGCGGTTCAGTTCAGTTTGTCACGGTACGGCGTTTCCTTTGACTAAAACTGGGACAGGTCCCTAAATTACCGGTCTGTACGGTCTCACTTGTTGGTACCCTTCTGTTGGGATGCCAGACATACTGAGCCAACCCCAGAAGGTGGCGCTAGAAACACTGCAGTTCGTTGATTGGTTGAAAGTACTGTCACTTCCTGTGTGACAGCAGTGATAAAGAACAACACATAACCCTGCCATGTTTAAATCTTCAGTCGACTTTATGAAGATGAATTTCTCTTTGTTTAGAAAATCCCGAAACAGTTTACTGTGTCGCATTTTTCTTCTTCGTTGGATTTATTAGCAGGGTACACTGTGTTGTGCTGATATGCTGTCACGCTATTACGTATTGATGTGGCTATTGGTGTCCGGCTCACACGTTTCTTACCAAGAAGGGCATGGTTTGGCTGTGAAAACACAAACAGGATCAGGCTCTACTGGTCCATACCAAACTGTACTGATCCATACTGGACCACTTGGTGGAAACAGGGCTTTAGGTTGAGAGTAAAAGATGCTGGAACACTGTGGATTCTGCAGGCTGGGTTGTTCTATCCATGGGAGAAAAGTATTGTTTCCTTTGTGTCCAGTTACTCATTTTAAAAAAGTTTAAAGGATGAAAACATGTTAACAGGAAGGAAAAGGAAAACAGAAAAGCAGAGCAGGTGAAACAGACGGGGCATGGCACTGTAGAAGGTATCAGTGTGACAGATGGAGTAGCTCATGCAGGAAACTACGACTGGCTGAATTGGACAAGGGTGCATACAGGATCACAAGGACAAGGCTGATATGATACTGACAAGCTAGAGAGGCAAAGAGTTTGACAAAAGACCTGAGGTTGGATGCCTTACTGTAAAAGGGTGAAAAACTCTGGGAGCTCTACATTCACAAATTTCCATGCAGAATATGGTTTTAAATTTAATATCTTCTTTGCTTTTACAAAATGTTAAAATGGAATGCAAACCCAGAGCTACTTGAATGAAAAAGTGTAGATGTTTGTGGGCAGTGGCTGGGCATCATGCCTAGTGTGGAAAAGGCAGGCAAAGTCTTACAATCCAGTTTGGCCCAGGGGTACTCCATGTCCCAAATCATCCCTGGCCAACGCCTGCACGCTGTCATGGAGCATGGATGACATGTTAGTGGTAGCAATGGGGGCCAGAGTGGAGTGAATCGAGCAAGATGTGGACAGACAGACTTGTATATGATCTCCCACTCTCTACCAACCCGAGCCACCGCACACTGGCACACACTCACAGTCACATGAGCCATGGAGGTGCAGCAGCACATAGCAGAAAGGTGAGTAGAGTATACTAATACTTATGGTGTTTCCCAGTCGTTCAAACTGCTCAAACTCATTTGATACTTCCATTCACATCACATCCTTTTTTAACTTTTCTTCTAGATTTTTTTTTTTACATTTACTAGAAAGATCGGCTGGCTGAAGAAACACAGGTTCATGGCCAGGAGCCTAACCACCAGCCGCTGCAATGAAGTTTATAGCCACAGCACATGAAGCAAGTGCTTCAACTGCGAGGCCAACCGACATAAGTCATTCAAATGCTGATGGCAGCTGCTGATATAGACGTTGGTATTGACTGTTAACATTCATACGCATTCTCACAGCACTGACTGTATCACCTGGAGCAAGTTAGGTTTAAAGTGTCAAGCCTGAAGACACTTGGTGTGACTACTGGAGCTGGGATCATACCTTTAGCCTTCTCAGTGAGAGTCTATCTCTGGGCCACAGTGGCCCTGATGTTTAAACTACTTCTGGTTTTCTTTTAGCTAATGTGGAATTGTATATGTTTTTGTTTTGTAATGCTTTTCAAAATTAATCCATTTTTAAATTTTTGTTTAACCTTTTTGAACAAGTACCTTAGAAAAGTAAAGAAGCATGATGGACACTTAATGATTTATAGCAATAAACCATCAGATTAAATGGTAGGTTGACAAAATACACTGAGAAAAGTATAAATGCAACTTTTTCGTTTTTGCTCCCATTTTTCATGAACTGAACTCAAAGATCTAAGACTTTTTCTGTGTACACAAAGAGGTTTATTTCTCTCAAATTGTGATCAAAAATTTGTCTAAATCTGTGTTAGTGAGCACTTCTCCTTCGCCGAGATAGTCCATCCACCTCACAGGTGTGGCATATCAAGATGCTGTTTAGACAGCTTGATTATTGCACAGGTGTGCCTAAGGCTGGTCACCATAAAAGGCTGCTCTGAAATGTGCAGTTGATCAGGTTTGTTGATTGTGGCCTGTGGAATGTTGGTCCACTCCTCTTCAATGGCTGTGCCAAGTTGCTGGATATTGGCAGGAACTGGAACACGCTGTCGTATACATGGATCCAGAGCATCCCAAACTTGCAAGAACTGGGATGTTTTTAGCTTCCAGGAACTGTGTACAGATCCTTACAACATAGGTTGTGCTGCAACATGAGGTGGTGGTCATGGATGAATGGCGTAAATATGGGCCTCAGGATCTCATCACGGTATCACTCTTCATTCAAAATGCCATCAATAAAATGTCTCTATGTTCGTTTATCCATTCCATAACAACCATCCCTATGGGCCACTTGATTCACTACGTTGACATCAGCAAACTGCTGACCCACATGACGCCTTCCCTGTACAGTGAAAACCGGGATTCATTTGTGAAGAGAACACCTCTCCAAAGAGCCAGATGCCATCAAATGTAAGTTGGTTACGATGATGACGACAAGCATGCAGATGAGCTTCCCTGAGACGGTTTCTGACAGTTTGTGCAGAAATTCTTTGGCTATGCAAACCGATTACTGCAGCAGCCATCTAGGAGGCTGGTCTAAGACGATCTTGGAGGTAAAGATGTTGGATGTGGAGGTCCTGGGCTGGTGCGGTTACATGTGGTCTGCGGTTGTGAGATTGTGCAGACGGATTATGATACAGAAATGAACATTCAATTCATGGGCAACAGCTCTCAGAAACATTCCTGCAGTCAGTATGCCAATTGCACGCTCCCTCAAAATTTGCAACAGCTGTGGCATTGTGCTGTGTGATAAAACTGCACATTTCAGAGTGTCTTTTTTATTGCGGACAGCCTAAGGCACACCTGTGGAATAATCAAGCTGTTTAATCAGCATCTTGATATCTATTCACCTGTGAGGTGGATGGATTATCTCAACAAGAAGTGCTCACTAACACAGATTTAGACAAATTAGTGAATAATATTTGAGATAAATAGACCTTTTGGTGTTTGTGGAAAAAGTCTTGGATCTTTAAGTTCAGCTGATGAAAAATTGTGAGCGTAAACAAAAGAGTTGTGTTTATATTTTTGTTGTGTTTAATAAACGTGGAGGATTACGCAGTTATGTATGATTGTTAGGTTGAGGGGAACGTTTTCGTTTCTCACATTAGCATCACCCCATGTCTGGTACAAAACTACGGCATGGTTTACCTCTGTGTGTGTGTCTAGCTACAGAAAAATTCATGGTTGAAAGAGCAAACAGTATCAACCCATTTTTCCCCTCTCTCCTTTGCTCCCACCTGCTCCTCAGCCTCTTTCTTTCCTCAGCTCCTGTCTTTAGGCAGGTTTGGTGCTGAGGATAAGAGGAGGTGACCAGAGGTCAGCCTGGGGAGATTCTACACAAGTGCAAAAGAGATGGGCAAACAGTATGGTGATATGTCTGACCACATTTTGTCTCCTTTCAGCAGCCTGAAAATCACACCTGCTGTCACACAATTTGAAGTCCTACACACACTCAAAATAGAAAATGTTGACATTTAATTTGCACATGCCATCATACAAGATGAAAATTGTACATACGCTGTAAAGCGCCCTTCAAATAAATAAGCGCCGACAGATTTGAAAATAACAGGATGGTGTGGTTTAGTGGAGTGCTTTCCTTGTCAAAACAGAATGTGTGTCGAGATCCAATAGAGTGGAAAAGTGCAATCCTGTATTGATTTCAGTGCTGTTGCAGATCGATCAGAGCTGCTACAAGAAGGAAGAACAAGATAAGACACGTTTCCCATTCTGTTCATCATGGGCTGATAAGAGTGCTGTGCTGACATCCGTGAGCTGCTGTTTGTTGGTCAGGTCTCTTAAGTGTTTGTGAATGAGCTCATGGAGACCAGCACACATGCGCACACACACACACACACACACATACACTCCACAATCACCATTTAACAAGGCTCCTTATATTCATAGCAAAATAATTGCACTGAAAGATGCAGTTTGAAACAAGAGAGGATGAACATAGAAGCCCAAGTGAGGCTTAAGGAAGCGGAGAAAGCAGCATGTTTGAAGTCGGTTGGATAGCGTGAAGAGCCGGGCTCATCGTTTGATATTCATCCGTGAGCGTAGGCGTGGAAGAAGAGTGCTGAGAATGAGGGGAGAGGAGGCAAAGGGGGCAAACAGGTGTGTTGTTGATGAGGAGAGGCAAGAAAAGAGATGAACAAGGTTAAAAGAGGTTTTGTGTTGTATAGCAACAGGGATGAGAGAAGGAAATAGGGTAGAGAAGTTGTAATGGAGGGAATATTAAGGGGGACAGAGCTGCAGTTTAGTTCATATCTCACCTGCTCCACTCATTGGATAACCAGGAGAAGGTGAAAAGACTTGTGAGGCGAAGTCTTCAAAGGTCATGACCTCCCTGTGGTTCTGGACAATGGCCTCCAAGTAGAGAGCTCGCTCTTCATAGCTGGGAGGCTCTTATTAAGGAGCAAAACATAATGGGGGAAAAACAAGGCAGCACAATTTGTAGGCTTTAAGAGTGATTAAACCCAATAATGGAGCAATTTGCAAGTTAAGACTGAATGAAACAACAGTTAAAAATCACATTTTTCTAGAACTGTACAACGCACGGTGAGAGTGAGCTTAGAGAGAGAAGCAGCTCTGGCAGGCAGGACAGCTCAACCATCAGCAAACCAGCCAGAAGCAGAGATGGAACAATCAGCCATGCCACACATCCCCAAATGAGAAAGCAGTCTCCAAAATAATCATAAAAAAAAGAAAGAAAGAATACATGACTACTGGCGTGATGCTCCAAACCTCTCCTGTCCCCCCTCTCAGCCCTCTCTTCTCTCTAATAGAACCCCTGCTGCAGGCGGCATGTCTAGGACCACCCTCCCCGATGTGCTGCCTGCCACTTCTCCGTGCCATCAGGGGGAAAATTGGAGCCATTTGAAATTCAGAGTGACAAGCAGCGACTGGAGCCTGGGCAGCCAGCATGCAGGATGGATGGCCGGATTCGAAATTGGAAAGCTTATATTAATAAATAAATAAACAAACCTGCAAAATGGCTGTTGGGTGATGGTAGAAAACATTTTGATGGCTATTATCATATTATCTGAAGTATATTGTGCAAAGTATGTTGCAGAATGGAGACAAGTGCTGAATGACGTGATGTAGGAAAAAAAAGTGGAGAAAAAAGGTCTTTGAGATGGCATCATGATATAAAGCTCCTTTGATATTTCACTAAACATGTTTACGTTTGTCAACGAGCCTGATTTTCCAACAACTATTTTTTGCGGCCATTATTCTTAATAAACCAACAAATTGCCTGACAAATAAGTATTGTCACTGTCATACTGACAACTCCAGTCTCTCAGGACAGAGGCTCCCTCCCCTTCATCTCATTATGACTGCCAGGGTGGAGTGGCACTGGTCTGCTGCTGACGCCAAGGCTGAACCAGGATGAGCTGAGATAGGCTGGACTCGGCCGGGAGGCTCTGGTCTGGGTTAGATAGATAGGACGAGACAGTGACTGGGCAGGGGTCCTGCTGTGGGCACATGCCGCCACAGTGGAGGCCAAGGCAACCATGACCAATGGCTTTGAGGGAACCGTGGCAAAGCTTGGGTGACGGGCACCTGAGCCGGGAAGCTCCAGGGGGTAACATGGCCAAGCTGCTCACAGGGACAGTCAGAGATGGACAGAGTTCATAATGAGACAAAGGAAAAGGTAACAGAGGAATAACGGAAGCAGAAATTTGACTTCTGTGTTGGTGGTTTTTGTTTACGGCAGGCTTGACAAAGCAAGCAAATCTTTTATTTTAAAACAGAGTATCATATTGGCTATCTTGAGTTGGAAAAGCAAATATGGGCCAGAACGTGGGCTTTTAATACCTGTGAACTACTACAGTTACTCGTGGGCCAGCCTCTCCATTTATAAGACAAGACAGCTGCAAGACTAGAGGCACACATTAGCACATCCCTTTTGAACCCTATATCTGTCTTCCATCATAAGCAGACATGCAACGTCACTGTTTCCTGTCACTTGCGGGAAACAGTTTTGGACAAAGAGTGGGCATCCTTGTCTCTGCTGCCATGGTAACTTGGGTCACAGCTCTGTGTGGTGGGTCATATCCAGGCTTTTATGGAGGACAGACAATGAGGAGGGATGTTTGTAAAAGAACAAAATGTGCCCAAATAGGTAATAGGTAAGGGACAAAGTACAGTAGAAGGAAGGACTTAATAAAAAAATAAATGGAAGAAGTTAGAAGGATGCTGACAAATGAAAGACAAAGAAGGATAAGGAGAGAGAAGGAGAACCTCGGCACAGCGTGGGTCAACAAAGCCATATGGCTGTCCATTATCAGAGATGCAGATGACTGGAGGCCTGTTATTGAGATTCCTAAAGCAAATATTGACTCCAGCTGGAGCAGACGCTCCCTCTGACTCTGACACACGCCTCTCCTCCACTACTTCCTTCCGCTGCTCTCTATCCAAGTAAGACAAATGGATTAAAGTGGGTGAGGAAAAAAAAACCTCAAAAATAAAATGAAGAGGGATAGTGTAGAATTATTGAGAGCAAGGAAAAATGTATGACAGCCTGCCGGAGAGAAAGACAGGCAGTGAGGGAGGCAGACTAATAAAAGGTATTTTTGAGATGAGTGAAAGCGAGAGCCATAATCAGCTCACTTAAGTAAATGTACGATGTTATCTGTGGGTAAAAAAAAATTGCTGCAGAGATCAGACCTGATGCACAGTGAGGGGTAATCTTGTATTCTCTCCATCTCACACACTCCCTCATCTTTCTGCTTGTCTCTAATTACCAAGCCATGGGCACAGCTTGTTCCCCCTGCATATGCACAGATGCTGCTGCCTCCATGCAGTAACTTAATCAAGGAACACGTCCACATCAGTGACGCAAAGACCATGTCTGTCATGGACACCAAACCTGCTGACTCTGACCTACTTTTAGGGAAAAATAAGCAGCTGCTTGTACTGTTGATCTGTTGATGACTGTCTGGCAAAGCTATGCCATTGGTGTCAAATTGTTCTTCAGAACACAAAACACGAAAGGTTACCCTACATAAAAATGTGATATTTGAAAAAGAATCCTTCTGATAAATTTTCTTATTGTGTTGCATAAAACATTACTTTACTTGAGCGATAAAAAAATCTTACAAAGAAAGTAATGGACTACATGAAAAGGAAAATGCCAGCAGGTCTGTATTTCCACAGCTGGACAGCAACTTAAGTCACTCGTGACATGACTGTCATTTACAACCAAACTGGGAAGACAAAAAAAAAAAAGAGGCCAGCATGTCAGAAGAGAGTCTGTTGCAACACTCTGGGAATTTCAGAGGAACCCCCACGTTCCAAGCTGCTGAATTCTTATTAAAGAGAAAAGAGTCAAAGCAATATAATGTCTACGAAGCGTAGCGACAACTGGGATAGTAGTTAGAAAGGATATCCAGCTCCAAGTTAATGTAAAATAACTTGAGGTAGCTGGTCTTGATTTGTGGGAAAATGTAGGTCATGGATAAACAGGAGGATAAAAGAGGAGTTTAGGCAATGAAGAGTAAAGCTCTGATCCATTATATCAACTATCACCTTTTAACATTTGTGAACACTATTTAAATAACAGCCCTTAGAAGCATGTCCTTCACCAGCCCTCTCTTCCTTCAGTCAATAATTCTGACAAAGACATAAACTTGTGGTTACCATGTGGTGTCTAAGGCCAACTGCATAACCAAAACAGTAATATACACATTTACAGGTCAGTTATGCTACAATAAACATGTTGCAGATAACCGACCCACAACTATATCCTGTTTGTAGCAGAACAAACATCACATGAAACTGAATTAAGCAGCACTTGTGCATGTGCATATGGGCCAGCTTGTGTGTACATGCATATGTATCTGTGCATGTGTTCACGTATGTATACATATGCATGGCTGCTGACCAGATGGCAGGAGGGGTAACTCTGGGGGAATGGTGGGGTCAAGCATCTTTATGGATCAAAGCCAAGGTCAGGGCAGCTGCAGTGGCCCATGTTCAAGGTGAATGGAGGCCTCAGATGGCTCTTCATTAGCAGGCTGCTCCATCCCTGCTGGACCCAATCGGCCAAAAGCCACCAATCCTCCTCATCATCTCTCTTGCGCCTTCTTCTCTGTCCACAGGGACCTGTCCTGAAAATGCCTGTCCACTGGGATCCCCTTAGGCCTTGCGTAAACCCACCCATAATCTAGACACGTACACATGCTCACACACAGGCAACTGTGCATAAATAGACAGCGCACACATCTATAATATCCAACCCACACACACATAAAGCTTCACAAAAGATTCTGTAATGACCTCTGAACTGGTGTCTCTCTGGAGAGCAGCATCCATACCACCCTGGCCTCAATCTTTGTGCTCCTTAGTTCCCCTGCTGACAAAGGCCTAACGCCACCACAGGCCTCGGACAGACACTTGACATCTTTTAAACACACAGAGCCGACAGGGAAACTCATGGCTTTAGTCAATCCTCCTTTACCAAAATAGGATGCTTCTTTTCACCTCCTCCTAACTCCCAGCACAAACAGGTGAACAGATGTCCTTTCCAACTGAATTTAAGTATTTGATTTCAAAACAAGTCTGCAGTTCTTAAATTGTCTTGAGGCTTCGGAAAACGTCTCCATATGTATCGATAACTAATCCTCAATCAAAAGTAAAGCATGAAACAATCACCAAGAATCCTTCAAAATTTTGTTCACACTTATATCTTCTTTGTGTGCATTCAGCATCAAAATTTTAAAGAAATCTCTTCTTTATCCATCTTTGCAACAAACCTTTCCTCTTTAGCAACAGGATTTAAAAACATTAAAAGAATTGCTTTCAACCTGTCAATCCAATGTCCTACAGTTTAACTCAAACCATGAAATCCACAGAGCTTAATGTTCGCTAGAACAGTGTTCAGAAATGGATTCTCACAAAAGGTCTTACCTAAACTGTTTAAGAACCCCCATGACCCCTGTGTGACAGGCCATCTGGAGCGTACCAAATTGAAATTCAAAGATTCCAGGAGCATGATGGGATAACAAAAAACGTGAGCCCTATAAGTGTAAAATGCACTGGTGTGAGTATCACGTCATATAAATATAAGCAGCAAGGACCAGGAGACTGAACTCTGAACCAGAACTTCACCGGACAAACCAGGTTGTAGACAAGACTTGAATGCTACTTGGTGCATTTTTATTATATGAAAAGACTGTGTTAAAACAGGGTTTTTTTGGTCATCTTAACCTTGCTTTTGTGTTTATTGAATGAAGGGAACAAAATAGGCGCAGAAACACGCTTAATCTGTTGATAAAGGAGGGCAGAGGGTGACCGCCTAGATTAGGCAAAGGAGCATTAGCAGGGGTCTTACAAAGTGCTACACAGACATTTCACTACTTAAGCTCGGTTCTATCCACTTCTCAGTCACACAAGTCAAAAGATGGGTGCACTGAAGGTGCCTGCTGCCTTCCCTTTTGTCAAAGATGCTATTATTAATAAGACTTCTGTGCCCAAAGCTAAAATCTCTAACCTCACTGACAATACCAGAGAGCAGAAAAGTGAATTAAAATAAAATCATCTAGTCTATCTTTGTCTCAGTGGGTTTTTATATTTGCAATATTAATATTATTTACTATTAGTCTCTTGATGGCAGAAAAAAAATTTGGACGATTATTTTAGGGAAACCTACAGAACATTTAGAGAGCAAGCTTCCTTTTGTACATAACGGAAAGCTGTGATATCTAACGGGTTATTTCATCTCATGTATTCTGGGGACAAATTTACATGATTACTGGAAATGACATGGCTGACCATCGTACCACATTGATTTGGAAGATTTTGCTGAAACATTATTGATATAAAATATCCAACGCTATACATGAACCCAACCATGCTAACACACACACACACACACACACACACACACACACAAACACACTTTTCCACTTGTTGCTCTCAATCACTCACAGTGTGTGCAGTCATTAGGAAGAAGGTTCTGGTTTCAACTTCCTGGGGGAAAAAAGTGAACAATGCCCCTTGAAAAAAAAAAATCTGATGCAGATTTTGCCAAATATAAAGAATATTCTTTTCCATCTGAGTGAAGGAACCATTCCTGTGCTCCTCGGGCTTCCCAGCATCAGCCAAGGTTAATCCTGTTTGTCGAAGCACGGCTAGTAAAGGGGCTCTTGTGGTGAAGAGGGACAGTTAAGAGATGAGGTGGAGGGTACCTCTAGGTGCTTGACCCCCTCCTCTCTTAGCCCTACATCTGCCCATTAACCTGGGCCAATCAGCTTGACCTTGATGAAGAGAAGAGCTGGGGAGTAGCTCACAGGGCTATTGACTCTGAGCAGTCACATAATTGGCCTGTTAAGAGGAAAAGGATGGTGGGGTGCTTGGTTGTGCTGGGTTCCCAGAGTAAAAGCAAATGCCTTAATTTTCTCATTATACAGGAGGCATGCCATTCACAAATAGACACACACACAATAGCCCTGCTGTAAACCTCAAATAGAAGTATTGGAGTTAGATTTAAGTGTCCAGCATCACTTCAGCAGGACTGAATTAAAAGGAGTGTTTCATTTGAAAAAAGAAAACGATAAGTGGTGAAGACTGGCCAGACAAACTTTTAAATAACTTGCTCACAGGTTGCGGATGCCAGTCATTTTATTGGCAAGGAAAGGAGGACATAGAAACACTTTCGTGTGTTTAATATGGTTCAAATAAACAGAGGATAACTGTGCTAGCTCAGGGAGGCATCTGTGTAAAAATGACTCATCGGGATATGCTGTCGTTCGTCATGTTAAGGGTAGTTGTAGACAATCTGCATTTGAGCAGGTGGGGAATGAACAGAGCAAAATGAACAACCTAATTTATGGGTCAGAATGATAGAAAAAAGAGGGTGGGGATGGAAAAGAGGGAGGGGTTGGAAGATGGAATAAAGGATGGGAAGAAAGAGGAATAAAGCCGAGCAGGTGTTGATTGGAAGGAAGCCAGGCGGTGAGTGCCAGCGGTACCTGTTGTCACAGCGAGGACTGAGGTGTGAAGCTCGTCCCAGCAGAGGCCCTTAGAGGTGTGAGGTGATTATGAGAAAACGGACGGGAGGACTGAGACATTTAGATGGAGAGAAAAGAGAGAGAGAGAGAGAGAGAGAGAGAGAAAGAGAGCTATGGACAGAGAGAGTGAATGTGGCAATAAACCTGGTTGCTGGAATAATGGCAGTGTGGGAAGGAACAACAGATAGACATGGATAAAGTGAGAGCGTGTATGACAGGAGCCTGTCGGTACGGTGACTGCATCATGTTGGTGTGAGTGTATGTTCCATTCCCATTTCATACAGCAGCTACTCAAACCTTGGTGTCTTATTTAACAGCTTTTTGCTGTAGACACACTAGCAGAATAGAAAATGCCTGAATGTGTCATAGACGCATTATGATGAGTGGAGGTGTTTGTGTCCACTTCCTTGTGTGCATACAGCTACACAACATCATATGCTCTAGAGAAATAGCTGCTTTCAGAGAGTCTTAACAAGTAGTCTAATTAGGAGACGGTCCGGGAAACTGGAGCTCAGGAGCCCCAAAGGAGCTGGGTCAAACAGTAAGCCCAGGTTAATGACATCTCCTGAGGGGTGAGTTCCCACAGCAAGAGCTTTCTAAGCTCCAACCTCCACACCTCTCTACCCTCCATCTGGCATTCAGACAGTAGCATGGGAAATTATGGCTCTGACATCACTCCTAACTTGTGACATCATCACTGCCCATCAGTAATTTCGCACAGGTTTGCCGCTGCTGCAGACATCTGATGTCTACAGGTTGGTATGAGCAGGTTATTTATGAGCTGACTGGAGGAAGTAGATACCCATTTGCCAAAGCCTCTGGCAGCCCACCATCCCACTGGGGGCCACTTAAAATCGATCCTTCTCCACAACAAATCATAAGACATGCACCTACAACAAAGTCGATGCTGACCTCTAAACTCTGTCCGGACCTACTGATTGTTGGGTCTATAAATGATCCTGCAACAAGTTATCCTCACTTAACTGAGAAACAGGAAAGCCACAAGCTGCCTGGTGACATCATAATTTGTTGTAGCATGTATTGTTCAACACTACACAACAAAACACAACCTTCAAAGCCTGCTGGGTTGTGTATTCAGATGAGCCGAGTCTGTAACCAATCTCTTTTTCAAAGGACTCTGGTCTCCATTGATGAGTCCTAACGCAGCAGCCTTAGATGTGAAACACAATGGATCGACATGATTAATCAAACACAGGCCCATTATAGCCAGACAGTCACACAGACCTTCACCGTGCATTAACAGAAAGTCATAATAAGATGAGCAAAAAGGCTCATGGGGAAGAAGATTAACAGATACAGTTCTGTCACTGGGCGAGAGATCTCTGAAGCTTCTCTTTGTCAGTGATGATGACCAGGAGGGCATGAATGTCTCAGCCTTCTGGAAACATTATTAGGTCAGGACAAAGGTGTGCATCTTATGAGCTATCTGAGGTGAATACGATTCATATTGTTCCTTGAGTTCCTGATATTTGAATCGCTCTGAACTGAGACAGGGAGCAACAGCATCTATCTGATCTAAATTTGAACTTTTAATAAAAAGTCAAAGATGAAACAGGAAAGAGGACACTGGACCTAGACTTTGATTGAAATCCATCTGATTTCTAGTGAGGTATTTCACCTTTACTTCTTCAAACTTTTCTGAGGAAATTTATACTGTGAACAATTATTATATTAGGGCTCTAACATTGTTTTTGCCCACCTGTTCCCATCTAGGAGCAGCACAGACGTCCAGCCACTCTGATGCTCTGTAATCTAGCTACACATCTACAAAACACAGAGCAACACTTCAGGCGCACATGGAACATGCCAACTCAGATTTGATTTTAACCATATGTTAACACTGTTCAACAAGCACTGATGAAATATTAAAACAAAATGAACAGAGGCTTCTGCAATTTTAATGATCTTTGCGGCAGCATGAGCAAAAGAATAACTGTGATGCCTTAATCCTAAGCATCCAAGTCTGCTTCTCCAGCGAGACATGCTGCAAATGAAATCTCTTGTTCCTTTATTGCCCCCGCTATGAAAGGTTCATTTGGCCAATTAGGCTGGCTGGCCTTCTGCAAAATGCCAGGCATTTAGCGGGAATGATAATGATTAGCACAAGGTTACATATGATCACAGAAGTGTTAAATGCACAGGGCAAAAAGGGTTAGTTATTAAGGGCAAGTATGTATTTTTGTATTTTCTTTTACACACAAATATATATTTATGTGTGTGTGTGTGTGTGTGTGTGTGTCTGTGTGTGTATATATATATATATATATATATATATATATATATATATATATATATATATATATATATATATATATATATATACATATATACATATATACATATATACATATATATATATATATACATATATATATATATATACATATATATATATATATACATATATATATATATATATATATATATATATATATACATATATAAATATACATATATACATATACATATATATATATATATATATATATATATATATATATATATACACACACACACACACACACACACACACACACACGCATGCATGCATGTGCGTGTACAGATACACATACATAAGCACAACACAAAGACAGATCTACATGCAGAAACCCAGCACAATAAAGAAAATGAACTTCTGTGTTGGAAACAGCTTTTTCCTAATCCTCGCCCCTGGGCTATATTGTGCAGTCAAGCAGGCTATTACATGGCAACAATTAGGGGGGCTGAGGCCCAACACCTGGTCATCTCCTATTCTGGCCCTTCAATGGCAGCTGACTGTACAGTCTCACAGCCAGGTGGCCCTCCTTCATTGACATTAGCTAGTTACTCTTGGGTTAATCAGGAGCCTGCCATCACCCATTGGGCATGCATAGAGCTCCATTCACTCTGGAAGCTTTTATGGTGGAAAAAGAATGATAGAGACAATGTTGTTATAAAAACTTGTCCAACACAAGATCTCAGACAGAGAGCCCAGATAATAAAAATGGCTTGGGGGAGGGATTGGGGCCTCTTAGAATTGTAGTATAAGTTCAGTGTGCAGCTCTGATTGGCTCAAACGCAGCTAGTGGCACGTCAACTGTGCGTCCTGCAGATTATAATGGACCTTTTCATGGGTGGACAAAAACAGATGGAGGAGCGGGAAGTGTTATACATCAATGCAGGCTGCTGATGATGGGGGGAGGAAAACTGGATTTTGTCAAAGTCGGCTGATACAAAAACAAGTGGGTGTAGCTCGAGCGGCCTGGCAATATCAGGCCACACAAAGCCCCATCCCAAAGCCTCCTGGCTTGAAGATCTGAGGATAAATAAAACTCATTAGAATAACAAAAGCTATAGATTTGTACCCAAATCAGCTAGAGTCTCATCAATTGTAATTAGAAGCTATACATAACTAATGAAGATGTGTACACTACATTGAACAAAGGTACTGAGGGCTATTGATTATCTAACAGATAGTGTGGGATAAGTGGACGTCTGCAGCACAAAGCGTTTCCACATTGTCAGCACAACAAAAGGAATGAGCAAAATGGATGCAAAAAGCAAATTATGTTGCATCAACTCTTTTTTTACAGTGTGTACTTTTGATAAATTTCTGAGGTAATTTATATAAAGACTGCGTCTGCAACATCCACTTAAATACCTCCTCTTTCTCTGACATTAATTGAACTAACTCCATCAGTCTGTTACTGAGAATACACATGGGAAGATATGGCTATTATACCTCAGTGCATCTCTTCTCATCACATCACTTGACAATGAAACACTGAATCCTAGTATTAACACATCAGAGGCTGCTAACTGTGAGAAAAGGAAAACAATGGACAGCAGTGCATACTTCAGTGTTTTGTTTTTTAGCTCTTTGTTTGATTCACCTTATTCTCAATGCAGAAAATTCCATTTAGTGCAAAAATGCAAATGCTGCAGGCACAAGGACAACCTTTAAAAGAGAACAATGGACACAGCCAGCAGAAGAGCCGACACTGCCTTTGAACCATTTAAAGAGGCATTAATGTGCAACTTATAAATAATCAACTAATATCTTCTTAAAAGAGCAGATTAAGTGTGTGACATTAAAGGAAAGGTAGCCTTATATAAAAAAGTAAAAGAGCAATCCTTTCCTCCTAACAAAAAAGAAAAAAAAAAAGAGAATTGAAAATTCAATAGCCATTTAAGGACAAAGAGACCCAATAATGTCAGAAGATGTTCTTACAGGAGTTCAGAAAAACCCAGGGCCACATCAGAGACCAAGAGATTCCAGAGGAGAATGATGAGTGACATTTCACTGACATTTCCCAGCAGCATTCAATGCCTGGCTGTCTCAAGACGGCGGCGGAAATATCTGTGGATATGCCTGTATGTGACACTTGCGTTAAGGGATGCAGGTTCTTTCAGGGGACAGCCTCAGCTCTGGGGCTGGTGATGAGGAGCATGGACCCTGGGAGATTGAATGGTAATCACTGGAGCACAGATAATGGATGATTGAAGGCTCTCTCTACGCCGCTGTTGGATTTCAATATCAGAGGGGCCCTAGAATTGGGATTCTTATCAGGGGCAGTGTGTCAAACAAAGGAGGACTGAGCATGAAATATGGGGCCTAACTCAGGCACACGACCATGCCGATTAGCACAAGGATAAAAAAGGCTGAAGAAACAAAAGAGGGCAGCCCCAGCTGGACAAAGGCCTGTCCACTGCTTTGTAACTATAGACACGGAAGGAAGAGGCGACTTAAGGGCAAGGAAAGAGTACTTGATGGTTAAAGGAGTCAGAAGTTTTGCTGAGATGGCTCGAGGATGAATAGCGACAGCTGACTGTAAAAGAGTGTTTCCCTTCTTCTAAAGAGGTATAATGGATGAGCAGGGATGAAATAACCAGCCCTAAAGCCTTTCATATACATCTAAACAAGCACACATTATCAGTGATGTACACATCCATACACACAAACACACATGTTGGCACAAAGCTTCATATGCCAAGTCCATCACAAAAATAAAACACACAAAACAAACAAAGACGCAAACAAAAACTATTCCCATTTATCCCTGGATTCTAAGTGCTATAGCCTGCTGGGAAAGCTCATTAACCCTACCTTTAAAATCCCTGAGACAACAGATAGGATAACAAAACATAACTAATCAACTGGGTGGGGCTGGGGGCAAAACAGTGCATCCATTTGGAAAACCTGAGAGGGCCAACAGCTTTTACTTAGTGTGCACTAGTTTGCTATGGGAGGGAGAAAGAAAGTTAATTAATTAAACAGGACGAGGGGGAACAGATGGAATGGCTAGCTGGATGGTTATCACTTCAAGCAGACAGACCGGTTTTTACTTGCATGATAGATGAAGCAAAACCACAGATCAAATACAGTGAACAAGTTTCCTCAATAGAAGAGTAGTCAGTAATGGTCCAGTGGAAAAAGACTAAGGATCCATTAGCAAAAAGCAACTTTAGCAGAAAACCTTCTAGTTGAAATTTACCAAGGAAAATTTTAGTTTTCAGCAGTCTTCCAAATAATCTGTCCAGATGAGCTCTCACATCCAAACCATCAACTGTATTCATTATTGTGCTTAGAGTCACATGCAGCGAAAATCTCTTATTTCCTGAAAAATATGGAGAATACACTAACTGTCAGTTGAGGTCATGCCTTTTTAGTTTATAAAAAACAACTTAATTGTGCTTTAAATTTGATTTTTTTTTCTATACTTCAAGTGTCAGACATGAGTCCCAGCATGGTATCACAATTATCTTTATCTCTAAAATAAAGGAAGGGTATCTGTTGTATCTATATTTCCATATAACTGTCATGAAAAAGAAAATCTGTTTCATATTATTATTATTAATAAATGCCTGGCTTTTATAAACAGGCAGAGATAGGGCCTAAAATTTTCAAAATTATAAATTATTTTATCTTATGATTGAAATATTACACTTAATTTTTTAATAAAATAAAGAAAATACAAATGTGACATGAATATGATACTGGCCAGTGGTCATGGTCCCAATTGTGTCCTTCTACCTGATAATCCGATTCACAGTATTTAAGTGTATAATAAGCATTGGGAAGACAAGGGGTCCCACAATAAATAAATAAGTAGGCTGTCTTACTTGCTTTCACTTTGCTGCTAATGCTAACAAATACACAGATGTCTGACGAAAAAGCACAACAGACGGAGAAGAGGAGGGAGGGGCTGTGGAGGTGGGGTTCAAGTTGAGAAATTCACTAGGCACAATACACTTCGGCTTAGCTATGCAGCTTCTACTTATACTACATGAAAATTTCTTTTTTTTATTACCATACAATAAACTGTATTTTATATTAAAACATGGTTATTTCAGAAATCGATATACCAACATTATAAAACCTAGTCAACAGAACATACAGCACTGAACTAGAAATAAAAGGAAAAGTTAACAAAACTATTTAGAAGTTACACTTGAAAGAAGTACATCTAATGTTTGGTTAACTAATGGAACCATAAAGGGAGAATTTGTCAGAGAGGTCAAAAAAATAGACGGGGCTCAAGGTGCATAAACACATCCAAAAGGACAAAGTTTGGTGGTTTTGTACAAGCAGAAGCACAAAGGAATGGTGGTAGCTCCCATGTTCATACACACAAACACAAACGCACCAACAGGAACAACAGTTTAACACCAGCAGTGTGTTGACGCTTCCCCAGGCAGGGCTCTGGGTCCCTGCTGTTGACCGTCTGGTTCCACGCCTGCTCTACCTGTATTTAAAAGGGGCGGCCCCATGGCGCGCAGACTTCAGAGTGTGGGCTGGGATGGGCTGAGCCCCCAGGGCTTAAAGGGTGTGGGTGCCATGCAGTGGACGTCTTTTGTTGCAGGCAGGGTGGCGAGGAGGAGGAGGAATTGATGTTGGGGTGTGTGGGGGACAGAGGAAAAAAAAATGAGTAATGCTATGAGTCATTCTGCATGAGCAGTGGGGGAGGGAGACAGGGAGGATGGGGAAAGGATGGGGGGGGGGGGGGGGGGTGCAAAGGGAGAGAATACTTTTGCATGTTGTATGAAGCTAGACGCCATATGCCATCCGAGCTGGGCTGCCTCCTGAGTCAGGGCTCTTGGTTTGACAGGCCTGTGCTTGCCCCCTCCTCACCCCCATAACTAACGCCCTCCTCCCTCTAGGCCTTCCTTAGCTCCAGCAGTGGGAGAGGCAATTGCTTTGGTTGTGCATGGACTGCACTGGGTGTATTCGTATGTGTGTTTTGGGGGTGGGGGATACTCAGTGATCTGAACACATCGGACATTGTAGTGAATCCCGGCAGGAACAGCTGGTCAGCTGAAGAGCGGGGTGGGAGGGGGTAGGGATAAGGAGAGGAAAAAGACGAGAGGCAGTGCGCTACACTGATAATGGGATTAGGTTAAAACATTCAGTGGGGGAGAGACCCCTCCTCTATGTGTAGCCCCTCAAATACTGTGTAAACTCACATCTCTGATGCAAACCTCCACCCAAACTACTGCTGCAACTCCACGAATGAACACTTGAACTTAGAATTGGCCCCTACATTCACCCTCAACCACTTACCCATACCTCAACAGCTAACAGACTTAATAAGTAATACAAATACACTTTGAGTCGAGTCAAATTGATTCTTTAGCCTCCCTTTGTAAACTTTCCCTTTACATCAGATGGAACAGATTTTTACTCAACCCTTTTGTTGGTCAGCCATATTTTCCATAAACAGGAAGTTTGCCAGTTACTCTCACAGCAGCTCAGACCATTACATGAATCCAACACATAATGACAAGCTTGGCGTCTCACTGTGCCCAGTCAAGCACTGTGCTCCACAGTCATATAGACTGCTGAGTATTATCCATGAGACTGCCGACAGTTATGGCACAACAGCTGGCAAATTAGACCTATCAGCAATGCTAAATAATTCATGTGAGACAACACTAACATGGCAGATCGTATTCATGACATCCCATCATGCATACAGGCGCACTTCATCTCTGCTAGGTGAGAAATCTTACAGTATACAAAAGAAGTCGCTGCTGTTGGACAAAGACACAAAGAGAGTGGGACAATAAGTTTCTCAGAAGGGGTGTGAGAATGTGTCATTGTCAATGCAGTGACTGTAATAATTACGAAGGCATCTGTGTGTGTGTGTGTGTGTGTGGGGGGGGGGGGGGGGGTCGGGGGCTCCAGCACACACACAAAGGAGTGCACACAATTTATCACATGCAGAAGATCATGATTAGATTTTTAGTAGACATCCACTAAGATTATGTTAAATCTTTGGTTTTGTTCACATGAGCCTGTGAGGGAACATGACGGACCTCAGCAAATTTCTGGGTTCCCCAAAAGGATCAAGGCTCACTCCTTTCTGCGACTCTCTCTCACTTATTCACACACATACACACACACACACACAGCCTAAAAGCCTGGCTCGCATGACTGGCGATGGGCAGAAACAGATTATGGTTATTGATCGTTGCTTGGAGATGAATCTGTGTGTGTGTCTGTTTGTGTGTGTCAGTCGAGAGGATGGGGACGAAGGGCAGTGTGCAAAAACTATTGATTCCATCCAGTGGGGAGGCTGTGCCTCTGAATCAAGGTCAGTTCTGCACTATCTCACCTATCAGAAACTTGCCATCTCTCCAAAAACAAAACAAAACAAAAAAAAAACTCACACACATGCGCACAAACCCATGTGCAAAAACACACCGAGTTTTCCTCCTTAGCGAAATTCCTCATCTCAAAGAATGATGAATGTTGCTTCAAACTTGAGTGTTTGTGCACACAGATCATTTCTAGGGCCTGGATGAAGACATCGCACCTCAGTGACAAAGTTTTTAAATAAACAGCCAAGACATCCAGTAACAAGCAGGGTTCACGTGACACAAACAAAGTTTCTGTTCTACTTCATGTGTTTCACACATTTGCGTACATTTATCTATATATGTGCGCATGCAGTGATAAGTTGCATTAATGGAGAAACAACTTTAAAATTCCTACTTTGATGCTGGTGTATCGATAATAAGACGGCGGTTAGATAAAATCTTAATTTGTTCTAAATTGAACACTGTGGTCAAAATTTAAAATGCAGCAGTGAAAAGTGGATGAGTTGCAGACAATGACAATACACTTAGAAGACAAAAAAGCCAGACCAGCTGTGTTTTCCATCAGGCATATAAATAATAGATGACACATTATGAGCTGTCTGTGAAAGGCTTGTGATATGAAGTCCATGAGGCAATGGTTAATACTTGACAGGGGATTGATGTGAATTCATACTGACAATGTGGGTGGAGATTGTACAGAAAACAAACTCAAATAAAGAGACTCCAAAAATCATAGATTCACTGAGTATGTGACAAGGACAACTACAAAGCTGAGGGGGAAGAACACTCCTGTAGCCTATCTGTGCGTATATTTTCTGAAAATGTTCTTGACAGTCATTTTTTGATATCAAATCCTATTAGCCTGAGAGATCCTGTGAGCGTTGCAGCAGACTGCTGGGGTCCTCTTGAGCATGTGACAGAGCGGGAGAGGGAGCCACAGCGTCGTACTGGCCTTTTATCTGGACACACAGGGGTCATATAGCTTCTCTTTGAAGAAATATTCAACTAATTACCTTGGAGAGTGGCCTCACAGGCAGAGAGGAGACTGTGGATTGCTAAGGCATTGTGGAGAGGTAAACTACAGCTGACTATTTTCATCAAGCCAAAGAGATATCCCACAAAAATGGGTCATTATTTCGATTTATGAGTGAAAAATAGCTGCGTAACCTGAGAGGATAGAAGAATGAGAGCTGGAAAATGAAAAAGACTGTAAAACAAAAGCAACTCTAATGATAAACTAAAAACTGTAACTCCACCTTCCATGAAGAAAAATGTTTTGTTTTGGGTTTTTCCCTTTGGCTGGACTTTCTGTCAGGCAAGAAATCCTGCTTTGGTACAAATTCTCCTTAATTTTATGCCTGCATCAAACATAGTATTCACTGTGTCAAGGTTTATGCATTACCTCTGTCCTCACAGCCTCTCTACTTGGGAAGACAAACAGTTAAAAAAAGAAAATACTAATGCTGGCAGAATGCATTGCCTGGCATATTCATTCATCTTCTCCTTTGGAGTGTATGAGGCCTGGCAGCCTATCGGAGCCAGAACTCCAGAGGCAGCGCTTATCTCCTCTCATAGATCATGCCTTTGTGCTGTCTGCTACTCTGCTAAGGAATGCCAGGTAAGGCTTTTGTGGCCCACCACCCAGTCTAACCCACCCCCTACCCCCTGAGGCTGAGAGAGGTGGAGAGGCCTGTGGCTGCCGCCCCGCCAGCACGAAGAGTCACACTGGGCTAATTCACTTGGCATCGGGTAACGGACATCTGTCACTCAGGATGCCCTCTGGGACATACTCACAAAGCCTGATCAAGGTGGGGAGCCACAGGATGTGATGTACTGTGAAATGCAAACAGTCACATACTTACACACACATACACACACAACTGTAAACATCATACACAGACCGGTGAAGTATAATAAAAGACTAAAAGCTGTTGTAATAAAAACTTTTACACAATATTTGGAAAAAGGTCTAAAAAAATATATCATTAAATATATTTTTCAGAAATGTACTTTTATCATTACCATAGATACTAGGCTTCCAACCAAATGAAACCTCCTTGGGGGAGGTTTCTATAGTAACCGTCAGTGGGGTAGCGTGGTTCTGGTGAGGCGGTGCTGTACATGCTGTCCGAGGAGGAGTAGGGCGTTAAGAGAGATCAGATTTCTCCCTCCAGGGACCATCCTGACCCCCCCCCCCCCCCCCCCCCCCATCCACTCTGTGCTGTTGGCATTCACATGCTAATTCATCTCCATTGGTGATTACACTCCCTTTAAACCAACTGACAACTACAGCTGGAGTCAGGCCCTTAACGGCCCACTGTCGGATGGATGGATGGAGGGATCTGTGTGCATGCTTGTGTTTGTATGCACTTCTATTTGTTGACGGTGCTCTTATTTTGGCTCTCCTTGTGCTCCATAAAACAGCACTGATAGATGACACATTATCAGTGCTTCTGCTCAAACAGCCCCCACATAACCTCCCATGATGCTTCAGGCTGTGAAACAGCCCAGGCCTAATAGCTGTATGTAAATCAGCAAGCCCATAAAGATCAGTGTCAGCACTCAGCTGTGTACGTTGGCTGACATGACAACTACACCACATGTCCCAGTGAATTTACCCCACTGAGCCACTGGTGGTGTTGAAAATTCAAGATCAGATGTGTTGAACATTTAATGGCACCAAGCTAAAAACAAAGCTACACACATGCCCACAGCACAATGATCTCAGCAGGATGTATTACCAATGGTTGATTCTTAAAATAACATTGCATTATTTAAGAGCCAGTTGTGACAGAAAACAGAATCGAGCACAATGCATTGTAAGGATACAAGCTCTGGTAGAGCGTGAGCCGGGACTTCACAGCTCTGCTGGCATTGATACAAGTAGCCCGCACCAAGCTTGGCAGCAGCGTCCCAGTAATAATGGCGCCATCAAACAGAGGACCAAAGAAGGGAACCTGGACAAAGTTAGGAAACAGTAGAAAATGCAGAAAAATGGACATTAAAAATTCCACTTCTGCGCAAAGATATTTTGAGTGAGGTATATTAGCTTTACATGCAAGTGGTAGATAAAATACTTTTTGCCCTTTATATTTTCAACCGTTTATCCATCTGTTAGGGGAAGGGATCAAGTTGAAATTGGATTTTATCCTAAGTTTGCATGACAACCACACAGATCTAATGCGAATCAATGCTAGGTAAATGAAATTAAAATGACAATCAATACTAAACAATGGAAGAAATACAAAGGGGCAATATGCATTTCAGCAGCAGCCTGTGAGTTTGGTGGGTACATGCGTCTGTTCATGCATATTGGGAGGGGGCCCTTAATCACTAAACCTTAATGGTCATTGACCTGGAAATTGACGTGAATGTCAAAGTCTTCCCAAAAGCTGCCTTCAACTTGGCAGTTTGGCTTGAATGAAACCAGTCCCGTTATGCCATTATAGGATTCTTCATACGTACAACAATATGAACCAGTAAACTACACACATCAGAATATGATGTATAAAAAAAACACAACACAAGGAGATAACTTTATAAGCAGCAAAAAGTTAAAAGTTCAGAACTGGAAAAATGTATGTTCTCTCAAATGGGAGAGATGGTGGGGAGAAATGAGGTTTGGTAAGGATAAAACAGTGGCAGTCTTTTTAAAGTTTGCTGTAACTGATGCATACACACCAGCTAACATAGAGCATGCTCTTACTGGATAATTAACAAAGTTTTACCAGTCAGGAGTATAAAATGCTGAAATTAGAATTAAACTTTCCTTTTGCCTTGTAAATATAATTATCCAGTTTAGCTAAGCTCCAGTGATGAGGTTAAGCTGAGGCATATAGAACCATATAAACAGAATTCACAGTGAGATGTTTAAAAAAATCACACAGACCTAGACTTAAACACAGTCAATGAGTAAACTATGTGGATAATAAAACAAGGCCCATCAAAAACTTTTTTTACCATGATATTGACAGAAAATACTGTGAATCCATCAAAACTTCTGAAGCTGTTTTGTTCCTGGTAAAAGGAATACATCTACCTCTGCAGAGGAAGATGTATTGGATGGAACCAGAGTACCACAGATTAAAATTAGAAAAAGACACAACAATTACCATCTCTGGGAGCACATGCCTACTGCTAAAATAGGGGAAATGTGAGATTAATTTGATTACAAACTACAACAGAAAAACTGATAAAATTCACAGCCAAACCTTAGCAGTGTGCAATGAAAAAAAAAGACTTCTTTAATTGTTAATAGAGAAATGAAGCAAATTCAGAGCTGGCCATAGTTCCTTGTTGTCTCTGTAAAAAAACATCTTAGGACAATATCAAATATCAAAGCCTCTTTGAGAAACGTGGTTTGTTCAGAGATGGATAAATTTAAGACTGCATTAAACTAGCCAAAAAGTCTTCATATGAGCTCTAAGATGATAATCATAATTAAAATAAAATTCAATCACATGCAATTCCAGCAACTCCTGACTTCCTCAGAGTTTGTGCGTATTAACCGCCTAAAACTGCATTAAATAGGCCCTGTTTTACGTCACAACGTTTCACTGGAAAACACAAAAAAACTACAATTACACGGAAACTGTGAGGGGCTGAAACGCTGCAGTATGCATGCCAGGCCTGTAGTTGGCGATATAACTGTATCATCTTTTGGCAGTCCTCCGCCTAAGAGGTGGGCTGATTATCTGGAGTATAAACTGAATGAGTCTTATCTGAGTGCAGTGGAGCAACAGATGCACGTTTTGTTGAAAGGCAGTCAGCAGATTCAGCAGCACAAGAACAACATGGTAGTCCACCATTACTGCTGTTGTCCGCTTCATGCATGGCAATTAAAAGTTCCCACAATGAAGGAGGAATGCGCAAAGCGGAGCATGATGTCAGCGTTTCCATTGGAAACTCACGCTTGCTGTTTACACAGCAACGGTGGCTGCAGCAGCGTTTCAGGAAAAATCCAATCTGGAGGGCGTTTCGAAAAAATTTGCATTTTAGGTCAACTAAAATGCAATTTCTGCATAAACGAGAGGCCAAAACGCAACAATACTTTTGTGTTTCATCCCAAAACCGTTGTCATGTAAACGGGGCCATAGAAGTGCATACTGTTGGAGTTTACCTGTGGTTTTTTCATGACCTGGATGAAAAACATGTGGTTCTTCATTGGATAGATGACAATCAGCACGTCTCCAAAGTCAGTTGGGATGATTCCACGTCGGTAGTCCCTGGTGTGCTCTGACCAAACTATATGCACCTCATCATTTCCCAGGTGACGGAGCTGCCAAATAAACAAAATCAGCTTAATCAAGTGCATAGCAAGTGCAAGTACTAATCATCCCTGGTAACAATGAGTGGAGGACAAATTTAGAGAGACTCAGGCATGTCTCCTATCAATAACCTCTCACCACACCATCTGTAGACTAAACTAAGAATTAGGAGGTGCAAAGAAGGGACATTAACACATTATTTACTGGTAATAGATAAGTTGCTGTTAAATAAATAGAGGACCATAATTGTTTTTAGCAGTACATGCAAAGCAGTGGGTGCAAGGGCAAGATAAGTTTTAAAACAAAAATGACAAACCCTGTTTAGAAGAATGGCATAAATATGGTTCTAAGGCTTGATTTTGACTATTTTTAAAGTCTTTTACTACAAATTCAAATTGCAAACACAAAATGCACAAAATTGAGCATTTCAAACGCAAATAATTCAAATCCAATTAACTTGACCCATCAGAGATTAAATTGCTTCCAATTTCCACCCTATTCACAAACACAAATGAACTGGGTTGTACAAGACGGTACGTTTAAATGACAGGAAATTGGCTTGTGCTAGTTTAAAATAGGTAAACAGCTCTCCTCTTTCCAAAGTAAAATGAAAGAAAACAGCTTCATTATATTCCTGTGAAGATTACTTATTAGCTTGTAGTCCAGTGATGTTTTCTTGGGTATCATGGACACTGAAAAGTGAGCCTCCACTCAGTTGAAAACATCTGCCGATGTACTGCAGGCCTAATGAGCCATTAAGAAGCATGCCCTCGCCACCAAAAATGCAATTAGCACATTCTATTATAAACCCTTAATTATGGTAATATGTTAATCTTAAATAAATCCACGGCATGCTGATTACCGAAGCCTGCCAGTTCAGTCTGTCTTTCCAGGGATCAGCAGGTACCAAACAGGTCAGTCACTGGGACAATTTCAAAGAAAATGTTGAATATGCATTTGCACTACACAATCTGCACAGGATGTTAATTTGGGTTAAGATATTTGCATTTGGATGATCTTAATCAAAGTCTAATGAGAATGCTTATGCTCAAGTCAATCATGGTCTGCAACTATCTATTTACTCCCTTGTTAATCACATCCAAATGTTTGAGACTTCTTTGATACAATGTGATTCAAGTCGAAGGCTCTTGTCCAATTAGTCCTCTTTGACCCTCCACCCAGCAAATTGGCTTCCCATGCATGCAGGCATCAGACCAGAGGACCCCATAACACAAGAGGGTGCTCATAAAAACAACCTGCAGCAGCCCAGTTAAGTGTAGATATCGGGTCTGTATTTGTTAGCCAAGGCAATTGCCTGTCTCCCTCTCTCTTCCACAGACTCACATCTACACAGCCTGACCCCAACCCTGTAGGTCACTTCTGTAACCGAATTACTGAAGCCAGCTGCTACTGCTGCAGCCTGCACTGCCCTAAAACCCACAATTGGATTGAGGAATTCATGGTTTTGTGTCTTTTCTTTTTGGTTTAGCTGTCCCCCCTCCAACGTCTACTAACAGGCAATCTGCCCAGCGAGAATTGACCCATCCATCGCTCCCCCACAGTATGCCTCTGTGGTTACAGGCTGCAAAGTGGGTGACTGCTGGACTTAAAGTGTTATTTTTAAATTGACAGGGGAAACATCCCACAGACAAAGCCAGTTTCACATTCCAATTCTTTATATGACTTTGTCTTCTCGCTTGTCCTCAAATCTTTTCTGAAGCATCCATGCATGCAGTCAGCCTGGCAATTTCTTTACAGCCGATGGCTGGTGTGTGGATGTGTGCAAGAAGAGCATTAGATATTACAGAAATTCTTTGTGAAAATGAATGGAAGCAGAGGTGCGGCACACTCCTCGGTCGGCATAACAGCCACCTTAACTCCTTACTTTGGACTGTCAAAGTCAAAACCTTTACTCAGCCTGACTAATTTTTACAGTCTCAACATAGAGGTTGAAGATTGGTTTGGAGGGAGTTAGGGCTTGTTTGTGAGATGGGGGGTGGGGGGGGGGTGTCTGTGGAGTATGGGAGGGGGGGGTGCTGGATGTGATGAGAGCCTGATGAATTTCCCTTCTCAGCAGGGTACTGTATGAGAAGATTGGCAGCACGGGCAGGGGCCTTGCGGCTCATTTCTTTGTGCTAACTACGAGCGGTGCACTACAGCTCAGAATCCCACTGCAGAACCCAATCGATTGATCCTGTGGCGGCAGCAGGAATTGGATAAAAGGATCCTGCCGGCATCCGGCCGGCGCCTGCCCTAGCAGGGAGAGCTAATGGTTGAATCCAGGCCTTGGTCACAGCACACAGGGAGGGGTGCATGGGCTAGCAGAATCACAGTCATTACCCGCGCGGCACATGCCCTCTCTTCACTCACGCGCCTGCAACTCTCTACTCCTCAGGCCTGCCTGGATGGGGTCACTAATCAATGCCCGCACTCTGGAGTCACACCTCCTGATCACAGCTTAACACAAAACTGAAAGCTACAACAATATACTGCTATGGTCTGGCAGGGCTGTGTAGCCATTTCACCGCATCAAGCAGGCAATGCTTTATCAGAAATATCTCCTTTAACACACATTTTAAACTTGCGGTGGACAACTTTTTACACATTTAAAAATGTTCCCAGGAACAGGAAACAGTGCAAATTTATCACAAAAAGAGGTTAAAAATATAATAAATACAAAAAATGACTTCTTACCTTTTTGGTGAGGCAATCATCAGAATCAGATGGCATACGAGTGGAGACATGGAAGATGGCTTCCATGGTGGAGGTAGCATAATAAGGAGCCGTCAGGCCTGTGCTGCCATTCCGCTGCAGGCCACCCATAAAGCCACAGTGTGTAGCTAGGTCCACCTGAGGAATGCTTGTACAATTTAGTGTGGTCTGAGAATCCCCCTCACATCAGTGTGCGCATATTTTGCTGGTATGTGTGAACACAGAGAGCTAGTTTGAGTGAATGTGAGCGTGCGGCTGTCTTTACCTCCCATCCCAGTCCAGACACAAAGTCTTCATAAGCCTGGCTCCCTGCACTGTTAGACAAGATAGAGCACTTGTCCTCTTGGCCCTCTCCAATGTAGAACACCGCAATTTTGTGTGTCTCCCGACTACAGAACAAAATACAAGGTGGCAGACATTAAAAGAAAGAATAACATAAAGAAAGGTCAATTTCTCAGCAAATCATAATTTTGAAAAGCTTCTTATGACTACAACTAGTTAGAAAAAGTGCTCTGAAATAAGAATGCGGCAACTCAAATCACTACACATTACATACAAAAGTTACTGCGTGTATAATTGAATAAATGGGGAGAGCAGAATGTGACAAATACAACTTGATTTAATTTTTAATAATCTGTAGCAGCTGTAATATAATTTCAAAACAGTAGCAAAGTCACACCCTCCCCAGCTTTCCTTGTTGCCATGGCAGTAAATAACGCTGGAGTGACTTAAGGGCACCTTTCATGCCTCCCACAGGTTGTTATTTCTCAACCAAGTCAAGTTATCTGGGAGAATGAAGTCCAATGCTTTGAGAATTCTTAAACACAGGTATATAACATATAACACACAGAGAACTAACTGATTGGACTTAGAGAGATAATGGCAGAGAGGGGTAGAAAAAGTGATTTTTGGGCTGGGTAACATAAAAACAGTATTGCAGATGCAATTAGGGTAAGGGAGGTATAATGTTTTGTAATGTTGCTTTGGCCTATGTGTAGATTTTACTTATTTAGAGACACAGACTGAACACATAATAAACACAAAGGCATTACCATTGTCTGGAGTCCAAGTTCTTCAGTTCCCTTAAGAGTTTAGAGTTTTTCTTCAGCAGATGAAAACTTTTCCTGTCAAAGAAAGGCTTTATTTTTTAGATACTACCAATTCTGTCCATAAAGCACAATTCAGCAAACTGTCATGACGGCAACAATGAACAGCTATTTGTAAAAGTGGTTTAATCTACAAGTAAATTGTCCAACATATTTTTGTTTGTGAGTCAAGATTAACAAAGGCAAAATGGGCACAGGTGCAAAAAGCAATCTCCTCCTAGCTGTGTGCATGTTGCACCATCACCATTAAGAGGTGTAAGCTTTTAATTTACGGGGAAGCACTGCAAAGATGTGGCTTTGCAAGGAAGACCTTAGTGAAAACAGCTGGGCACTTTTACCCTGTGGAGAGGAGATTAAGAAACCGCAGACTCCAGTGTGCTTTTAACTTCACTCTTTTTCCTTTTGAGTAACGAGCAAACAGCTGGGATACTTTGGAAAGAAAAGTAACCCGAGTTCAAAAATAAACTTTTAAAGGAACACATTTACAGCATCAAGATGACATGTTTTCACATAGATTTGCTGGCATTGTGAAGATTGAAGAAGTGGTTTCTTTCTTGTCTAAATGACCAAGACACATTCTCAGTGATGCACACACAACAAGAACCATTTGCGACTTCCTACTAACAATTTCATTCTTTACTAGCTTCGTACTTCTCTAATACGGTGTAAACTGGGACAAAGATTACAAAAAGTTTCATATAGTAGCGTACCTTCGGTCCCAAGAGTTCATGCCAAGATCATTGAGCAGCAGCCTGCAGAAGTAGAATGGAGCTTTGGGTTCCTGGGGAGAGGGTTCCCTCTGGCATGCAGCCCGAAAGCTTACATCAGCATCCCACCTCTTCACTTGCTCCTCTTCCTGCTGAGTCTGGCGCAAAATGGCCTCCAGGATGGCACCCTCTTGCTCCAGGTTCATTCCATGCGGTGACGGAGCAGGCTGGTTGAGCCTGAGTTGGGGCTGGGGCAGGCATTCTGGGCTGCTGTGGCCCAGGTCCTCCAAAAGCTTATCCAAAGTATCGACTTCCTCTTCCTCATAGCAGTCTGAGAGGGAGTCTGAAACTGAACATTTACTTTTGCACGGCCCCTTCGTTGGAGAGATCGGCTGGTTTCTGCAATGAGTTACCTTCAAGGTAGTAGACGGAGAATGATCAACTGAATTAAAAACTCCCATGTCTACAGAGTCGTCCTGGGTGGTGCAATAAAGTATTGAGCCATCCCACGAGTATTTGCCAGAGATGTCCCGGACTATAACTCGCACTTGGGAGGAAGGTTGGGGGGGCTGTCCTACAGTGGGGGGCTCAGAAGGAATCTGCAAGTAGGACACCAGTGTGCTATCATTGAAGACAAACAGCTGCAGGTTGGGACTTTTGAAGACCTCCGAGGACAGCTCAGACGATTCCACGTATGGGTTGTCGTGATTTTCACTCACTAGACTATGGAGAAGTGCAGGGCCACCGTTTAGTGGATGATGGCCCAGGTGGTTTACCAGGTGCGTCATGACCATCCGTGCTGTCAGAGGTATTAGCTCCATATTCCGCCGTCGCTTTTCTGTTGGAATAATGAGTTAATGAAGATAGGAATAAGACCAAATACTTGGGGGGGAAATGTAACATGTGACTAATGGTAATAGTAACTAATGGGTCTGTAATGGAAAACTGAACGTGGGCTATTTGTTTCATAATGAGCCCGTGACAGTTTTTACTAACCATTTCTAAAGCCTCACATTTGTTTGTCGACATGCTATCATCTCTGTTAGCTCTTCTCACAAAGCCAAATCTCATTTATCATCACTAATAGGGGAACTTTATTCATTTCTCACAATAGCTTGGCAAGCACATTTTCTCGTAGCTAGCAAATAATCACAAGGAAGAACTTTGAAAAGCTTATTGAGTCTTCTTTCAATGAACAAGCATCAGGACTGGCTGAGTGCTAATGAGAACCACCATCTTTACAGGCTGCTTAATAGAGCTCTACCTAGTGAATTGCATTTATGTAAATGCACAGGTTTTTACAACCAAGTGAAAGGCATGCTGTGCTTTATTCTGCGGTGATGTGGGAAAAACAAGAAGATGCACTCTTGCATTGTGACAGTGCTATCAATACCATCATCCCCCATCAAAGTGGAGAAAGCTCTTTAGAAAGCAGGCCAAGCTGCATTAGAGATGTGCTAGCCCTTTGATGTGACTTGATCAATATGAGGTGGGGGCATGAATATAACTAGGCCGGCACTCTTTGGTTTGCCCTTTTGATAGTGTTTTGTTATTTCTACTAAGACTCTGTGCAGCTGTGTATGAAAAAAAGCATAAGAGTGGTGAAATTCTCCAGGCAAAAGCAACCGTTTGAATTTCTAACATTGTTTCAGTAGACATATGCTCTGTATATTTGAATTAAAAGGACTTTTCAGAAGTTAAGGACAGGAGAGAGGAATACATTGCCTAATGGAATCACAAGGTCACAAAAAAAGAAAAAAAAAAATTGCATTTTATCAAAACCTCATAATGGGTCTTTGCTCTAGGGCTGAGTACTCATGCGAACATCCCATTCCCTGTGATGGCTGATTTCCTTTTTATACTTTTAATAAAATATTGACATTTAATAGAGTCCCCAAATGGATGGGCCACTTTGGATTTGCTTTTTCATCCAATCTTTTTGCCATAGTACATTTCTGTGGTTCCCTCAGAGGTGTGGTATGGAACCAAAATAATGTTGTGTGTCACAATATAATCAGATTTAGTTATCTTGGGGTTAGTTTTGATATAACAACTAATAGTAAATCATGAACTGAATTTTAACTCCCACCTGTGTATGTAAAAATGTGGACACAAACAAAAAGCGCACAGTGAATAGTTCCAGCATCATTTCATCCATCAGCCAAGTGAAATCCTTTGCGTGAATAAATGGTTGAGAGAATGGATTAATGTTTTTTACCCTCAGCTACAGTAAGCAGGTTGCCGAAGTCAGTGCTGGTTGCCTGGGAGGTTGGAGGCTCGAAGCTCTTTATCTGACCCAACATAAGGTCATAGTCAGATGACAAGTCTGACAAGCTGAGGAGGTAGCGGCTCTGTTGAGTGTGCAGGTTGGAGCCGGCTACACAGCAGTGTAGCACCTAAGAAAAAGGATAAAAATAGTACAACTTTGTTACTCTGCCCATAAAAAAAGAATCCTGCTTAGATTTCTTTTAAAGAAAATATGAAAATAAAATGATTTTTGATGACAGAACTTGAGCTATTATGTACAACAACACCATCGTGTTAGATATGGTGGTGTCTGTTGAGACGATGAACAGTGACACGCCTTGCAGGCCTGTTGTAGATTGACATGATCCAGGAGCAGGGAAGTATATAGTCTATTTACATCATAAGGCAGTGGAAGAAGGGGGGAAGAAGGAGGGAAAAGGGGTTCTTTATTGCTACTAATCCATTTCTCCTGTGATGTGTGAGTATATCGATCCACATAACAGATGGCAGAGCATCCGTTGGCAGGGCTAGATAAGACGCAGTGGGGCAGTTGATTACAGCCATTGGGCAGGTTTACACTGTTTGATTTAATTAAGACTTTATCCTTGTGCACGGCTTCTACTACAAACATGCACAAAGACAACACACAAACACACCTGTATACTGTATAATCTGACTGAAGGTTAGGTGCTGTGTATTACTGGGTAAAACATATGCCTAATGTATGCAAATGAGAGGGGCCCCTCATTCAGAGTAGAGCAACTTGGGTAAAGCCATGCAAAGGCTAATCCCATTCAGTATTCACATACGCTCACACTTGGCTTAGAGATGCTCTGAGAGGCATGCTGGCCCTGCCATCTGAAACAGTATTGTGTGAGGCAATGTAGACAGTATGTGGATGATTCCACAGCGTAGACCTCTGGGTGCCCAGGGGGAGGGATTGAAAGCTTGATACTGAAAAGACCTGAACCAAACAGCTGCTAGCCAAAGCACCAAAGAGGTTCCTCTGTAGAGAGACCAAAAGGGAGGGGAGAACCCACAGCTGTGCTTGACAACTAAGTGACTACACTTTGCATGGCAACAGTTCCAGGAAGGTAACATACAGTGAAAAAAGCAAACTGTACTAAAACCAGCACAGGGTGTATAGATATATGGGAAAGCCTTTGTGCACACTTAGATGAAATAATAAAAATGCAAACAGTATTGCGCAGGCGGTGCACACATGCACTAATGTACCTATCCACTCTGCTTGTATCTCTCTCACACACACACACACACATGCACACACACGCACATAAATGTACAATCGTGGTGCAGCTGGCTGCTAAGGCAGGCGGAGAGAGCAGATGGAGAGGCTTGAACAGAACTCCACTGAACCAATGAGGTCTAGGGTAGTGTTGCTGTGCGTACAATCTGGATGCAGTTGGACATCAAAACAATTTTTTTTTTCTCCTTAGGACAGAGTGCATGACAATTTTACTTTTAGTAGATGGGAACATGTTTTGTGCAAGTTTTTTGTAGCTTGGGAGTGAATGAATTGTGTTAATATAACATTGTCTTTAAAGAGCGGTAAAATATAAACTATAAATAGATGCTCACTGGCCAGTGACCAGAGAAAATGAAGATGGATCTGTTAGTGCAGCTTTTATCTGCTTTGTTAGAAAGTAATTAACAGTCAGTGTATCAGTGACAATGTATAGATTTTCAACTTGATTCTGCATTAATTTTGTTACACCTTGTGCTGCCTGGCTCAGTATATTGTTCTCAATGAAACCCAGAGGGGCTGTGCCTTTTGTGTGCTGATAGACAACCAATCATGACTAATTGTCTTTGCTTTCATAGCAGCTGGAGATGCTCTCATATTAAGACATATTCCATTCAAATCTTCAGGACAAGCATTTATAGCCAGGGCTTATCAAGTGGACAAAGGGTTCAGTTTGAATAATTGGACCATTTCTTATCAGGGGTGACAACCTTACAAAGATCTGCCGTTGACCGCATCTGCCCAGACAGGAGGGAATGAATAATACCTCTTTCATTTGTGCCTGCAGCTTGGCCCTCATCCTCAGGGTCAGACCATAAAATAAAGGCTTTTAGAGGCACAAATACAGAGAAATGGCTTGAATTCTGAATATTTGGCTTGAACTGGAAAGATAAAGTGGATGCTAGTGCAAACTGTAAGACTTCCTGCATTTGATGAAATGCTAAGTAAATAAGTCAGTTGTAGGGGGGGCTGCTGCTATGCTGTCGACACTATAATGTTATAGAAGTCATATTCATGAGGTCATGTTGGAGGTGAGTCTAATTAAAGTAGCAAGTCCAATTGAGGGTGTTGGGGGTAGGGACAAAGGTGGCTGGTAAGAAGTCATTCATCAGGTCTGCCAGTGAGGGTACCCACCCTGTAGATATAGTCCAGCAGTGGGGCTTTATGGGATGTGCAATTCTCCAGCAAAGGCATGGTGATGGGTTCGAGCAGCAAACTCAGAGGTACAGCCATACACCAGTCCAACAGGCAGAGGAGCAGGGATACCATCATCTATGATGAGCAAGAAGAGGAGAGTTCCTTATTCAGTTAGATCAAGTTTTAAACAAAAACAATATTTAGTTAAAGAGCATATTGCAGGTTAATTTTTTTTTGTAAATTAACACTTAAAATTGTGTGATGATGGCTGTAGAATAAGTAAATCATTAATTTCCTCTAATACAGTATAAAAACTCACACATTCAGAAGAAGAAGTGGCTGTTTTCAGTATAGCTGTTTAAAATGCTCTTTTTTTCAAAATCCTGTTACATGATGTAGCATGGGGGACTCACGTTTTCTGACTCGGCTTTGATCCAATGTAACTAATAAGTGGTAGTGAGTGAGAGTGGGCGTTTCAGGTCGTGTTTATTGTTTTTCTTCCAGTTTATTACATTTAATTTGGCCATTCATTAAGATGGTTAAATACTGTTTGCGCTGGATGCAGAAACACTAACTTAACAAGACAAGAAGTCCACTCTTTACTCAATAGGAAGAAAAAAATGGAGTTAGCTTTCATGCTTGGGTTCATTTTGTGTAGGTGAAGAGACTGGACTTTATTTCCGCATCACAAAAAACAGGGTTGTCTGTGGTGCCCATTTTTGGCAGTAAGATAATGTGTCTGGTGATATGATGGAGTTCAGGAGCCAGTCTGGGTGAGACTGACGGCGGGTGCGGTCCTGTCAATACAGGCAACTTCAGGTTCACTGGCGGCAGCAGCAGGAGGAGCAGCAGCAGCAGCAGCAGCAGCAGCAGCAGCAGCAGCAGCCCTGAGCTCCGCTCCCAGTGGCAGATGTAAACAAGGATTTGTCAGAGATTCAGACCGAGATTCAACCTGACGGAACAGTGCGCTTAGCATCTTAGCTATGACTTTATTTTTGTTTTCTGACACTAAATTAGTGGATAGACCTCTGAAAGACCTCTCTGTCTTTCTCTCTATGGACTCTATTATGACAGCTCAAGGCACATTACTTAATGATCAGCACTTACACTTGGTACTGATTTTCTTTAAGTTACTGTATCTGATTTCAAACTTTTAAGATGCTGATGTGAACACAGCATCAGGCTACATATGGTTAGCTAACAGCGCTCACTCACCAGGACGCCTGCTCGATTCTCCACTGGTTCTCCTCACAACACAGCTCAGCTGCTCTCATATGGCCATCATTCCTCCTAATCCTGCCCTGTTCCTGCTCTCCAGCTTGCCTAACAGGTTCATAATTATAAGCCTGAGGACCGTCATATCAATCAGAATACAGATTTTCCTCTTCATTAACAGGAGTGACAGTCAAAGCCATTTAATGTTTAACAGATGCAAAATGAGCAGGACTCCCCATGTGACGGCACGTTGAAATGCTAGTTTTTAATGTGGAAGTAAAAGCAGACGTACTAATATGTCTCCAGGAGACTCTGTAGTTTATTTATTTCAATTTTTTTTAAAACATTATCTTTAATTTATTTTCCAAGAAATTTCATAACTGTTGTCTTCAACCTGCAATATGCTCTTTTATAAAAGATAAAGCAAGACATTTATGATACACAACAGTCATAGATGAGAGCTGCAAAGATGAATTGAGGCAAAAAAAAAAAAAAAAAAAAAAAGAAATGAGAAAAAAAAACAAACCAAACAAAACATAACAGTAGACAACAGTAAACATTCCTCTGCAAATGCACCATTCCAGCATGATAGATCAAGGGCCTTTAGATGTCAGCTATTTTTATGTCCCCTCCTTTCGAAAAATGTACCTTTTTGTCTGCTTCCACTGTTGAGTGCTCTGCGCTCGGCAACAAAAAAGCTATTGTGGCCACAAAGATCTGTGTTGGGACAAAACAAGAGGAAAGATAATTGGATGACACACTCCTATTCATCAGCTGAGTCAGGGCTGTGTGCTAAATGGATGTGATACCACAGGATGTTGGGTATGTATGGTTTTAAAATGCTAGTCTTACATGACCTGTTACTCATCCAAAGTGACATGATGGAAATTCACTTTTCGTACCTGTAGTTTGTTCTAACAGTTCCCTAATGGGTGCTAAAATTTTCAGCATGTGTGTGCGCATGGCTGTATGTGTGTATTACCTCAATGATTTTCTTAGGAAGAGAGGACTCCAACCTCTGGAGATGTTCCCAGTGAGAGATGAGCAGCTGAAACACATCGCAGGCTACCTGAGCCACTGCTTTGTTTCCAAACTGCACAGAAAAGCAAACAAGAAATTTCCTTTTACAGAAGGCAACATAGAATTTGGGATTATAACTGCATTTTTTAATCATTATTATTAATCTATGGAACATTTTGAGGGCACAAGGAAGCTTTTTTTTAATCAAACGCCTGCAGTGAGTGAAAACATCTTCAGCCAGTTTCTATAGCCACGTCACTCTTTAGATATCCTTGTTTGTCCTTAAAACATGTAAAAGCTATTCAACCACTCAGGATTTAATTGTGGAGCTCAGCTTCACAAACTGTTTCAAATTTCTGTGTTCAGGATTTAATGGGCGGGTCAGGAATCAAAGGCGAGTTACATCACGTAGCCATCATCAGCATAACCCCGCCCCCTGGTGCAGCCACCGGCAATCAGTCATATAGTTGCAAGGCAACCGGAAACAAATAACCGCCCGTAGTTATCTGTCATAGCAGCACCCATAGGCTTCTGATAAAATGGGTGGATTGATAGGCTAACTGTGTTTGTCTAGGCTATAATGTTACTAGTCAGTAATCCATGTTGCTAAATGTCACTGTGACGTTGAGGAATGAGGCTGAGCTCTATCAGTGTCTGACTCAGAGTCAGTTTCTGGCTCTTATGGATCAAACAGGTAGGGCTGGCTCCGTCCCATCACGCTGCTAGTGCTAGCTTCCATTGTTACTGTAGGTAACGTCCTTGTACAGCACACGGAGGCGGCGCCCCTGAATGTGGGCGTGGCTAACCGTCTCTAACTGACACGCCCCCAGGGTTCCACAGCAGAGAGAACTGCTTATTTTTCCATGATTTTGAGACCTAATATTATGTACTAAGCAATTTTTTAATCTTTCAAATTTAACTCAGTGATCAATGACACATGTTTCTGTGGTGTGGAAAACTCATAACACAATTTTATTGCAGATTTATATGGACTTTAAGAAAAATAAAGGTTTTAATCACTGACAGCAGTGTGCACATACTTGGAAAAACAAAACAAAACAAAAATACAATAAAATAAAATGGAAAAACAAAACATTTTTCTTCCCTCTGTTTCCAGTCTTAACTGTTTACATTTATCTTTTGGAGTTTCTTGTCTGAGATTTGTAGATATTGGTGGATATTTTTTATTCGTACTTTTCCTTGTTGATTTTGTGTCCTGTGTCATTCAAGTACAGAAATTCTAGAAAAGGCAAAAGGACAATGCTTGTTGAATATGTGGAAAGAAAAGTGTAGGCACAGACTGGCTATGAGAGAATTCTGGGTAATTTTACTTAATGTGCATATAATCAGCATAATTTCATTTCCACTTCAAGCCACAGCTCATTTTCTTCACACTCATTGGAAGAAAGATTTGAGCTGTTGACAATTTTCTGTCAAATGTGGATTCTTCAGTGATTTGAAATTCTTTTTTGAGAAATAGAATTTCCCATTTCTTCCAACTTGAATGCCTCTCAACATGTAACAAGGGCAGACAATGTGGGGAGTACAGAAATGGCCAAACACAAAAAGGGGCCCTGAGAGTTCAGCACCTGCTTTTAGAAAAGAGACTCTCAGTGCCACTCTTCCCCCTAGATCCCCCACCCAGCCTATACCCTCTATTTTTGGGCTGGCTGAGTCTGTGTGTCAAGTTGTACAGGGGAGTGATTACTGCTCCATTAGAGAGAAGGGGGGGAGGGGGGATTCTCGAGCAGGAAGCTGGTAGATGTAGCTGCTTAAATTGGCCCACATCTATTGCGAGCGAGTAGCCTGGAAATTACGCCACCGCCCAAAGCCCCTTTCTATGAAAAAAAAAAAAAAAAAACAGCCTCCTCTGACTCGCTGCATCTCTTCACTCATGGAGAAAAAGTGGGCTCTTTCGAAATTTACCAGTGAGTCACATCACTGGATGGGTTTTACTCTCACACTGTTCTCCGCTCACATGCTGAAACTATTTGGCAGTACTTATATGTGATCATCCATCTTTTTGCAAGAGCTTAACACAAAGGGCTTGTAAGGTAAGACCGTAAGAAGACTGATCAAACCCATACCTCTCTGCAAAAATTAGTTGAAGATATTGTGACTAGCAGTGCTTGGTGACAGTGTTTAACACAGGCTTCAAGTCAAATGTTTTCAGGAAGTGCAGTTGTGTCACTTCATTTAGCAGATGGCAAACTACAAATGTACCCTTGATACAAATGTAGCTTTCGTCCATCACAAGATTACTGACCTTTAGTGTTACTCCAAGAACATTGATGGCATCTTTAACCTGATGGTGGACGTCTTTTTGCATGAGCTCCTCACACACCCACAGACCCAAACTGCAGACAGCAATGCACCTGAACAACACAAGTACAATTTATTCATTGTTTATTACATGCACGAATAAAATAAAACATTATAAACATCATTAATGAATAAATTAGTACATCCCACAGAGTGAAACAGTGGTTTAAACAGCTCTCAAGCCAAGGCCAAGACTTGTACATTAAACAGAATTACAGGTTTTCTATATTGAACAGTGTTTCCTTTTGTTTACATCATGTGAAATTATGAAGTCATCACATGCAATGACAAAACTACAAAAGAAAATCTCATAGAAATTTAAGTTTGATCTAAGTTGAAAAAAAATCTGCTTTTCAACAGCAAGAATAATTCCCTTTATTACCAACATTTGAATCATACCTGGCCCCTTCACAATGTTCCTTCGTGGCCGTCTCCAGCAGGACTTTGACCAAATAATCCTTAAAAGCAAAAAAAAAAAATGTTGGTAAATAGAAAAAAATAGAAATATGAGCTGGTGACTGTATTTATCATTAAAACACTGTTAAAAACAGATATTTTTAATGACAGGATAAAGACTTTGTCATGCCTCACTGTGAAAATGCACATGCTGGAAATTAATTACGACCGGCTTTAATGTTTTTTTGTTTTTTTTTTCTTAAAGGCAACTTCACAAACACATATCCGGAATGATGCATGCTGACCATTTACCTTGATATCCTCATTGCCTACAATGATTTCATCGGAGCCAGGCACTCGCTGCAGTATAGGAATCTCAAGGTAAAGGTTGGGAAAACACACCAGGGAGCCCAGGATTGTCTGAGCCTCTATCCTCGGTGCCTAGCAGAAACCAGAGGAAAAATATGCGTAGATACTATCATCATCAAGTTCCTTATGCCACAATTACAAAATCAACAACCTAATAACAGGATGTTCGATCACCTTGTATTTCATGGACAGTGAATATAAACTTGCTAATGTTTAATAGTTTTATAAAATTGTTGTTAAATGAACTTAAACTTTACTAAAATCCATCTAAACCCATGCAAAATATTGGCCCCATAAGCCTGTTTTTGTGTGAATGCACAAACACAAAATTAAAACTTCAAGCGAGGGACCTGCAAACCCATTTTGTAGGAGAGGTGACAATTTAAACTGTTGTAAAACCATAAGAAATGGAAATAACTGATTACAAATAATAAAAGCTAAAACAAATAATTAAGATGCTCTAGACATTAAAACTCCAATCACATCTAATAGTTTTATATAAATCAACTAAAATTTGAGTATCAAAAACAGCTGGGTTTTTAATTTACATATTTACGTTTTTTTTTCTCTTTACGGATGTTGAACTTGTCTTTAAAGCCAAGTGATGAATTCAATTCCACAAAACATCCCAATTTCAGCCTGAGTGGGTTATCTGTAGTCTCTCAGATCTGTGCATGGATAAGGAGGTTGGAAACTGAGTCAAAAGGGATGTGCTGACTGGCAGAGAAACTAAAAAAATGGGCTAACCCCAGAACCTTGGAGAGGTTGAATTTAAAATACATACAAATGCAAATGCTTTTTGCTTTGAAACACGTTTCTGAAATATGGGGATCTGCAGATGACAAACTTGTTCATGTTTGCAGTCAGTAACATTATTCCATTCATGTGAAAAGTTGCTGTCATGTCAATAACGATCAGTCACTGAGTAGTACTTTCAAATTTGTGTTACACCTCGCATTTTGCCTTTTGTGTAAACTTCATGCCATCAGCTTTTGTTGTTGAAAAAGTCTGAGTGAAGTGGTTAGCATAAGTAAATAAATTTAAAACTAGCGATATTTAAAAACAGAAATCCACCACTGTTTACTTTGGTCCTCCAGTGATGAATAGTCAGAATTATAGACATTTGTGTTGCTTCTTTGTAATCTGCAACAGAGCAGTTTGTGTGTCAGTGTGCCTCAGACTCTCCTGAAGTGATAATAGAACTCACAGAAGACTTTGAATCCCAATTTTCTAATGCTGCTAAAAAGAGACGTTGCAAGAATGTGTTTCTCAACAGAATAAATAAATGTGACTGAGGCGCAAAACTGAGAAAGGTAGACTGAGCAAGAAAAATATAAAAAGGAATTCTGTTTATTGCGATCCGCTGAACTTTCTTTTATGCTTTGTTGGAGCACAAGATGCAGCACCATTCCTGAAATCTTTGACATTACACACACAGCTTCTATTCTTAAAAATCAGAGTAAGATTCTGGTTTAATTCAAAAAAATAAATCTGGATGTTGAAAGTGTGAGCGTACCTCTGAAGAGCCTGAGCTGAGAATACAGGCTGCAGCAGTTATGAAATCTCCTACGAGCATGGTGAAACCAGGCAGGCCGAGGAAGAAGAAACGTGGGGAGCAGGAACGGATCATAGTGTTCAAAACATCCTGAAGACACAAATGTATGCGTACACACACACACACACACAAGCACAAACACACATTAGTTGAAGGCACACGATCAACGACGAACATTTTAATGTTACAGTTATTAGCCACTAGTTGCAGGTTTGACTTAATAAATGAATGAATCTAATCTGCTATCACAGCATTGAGCGAAAAAATTATAAAAGCTAAATAAGAGCATCTCTAATACGTAGGCTAACCACTTAAAATAAGTTGGAGAGAATAAGACATTCAATCTGCATTTTTACCACAGGACAGGGAAAAGAGTGGTTAAAAATAAAGACGGAAGAGTTGAGAAATGAAAGAGAGACAGAGAGAAAGATGGGCAGCAGATGGATTGTTCACAGAGGATAAGAGGCAGAACAAAAGACCCCAACGTTTGAGAGTCACATGTTTATACACACAAGCAAACCTGTAATTAAAGCCAGGGACAAGGTATTGTTTTGCTGAGGTACAGGCGGCTCAGTGGCAGATGGGTGCTCTTTCAACATTGACATATGCTGTACTGCAGCTCTGCACAACCTGCTCAAGTATGTACAGTGTAATACCAATCTAATGCGCAAAACTCTGTTAAAAGGTTTTCCATGCTACACTCAGCTGCAGCAAGCAAGAGGTGGATTTCTTTACTATTCAGTGACAAAAGACTACTTTAAATTTGCCATAAAGAGTAGAACAAATATTTACTTACTTCAACCATCGATGTTTTTAATGTCTATATTGGTCAAATATCGTAAATATTGGTGTGAGAATGCAGCAACCCAATAAAGCAAATGAATTGGCCAGGCTCTTATCTGAGACGTGCGAGTACATTTGTGTACAAAGGCAAGGTCCAAGATGGAAACACCTGCCTTCTTGGTCATAAACTTGTGTAAATCGGACAGTTCAAACATTAGGAAACTCTTTAGCTGAACTAAAAAAGCCCCACAGAAAAAAAAAAAAACATATGCACAAAATGTCTCTCTTAATCGCTCTCTCGCTCACAAACACACACACACACACACATAGTACCAAAGCACCATCCATCCATCTGTGACATTAATTGCCCAAAGCTAAGGCAAGCAGGGGATGCAGATGAACAACTAAGGAATAAAATAAACAAGCAGAGGGTAATAAGTAAGAAGTCAACATGATGCACCACATGTGGAAAATTGCAGGGAAGAGCTTTAGGATTGAGGGCCCATTTTACCCTCATTTTGTTGGTAATTGACCTCTGAAAAATAATGTGCAGTGCAGTCAGAGGTAATTAGCATGCAACAAACTGTTGCTTGATTGCCTCAAGTGAGCATTTTAGAGAAAGCCACAAATGTAGAACACAAAGTGTTTTCTATTGTATGTTTAAGTAGAGGGAACCTGATTTGAGGTGTGTGTATAGAGATGGGAATTGAGCCCGGCGTGTGGCTCTGTATTGGCAGCAGGAATGGCCCCTGCATCAACAAAAGGTGCATTAACGTAACTCTGAATGGAGGCCTTTTCATTTGGCCTCATCTCCAGGAAAGCACACGCTGTCCACCTGCTTGTCTTTAGGGTGACAGGGTTCAGCTCAGTGTGACAGCACTCGACACGTCGCACATTTTTGTCCTGTTTGCACATGGATGTTTCCAGTTTAGTATGGGGAAGATTTTCTGTGGCAGTTCCAACACCGCTGTTATCACTGTGAGTATCTGGGGTTTTCCATTCACAGACTGTTATAAAAAAAAAACTCACCTGCATAACTATGAAGTAGGAGGTTCAATTAACAACCATATTTGTGACTACGGGGTCAACTGCTACAGTTTCATCTGGCAGTGAATTCACTATACAAGGCATCTCTTCTACAGAGACAGATGTAGCAGGCTCTTGTACTCAGCATGTTATGTTAACACAATTAACTGCCATAAACATGCTTTGTATTGTATTCCCTATTAAGCCTCTCACAAACAAATGTGTGCAAAACTGCTTCGTTTGTATACACTTCACAATACTTTACCAGATATGTTGTTAACCACCGCAGCTCGGACAGTAGACCTATTAGATAGATTACTGCTTTTGTGCAGTGACCATGCTTTTGTCAGACTAGTGACCAGCGAACAATAAGTACAATAGCCATGACCTTGGCACCCTGTCAGTTAGAAGGAGAATCCCTCAGAGGGAACTGTCATCTTTTTTCAGAGCTAAGTTGAATTTAGTGGATAGGTTTACACTGGGACTTCCCTTGTTGTCCATAAAACCCCATTGGTGAAGACAGATTTTATGACTCCAGAGACGGGTAGTAAGAAAATGCTTGACATGGTGAGATGGAATACTCCAAAAATGCTGTGTGTTGAAGCTTAAACTTCACAACATTAATGTTTACAATTATTTACATCAATACAATCATAAAGGACAACATTTAGATGAGCCAGGACAGAGTAACTATCACTTATAGTAAAAAAAAAACCCAAAACAAAACAGAAAATATGAGTTTAAAAAAAAATGTGATTCTTCTTATTATTTTTTTTATTTTATTTTATTTTTTTTTTTGCTAGGTTGGGGGTTTTAAGTAAAGGCAGAGAGGAAAGAGGGGGGTGTGTGTGTAAGAGCCACTTTCTTATGTTAAGCAGGCGTGCGGCTGTCCTCTATTGTGTGGCGTGAGGACTCTTTTCTCCGGCCAATTTGAGCATGCTTCAGTGGCCAGCCTGGCTCTGGCCCCCCGACGCATTATACAGAGCCACAACAAAAGCTGGAGAATGTTGCCTCGTCTCTGAATGTGCCCCCCTCATTGCTCTACTCTCCTCTACGTTCCCCAGTCCCCCTCCCGCTCCTTCACACACTTGCATCCACACAGACAGGCAGTCCAGCCTACTCTGGGCCCCTGGCCGACGTGTCAGTCTAACGGAGCGCGACAGACGTCAATCCTTAATTAATCACGTATACGCGGCAGGGGCTCAAAACATTATTTAACGACATGGAAAACATTCTAATAAGCTTGTCGCACTGCCAAAGCGCAATAGAGACCAAGCCAGGAGGGCACACACACACACAGACAAAACACCTCCCAACCACACACACTTTTATCCCTTTCCTTTGTTTTTGGGGAATCCATTCATCTTTACTCAGCTTCATCTGGGAGACATGGAGCCTGACCAGAATTAAACACAAGTAAGGGTGTGGCTGAGGGAGGTGGAAAATACCAAAACACAGAAGCGTTCTTCATCACCACTAGTTGGCACACGGTTTTTAAAGCCATTTCAAGGACTCAGCATGAAAACATTTTAAAGCACCTATTTAAACCTCATTCTTCCACCTGTCAGTTACAGTCCTCATGCTGCCTCTAACTATCTGCCAACACAAAATTAGCTCTAAAGAAATCTCAGAGTAGATAATATGCCAAGATTATAACCTCTCTACATTAAGGGCTGATAGCTGATGACAAACGACTTGAGCAAGTCACACAGAGAAAGTAATGGATAAAATTTCAACTTCAGGCCAGAGCTGTTCAGATTTCCACAGGGCTAATGCATGTACATGATAAGAGCATGTCTGGTGCACCATCTAGTGGAGGGGGAAAAATGAAGTGGCGGCCTTCCTGAAGATGCCCCCTACTGGCCGTACCTGGTCATCACTGGTAATGCCCTTGTGCATTATGTGGTACAGGTGCACCAAGAAATCCGTGTTCGGGAGCACATCCTGGTGCCTGGTCATCATCTCACATATCAGTTTGTAGGCCTGCAGCTTACCAGCCTTGTACTCAGCAGGCAACGTGGTGGCCTGTAGAGGAGAGACAGATGTTGAGTCTTGTATCATGAAGAAGAGGTCAGTACGCTGACTTGTCTAACATCAATTTGCTCAGTATGAGGATGATTTTTTTCTTTAGGCTATAACTTGTCTCTCTTTCCCCTTGAACACAGAAACCCCTTACAGATCATCATGTACAGCAGCTAATACATACAAAGTAACACAAGTAATAAAAAAACTCTGATGTGTTATTATTTAAAGGTCAAAGAGTGCATCTGATTCCTACTTAAACTTTCTACATTTTGGAAAAAGTATGGTCTTCTGCATGGTATGTACCAGATACCACCTTTCAACCTGTTGTTCAGTACTCGGTTACCTTTTACACATTTAGAATTTCATGTGCTAAAAATTCAACTATTGTGATTGTTGTGTTTTGTGTCTCTGTCTTCCGTACCCTAAAGAGCCAGGAGGCCAGCATTCGAAGAGGAGGGATGAAGGCTGGCTGAGGAGGAGAGGACTGGTTGTCCACACTGATACCAAGGTTGTCCCGGATCTGTAAGCGCATGTTCATAGAATGAATTAAAATACCCACCATGCCCAATCAACCCAAAATAAGCATCTACGTAAGAAAGGGCCTGGGGGGACGTGTATGAAGGCCTTTGATTTGACATCATTTCCTTTAACAGATACAGGTGGGTCAAACAAACAGGCACCTGTGTGGTTTTTATGTTAGAGATTAGGGTTAATGTATCTGTAGATTTTCCTGCAGGTCATAGATATGAATGGCTTTGGAAAAATGGCAGTGTATTTTTTTCTACTTAAGATAAAATTTCTTTACTTAAAATGCCCCCCCTCCCCTCCCTTTGTCTTACCTTTGCCAGCTTATGCCAGAGCTCATAAAGACAGGAAAAGACCTTGGCATGGATTTTGGGGCATTGGATGTTGTTCACATCTCCGAGGACACCTAAAATCCTCCTCCACAGGACAAAGGCAGAGTCAGCATGCCAACCAGTCAGGGTCCCACCCGCGATGATGCTGACATCATCAGCAAGACACTCACTACTGTCTGCAAGGTCAGAAACAGGGTTTTAGGAGTTTGGGGGTTAGAAAACTTACAAGTTAACAACTAAAATGTGTTTGCATTATGATTTCATAGAGGTTTTAGGAATCAGTCAAAAAATGCAACAACTGTCATAAAACCACAAAATTATGACATTAATTTTCTAAAATATAAAAGTACATTAACCTATCTTGTCACTGCATGAGCAGTTGTTGACCAATTCCTTTGACTCTATATCCAAATAAGATCTCTGTCTAATGAAACTCATCAAAGCACTTTTAGAATCAGGCACAAGTCACATGCATCACTAACTCAGGTTGATTTGTGGAAGGACACTGCCATCTAGTGGACAACAGAAGACAAAGGGGGGAACAAAAGCAGCTGAAGCCAAATAAATTAATAGCATGTGTAGCACATCAGAGGTGAGTTAAAAATTTTGAAGCTCTTGAGCAGAATTTTTTTTCCATGATAAAAAATAAATGCAACAAGTGGAAAAGCATTCTAAGTAGACCTAGAGAGGCAAATTCTTATATTTAATGCAGAAACTGAACAAGTTTGTCTGGGAAAATGAATGGAAAATGACAAACACTGAATCAAGTGGCATGTAAGCATGAGGCTACAAAAACACAAGGCATGTAGAGTCAATGGCAAATGAGTTCTATGGTAGAGATGATGAGTAGCAGCTGGGGAGCAGTACCCAAGTGATGTGGCATGTTTAAGACAGACGAATGCATGTTGTCATCCAGGGGGCAGTCCCGCGGGCACTCTGTGTGCACCAGAAGGGCTGGTGAGGCAGGTGGGTTCTGGGGGTAGTGGTAGTGGTTGTGGTTGTGGTGGTGGTAGGACGGGGGTGCAGAGTGGGGAGGAAGGGGACACTCAGGACCTAAAAAACAACAAGGGGAAAGGGATAAAACTGGCTTTGAGGAAGGGGGCATGGGGAGGAGTGACAACTTCATGATCTTCACAATGTAGTTAACAGTTCACACAGAAGGCTGGGAAGACTACAGTGATGAGAGAGAGGGAGGGAAGGACGGGAGAACTAAAAAGCTCTATGGATTAAGGCAGGTATAATTCCTTTTTAGAAATATTTTAAATATTAAATAAATTAGAAATTAGCAATTATTTACAAATATTTAGTCACATTAAATAGAAACATGGGCGTCTTGCTCTCCAGTATATTGAAAGTGAGCAAACAACAGCTTCAAAGACCATCTAGTTAAGAGTCACTAACAAGCCGGTCAAAGTTATTAACTGGGACAGTTTGCCAGTTTCCTAATCCATCAAGAACAAGATTATATGAGGCTGTAAGACCCAGCTAAATGATACACTGCTGATATAATGCTCTCTCATGTATCCTCAAAGGTGCTGGTAACATTTCTAAAACAGATTTTTGTTGATGGCAACTTTTTCTGCGCTGCATTTGGACAGGAATAAAAATAAGCTCTACATAGCTCAGCTGCATAATTGCTTGGAATGAGTTTCCAACAGTTTAAATACCTGCAAGAGCCTCATTGTGGCTGAGAAGTAAACTCCCTTGGCTCTGGGGGTCAGCTGTCACGTCCATGTGGGCGGACTGAGTGGACTGAGTATCAGCTTCCTCATCGAAAGCCTGCCAGGTAACCTCAGCTTCATTGAGGTAGCCGTTGGACGTCTCACTGCTTAGACTCTCACCTTCAGAAGGTTGGTGGATGACATGAAAAGTGAAAGATGTTAGAAACAAACAAAAAAAAAAACTTACAGCTATATTAAACACAGCTACGCAAATATCACAGTGATTATGCTGTGAAAAAAGTAATGACTTTGTTACTTTTCTCTCTGAGTTTGGGTCGACTGTAGTTTGTGTGTCCCTCAGAATTACACTCTGTCTCTGCTGGACTGCTGCTCTGCCGGATGAGGATCTGAGAATACAGACACAAACATTAAAAAATAGAAAGGAAATACAAATGTAATATTATTCTAAAGTTGAATTAAAGCAGAAGATTGTCCTCACCACTGGTGGCTCATTATTCTCTTTCCTCCCATCAGATGTCCTGCTTTCAGAGCCACATGAAGAAGGGGAGTATTCTCTTTTCTGGGCTAAGGGGGAAGCAGGGGATATCATAAAAAAAGACACTGAATCTGTTTTCAACTTAGAAACTAATACTTAAAGCAACCGGTGTTGTTCTTTTCTTCTGGTGGTCAAAAAGCTTCTAAAACCTCAAGACAAATTTTCTGTCTTTGGGCTCATTGGGCAAGCAAACATTACTTGAGAGTTACTGTTTATCATCTGGCTAACATCAGATCAGCCGATTAACTAAGTTGTATTTTATTTTCTTTCTGTTCAAGCAATATATTCTCTGTCAGATGAAAACAGTAAAACATACATCACAATTCTGACACGAAAACACCTCTAGTAGTTTCATTTTTCTTTTATTTCATATCAAGCCTGATATCAACTTTCAGGACTAAAAAGATCTTTTAGCTATTTTACTTCACAATTATCAGAAATTGACTCAAGCTAGAGTTTTAAGTTAACAATCTGCCCTTGCTCTGTAGCCCCATGCACATGTTGTGAAGAGAATGGAATACATGCCCTGCAAGTAATGAGAGACAGAGATACATCTCTCAGTGAGTCCCTCCTTTTGACACAATGATTGAGCACTACTTCCAGAGATAAATAAAAACCTAAACATTACATTTCTTAGATGATATTCTGCAGCTGGTTGCTTTAGTTGTAGATTATCTTCAACAAGCCTTGCAAAAACTCACAAATAACCTATCGTTATGAAGGATGGTGCAAAGAAATATTTCAAAACTTGTTTTGTTTTGTTCACAGCTGTGTAGCAAAAAAGGAAGTGCACCATGGGATGACCATCCCCCCGCCTCCTAAAATTTGATAGGAGACTCTGAAATCTTAAACCATTATCAGTTATTTGCATTTTTTGTTGGTGGGACTTAAATAATTACGAATCAAAACAAAACAGTCAAATATTTTTGATTTGGCTGTGATTTGTCAGTCTGTGAGCAGCTTTCTCTGCATTTCAATGCAACACGTTTGCTGTCAGTACCGTAAAAACCGTGACTTTGGACATGCATCCTCATTGCCAATATGTTGCAGCTGGGTTGTAATAATTTTTAAAGTAAAAAAAAAAAACATTTACACAGTAGCATAACATCTGTATAATAATTCCATGTTGTTATTAAAATAAGAATGATTGATAGAGGCATCCATACACACTGAAACATGCATCCTGACTTATTAAAGAAGTAAATTCTACCTGGTAAAGTGTCAGACACTTGATGGGTGATGTCTGATGTGCTGCTGCTACGTGGCAGTGGGCTTTCCCCACCAAGCTCCTCATCTCCCCCACATTCTGACAGCTGACACTCTTCCACATCTGACAGACAGAAGAATATAAAAATATTCTTTAGCAGTTCTAAGAGATTAATATAAATAATAAAAAAGGAATAAACATAAAAATTTCTTAAAAAAAAAATCTGCATATGAAGAGAATTTGGCATCACTGACATTTTCTTTAAATATAGGAGGGAATTATGACATACACACATGCAGTAATGATGTAGGGAAACTACTGTTATAATCATATTCTTAGATCCAACACAGGGATGCCTAAAAGTTTGTTTCATCTTCCAATAAATGAGCACAAGAAGTCTTAATTTCCAGATAAACACCAACCTCTCGCTAAATCCATTACAACAGAGAGCTGTGAGTGGTTGGATATAAAAGACATTGACAGATGGATGGAGAAGAGGGGCAGAGATCACAAACACACAAACACACATGCAGCTCTCAGAAAACACTTTACCTGAGAGTCTGTGAGAGCAAGCAGAATTACCAGAAGAGATACCAGGCAAGAAAGAGCTCACAGTGTGGAGCAGCATAGGAACGCTTTTAGTAGTGGGCAAAGCCTCGTATAGATGAACACAGTTGCTGATTGACTGGCTTCGCTTAGCTTCCATCAGGGAAAAAGACAAAGAGAACAAAGAAATGGAAAAAGAAAAGAGGTAAAAGGAAGAAGACAGTTACAATAAAGGCAAGGCACAGAGCACAGCAGAGCAGAAGTAGACTTTGACCGTAACAAGGTCAACTCTGCTTTCATTGAAATTTATGAAAGAGAAAAGAAAACTGAAAAAAAAACACCCCACCAAAAAATACAACTTAAGTTCTGTAAATTCAACCATCAAACCACCCTGAAAAGTAAGTGAGATGTTCAAGTTATCAAACAATGTTGCTTATTGACTCTGTTGGTAAGCCAATGATAATGTAGTGGATCACCTGTACACCTGTACTAAACCCACTGCAGCAGAAATACAATTTTTTACACCATTTATAAGAAGGAAAGATGTCTATTTACGTACAACATGCAACACTATAATTTCATAATTTAAATTTCCAGATATGATTTATCAGAATCTAATGTTGATAAAGAAATGGGTTTTTCACACATCACAAAGGTCTCACACAGTCAGTGAAGGTTTAGACACTAAATACCTTGGAGTGAAAAAGTCACTTTTCTGGCTAAAATATTAATAATAAGGACTCAACTAAGACTCTGACTTACAGTTGGGAGCAAAATTATTCAACCCCCCACACACCCTAGGTATATTTGGCTAGGTCAGAGCATTACAATTCCCTGATCACACAAACCTGGAAGCATATGAATACTGTTAATTTATTGCAACCTAAGTCTCCTAACATCTCTTCAGATCTCATGACTTAAAACAGATTAAAAGTAATATGTTTTGCCTGAAACCCCAACACACCAGGGGGGTTGAATAATTTTGCTCCCAACTGTAGAAAACATGGACTTGTCTTGAACTCAACCTGGAACATTCTTTGGTGAGTTGGACTGAAATTAGACCCGAAAAGATTCTGATTTGGACTTGATGTTTGGGGACTTTACAACAAAACTGCAAACTCAAACAATAATTGTTTTTTGAAACATTACAACTGCTTCATTTTGAGCCTGATTAAAAAAAAAAACAACAAAAAAACTCTGACCACGTTTTACAGGTAAAAAAAAAAAACTATGGTGGAAAACAGCACACACAATAGTTTACTCGACTGATTTATTGATCCATTGATCCATGATTTATTTTGGGGGGGCAACACAGATGGTGTTGAAAGCACTTTAAAAAAGGCAGTTTTTTTTTTTATCTGTGTTTCTTGTGGTAGTTGTGAAATTGTTTTAGTCTGCTACACAGAGTGTGCTGTCTGTGTGTGTGCGTGTGTTTAAGTAAAGTACATAAGGCTATTTAGTCTGACATCAAAGAATAGACCTGATTCATAATAGAGGTAATGCACTGCAATGCAGAGCAATCTTCAGAGAAAAGAAACTATCTTTTATTGAAATTCTGAGAAAATCAGTGAAATAATGGAGACTGCTTTCGTTTTTGGCTGTAAATACAATCACTAAGATCTGTATTTAAAATGTAATACTAATGATAGCTCTGGTAACGATGCCTTTCGTTATGTTTCTCAGTAATGAACTCACACACCCTCCCATCAATCTCTTGAAAACGGCCGCTTTGAGGATCACGTTCAGTTTTTCTTTTACAGTTTGTATTTTTCAGGTTGTCTTTATGAACACGCCATCTTCAGACATAACACTCCATAACTCTATTTTTGGCTGCCTGATGTTTGTTTAACGTCTCTGCTGCACTGAGAATCATTATCTTAAAATTAACATCATAACTTGACCTCAGTTGTCGACTTTTGATCCACTTTGCTCTGGATGATCAATGTCTTCTCCTGTCACTGTCTCTGCTGTGATTGACAGATCTCTTCAGCCACAGTGAGGTCACTGGCTTTACAAAACGCTGGTGCCCTCTGCTGTTCGGTTGTGTAGTGACTCTAGGCAACTATTAGCATGTGTCAATGGTTAGACCCTGATTATAAGATGATTCCCACTTTTTCACATTATTTTCAACGAAAAAAAACCTTGTCTTCTATTCGAGTCAATACGGTAATAAGTACCATAATGAAATACTCAGCTGCTTGCCTTAGAAAAGAGCTCACAACAATATTAGTTTGTATTTGCATGCACAAGTGTGGCCAAGTTTTGACAGTTCTCAATGCGAAGGCATTGCTATTGCATTGAGCTGGCACTTCAGACTTAATCTCAAAGAGTGCAATGAAAGAGGACAGTCCTATTCTGTTTTCAGCACACTTTAATTATGCCTTTTAGAAAGAGAGAGATACATGGTCTCTGCAGCAGCTTGCCACTGCTTCCCATTTATGCATATTAATGAGCATTAATTACACTCTTAATGAAACTATCAAAAACCGCAGTGCTATTGATGTGTGGGCTTTTCTTGAGGAGTAGGGAGGAGGGCTGTCAGGCCTTTGAAGATCAATGGAGGAGGAATCCAATTAGGCCAAAGAAAGGGAAGGGAATTTGAGGCGGTAGTGTTTTATGTCCATCTTTGCTTGCATACAGATACAAATAAACAGAATAACAGGAGGTGCATTAACAGGCACATGAGACACATAATGGATGTGTCAGCAAACTCTCACATATAAACACACACCATCTCCTTCTAAGAATTCATCCTCCAGGGACAAATACATCTGCTCCCAGCTCAACAAACTCATCATTTCAGTATGTTGGCGGTAAATGGAGGGACAGAAGGGCAGGAGATGCTACAGGTTCATCTGCGTCTTTTATCCTCCAAATAAAGATTCTGTCTAGACAAAATTAAGACCAGAAAGACAGGCACTGGAGACGGCCTTTCAGCTTAACTTATAATTAGTCTGCCACATTCTTATCAGATAAGGAAGGTCTGCAGTGTCTGAATTGAGCCAATGACAATAAGTGTCCAAAGAAGGGTTTTGACAAGTCATCAGGGGGGATTGTGCTGTATGCCTGCAATCGAGCTGACACGGAAACATGTTGACACTGGCTAGTGACATGTTAGGGGAACAATGGGGACCATCTGCTGGCCTCTTTGTCTGTAGTGTTGGGCCTTTCAGTGACACCTGGGCTTGCGTACACATAGACCTGTCTAAAGGCTTGCACACATGGTCAACACATCTGATAAACCCTGTGCTCCAGAGGCTTATCAGCGATGTGATGTTGGCTTACACAAAAGCCGAAGGATTACCACAGCATGAGCATAGATGGTACATGTGTGCTGTCCGTTCCATAAAAGCAATCCCTTTGCATTTTATTTTTGGTATGGGGACATATAGCAACAATACTGTTACGAGAGATTTTACACAGACTTACCAGACGCCTTCTGTCGAACATTGTTACGGGCTTTCTCTACACCAGGAGCTCCTGATGTAGTAGCGGAACGAATTCTCATGGGCTCCTGAACTCCTGGCCCACCCTGATCCCCTTGGTTCCTCCAACTCAGCGAGAAAGAACGTGCTACAGCTGCTGCTTTCTGAGAGTCATGGATCACTCCTTCAAACAGAAAAACACACTCTAATCACCAAGGTTCTGACATATACTTAAGCATCACAAAGGACCCAGAATAGAAACAGATAATCACTTATTATTGTAATGGTATTACGACCCATTCTACAAACTTTACACTTAATACACAGTTTTAGAATCTGTAAGCATCAGTTTTGCATAGAGAGTGAATATTATCCAATCTAGCATGAGCTCACTGCTATGTTCACAGTTTAAGATTTTAATTATAGCACTGTGATGGATACTGGAATTTTTTTCTTCTTATTTTTAAAAATGGAACTGGGGAAGTTGGCAAGTCACAGATTTTTTTGATGAGCCAGGAGCCAAAGTCAGTCAGGTATTCATTCTTAAAGTGTCCCCCAAAATAAAAAGCTTGATTTAACTGATCTAAAAATTGCATTGATTTATTCTGAAGTATTTTTTGTTAAGTCACTCCAAGGGTGGGTTTGGATCAGTGGTAGAGACATCATCTCTCAATCAGAAGCTTCAGGGTTCGATCCCAGCTCCTGCAGTTACAAGCAGAAGAGTCCTTGAGCAAGACACTGACCCCAAATTGCTCCCACTGTTTGTCAGTAGTGTGTGGATGGGTATGAGTGGTTTTAGTTAAAACTGATGCCGTGGAGCGTGAAAGAGACTATCAGGGTAAAGCGCTCTGAGTAGTCAGAACAACTAGGAAAGTGGAGTATAAGTACTGGTCCATCCATTTGCCATGTTAATCCCTGAGGTTCTGATCATGCTTTACAAACTGAAATAAAAACCTCCAGCAAAAACCTACTTCTTCTCCTTCACCCTCTCTAGTTTAGGGGTCACTACAGCGGAGAACTCTTTTCCAGTTTATAGTTCCAGATGTTGATGTGGCACAGTTTTTCACTGGACGCCCTTCCCCATTTTTCTGGGCTTGGGACCAACATTAAAGAGAACACTGGCTTGTGTTCCTGGGTTTGATTTGTTGTGCAAGGAAACTTTGGCATGGGACTAGGGGAGATGCCCCTCCCACACAGAACCCTACCGATGTGCAGTACTTGCAGCTTTCCCAAGCCAATCTTCTATAGACTTAGCCAATTCATTAAGAAAATCTCTGCCTGACACTTAAGTATATACAGGTTCTTGATCCACTATACTTTCATTACTGTTGCAATAACTGGTATGGACAACTGTCATCTCCTAAAAGAAAGTGATGTTGATATTTTGCTAAATAAGCACATGGTAATACTGTAACTAACTGATTTGTGGTAGGGGGTGGTAGTGGTTCTATACACTGGTTGTCAACCGCCATACAACAGAGGTAGGATGTAGAAGTAGCAGCAGGGGCAAAACAAGAAGACTGGATTGTTGGCTGTTACAGTCCATGGCTAATACAGTCTACCCTTGTCAGAACTGCAGTATCTAGCTTCTCCTACATCATGTTGGAGGAGGTGGCAGATAAAACCGTTTTTTTTTAGATTTAATAAAAAGGTGGGGTGCTTGAGGACACTGCATGAAATGTGGAACAACAGTGACTGCAAAAGTGCAAAAAACACAAATGGACTAAGAAAAACAAAACTTAATATATATGTTTGGTGGTCATTAAGCCAGAAAATACTAGAATCTTTAAGAAATCAATTTTAAGCCTTTTTTTGTGACCCAAATTGAAACATCTTAACTTCTTTTCCTATTTCTCACCACGCCCTCTCTGCTTCTTCTCCTTCTGTTCACTGAGTTTGTCCAGCGGCAGGTTGGCCATGTCCAGGCCATAAACAGAGCGTGCCAGCACAGCCGTCAGCGAGTCCATGATGCTGGCCCACTCTGTCACCAGCTCCTCCCAGCAGGTAAGAGAGGACAACACTGCCAGCAGCTCGTCCCATAGCTCCCGGGAGATAAATACGCAAAGGTTGGCCCGCACCCATGCCACAATGATGGTCTGCATGCAAAATGAGACAAGGACCAAGGAATTAGCTTTGACAGACAGTTTTACAGGAATGAAAGGCAGCACAATTCTCCTGTGACACATCTCTTCTGTGTAATGTCCCTTTGCCACTGTGACAATACCCAGTACACTTTACACACAAGTTCCTGGGCAAGAGATTGTGGTAACCTGTAAGAATTATGCACATTCTACGACTACTCTTGGTTTGTATGATGAAAACACCCAATAATTCACATTTTGTAAAAAGTAGACATACCCTGAAGAGTATAGAGGCCAAACTTTCAGCAAAGCTGTCTTTTCTTTGGTTTTCCTGTGGCCTCTTCATCACTGCCTCTGTAATTCTGAGCAGTACCTGCAGCATCTGTTCCCTGGAGGTCAAACAGAAAATGACGTGTCAACCAAGAAAAAGGGACGCGACAGAGAATGATTTTTTTTAAATCAGTTTAAGATGAATCACATAATTAGAATAATATTCAGTATGTATTAGCATATCTCACTGACCATGTCTGTGTGTTCATAGTGTGCTCCATGATCATGTGCCTGTAGATGCTGAGGACACCCTTGCACACTTCAACCTGGTTATCCAGGAGTTTAGGAACATCCTGGCATGGTTCCAACAGGAATACATTGGATGAGTTGGTCAGGAACACCTGAAAATGCAGGTGCATGAACGCACAACACAATTGCAAAAAAAAGACAAAAAGACAAAATGAGTACGACACAGATAATAACAAAAAAAGTGTACATTAAAGCATAAGTGTACAGACCTGCAGTGTGGGCTGGACACCGGTCTTGACGTCTCTGTTTTCCCCCTCAGTGAGAAAGCCTCGACTGATGGCGCTGCTGAACGAGTAAGTTCTCCCCCAGCTGGACGACCGCTTGTGGCCATGACTCTCAATCGTCTGGTAGAAGAACAGGCAGATCAGTCAACTGACTCCTCAGACAAGTGATCAGTAGGAAAAAGCCAAGATATTATGAGACACTACACTCAAGATGGAGAGGATTTAACTTTCTTTCTCTTTGAAAGAAAACACACGTTATAGTTTTCACATAAATGTTATATTGAGTCGATCAAGTAAAGCCTGTTTTTTTTTATATCAGTCAAGTAATCACTTGCATTATAATATATCAATGTGGAATTTAAATCTCGAGCTAAAAAATATATAATGAAATTATTTTTTAAGTGATAAAAAGAAACCAATCATATAACTATTCTGGATTAAATTCCCCTCAACCCACAGGATCCCAAGCAGGTTCTGGTCTTGTTTTGCTTCTGTCACATTTTTACTGACTGTGGTCTCATTTTTTTCCAGCAAAAGAAAAGTCCTGTAACTCTATAGATTCAGGACAACCATGGCTATAGACTGATGCAACTCAATTAGGCCTTCATGCAGTGTGAAAAAAATTAAAGCTATAAATCATCACTCTCTGGTGGCACTACATTCAAAGAATCAAAAATTTTGATGCTTGGATTTTTTTTTTTTTTACTGACTGTGGTCTCATGTTTCTCTGCAGTATGAAGTCCTGCTCCTCTCTGGGTTCAGGATAACTCAACAATGTCTCCTGAGCAGTATAACATCATCAGAACGCAATAATTATTACAACATTATTACAAGATATTTACTCTTTATAAACTGTTTACAGTCAGTACTGTCACTACTGTTTACACAGTTTACAGTCTGCACTGCAGAGGCATCATGCTGATCTGCAAAGAAGTTTCTGTCAGTAATGAGACAGAGTGCTGAGCGGCTCTGAGCAGAAATTTTATGCCTTCAAGACAACGACATGGGAAGCAAAATTCAAAGAATTTTTGAAGTGTGACAACAGGGTCTATGTCGATCATTCAGGGCTTGCTGAAAGCAGTAAGAACCATAGAATTTTTTTTTTTTTTTTACAGAATTTAGCTACAAAAATGGTTTATTTACTGCAAATTTTAATAGAAGACATAAGAATCAAAGCAAAGTTGATGAAATTATTCTGTATTCTCTGGCCTCTTATGACATGTTGCTAACATCACTTGTGATACATTCAGGCACCTTCGGAAACTTGAGAATCTGACAATTACGCTAGTTTTTTCAGTTTTGGATCGGACAAATGGTTTATGAATGCCAGTCATTTAAAAATAAGTGGTATTTTGATCCTGCTGGCAGGACTGGGATCCTGATGGTTAACGGTGTTCTTGTGCAATCAGGTAAAGGTGTGTTGCTTATTTGTGTTCATCCCGTAACTAATTCCATAGCTGACAGAAGATTTCTATTTGTAAATTATTGGTTTGTTTCTTAAAGAATCAAATGAGACCTCTGTTATTTTGTGCACAACAAACTTGGAGCCATGCTTCAGAACCTTTTCATAACTTTAACTAAATAAAAATCCAAAATAAGATAATTAAATACAGAAAATGTAACAGAGAAACACATCTGATTTGACTGTCTGCCAAGATGCACCTGCACATGCATGCTGTTGGTCTCTGCGCAAAGTATTTGTCCAGGGCTGTCATCTATTTCATCCATCCGGGTATCTGCGTCCGGCTCTGTCATGAAGCTTGGCTTCTCCTGCAGAATCCACTTCCTGTACACTTTGATCACCTTCCTGGTTGCTGATGCTTCACAAGAGGGCAGCAGGAAGGCCTATGGAGAGAGAAAGAGAACTTACAATCTGAATAATTACAATACTGTTGACATTACAGAGGGATCATGGTAGTGGGAAGGGTTTTAAAGTTATGCTAACCAACTGCCAACAGAGGGCAGCAGAGTACATGCTATCATCATGACAGCATCCAGTCTATATTTTAATCTTGAATAACGTGCAAATTGGACTGTTACTGATCTTTTACACAAGTAATGGAGATATTGCTTTGAGATCCCAGTATACCTGATGGAAGACCTCGTTGACAAAATTCACATTGTCCCTGGTGGAGAGCAGGATGGCATGCACCATGTCGTAAACATAGCGATGCTCTTCCTCAATGCTACACAAACTGGAATCACTTGGCCGTCGGTCTGACAATGTGCTGCTGTTGGAGTGGCTCTTCTCAGGCTCCCCTGCTGGCCCACTGGGATCCCCATCTGATGTTTTATCCTTTTCCTGGCTGCTACCGCCTGCAGTGACAGTCTGAGCAACAAGGAGACAGAGTTGATAAAGATATGGTCTGCTAAGAGACTGCCTTCATACTGCAAGATAAATAGTTTCTTATCAATCTGACTCAAAATTAATTAGTTTTTTTCCTATTCCAGAAGTTATTATGCCAACTCTAAAGTAATAAACAACTGCACTGGTCTTTAGAGTAAAATACCTCTAATTATGCTTCTTCATGACAGCCCCACATCCAACATCCTCAACAACAAGAGGAGAAGTCAGCTTAGTGTTATGCTCACCTGGATGAGTTTGGGAATGACCTCAGTGCCATTCTTTGCGCTCTGTGCCATTGCAGCACTGCTGACATACTTCTTCTCCAGGAAGAAAGTGACCAGCCAGGTGATGAAGGCCACACGGGGCGCCAGGTACTGGTCCCTGGTACAGAAGGTGCTTTCATTGTTCCGTGTCACTGGCACATACAAAGGTTTTGGTCTGTGATGGGGTAAATCTAAGTGAATAAAAAATTGGATGAAAGAGTGAAGGAAAGAAAGGGGAAGAGGATTGAAAAAGAACATAAGAAGAGCAAAGAGAACAAGACATGAATTAAACACTGAATACTTTGATGTTGAGGTGTTACAATTAATTATTTCACTTTATTACAAAAGAACAATAACTCAACAAGCATCCATCTATCCATACATCCATCTATCTGTCCATCCGTCCATCTGTCACAGGGATCTCAGTTGTCTTTGAGCACAAGGCAGTATGGCTGAACAGTGAATCAAATTTGAACCGACATCACAATGCAACAGAAAGCAATTTTCAAATTGCAAAGGCTGAGATTAACAATAAAAGTTTCATGTTCACAGACACAATCTTACATGACATGAATGCAGTAGGTGGTGGCAAAGCACCTTTCAGTTGGTTTGCCAACAGCCAAAAATCTCAGAGGAAGAACAAGGCCAATGCGAGCGAGGAATAAAAAAAAAACAACTTCAGCAATGCTAAGTTTTGATTTGCTGTGTTGTTGCTGACATCTTTGAAAATGGCTTCAGCAGAATAACTGAGAGAGGACAGAGAAGAGGTGACTTTGGTGTCAAAGAGGAATAGCGTCAGTTGTCTGGACCTATTTTGAATTAAGGAAAGAAGATGCGGCACAGCATAAGGTATTATGTAAAACATGTCTGGCTACTGTAGCTACAACAAGGGGCAACAGTACAAACCTGTTCCAGCATTTAAGAAAGCACCACAAGGCCATATATGACAACTGCATGGCCAAAACCCCGACCACCAACGAAAGAACTGTTTATATGTTGACAGGATCCTTTGTCGTGTTGGTCATACTATAGAATGATTTATTGTTTGTGTTTAGTGAATAATTCAAAGGATAACACCAAAAAAATAAATAAATAAAATGAAGTAAAAAAAAAAAATCTTGCATGCCTAGTTGCAATCACAATATTGGTCCAAAAAACTGCAATCAGATAATTTTCCAAAATTATTCAGCCCAACAAGGCGGGAACAACCTAAACAAGTCGATTCACCATTCACACAAACACACACACACATACACCCTCACACCTACTGGCAGGTTAAGAGTGATCAATTAGCCTGATGAGTGTTTTTGGACTATGAGAGAAAGCCTGAGTACACAAAGAGAGAACTCACACATATAGGCACATGTCCATTTGGAGAATCAAACCAGGATTGTAAACCCATGTGTGTGTTTTTTTCTTTAATTCAAAGCTGTTAAACTAAACCTAAAGTTTCAAAAGTTAGTGCAGCCAAAGGGTCTGAGACTATAAAGTGAGGAAATTGCAGGGAAAAAAAAAAACCCACAATCTAACGGTAAAATATTAAGCACCAAGTAGGAAGTGTGACACTCTCACTTACTGCGCTCACAGCCAAAGCTATATTAGTGTCAAATCTCATCTTATAAATACGTTTTTGATATACTGTATACTGTCATTATACTGATACTGTTTTTTTGAAATGATATACATATGTAGAGCTTTCACCACACAAGTAGCTGCTCTTGAGGTCTGAGTACATTGTGCAAGTCTTTATAGAAAGAACCAATAATAGAAAACTCGGTTTGAAAAGATTTCAACTCAAAAGCAAATATATACTTATACAGTGAATGTCATCTTACCTAGTAAAGGCTTGTAGAGATTTGTATGCTTGGTGAAGGAGGGAAAAAGATGTGGAAGGTAGTACTTCTTGAAAAGGCTGAAGAGAAACCTGAAGCCTGTGTCCTGGTTTTCTTTGTTCTTCCACTCTAAACTGGACGCCTGGCAGAAGGAGCACAAAGACAGAGAAGGTCAGGCTTCAGAGAGGAGATGGTTAGCATCACTTCTACAGTGGCAGTGTATTGTTGGCAACATAATAGTCGCTCAAGGTTGCACAAACAAAGAGCACATAGAATGCTACACAGGAATTTTACCGACTAGAGCACTTAGCAAATGTAATAGTCTTATGGCTTCATGTTGTACAAGAAAATAACAAACTACCAGAGCATTCTGTGAAAAACACACCGTGTAAACAAAATACAAAGAGACAAGTGGTGTTTTCACTATGTAGCTAATGTACTCCTTACTGGACTGCCAGTTTCTGTTAAGGCTACAGTAACCTTTTAATCACATTAACAATGAAGCTCACAAAAGCAATTCAAACATAAAAAACAGCAAGACCTGTTTTTCAGTGACAATGCTGTCTCACACTACAACAGACTTTAAGTTGGGGAAAACAATGAAGCTTTTTGTGGTAACTATATGTGTACACTCTTTCATAATCACTTTGTTTTACCTGGATGACCATGTACTTGAGAAGGGTTTCAAGGATGTAACAGGTCTGGTCATCTGCAACTTTCTCTCCAACAACAGCTGGAACCAGCGGGGTAATCTCTTCAGGCACCACCTTTGCTGTTCAAATGAAGAAATACAAAGATGTCAGTCATTTTTCATTGAATATACATTAGAGTAGCTTCTGGTGTGCAGACTTCATCTGTTCTTTTTACTCATATTGTTCTCTACAAGGGAACATAAACAATCAGATGTCATCCAAATTACTTTAAGGTAATGTTAATGTTTTTCTTTATTAAAACGCAGGTCTCTGAAAAACCGTCTTTAAAACAGAACATCCGTATTTACCATCAGGGGGGCTGGAGAAGGGGTTATAAATGATGGTGTCAAGAGTGCAAGGCCCCCTTGAGGAGGGCACGGCAGGGAATCCTGGCACAAGGCAGGCAAAGATAAGAAACTGCTCCTCAGCACAGTTGTCTCTCAGGGCCTGCAGCCACAGCAGGAAGAGACGGATCCCCTCACAGCGGATCTAGGCAAAAGGAGATTGGTAAACTACTGAGATACAAAAAAAATAAGGGAATAAATAAAGTCTAGTAAAAAAATAATGTTATGACTTAAAAAGTAAACATTACTTGAGGCTTTCATATTTTGTAGCATAAGCATAATAGATCAGTATGTTATCTACAACCCCAATTCCAATGGAGTTGTGACGTTATGTAAAACGTAAATAAAAACAGAAAAAAATAATTTGCAAATCCTTCTTAGACTATATTCAACTGAACATACCACAGAGACAAAGTTATTTATTGTTCAAATTAATAAACTTTTTAGTGTTTTGAAAATATTCACTCATTTTGAATTTGATGCCTGTAACATATTTCAAAAAAGCTGGGTCAGGGTCATGTTTCCCGCTTTGTTCCATCACCTTTCCTTTTAACAACACTCCATAAGTGTTAATAAGTGAACTGAGGACACTAATTGTTGAAGCTTTGGAGGTGGAATTCTTTTCTTGCTTGATGTACAACTTCAGTTGATCAACAGTTCGGGGTCTCTTTTGTCATACTGCTTCATAATGCGCCATACATTTTCAATGGGAGACTGTTTTGGACTGCAGGCAGGCCCGATAAAAATCTGGACTGTTCCTTTTCCTCTTTGGCCCAGAGGACACAACGTCCATGATTTACAAATAAAATTTGAAATGTGGACTCGTCAGACCACAGCAGACTTTTCCACTTTGCGTCAGTCCATCTCTGATGAGCTCAGGTCCAGAGAAGCCGGCGGTGTTTCTGGGTGTTGTTGATATGTGTCTTTGTCTTTGCATGGTAGAGTTTGAACTTGCACTTGTAGATGTAGTGATGAACTGTGTTAACTGACAATGGTTTTCTAAAGTGTTCCTGAGCCCACGTGGTAATATCCTTTACACAATGATGTTGGTTTTTTAATGCAGTGCTGCCTGAGGGGTCGAAGGTCACAGGCATTCAATGTTGGTTTTCAGCCTTGCTGCTTACATGCAGAGATTTCTCCAGATTCTCTGAATCTTTTGATGATATCATGGACTGTAGATGATGAAATCCATCAATTCTTTGCAACTGTATATTGAGAAACATTTTTTTTAAACTGTTGGACTATTTGCTCACACAGTTGTTCACAAAGTGGTGAACCTCGCTCCATCTTTGCTTGTGAACGACTGAGCCTTTCAGGGATGCTCCATTTATACCCAATCATGACACTCACCTGTTTCCAATGAACCTGTTCACCTGTGGAATGTTCCAAACAGGTGTTTTTTGAGCATTCCTCAACTTCCCCAGTCTGTTGTTTCCCCTGTCCCCACATTTTTGAAATGTGTTGCAGGCATTGAATTGAAATTGAGGGAATATTTGCAAAAACACACACAAAAAAAGTTTATCAGTTTGAAAAATAAATATCTTGTCTTTGTAGTGTATTGTACTAAATACATGTTCAACCGAATTGTTAAATCACTATTATGTTTTCACATTTTACTCAATGTCCCAACTTCATTGGATTTATCATGTCATGTGTTGCTGAAAAAAGTACATACTTTGAAAGAGTTTCCAGTGTGTAAAAGCTTTTTCAGAAGAGAACCTGGAAGACAGAATAAAAGAGGACGACTTAGTTTGACGTTTGCAACCACATATCTATCAGAAGTCTCTTGCACAATAATACAGGAATCATAAAGCTGACAGGAATGGACTTGCTTGTCATTTCCACTACAGAAAATCACTCTTGACAAACCAGTGGGGTAAGAGGCAAGGTGCCACATGAATCAAAATTTTTAAAAAGTTGGGAGTGATGTGCTCTCAAGTAAACAATGTAATTACACTGTAATCAAAATAAGGCATTGGTCTGAATGCTGAATACATAGACTTGAAGTGGTCTACTTGTGTGTGAAGTGGGACATTTTCTTGACAGTCTGCAGACAGTACTGCTATAATGAAGTCCTTGTGGGCTGGCGGAAATTTAGGCTAGTGTTTATGGGGAATTTAAATTTAGGGATTAGGAACGCTAACACACTGGAAATGAGAAGTATGATCTTATAATTGGGCTTTTGTGTTGCTGTTATAATTCTCCTCTCAGAAGATTAAATCAATTCTGTTTATGTCTTGGAAACATAAAAAGTAGGACTCAGGACAAAAGGAAAAAGAAGCTCAAAGTATCTTCTTCAGTATTAAATGGTTGGTGTCAAATATCTGTCACTTTACAATGTGTACTTTGATTGACGGACACTACAAGCCATTAACATCATTCCTGACTAACCCTTCCAACCCAAAGAATTTTGAACAAATCACTCAAATATGAAAGGAATGCACCCTGGTGGCAAAATTAAGGGAACGGTGAGAAAAAAAAAAAGTCCTCACAAGAATTCAGTTAAATCTCAGGTATGGCAAGACTATCAAGCTATAACTACACTCTACAGAGCTGACACACACACACACACACTGAAGCAATCTGTGACTACAGAGAAAAAGTGTATTGGAAGTATAGTGGAATTCAGAGAGAGGCCACAATACTACCAAAGTAGTGCCTCATATGATAAATGCATCCACAGGTTGATGTGCTTTGGGGGACCAGTGTTCTACATTTAAATTTTCAGCCAAAACTATCCACAGGAACCAAAGTCACAATTGAAAGAAAAAAAAAAAAAAAGCTACTAGCAGCTTGAATCACAGTGGTCTATGGGACGCCCAAGACTTTTTCTGCAGTAAACATTTTACACTACACTGATTATGATGCACACACTGATAATAGAGCTGCAACAATTAATCAAATATTCAATTATTACTCGTCAATTATTTCCATAACGGAATAATCAGTCTAAGTAATTATTTAAGAAGAAGAAATGATTTCAGTTTCATAAATGTGAATATTTTCTGGTTTCTTTGCTCATCTATGACAGTCCTGAATATCTTTGGTTTTATGGACAAAACAACACATTTGATGATGTCATCTTGGACTCTTGAGAAACATTGACACTGACATTTTATGGACCAAACAACTTGATTAATCAAGAGAATAATTGATAGATTAAAAGATCATGTAAATAAAAATTAACTGCAGCCCTTCACACCAGTATCATGCTATAATTGCAGTGAAAAATTAAAAATTTTGGGGTGCCAGTTGGTCTAATGGTTTAACTGTCATATGTACAGACGTCATTACAGTGGTAGCGGGTGCACATTTCAGCCACCAGTGTTTTGCTGTATGCCATTCTCTACTCTCTTCTTCTGAAGCTTCCTTTTTCTCTTCAGCTGTCTGTCCAATATAATAAAGGAAAACAACATGCTCAAAAATATTTTTTGAAAAAAGCAGTGTTCTGAAAACGGGGAACTCCAAAAAAAAAAAAAAAAAAAAAAGGGCCAGGAGGAATTCTGAAGTTGCCTTGTAGTTAAAAATACAGGAAAATCTTGTTTATGCTGCTCTAGCAAGACAGTTTATCATACCTTGACAAAAATATCAGCACTCTTTGGTAATGCAGGATCTCGTCAGACACCTGAAATACTGCTAAACATGACACAGTGTTTTTTGCAATGCAAAGTTGTAAGATAACCCTCAAATGATAAAATCCAATGTCTGATTTATGGAATAATGCAAAATGCCCCTCAAAGGTTACATGCAGGATCAATGTGATCAGTGCCACAAGAGGAATGATAAAGTAGTGATGACGGTAGTGTTGCTTGATTGGAAGGTAAAGCTGTTTAGAATGACATAAATTCTAAGCTAATGTTCAGTTATTTGGTTTCTGCAATACAATTACTGTATTGCACGACCAAATAAGACAATATACAGCTGTGTTGATAATGTTCCTCATCCCCCAGTTTTGATATTTGATAATACAAGTCTGCAGAAATGGTCAATCTGCAACAATGATCTAGGCCTGAATGGCTACAACCAACAGCTGACAAAAACACTCATAATTGGGGTTATCGCTTCTCGCAAGGGTTTTCATTTTTGTTAGAGACTGAGATCATGCCAGCATAATTCAATTACCTATTTGCATTTCAAATGAAGTGCTAATTTGCATTTTCCATTTACATCCCCTTCTAGGACTAATTATTTTCTCTTCATTATGGAAGGCTTAGGCATAGTTGTGGTGCCATTTTTTTTTTTTACCTAAAGTGTATCTCAGAGGTTGCAGAATCATAAGGAGGAAAGAAATCTTCCCAGTAAATAGCTAGTTGTCTGGTGCAACAGCGAGACAAAGCTCAGCATCCAAGGAGCTGCAAAATATATTACATAGTCACCAGTACATACCTATACTGTGAAACTGCCAACGGTTGTAGATTTTCTCCGGCAGATGTTGTAAAATTTTCTGGGGGAAAGAAAACAGCAAAGATGATTAAGATTTTGTTCTTGTGGTCAGTTATGAAGAAAAAAATCAGTACAGAAGATGTCAAAATAGTTGCACAGAAAGGTCATGTTCTTTATTACAGTAAATTGAACAGCTTTGAGTTTGAACATTAACAATATTTAATTTAACAATTATTCAGCACTCTTTTGAGGACTTCTTAGCAAATGCTCCCCCCAGTTTTAGATTTTTTGAACCAATTATTTTCTCTGGATTTCTTTGACTTATGTGATTATATTCATCTTTTGCAAAAGCGGGACATCTAAGAGCATAACTTTAGCTCCGTCAACTTTTGACTGACTTTGAAAAATTTCTGCTGATTCGGTATTTTAGATGACAAACTAAGTGAAACTGTTTGTAAACTAAACAATACTATGTTTAGTTGATAAATATATTTTGTCTTCACATGACCCAAGACTAAACAGGGGAGTAAAAAAACAACTACTGAATTCATTCTGATGAGTGACACTTATAAAAAGCAATATAAATTTCCCTCCCTTCGGCCTTGCATGTCAGCATATCCTTTTAATGGGCAAGAACACAGAAATGTCATCACCTCCCCATAAATTACTTCACAACTCAATTAGAGCGCCCTAACCTTTCAGCAGCCTATCATTATTCCTGAATTCAGGGGCAGGCTAACTGGGTCCCTTGAGAGAGATGGGGGAAAAAAAGGCTGAGGGCTGGTGGGTGCGAGTGTGTGTACATATGGTTGGTTAATAGTAAATGCACTGTTAGCAACAGAAGGCCCAATGGCTCTCTTCTTATCAAATCCTAATCACTAACCCAATGAGACTTCATGATTGTAATACAGAGGTCAAGTTCACCCATTACTACTTCACTACACATGCAGCTCTGACCAACTCAACCAGACAACCAAACTCTGGTCAGAGTTATAAAAAGATCATCTGACTCACAACTGGCTTAAAAGAAAAACAAAGATTAAGTCCTTTAGACATGTAATGGTACAGAAGAGGTAAAAACATGCTTTATACTGTCAAGGATTTTCAGACCTAGAATGGGAACAAAAAGATGTGGATATAAATAAGTGTGATTAGTGAAAGTGACATTTGATAAGTTGGTGTTCATAAAAAAAAATACAATTCAAATGTCAAAGTGCTGAAACAACATTTTTCATAATATATTTTTATTCCACTTTTCTTAGAAATAAATTCTCACATGCCTTTTTTACAACTTTTATGGATAAGCAATGATGTGTTCATATTAACCTTGGGGAACTGGTCAGAAAGATTGCTTTAACAACATATTTTATCTCATAGAATGAGAGAGCTATGTCGCCTTGAAGTCATCTCATGGTTTAAGTGTCTCAGTTTGTCAACAACTTCCTTCCTTCTCTGTCATCCTCCATCTTTAACTTTCCATTCTTGTCCTCCGAGAGTAAATCCCTGTTATCCCTAGTGACAGCAGAGATATTGAAAGACATGCATCACTTTAAGGGGGCACTGGATGACTATCACCGTTGTTCAATTCCTCTCTGATCCACAGACGTGATGATTTGCCTGTATAAGCGTTGGCTGCACCTTGCCATTGATCCACATGGGGATTATACCATCTCTGTGCAGGGCTCTGTACTGGCCTCCTACACTCAGTCTCCTTGGGGCAGCAGACACATTATGTTAGGCGGTAACACAGCAGGGTGGCCTGCTTAAGTCTTTCCCTTTGTGTGTGTGTGTGTGTGTGCAAGTTTGTGCGTGAGCAGACACAATAACACTGTCTTTCTCTCTCCTTACAGAGCACCAGGATGGAAGAGTGGGAATGAGATGGAGAAGCTAGCTCAGAAAGACTCCCTGTGGTGCTGGAATGGCAGTTGCAACAATGAGGAATTTACTGGCTGATATGAAGCGAATACATGGACTGAGGGCTGGTGGAGTTACTCTAATCTGCAGCCATACACCAGCATAAAGATGGGGGTATTACTGTGGTACAACTACAGCCTTAACACATTTACATGATCCGCACTTAGGTTTCTAGTCGCAAGGCCTGATCATGCCACAGAATACACTTCCCCAAGGGGTGGTCTGCAAGGGCTTTTTGACGGAAGCAACAGATACACAATTCATCCAGAAAAAAAAGGGTCATTTACATCTTGTTTAGGTTTTGTTTCAACTTGGTGGTGATTATGCCTTTTGTGACAAAGAAACCTCTCGCCAGACTCAAAGGCACGGGAGGAAAAGCATATCTGCTTTATTACACTACATCAACCTGGGCAGATGATAATCAAAAAAAGTGAGTAAAAAAAACAATCAAAAAATTAAAAATAAAAATAAAAAATAGAATGCTGTATGAGCTGAGTTAAGTTTAATAATTTGAACAGCATTAAAATACTATTAATCTCAACGGCCAAGAATAATCACAAGTAATATTTACCTTACATCTTGACGTTGATCAAGACAATTATGTAGCATCATACAATCTCTAAGAAAAGACATCATCCACACCTGCTTTGTTTATCATGCATCAGTCTAAAAAGATCAAGCCAGAGTGCTCACTGACAACTAAGCAAATCCCTCTGCTTCCCTTGATTTTTTTGTTATCAAAAGTCCCTGCCTATTAGGCTGATGATTTATATCCTATAAACATGGAAACAAAATGTTTTAAACCTTATACAGTGCTGGTAATTGTCTTGCAAACTACTCAAAAATACCTCAAAGATGTTTTCATTCCCTTCCAAAGCCAGAAGGTGGCAGTAGAAGAATGCAATAGAACTCCTTCATTGCCTCCAACTGCTACCAGGCTCAGCCACCAAGTTTTCTCTCTCTCCTCAGCCAAGCTGTAGCAAGCCTAAGAAACTGTTTTGTGACCATTTTAATGAAAACTTTAGAATAATTTAAGCCAAATCATTTCCACAAATAGTATATTTAAAGCAATAAATACAAGTGATAGTAAGTTATTCAAGATCTCTAAGAAAGTAATGTCAGTTTCAGATTTTTAGCAACAATCATAGCCCTTGATATTGAAACCCGTTGCCCTACCTGGGTGGGTAGACCCAAGGAAAAATTACTCATTTGCATTTACGGATTCACCAATAGCTCCCTGGAGGAACCTGTCAATCCTAACAAGCACAACATAAAGAGGAAAGAGGCAGAGGAAGAAACCACTTAGCTAAATGGACCAAGGTTAATTTTTCCTGCGTGATGTTAGCAAACAAGCAGAAAACAGTTTCTGGAATGCAACCTTGGATGTACATTAAGATAAGTATGATGCCTTTACAGCATGCAGGACAAGACTGATATTTATTACTTTCCATGTATACCTAGCTTCAATAATGCATTTTAGAGTGGCATTCAAATGACTGAATAATGAATCATGTACCTGACATGAACCTTGGCAAAGAGATAATACTATGACACAGTCATCCTTTATTGGTCTCCATTAGTAAATGCTAGACATCTGGCTTTACTGGACAAAAGTAAGAATAATAAGAATGTATTTTAAACATTTTTGTGTGCGTTCTGTTGTCAATGGCCTTGTGTTTTCAACAGATGTGTAAAAAACACCATCATTTGCATAACCCTCGAGTAAAACTGAAGTCACACATATCCATTAAGATGAAGCTAAATTGAGCTGATAAATGTACCTGCATGAGGAAATTCTAAGGGTAAAGTCTCAGATATAAGCAAGTTTTATTTACAAAGAGGATGCCTGGGGAAACTCAAAATGCTGATTCAGGTCCGGATGACGGATGGCAGGTCATCGTGAGGTCATATCCTGGGGAGAAAGTAGCTCTGCACAGAGTTCCCTGTGAACTTTATTGGTCTCAAAGTTCCCCCTAACCTGTCCCACAACCTCAATGGCACCAGGATCAAACTGCTTACGGACACCAAAAGGTAATTTGCAGTCAAACAGAAGGATAAACAAACTGAGGTCACGTAAGGTCTGAGAAGCTCGATCTGGTCCTATGACAAACACAAACAAACAAACACACACTCACAAAACCATTACAGAGAGTGCTCTTATATGGTTTCATTTCTGGAAGCACTCTCTGACATTTATAGAGTGACTCTCTTTATATAACTTTTATTTTTTGGATGTACTCATATTAGCTTGCAATTTGTCTGCACATCAGCCAGATATGACAACGCAACTCAGTTTCAATGTGTCTCGACAGACACTGTAAAGAGGAAAATCAGATACTATAAATAACAAAAATGGGCTCCATTAGTATTTCACCAACCCTTGGTTGTGGCCTGAATGAAATTGCTGCTTTTACTTTTGGACAAAGGTTTTTGTTTTCAGCTTGAACATGCAGATGAACCAAAAATTTAAAAAGATTGTAGTCATGTGCATAAAAGCTGGAGTTCACGTGCATATATTGCTTACTGAGAGTTCTCTGAAGCCTCTACTTTTCACACGTCTGCCACATCCTGACAGCATAATCCTGTCACTTGCATACATCTTAGCTCCAGGAATGCTGTGTTACAACTCATTACCGCCTATAACCCACGACTAGCTTTACTACACTGGGAACTTACAATGATTAGTTACAAAAAACATTAATATTGGTCTTTTCCAATAAACACTTATTCCATTTGAGTCTCCCATATGCCTTTAGGAAAACAAAAGGAAGCAGTATCCCATGTGACCCGCTCTCTTTGCTTTTCCATTTCCCCTGTTGTATTCACAGTTCCTCCCACCTGAGTAGTGATCTCCACTTGTTCACTCAGTCACTTCTTCATTGCTGCTTCCAGCTTGATGTTCAGTTTGAAAGGGTGACCTAACCTTTGTTTCCTCCCCTTTTAAAATTTTCTTAACTTCATGCGACTGACGTTCATTCTGTCTTAAGAACACAGGGCAGATCCTACACTGTTTCACACCCTTTCAATGTCTAAGCTGCTGAGTTTGTTACTTTACTTTGATAAACCTTTTTTCCCCTTGGGACTTGACTTATAATTTGTTTTAGAACTATGTATTTCATTAACCGTCACTTGTCACAGCTAGATTACTCACAGGTCTCTATTAAACCTGTTACGCAACTTCTAAAAACAATTAGTGGTGCCAGTGTCAGTGATGCTTTGGGTGTGTCATAAGTCATTAGGTGTGTCTTTAGGCTGTTTAGTAATTTCACGTTTTAAATTTCAAATCAGGAGACTACACCTTGAATGGGAAAAAAGAGGTATTCTATAAGGTAAAAGTGAATAAAAGTAGCAATAAATGTGACCTTTTTTTTTTTAAATAGATAAGGTTTCTCTCTCTCTGCTAGTTCTGATACACAATCATGTGCTGCCACAGTGAATGCTTTTGTGGCAGCAGACACAAAGAGATCTTGGAAAGGGGATGATGATGGCTGCTGGTGGTGGTGGTGGTGGGGGTGGGGTGTTTCAGCCGAGTTCAGGGGGAATGACAAAAGATTACCCCCTCTAGATATCTATTACTCAAGCAGGCTAAGCATCAGGGCTCAAAGGCCCCCACAGCTTCCCAGGAAAAAAGGGGTCACGTTCCTTATCAAGAGATATGAGTAATCCATGTACAGAAAATGCAGAGCAAACACAAAAACTGCAGACATGGTCAACCAGATTTGATTGCTCAACAAGAATCAGGTGATGGGGACTGAGGGGGAAGGAAGAACGGAAGCAATGTTAAGCTTTGAGGGTCTTTGAGGTATATCATTAAGCATTTAGTGTGTTATAAAGCCCACGTCTTTTGTTCTGGTCACAATTTATTCATCTTATACTTTACACACTGCTGATTGGGCTCACATTTAGGTTGGTTGCCTTCTGTTTCTTAAACAATCAATATATATAACAGCATAAAGCACTAATCTGTGATGAGAAACTAGGTTTCTGGAAAAAAACAAACAACAAATTCAAATTCAACATGCGCCATTCATGACTGTGTTTGTTGACATCACTAAATAGGCCTTTCCCTCTGTTGTATGACATAACCTCAGGGACACTATGATACATTTTGGCATCATGTCTGTGAGTATAATGTATTCATTGATATCATATTCACTACCACGTGATCCAACATGACTAATCTAATATTGCATAAAGAAATATCCGCACAGTGTAGCTGCGCACAGGATCAAAGCAACCCTGTATCTGTCCTGTATACAGCACTCAACGTAAGCTTATCTTCTCAGAGCACTGGAAAGAGCACACGTCGTCACCGGCAGGGGCTAAAAGGGGACAAATGAGGGTTAAGCTGCTTTCAATGTTGGTTCTTTTTGAAAAGATGACTCCATAAATATGTAGGAGGCATGAATCCAGGCTTTAGCCACAGGTTAGATGACTGGGTGTGTGCAGATGGACAGGGAAGGTGTCTTGGTGAGGCGTGAAGGGGAAATCTAGTGAGTTAGGATTTTTTTTAATACTGTAAAATTACAGGGAGAATCAATTTTGGTGAAACTGCATTCAGATGAGTTACTGAAATAAGCAGCAAACTAACTTGGCTATAAATTTGCATGCGATTAAATCCAGTCTAAATTCAACAAAAGCTGACCTGACATCCATCAGGACACAAACATAATTTATGCACTAAAACGCATCAATAAAACATTAGGAACCATACTGATATTCAGATGTAATCTGATAACACAACTAAATTCAAGGGATACTTTCACACAGTACGATTAGGTGACCAGAAAATACAAGACATACTGTACAAGAAGAGACAGAGACTTCCCCCCCCAGCCCTCTTTTTTTTTGATCTGCTGCCATCCTTGTAGCCCTGCCCTGAGCAAATGTAACTGGAGAGCAGACTGTTTGTATTGGAAACTGGAACTGTCTAGGCAGTCAGGTGGGAAAACAAGGTAAGGGACTTTAACCAGCACATGCAACATTAGAGAGCAGGAAAACAGAGGGAGGGGCAACAGACACGACGCTACCTTGCGCATGCAAAAACAAAACATACTTTTCCTGATTTGCATATACACCAAGGTTCTAAACACGAGTAATGACCCTGTGCTCTCCCACAACCTGCCACAGTTTTACAATATGATGGTAAACAATTTTCATTCACTTGATCTCTGAATGCTTTAATCAAATAGGCAAGAGGTGAAAGATATGTAACATGGTATAATGAAAACAATGATCCCACTCAAGAGCTTAACTTAAAAGACCAACATGAAAACAAAAAGATGACTTACTTCAAAAATAAAGAGGATAGAGTCCAGCTCCTCCCTTTGAGATTTGTTCCCTGAAAGACAAGGGGAGCAGTGAGGATTTTAAACATATTACTAAGAGCTACCCTGCATTTGGCTCATTAATAATGTACAGTTGGTCATTTGAAAACTTATGTTAATGTTGGAGCATAATTCCAGTGGAATAAGTCTTCTGCCCCAGAGGTCGGAGTCAGGTTGAGTGGAAGTTACAGTGCATCCACAAAGTATTGACAGCACTTCACTTTTAACATTTGTTAATCATATTCAATGTATATGCCAGATATCGGCCTACTTCTTCTTCGGCGGCGGGCGACCAAAAGACTCCACAGTTATATCGCCACCTACAGGTCTGTTAAACAAACTACAGCATTTTAAGTCCCTCAGCATTTCTGTGTAAACACAGAATTTTTTCTCTGCGTTTTTTTTGCGTTTTTGAGTGAAGCTTTATTGTGTAAACAGGGCTTCAGTTGACTGGACATGCCATGGAAAGGCACACACCCGTGGATATATGGTCCCACAGGTGGTAGTGCATGTCAGAGCACAAACTAAGCATGAAGTCCAAGGAATCGTCAGTGGACCTATGAGACAGTATTGTCTCATGACACAAATCTGGAAAAGGGTACAGAAAAGAATTCTGCTGCTTTGAAGGCTCCAATGAACACAGTGGCCATCATGGGCGCCTATCTAAACTGATCGGGGGAGAAGGGCCTTAGTTGGGGAGGTGACCAAGAACTTGATGGATGGCCTCTCTTTCAGAGCTTTAAACAGTCCTCTGTGGAGAGAGGAGAACCTTCCAGAAGGGCAACCATCTCTGCAGCAATCCACCAATCAGGTCTGTATGGTAGAGTAGCCGGACCAAAGCCACTCTTGAGTAAAAGGCACATGGCAGCCTGACTGGAGTTTGCCAACAGACACTCAGACAATGAGAAAGAACATTCTCTGCTCTGATGAGACAAAGATTGAACTCTTTGGTGTGAATGCCTGGTGCCATGTTTGGAGGAAACCAGGCATCGCTTATCACCTGGACAATACCATCCCTACAGTGAAGCATGGTGGAGGCAGCATCACGCTGTGGGGATGTTTTTCAGCAGCAGGAACTGGGAGATCAGTCAGGATTGAGGGAAAGATGAATTCAGCAATGTATAGAGACATCCTGGATGAAAACCTGCTCCAGAGCACTTCTGACCTCAGACTAGGGTGACCTCTTTCAGCAGGACAACGACCCTAAGCACAGCCAAAATAGCAAAGGAGTGGCTTCAGGACAACTCTGTGAATGTCCTTGAGGGGCCCAGCCAGAGCCCAGACTTGAATCTGATCGAACATCTCAGGAGAGATCAGAAAATGACTGTGCACCGATGCTTCCCATCCAACCTGTTGCAGTTTGAGAAGTGCTGCAAATAGGAATTGGCCAAACTGCCCAAAAATAGGTTTGCCAAGCTTGTGGCATTATCTTCAAAAGACTTGAGGCTGTCATTGCTGCCAACGGTGCATCAACAAAGTATTGAGCAATGGCTGTGAATTCTTCTGTACATGTGAAGTCTTAGTTTTTTATTTTTAATTGATTTGTAACACTTAAAAAAAAAAAAAACTTTTTTTTCACGTCATTGGGGGGTTTTGTGTGTAGAATTTGTGGACAAAATATGAATTTATTCCATTTTGGAATGAGGCTGTAACATGAAAAAATGTGGAAAAAGTTAAATTCTGTGAATACTTTTTGAATGCGCTGTACACCAGACACATCTGAAATTGCTTCCCTGTAGGATAATGCTTCCTACACTGTAGAGCTGAGGGTAATTGGAGCCCTAAAAGTAACACTTTCCACATAGTGCAGGGAGAAGGTTAATTATTGAACCAGCATTGATTACAGTGGTCAACTACTGAGTTCTCAAAAAAGAGAGTAAAACGGTTTGTACCTACCTTTCTGTTTCAAGTTGCTTTCCAGTGTAATGAAACTTTCATAGAAGATAAAATAAATCTGAGAACAGTTGCTTTCGAAGAATGCTTTCAGTTCACTCTTGTCAATGAAATCTGTGGGGAGGAAGAGAAGTTTTTATTAATAACATTGACATGGACTGCAAAAATAACCCCAAAACATTAATGAAAACAGAATTTTTTTCTTATTACAAAAAATGTTAAGTTCAGATCAGGATATTAAGCTGATGATAACATCTTATTATGAGGATAGATTTTGTTGTCTGGAATTCTTGTTGGAATTGTACTCTGGCCCAGCTGGTATAAAATAGTAGATGGGATGACATTTTTGTGCATGTCCACGAGAACTGGTATGTCAGTGTTTATACAGTTGATCAAAAGAGCAAGAACAAATCTTCTCTTAAAGAGATAACCCCCCCCATAAATAAATAAATTATAATATATATATATATATATATATATATATATATATATATATATATATATATATATATATATATATATATATATATATATATATATATGAAATCTACACAGCATAGTTTTATTTTACTAATTATATTACAATTTGAATCACTAAAAAGATACATTCCCCAGCTGTACATTTTTTTCAATATTGTCCTACCCTATCTGTCAACAAAGGTAGATCAATGACAGCCTTTCTGGAGATATTCTGAAATGACTTTGCTTCTATTCAATATGTCATTCAAATTAAGTTCTTCTAAATAATTAAAGTAACATCAGGAGGATGGCTCTATGTAAATGTGAGGTAGGGTAAGAAACTAAACCACAGGATTGGGACAAGATCATGCCACAAGTTCTTAACATTTTATAGTGTGCAGATTATCTAAATCATGTGTTGTTTCCATTAGAAACAACATTTTATGATGAATGTATCATTTCTCTCTACAATTACAATATTATACCAGTATAGTGGTGTGAGGCAGTGCCAAAAAAAGAGGAAAAGATAAAACTGTACCGTAAAGATCGTCTTGTTTATTCTAAGTAAGGGTGTCAAGATAATTGAGAGCATAAATTTAAATGTAATATGCTGATGCTCTTTCAACCTGTGGAAGGAATTTTTATTCTAGATTAAAAGAGACTACACAATGCAGTCTCTTATTTTTTCTAAGTTTTTAATTTTATTTGATCAGTAATATGTCGCGTTTTCTTTTAATTTTGCTCTTATATGGATATTCACATTCTAGTTGTCCATCTGTTGGTCCATTTCGCCCTTTCATGAACAATTTTTAGTTATGAATCAGATCAGTATTTTACCCCCTCATGTCTTGGTTACAGCATATTTGCATGATATGAAAAATGACCAGCATGCAAAAGTTTTCTTTTTGTAAATGTCCAAAAAAAAAAGAAAAAAAAGAATTGACATTCTTTTTAGTAAAAGTTTGTTTTTTTCAAGATTTTATGCTTTTATTCTGAGAGGACAGAACAGTGGATAGAGCACAAAACAGGGAAATTGTGGGAAGAGTCATGTGAAAAAGAGGTCACAGGTTGGAGATGAACCCAGGCCGCCCACTTGAGGGCTATCCTCATAGTGCGCACAATCTAACCACCATACTGGACATTTCCTCCAAAATAGTGACTGCAGAATGCTTCAAAAGGAACCTGGGTTTATTACATATTTAAGTTCCCTAAAAATGGTGTTATAATATTGTCTCTTCTTGTTTTTGGAACCCATATATTATGTATTGTCTATTCTCCTGAGCTGAGCCTATCATCACACTCTTCTTAACACCACGTTTGAGCGGAAACTTGCATCAACCCATGTGTTACAGAACCTTGGACTAATTTCTGTACAGTGATTAATCTGCTCTGTGCTTTAGATTTATACACTCATCTATCATGTGTGGATAACTTCGTTTGAGGAGAGTTTTTCAGGTTTTTCAACAAACAGAAACCATGATGTTACTAAACGTGGCAGGTGTAAATTATATATAAAAAATGAATGGTAAACTGGATTGATGGCCACATGAGAAGCTGCAGCAGTAATAGGGGAAAACAGCATTACATGTACAAGTGGAACAGACTGGCACTTTGGAAATCCCAAAGTCATTGTGTAATGAACTCCTATTATATGACATACTTCTAGTACTGTGGTAATGAGATAGGCCTGGCCTGAATAATCAAATATAGGCCAGGAGGAGCCCTGGCACAATATCAGCAATTAAGGTTCACCTTCTGCTGCGATTTTATTCCTCCACCACATGGCAAATTGGAAAACTCCCAATAGCAGTTGGCCGCATGGGGAGTGTTGGAATGATGTAGTGTGTGACAAATACTTGGATGACTTATTTTGCCCTGAGATTAAAGCAAAGGTAATGAGGACACATGATGGGATGATTCAGTGAAAGGCAAGAATGTATCAAGTTTCCTAACATAATATCTCAGTTAGTCTTTACACAGGAAAAACAACACTCATTTGTTGAAGGTTAGAAGTGGATACAGCAGTAGTGCATTTAATATGATCAAGAAATCCACACAGTGGTAGCCCCAGAGCAATTTTTGATGGACATTTTTTTCTATCAGAACATACTTTTTTACCCACACATTTCTAACATGTCCAACACAAAGAGGATTATAGTGCCAAAAGTATTGACTCTTCACTCTTTTAAACTTTTATAATACTACCATTGATTAAATTGTTTATTTTTTTTACATTAATCTACACTCAGAACCTAATAAGGAAAAAGTTAAAAAAAAAAAAAAGTCTTACAACATTTTGGCCACCGATTTAAAAAGAAAAACTGAAAAATCCCATTGGCATAAGTATTCAGACCCTTTGTGCCTTCCACTACTCTTGATCATTGTAGAAATGTTTCTACATCTTGATTGGAGTCCATGTGTGGCAAATTAAATTGATTGGACATGCTTGGAAAGGGACACACCTCTCTATAAAAGCCTTTACAGGTGACAGCACATATTAGAACAAAAGCTGACCCATGAGGCCATGGGTCCTCCTGCAAAGCTCAGAAATCTGGCTACAAACAAATTTCTGTTGCACTGAAGGTTTCCAAGAGCACAGTGGCCTCCATAGTTCTGAAATGGAAGAAGTTTAGCACAACCAGGACTTTACCAAGACCTTGTTGCCTGGCAAAACTGAGTAGGGGAGGTGGCCAATGGTGACCAAGAACCCAATGGTCGCTCAGAGTTTGAGTGATTGTGTGTGGAGATAGGACAAAGTTCCATCACAGGATCAATCTGGGCTTTTCAGCAGAGTAGCTGGACAAACGCTTCTTCTCAGTGCAAAACACATGAGCTTTGAGTTAGAATAAAAACACCTGAAGGACTCACAGACTGTGAGAAACAAGATTCTCTAGTCTAATCAAACAAAGACTGAACTGTCTGGCATTACTTACAAGTTTGTTTCCATGAAATGATATTTCAGTTTTTCCTTTTTAATCAATTTGCAAAATTTACAAAAGATCTTTTTTCACTTTGACATTAATGTAATTAGTGTAGATTAATGTGAAAAAAACAAATGAATTTAAATGATTTTTGCATCAGGCTGCAACATAACAAAAGTGGAAAACCATGAAGGGATCTGAAAACTTTCTGAATGCAGTGAATTTGCACAAACACTGAATAAAAAAAAAACATAACTGCACAATGTCACACTCACGGTGGAACTCGAGAAAGAAGTCACATAGAAGTACTTACTGCTCGATTGGTGACAAAGGATCACAGCTTATGTATTGCATTTCTAAGCATGAGCTGTTTCAACAAACAGGGGATGTGGATATTGTCTGCATGCAGACGGTCAACAATAGTCAATGCTACAATTAGAGCTAATACAATCTCTGATCCATTAGAGTTCCATTTAAGATGCTATTGAACAGCTGTAATCTTAGATATGGCAGGAATGGGACAGTATTTGACTTTTTAAAACTCCAGAAACTGGTCTCCCAAGCTCTCCTAAGCCAACAGTGTTGTTAAAAGGAAATGTGATGTGACACAAGTGTAAAACAATCTAAATTGGGCCTGTCTGATTCATTTTCAACTCAGTTATAATTACTATGGTGGTAAGATATCCACGGATGCCTCCCTGTTTGTTGGACAACATGTATTTTTATTAGATATGTTAAATCAGCTGCCGTATTAGAGTATATTTTGCATGTGTTCTCTGATTTAATTACAACCTGAACATGTCTTTCTTACCGTAGAACTTTTGAATTTACTGGTATAAAACAGGTCAGCCCTGTGCAGGTGGTGTACCCATGACATTTAAAAGATGGAAAGAAGAAGCATTTATCATCATCATGCAACTCTAAATGGAATAGTGTTGGGTGTGTGAGGACTTGTGGGGGGAGGGTCAATTTAATACCAGGCTGCTCTGTCTGCTAACAGGACTAACATATTTATGCAATCTATTCTTCAGACTCGCTGCTCTTCATCTGCTCAAACACCCCTCACCAACCTCTGGAGCATGTACAACCCCAATTCCAATGAAGTTGGGATCTGTGTAAAACGTCAATAAAAGAAGAATACACAGATTTAAGTCCTGTTTAACCTATATTTAATTGAATACACTACAAAGACAAGATATTTACTGTTCAAACTGATAAACTTTAGTGTCTTTTGCAAATATTCACAGATTTTGAATTTGATGCCTGCAACATGTTCCAAAAAAGCTGGAACAGAGTCATGTTTCCCACTGTGTTCCTTCACCTTTCCTTTTAACAACACTCAATACGTGTTTGTGAACTGAGGACACTTATTGTTGAAGCTTTGTAGGTGGATAGAGGAGCAGAGAGCAAGAGTCTCAGTTAACCCCCAGCAACCATCTTGAAAAACCTGACAAGACCGCGATAAGCCTTTCAAGAAGTACAAATTATACAAAAGCAGTCAAAATCTGAAAACCAAGGTTTATCTGCTCTGAGTGTCTCTTCAGGTGGGATAAAATTATCTCAGTAGCTGCATTTCAATTACACCAAGAATTGCCTGAAACCTAAATATCGCAATAAAAAATGGTCATGGAAACACAGAAATTTCAAAAAAACGCTCAAACGCTGGTTATTCAGAAGCTTGGATATTGAAGGTTATTGCAAAAGTGTAATGGAAACACCTTTTTCGCAAAAACACCCCTCACCTCCTCGGCCACGATCCTCTCCCAGAGGTCCCTGGTACATGGCCATAGCCACACATACAGACTCTGTTGTTCATATTACAACAGCTCTGCTGAGCAGTACGTACTTCTGCACCGATTTGTCTGCGCTGCTCTGAAATACAGATTGCTCTATTGCTCAGGTTGCTCTATATCATGTCATCAAAACTATTACGAGGAAGGATATTAATAATCATAATTTAAAAGAAAAAATGTAAGTATGAAACTTGCACAAATACTGTCTAAGTAAATAAACTGACCCTGTGGTTGTTAACTTATAATCACAGAGGAAGCTGCTTGAGGAAAAGAAATGGAAACTATAACAGAATTAATAAAGTACAGACTGTGGGAATCTAAAGTGGAATTTGGTAAGAACCATCATGCAGAGAGGATATACTGCCCCTGTGGTGATCTATGGACCCAGAGCTCCTCATTTTCCTCTGTATAGTTTAGAACTGTCTTTTTGTTAAGGTTTTGTTAAGAGGATGTAGATTGTTTGACAGCATTGTACTGCAATATCCAGCCAGACCATTTGTTCAATGGCCTATTTTGGCGTCTCAGGTGACAGCACAAAAGAGACAGAACTGGATCTTCTGGTCCCAAACATCCAGGGGCTGACACTATATTCTCTGAGCATGACAAGATAACCATGTCCTTTAACTGACACCACTTCTTCTACAAGACCTCCACGCCATAGATAGGAAAACTGTCAGATGAACAGCAGCTGCAGAGAACAGTGATCACATAAGGCTGTTCAGAAAACCTTGCGCCGAACACTGGTGACTGTGGATGAGTGGGCTAACAGCTCAGGTGCATCCTGTTTCCACTGATCACCCCCCAGATGCTCCTACAGATTAAGTGGAGTCCACCTGTGGTAAATTCAGTTGATTGGACAGGGTTTGGAAAGGCACACGCCTGTCTTTATGAGGTCCCACAGGTAACAGTGCGTGTCAGAGCACAAACCAAACATGAAGTCAAAGGAACTGTCTGTGGATCTCAGAGACAGGATTGTCCCGCAGCACAAATCTGAGGAAGGGTACTGGAAGATTTCTGCTGCTTTGAAGGCCACGATGAGCATGGTGGCCTCCATCATCTGTGAGTGGAAGAAGTTCAAAACCACATTGACTCTTCCTAGAGCTGGCCGCTCTATTTCTATTTTTTTTAATTGTGATATGATATATCTGCATGCTCATATTCATTATAACTGCAATCATAATATTGACCAAGCTAATTCTGCCAAATTGTGCAGCTCTAGAATGACACAAAACACTTGTAAACTGGAAATTCCTAATAAACTAATGGCAGGGATATTACAAGGATGATAGGGTGCTGGGAAAGCAAATCAATGTTACAAACATACCAAACCAAGGGCCATTTGTGTGCTCAAAATTCTATCCTGGTAGTTCTACTTCTAAAGCTGACCAAACCACAGTAAACAATCGGCCTCATGTTAACCGACTAAAAACTGCTGACAACAACAACAACCTAAAAGTAGATGCCAAAAAGACAAACTGTGACAGGTCTGGGTTAGATGATACTATTCTCCATTGTAATATGCTTCCTGTTAATTGTCGGTAAAGGGCAGATGGTCCAACCTCATGTGAATGGAAAATAATAATGTGCAGCCAGAGCTGTGCTAAAATGGCAGAGAACTTTTTTATGATGATGGCAGAGATAATGAACTATCAGTTTCTCAAGAACTCAATGGATAATATCCAACACAGATGTTGCCTCGCATTTCCTAACCCATGGGTGAACAGACAACTCTGACAATTCATATGGCCTGACATGATTGAGAGTTGATTTGTAATTTCTGGTGCCAAGGGTGAAAAGGCTGAATAAACTATTGAGCTCCACACACTATTATATAATGCTATTACATGCCCTTGATACATAACAACTTTACATAAGGTAATGATGGAGAGAAAGAACCACCCATCTGATGGGGAAGCAGAATAACTGTAAGCTTGAAGTGATTAATTTTGAAGCTTTTCTGCTGCTTGCTATTCTAATGAACCAACGTTTAAGTTAGTTTGCCCTGCAAGCACAAAAAGAGAGCACACAGCAGTGTGCACATAGGGGTTGTTAGCCAATGGGTGAAGGTCAACAAGTCAGCTGAAGCCTATGGTATATTTACACATTCAAACCAAACTTCAGGTTATTCTGCACACAGCTCCCTGTTTGAACTTAATCAGCACACAACACATGCCCTGTGAGACCTCATGTTCAGTGTTTGAAGGTTGTGTTAAACTATTTTTAACGTTAAAGAAACATACAAAGTATGCATTTATATTTCCCGAGGCTGGGTCATTAATATGCCATCTCATATGAAAAAGTAGTCAAATCAGGCCTTTGATCAGACCCATACTCATTTGCATCAGACTGTGCTGGCTAAAGCTGCAGGTGCACTTGCTTCTTGCCAGTAAGGAGAAGAGAAGAGAGAAAAGACTGATACGTTTTCTGGCAGTACACTCAAATCAGACACAGAGGACTCTTTAAGGGCCCCAGCAAAGGGATGCCTAGAGGGCACTGTTACATAGTGGAAGAGATATGGGGGTGGGAGCTAATGTGGCAGCTGCTAGACACACCATATATGTAAGGGTACTCTAACGAGATGATGGTGAACAGAATCCAGTGAGAAATCTTAAAAGACTGCACGAATGTCATCATTAAAAGATCAGTAAGCTGTTCTTTATTTGCATTTTTCATCACATGGAAATAAGAATGAGGGAAACCAAATAGGCTCATTCTTTTAACATATTAAATTGCACAGAAACAACACGAGACTTTTACACAAAACAATGTTCTGCTGGAGAGGGCAGGTGGGCCACATGATGCCATCAGCAGTATTAGTGTGTAATACCTAGCAGACAGTGCAAGCTCTGAGAACGTACAGCTCCTGTGGTGTGGGGATGTCATTTATGACTGAGAACACACTAAGCCAAATTGATGTTCCAGATCAGGAGGTCAATTGGGGCCATTTCATTCTTTATCAGCCATTTTTTTCCTGTATTAGTATTGCTTAGTCTTCAAAGGACTGGTTTTGTTAAAAAGCTTGTGATGTTCAGATAAAGTGTGGACTAACATCAATCTAAGTCTGCAGAATTTTGATCTAGAGAAAGCAAGAAAAACTGACCAGGCCCTGCCATTTATCATCCTCCATGAGCAAAGCATTAAGAGAATGATTAACATACTTCCACACTACAGCAATGGAGCAAAGCATGCAGCTCTGCTGAGCTGTCAGAACAGGCAGTGCTTGTCGCTGTAAGCGGTCTTCAACAAGCGAGCCTTCTGTACCTATCAACAGGCGGGTGATGTCTTTGAACGATCATTAGGAAGCTGATAATAAATGCTTAAGCTAAGTGTCATCTTGAGTCTGATGATTCATATTTAACTTTTAGCAGCATTAAAGCAAATCATAGATGTGTAAGGATTATGAGAAAAGCTATTCCTGCAATCATAACATCATCATGCATATAATTTCATTAGGATGCCACTGAGCCAAATGCTGCATGAAAGCCTCTCAACTTGCAGTCAGTGTCTAGCTGTGCAGCAGATTGGGGCCTATGGGTCTTTGAAGAGCACAGTGTGAAAGAGTCATAGCACAATTGGCAGACCTGACCTTAACCCAGGCTGAGCTCACATGAGAGGGTGGCTTATCTCAGCAGTTTAGCACATTGTAGAGCTGTTAAACCGGCAACTTTCACTCCTCTTCTGTGGAGTCCTTAAAGTCTGTCTTTGCCTTATGCAAGATATCTGACATCCTAAAACAGAGATTAATTCTTCATTATTATGATGATGAAGAATTAATCTGTGGTGCCTTCCTTTACATGGAGTTCAAACTAAATCCAAAGGAAGAGCCACATATAACTGTTCTCACATGCTTTGAAGTGATGACAACATACTGAAAACTCTACACACATAACAACTGATTACAGACAGACTTTTGTAGATAGAAGTGTTTGTGTCTGATATGTTTCCCTTTCCAATGAATGCATAATAATATAAACCACAATGTGAAGACACACACACACTGTAGATGTGCTAGGGCAAGAATCAAGGGATCCATCAAATACTTTTGTTGTTTTTGTTATTTTTACAAGGAGAAAAAAAGTTCAATAAAATGTGAAAATGTAGGAAAATGAAAAAAAAAAAAATAACAAATTCACTGGCTACATTAAGCCCACTTAAAAACGTGTAATTGTATTAATTTCTCAGACATGTTTTTGTCCACTTAAATTAAAACCAAATATAACGGAAACACTTCCTCTGAAGAGCTGTGATGGCAAATTAACTTCCAGCTTCAAATAATCTCCGACTACTCTCTCCAAGTCAAATCTGATCATGTAGTGATTCAAAGAAGAGAACATATTTAGACAAAAGGTGCCATCAAAAACAAAGTTTTTTTCACTTATTATCAAAAATGTTGCCAGTCTGCTCTTAACAAGTGTGCTTATACTACAGGCGAAAGCTAAGTGTTTGTTTCCCTGGACTTAAAACCTGTAAATCCACAGCAGATTAGCTGAGGCTTGGGTATTTAAAAAAGGAAACATAAAATATCCACTTTGAGATCAGCTTCTGATTAAATACAGGGGGAAAAGTGGTGGTGCAAGTGTCAACTGTAGGTCCTGGGCTTGCGTTGGCTATAACAAAAGCAGGACAGGTAAACAGTTGAAGTGGACAAACTGGTTTCTCACTTGCTGTGTTAAATTACACAGATATCATCCTCTGCAGAACACAAAGCACCAGTGTTTTCTTATCTCCAGCTCTCCATCAGGTCAGCAGCTAAAAGAAAAAAGCCTTTCATTCCACACCATGTGATTTATATCAAACAGTATTTATAATGTAGGTTTCAAAGACGCTCTCAAACACATGACAGACATTCAACGAACACATTACTTCCAATTTTCTTGCTCAAGTGTGAATGTATGGAAATGTTATATTTACTTGCCATATTTTATAATGTTTTATTTCTTTCTATACAATTAGTTTATGAAAGTGTTTGATTGGTCAGGAACAAAACTCTAAAAAAAGTTGATGACATTTTTTGTTTCCATGACAGTTTGCAATTCTAATGGGAAAGGCAAATGACGTCTTTTTGGTCCCTGTGTTCTTTGCCTAACTTGTTAACCTTTTTTATGATTATTATTATTATTATTGGGCTTTTCATGCCTTTAATCATGTAGGAGAGGACAGTGGATAGAGCAGGAAGCAGGGTGAGAGTGGGGGATGACATGCGGGAAACAGACCACAGGTTGGACATGAACCCGGGCCACCAGCTCGAGGGTGAACCTCATGGGGCATGACTTGTTTGACTTCTGACTCTCCATGTTTACAACCCAGAATTCCCTGCTACAGTAAATTCAATCTCAGCTTACTGATCACTGCATGCACCTGGGCAAATGCTAAAACAGCAGATCCTGGGCACACAATAGCAGCTCTATCATAATAAGTGATATTAAAGACCTTCCCATGATCGTCTAGCAGTGCTCAGCCTTCAACATGAGTATTAATAGTGTCCCTGACCTATCTTTAAAAAGCTGGGTATTGCTCAGGAGGTTTTATATTGTGATCAGACAATTCTTTCCTTCTGGTGGATTTAAAAGTTTCAGTTTGTACAAATTTATTTTCCCTGAGAAAAACGACAAAAGTTTTGTTCAATTGCTGTCAAAATGCATCATTTATCCATCATTTATCTATTACTGACAAATTGGTATTTTTGCTGTGATACTGAATACTGCACAGAAATCTAAAATGCTAACAATGCCTAACTCTGGTATTCAAAAGACTCCTGGTCTTTAACCTTCATCACATCAGTCACGGACTCAGTGTCAATCAACTTCAGTGTGCGGTGGCCTGTAAAGGAAAATAGAAGACACAACGCCTAAAGACCATGAGAAGAAAATCAAACCCATTTGCCTAGTAGGATAGTTATACTGCACTACACTTTAGAGCTGATGCCATGCCTGCACAGTGAGGGATAAAAGACGATAAGAGCCACAAGTTATTCATAAGTCTAAGCTGAGTGTTTCACAAAGGAGGAGAATCAGAAGTCGAGTGATCTCAGCCTTTACTTTAGCCACACAGAAGACCCTCTCAAGAGCCCTTCCACTGTGGAGCTCATTGTTTCCTTTGGTGCTTCACCTTGTGCTTTCCTCTTGTAACAGCAGCGCTTTCAGTTGACCCTGACTCCAGCAACATTTGGAGCACTTAGAGTAGAGTAACTGTAATGACACTATATTTCATTTCTCCTGAAGATGAGGATGTTGAGCTCCCTTAAAAGTGTCCTATTTGGCTGCGGTGAAAACTCAAATGCTACTGCCACAAACAAACACACCTCACTGTTATCACTGTCGACAGCTGCACATATTAGATGATGTCTGTTCAACGGGTCAACATCAGATTTAGAAATAGCTTGGTGACAAGTTATGGAGACCAAAAGGAAGCTAACAACACCTACTTGAGATGAAGCTTCTTCTATTCAGATGATTTTGATATTATTTGTCCTTCAACCAGCATGTCAATGCAAAAGCACTTATCATGGCAAAACATACTCAAGCTAGACACCAAATCTATTCTTGTCTAAGAAGAACTGACTCGTCCAAAGTGACGCTCTGTCCTGCGAGTTGAAAGAGCAAATAAAAAAACGGGTATGCCACCAGAGAAACCTCTTCTAGATGGTCATTTTATTCTGAGATATTCTCAGTGTTACGAGAATTTTGTTTTTAACTGTAGCCATATTTCTGTAGAAGTATCGTCAGTAATATGTCACAGTGAACAGAGGAATCGCTGTGTGTGCCTCCACCGAGAGAAGTGATCAGGTGGTTTGCTGGGCTCCTGTAATTAACAACCTAGCCAAATCCAGCCAGGCATGACCAGCAAATTAACATGCAGCAGCTTTCACACTCTATCCCACAGATCTGCTCAGTGAGCAGAAAACCAATACTGGGCCACTCTGAAAATAGCCCAGACCACAGATTGCCCTTTAAACTCCAATATCAGCAGTACTATGACTACTACATTCAACAAGCTGGTAAAAATACTTTCCTGGTTCTCACGCAAATAAAAATAAATAAATAAATAAAAAGAGGCAATGAGACTAAGGCTGCAAACTTTAAGTGATTTTTACGAGTTTTTGACAAATATTGCCAATTTTAACCTAACCAGAATAGGGGCAGTCAAAAATAAGAATTTTATCCGTCCAGCTGCTCCGTCCTAGCCATGCAGGATTTCAATTTGAAATGTTTAGGATAAATATGTGTATTAATAAATATTGTACTGTTGTACACTTTCATTAATGGAAAATATAAAAATGAAATGAAACACAAGTTCTGATTTTCAGAAATGTTGAAATGTGTCATTTCATCTGTAAAATTCTAAACCTTTTCCTTCATAGTGTTAAAGAATTCAGTGAAATCTTTCAGAATTAAGATATTGTTAAACACAACACTATGAGACCACAAAGAGAACAAGCCCTTTTATGACTTTTTAAATTTTATATCAACAAACACACTTTTACAGCTTATATTTGATGTGTGAATATTGGGTTATTTAGTGGGATAGCTTCTCTGTTTATCAAAGATATCTGCCTCTTGCTCGTCCAGAGAAATGATTTAAAAACATTCAAGATGCTGACAGCAGTGAAAGAGAGCCAGCAATATTCCCTGTAGTCCCTGTCCTGACCACCACAGCAACCCATCTCTCATCACTTTTTCCTGTCCACACAGGAACTAGCAGCACCAGGAGGAAATCCTTCCTTAGCTGAAAGCATGTTGAAATCAGGCTGGTTGGGGGACGTCAACATGTAGATCCAACTATCAGCTGCTGGACAAACAGACCAGCCTTATCTCTGACTGCACATGAGGGAAAGAAAAACAGATAGGACACGTAGAGCTGTGTGTTGACCTCCACTTTGGTTGAACTACACTTGACATTGGGGCCAAGCTATTCATGACAGAAAAGAAGACAGAAAAAGAAAAAAGCTTGTTCCAAACTCAATAGTTTTCCTCAAGCATCTGGAAGTATAAACCTGATACTAGATGCTGCAGCTGTACCTCTGTGTGGAAAAATCAATAAAATAGAGAACACACCAGTATTAAAGTGGTACAAGCAAAAACATGCATCTGAATAAAGGTTTTTTTTTTTTTAAATGTGAGGTTGTATGAGATGCAAGTCAATAGTAATTAGTGACAGAGGTTGCCTCTCAGCTCTGCTGCTTTGTTGGGAAAAAGTCCAGAGAAAGGGACCACAGGCAAGGCAATCACCATACAGAAAGAGTCAGCTCCACTATGTAATAAAACACTTCAATTTGACGAAAATCCAACCTAAACACAAATGCTGGTGGAAGTTTATGCTCTATTCGCAACACTTTCATCTCTTGTGTTGCCACTTTGTTTCAGCAATGTTTGTCGCTTTTTTTTTTTTTTTTTTTTTTGCACCACTTGCAGACTCGACTCATGCTCATTCCCTTCACTTGCAGAGTACTGATCAGCTAGTTGGGGCTGTGGGTTCAAAAAAGTCCAAAATACAAACGAACACCGTGCCAGTTTTGGAAGCAGGTAGAGTACCTTGCATTTATCTGTCATCTCCTCCAACACAATTTGAGCTGAACTATCTGATTGTATTCAACATGGACTCTGCTTGCACTGATGGATAGCTTACCTTCCATGCTTCCATGTTTACAAGCGAGTTTGTCAAAAAAGATGTTGAGGTGGGCGGTGTCCACTGTTGTCTTAGCCACAGCCGCTCTTATTGACATATAACTCTGACAACCCCACTTCAAAAAAAAGGAAAAACTTAACTATCCCTTTAACTATTAGCTCAACTTTAAACATATCAAAAGAACTTTGTTCCAAGGGACTGCTCTTTCACAGGCTCCAAGTCCTATTAAGTTAAATGTTAACTTCTGTGAGACCTAGGAATTATTCAAATTTTATGAAGTACAATTAGTGTTTTTTTTACAGATTGGTTTATTTCTTTAAAAATCTATTCAAACTGATACTGATAAAGGTTAATTTTCTGACAGAAAATAATTTTTCTCCTCATTGAATTATTTAAGCTGAGAAAACATTTAATAGTTCCTTATCACAGTGACTATCCTTAACAGAGACAAACTCAGAGGTCAACACAAGAGAAGAAATGACCCAGTTTGGCTGAAACACTCCAGAACTGCATATCACACAAGTCCCTAATGATACAGTTATTTCACTACAGCAGATTAAATGCATCCCTCTATTATAACAGTTACAGGAGAGAGGGTTGAAACAACAGCACCACAGCATTTTTATTACTATCATATAAACTGCACTTCCCTCTCAAACTAAATGTATTTTTTATGAATACAGGGCTCCGTTACCGTGACACTCTTACATATTCCGTGCTTTTTAATAATGTATTTCAGAGTAAGTTACAGGAGCTTGAGTGCTGCTGAGCCAGGCTACAAGCTAGAGGCAAGGGTCACTCTCCCTTTAACTACAAGTAAATAAACGACTACACTTGTTTTCCACGCACTGTTGTGCTAGTGGGTTAGCAATACCACTTGTTTTAGAAGCGCCCGGTTGACACAGGACTGAATGACAAATGAATGATAAGCTTCCATCTGTTTCTCAGTGGCTCATGTACTCACCAGGCAGCATCAGTTAGCATTGGCTAGCTAGTTAGCCCCGAAGAGAGCTAGCTCACATTTGCTAGCACTCAGTCCTTTAACAGTCTTACTTGTCTTTTAAGGGGATGTTAGAATGCTGCGGGGAAACGGATGGGGAGTGTGTAACGCTTCCATTTGCAACGGGAATTTTATTTTTTATTGTGAAAATAATTGTTACCTGTCGGCAAGCTTTTATTAGTCACCGCAGTGACAGTCAGACAGCTAACCTGACGCGTTGTTTGACGTTAGCTATAGGCTGATGCCAGCTAGCTAGCTCATCTAGCTAATTCACAGCGATGCAGCATCAAAAGCCCGGTGACATTTCACTCACCTAACAGTGACCGGAGATGTTTTAGTCGGGTCAGTACATCCTTCTTTGGGTCCAAAACTTTCTGTGTAGATTTCTTGACGTCCCCATGCCCCCTTCGAGTGAACATTCCGCTGTAAAATGCAACCGTGGAAGCTGAAATCACCTGCGTTTCACCATACACCGAGCCTCCAGTGTGACTGTCACTTCCCTCACCACTACTCTATGCCTGCTCGGTAAACATTCATCCAACGGCCGCTGGTGTCCCTTTTTTTTTTTTTGTGGGTGTGTAAACACGGAAGCAGAGCCCGACAGAGAAGAATGGTTGAATGACATAAGTGCGCCTCCTTACATATAATATTGCATGTTGCTCATCCGAAGTTTTTTTTTTTTTTTTTTTTTGGTGTATTTTTTTAATCATATAACCCGTCGAAACAGGTTACCTCTGCTTTTCTTTTTTTCTTTGCAAAGGAATTGCATTGTCCAAAGATGAGTTTCAATCTCGTGTATTATTCTTTCATTACAAAAGAAGGACAAACTTGAATGGATTTTCCAACACTTAACCTTTGACTGAACTTACTAGTTAAAATTTATAAACAGTTCACACTTATTTCCAGTGCGGTTTGAATAACAGGACACGGAGGTCTGGGTGTTGCAGTAGCTCACAAGCACCCTCTGGTGTTCAAGGCTATTCACCACTTCATCGATTAGTGCTGATCTTCCCAAAATATTGTTGACAGTATTTGAAAAAAAAAAGAAAAGAATGGAGAATATAAGCAAAGTAATGGCCGGTGAGTATACACTTTATTAGGTAAACGTTGCAATATATATATATATATATATATATATATATATATATATATATATATATATATATATATATATATATATATATATATATATAATTTATATATATAATTTATATAAATTTATGACATTCTATATTATATTCCCTTGTGCTGCTCAACCAGCCAGGTGAGGACACAGCTGAGTAGATGCAAAACAAAAAAGACCGTGGGTCCTGATGGAATCAGCTCAAGGCTCCTTAAATCCTGTGCACATAAACTGTGCAGGAAAATGGGGCACATCTTTAACCTGAGTAAGAAACTGGGGAGAGTACCAGAGTTATGGAAGACATATGAAAGTCTGCTTGGTATCAGTGCCGAAGATCCCACACCCAAAGGATTTTAATAGCTATGGGTCATCGGCACAAACATCGCAGCTGATGAAGACCCTGGAGAGGCTGATCCTTGTTTATCTGTGTCACCTGGTGAGACCATCGATGGGCCTGCTACAGTTTGCTTACCAGCCTGGCATTTGGGTGGATAACACTGTCATTTACCTGCTTCTGAGAGCCCTCTCTAATCTAGAAACTGCTGGGGCCACTGTAAGAATGATGTTTTTTGATCTTCTCCAGTGCCTTGAGCACCATCCAGCCTTTTCTTCTGAGGGAGCACTCAGGTCACCGCCTGGATTCTGGACTACGTCACCTACAGTTTGCAGTATGTGAGAGCTCAGAGGTGCGAGTCCAACATGGTTTTCTGCAGCACAGGGTCCCCCAGGGAATGGTTTAGACTCTATTCCTGTTCACCCTCTACACTGCAGACTTCACATACCACACAGATAGCTGTCACCTGCAGAAGTTCTCTGACAACTCTGCCACTGTTGGCCCCATCACCCATGGGGTTGACAAGGAGTACAGAGAACTGATCCAGGGTTTTGTAGTTTGGTACCAGAGGAATCATGCAGGGAAGACCAAGGAGCTGGGGGAGGACTTCCAAAAAAGCAAGCTCACTCCTCCTGCACCAGTGAGCAACCAAGGAAGGGACATTGAGATTTTAAAAGATTACAAGTACCTGGGTGTCCACATTAACAATAAACTAGACTGGTTCTGACCATTTAAACAATCTTTACAATAAGGGGCAAGGCAGGCTGTGTCTTCTCAGGGGACTCAGGTCTTTTGGTGTGGAGGGGGCTCTTCTGAAGTCCTTCTTTGACTGTGGTGTCATCAGCCATCTCCTTTGGAATAGAAGCATCTCTGCTGCTGACAGGAGGAGACTTGACAGTCTGGTAAGGCTGGCTCAGTCCTGGGCTGCCCTTAGTACCCTGTGGAGGTGGTGGCTGACAGGAGAATGATGGCCAGGCTGTCGTCTCAGATGGACAACATGTCTCAACCCTTGCAGGAGACTCTAACACTATTGAAAAGTTTGTTCACTGACAGGCTCCTTCACCCACCATGTTTCACTAAGAGATACCACAAGTCTTTTCTTCCAGTCATGGTCAGCCTGTGTAATCACCAGTAACACTTCACTCCTGTGAATGCTAAAACCATCCGTCCTCTAAATGTATAATAACTTGTTTATATTACCAGTGCAATTAAAGATCTGGTGCAATCTTAACATGTGCAATCCCTCATCACTGTGTTATTGTTCTGTATATAATTTTACCTCTGTTAAGTTATCAGTCTGTGCACATTTCATACATGTATTTGTGATTGCACATATTTCTTTTAGTTAAATTGTTCTGTAAATAATTGTTTCTAGTTATACTTATTATATTATTCTATCTTTATATATTCTCATAATTTTGTTTGCACTACACAACTTTGCTACTGTAATTCTGAAAATTTCCCTGTTGTGGTATGAAATAAAGTATTATTATTATTATTATTATTATTATTATTATTATTATTATTATTATTATTATTATTATTATTATTATTATTATTATGTTGGGGCTCTTCAAAATATTTAGATTCATGTTTTATTAATTTGAAAAATACTTTTTAAAACTTGGGAGCTTTGTCTATTGAACAATGAAAAATGTCTTCAAGAAAACGTAACTACAAATCAAACAGAAATTATACCTCAGAACTGATAAAGCTACCCCAACTGTCTGTCAGGAGAGGTGCACAGCAGAACCCTCTGATCAAAGAATATTTCAACTTAACCGGTAGAGACATTTAAATGAGTGTTGGCATAATATTTTACTGTGCATATAATTAAGTGCATATGTTGTTTTTTCATTTAAGGGCCATATTTGGGCATGTCACTAATGATGGCTGCATTCATTGAAAGTTTTGTTTGTTTGATATGAATAAATGGCTCACTTCTGCATGACTAAAATATAGTCATTTTAACTATGTTGTAGATTACACCTTTTCTTTTCATGATACGAAGTTTAAAAGGGTGTAATATGTGTTGTGTAAAACTATGTGTGAAATGATATATTTCTAAATGTTGTATTATCCTAACAATACAACATTTTTTATTCACCATACAGTTAAGGCTGTTAACTCCAGCTCCAAAACATGCTAACATTACTGTCAAAACCTTCAGTAAAACACAGCCACCCTGAATATTCTCATAGATAAATTCACTTAATTGTTAAAATAGTGATGATGCATCAGGGAGCCAAACTTAGATGAAAGAATCTTCTCTTTTTTTCACACTTTGCTACAGTGACACAAAGAGAAAAAAAGTAGAAGAGTCTTGCTACCCATTCAAGCTGCTGCCACTTTAAACTTCAGTATGTGATGAATGAGTATAAGAATACCTGGCAATTTTGAAAAAGAAGAGCTCTCTCGCAGCAAGAGTAAACTTAGGGTTATGCTAAACTGAACAGGGTTCAGCGTGCTCATGACTATAATGGATTTTTTTAAATGCATATTTTTTGCATGGATGTGCAGACAGCTAATTCTGTTTTGTACATGAAGAAAAGCCAATGTTCTGAGGTGACTCAAGTTTGAAGAAATTGTATGCATCAGTTCATCAGGCCCAAAATACCAACATTCTTTACAGTCTTAAACATTTGTTGTTTTGCTTGGAGCTATTTGTTATATTTTGCGGGCATTTAATTTTGAGATTCAGCAGAGAAAATGATTGTATGCACATATTTGGAGACATCTGACTGAAGACAGAGCCTGGACTGCAGAGTTAAAATGAAGTTCAAGTTCAGAACAGAGCAAACTTTTCATTTTCAGTGATGGAATAAGCCCAGCTGGCCCAGCCATGTAACATTTTCAAACAAGAGGCATATTATTTGGGCTGATGATGAATACAACAGCACTCTCAATATTTAAGATATTTCAGAATTAGGCAAGTTTTACAAACACATCCAGTTAGCACTACAACAGACAGTGTTAACATTTTAGTTGTTGAATCAAATGTAGCGCCAAAGCATTACCGCAGAATTAATTAAAACATTCAGATAATTGCAATTAGTACAAATGACTAGTAACCTGAAATGCACAAATCAACAGGGCAAAATGAGCTCTGCAAATAGTTTGTGTTGCACCCCATCCCTAGTTACAAAGTTTTGATTGGTTGCATAACTTAATACATAGTAATGAATGACTCCACAACCCCTGCACCATTGGAAGATTCAATCGACCAAAGTTCCCTCTGTGCCAGCAACCCATTTGTAACAGTGCTGATATCTATTCTGCAATATAGCCACCAATCACCACCACAAAAGCCAAAAAGCATCAACAGACAGCTTTTTAATTTGTGATGTTTAATTTTAGCTTTCTTCTGAAGTGACCAAATTTTCCAGAAGATGGCGCCTGAACCATTCGTGATCTGAGACCATGACATACCAGTGCAAGCTGCACATATCAAGTTTCTGTTTATTTTACAAACAAATCCATATATTAGCTAAACATAGTCTGCAAATATCATGATATAAAAGTAGTATTATATAAAAATGGGAAGAACAATTAATATGACAAAACCAAAATTAACCTAAAAAAAATAAAATGAATGAGTGAATGAAATAAATAAAACGGCATTGTGAAACACAAAGTCTTGTAATTTTGTTTTAATAATTTGTCCCTGAAGTTAAGACAAGGCCTTCAGTGTCATTAACAAGTGTTTTAGAGTCATCTTTGAAGAATCCTGTACAGTCAATAAAGAAGACAAGACTGTTTTATTTCATCTTCCACCCCCACAAACTGAACGCTTACAATGTTGTGAGAGTCTGTCTCTCTTTTTCAAGGTTTTCCACAATGGATGTCTTGAATGATAGGAGCGAGAACAGAGGCTAGTGAGAGCTGAGGCCATAGAGGAAGATTAAAAAGAGGAGTAAAATCAGCCTTTGCCCTGCAGTTTGGTATGACACTCATTATCTGAAGTGGGCCATTCTAAGAAAGGAGGAGGTTGCCTGTCACAACAGATGTTGATTACACAAAACAGGGTAGTTTGGGAGGATGCATGAATAAAACACAAGCTCACACACACATACTCTGGGTTACTGTTAGTGCTTTGTCACCAGTCTTAATTGATTGTAATCACCATTCCTTCTTGGCAACCCCCCCATTCTTGAAGTGCAGGTTATAGCTCATTATCTAAGAAGGCATAGACCTACAATAATCCATCAACAATAACAATGAGGCTGGATGTTGTCTTCTCTCTTTAATCCTGCACCTGGAGGTATTTTGGGTCCAGCTTTTTCTCTGAAGTAATATACCATAGGCGAAGGCAATTCAACTTTATAGTCTGCTGTGGAGGCCCATGCTGCTTATTCAAAGATAGTTCAGTTTTGAATTAGACAATTATGGTACCAACTGTGACATTATATTTGAATGAGATCATTTATTTCAAAATGGGATTTCCTGAGTATGAACCATTATAATTGATTCTTTTTCAGACAGGCTTCGAATTGCCAATTGCAAGTATCTGGCAGCGAAATGAGGACCTCATCTTGACCAGATGGTGGCACTGTAGCCCCAGAAATGAGAATGCGATTTCTCATGGCCAGGCTGTCGGACTGATTCCAATCCAAGGTTTGAAAAGCACTTGTCTGCTCTAAATTGTTCTTATAAAGAGCTTGGAAATACTTGACTTTTCTCCTTATGTAGTTATGGATTTCCTTTTTGCACAATTAAGTGCCATTAAAAGCTAATGTATCTTGTTAAACCACATTAAGGTGTTGGGGTGGACAGTGGCCCAGTTATTCTCCCTCATATTGTGAATATTTCAGAGCAGTTTTTGAAATCCATCTTTGACCATTCAGAAACTAAAGGATGAAAATGATCAAAAGGGAAGTGTCCACAGTGGATGCTGAATTTTCAGGCAGTGAGACCACCCACAGGTGCTCTACATGGATGAGCAATGGAAAAATGAAAATGGGGAAACAGAAACCAATTTTTGTTTGATAAAACCTGGTCCACTCACATTAAGTACAATGTAAAAAGTCCTGCAATTTACACATTTTTGTTTTTACACTTTTTTGTTTTATTTTGTTTCTGAATTTGTCAGGCTGAATTTGGGGAATTTAACACATTGTTGGTGTTTAAAATCTAATTAACTCAATTTTATTAATAAAATACAATTTTACTCAAACTACATTTTAGTCCAAATGTTCTTTTGTAGTAAAGGGATAATACAGGCATTACATCAGTGCCATCTGTAAATAGCAGGCATTTTAGAATCAGACACAAACACGAGCTTGAAATTTGAGATTACAGCTCCCACCAGGGGTCATCATGGTGCCCTTAACAGTCAAGGTTATCTCACGATTAACAAGTTCAGAGGCCAAATTTTATGATTCCTACCCTTTTTTAATTCATTCTGAAATGGGAAACAAAAAATAGGAAGATACTGCTTGTGGTTTTGTATTAAATTCTTGTCACATCTTTTTTTTTTTCAAACACTGCAAATAAGAAGTTTGGTATGTGGATATAAGCAATTTCTGGATCTTGTGTTTGTAATGCACACTGTAGTTTGGAGCACATCTTCACAGAGGTTAATGAGGGGGCACTCTGAAGTAATTAAAACAAGAGTATTATAAGGCAGCAGTTTCACATAAAGTACTCATAGCAATATACCCCACACTTAATTAAAACTCTTTGCTGACAGCATTTTGTATCTTCTCAGGTAATCTGCTGTGAAATTAATAAGGAGGGAGAATTAAATGACTAATGTTGGCAAAGAAAGGCTATTTTTTTCCCCTCAGTATGCGTGACAGGGGTCTCTGTCTGGAATGTATGATCCCTATAACACTGAAAATACTTCTTCAGGTTCTCACCGTAATCTGATTTCAATTTCACTTGTGGTGTGACACTGTAGCGACCAGCCAGGGGGACATTTAATTGAAACGTCCGTGCTTTTAATTGGATTCTGTTAAGATGTGAAATTACCTCCTGAATTACAGTCTTGTACCTTTAAATGCTGATACAGAATGGTTTCCAGCAGTGATCAGTTAAGGAGCTGAAATAATGCCTTCATTCAGCGGTGCATCACTGTGCAGCTGTGAAAAAAAAAAGTCTTAAATTTAAAGAGAAACTGTTAAACCTGGGGCCTTGCACTTCAAAGACAAACAAGTATCTCGCAGAATGAATTGTTGTTTTTAACAGGATAGTGCTTCAGAGACAATAAAATACTCCAGTTTGATCCTGAAGTACTAGAGGTGGGATTTAAGGCATCTCTTAACAATTCTACTGACATATCATTATCAAAGTCCAAAATTGCTTTAACAAAGGTACTGTATTTAGACCTAACTAGACTCAAATGCTATTATTACAATGTCTGCTATATCCATTGCAAGGCAAGTGAACCAGGCATTCATGATATCATAGTTAAGCTGAAGGTGTTAGCATTAGAGTCTGACACATTGAGGTAATGTGTGGGTGGTAGACAGCAAAGCTTCCTTCACCTCCTCAAGGGTTGTGCTCTACCAACCTCCTACACCTCGTTTTTGAATTTTCCCTTTCTAGGGCCCGTGTCACCCTGCTGTGGCTGTGCAAAAACCTCCCTGCCTCCTCCACCTACATCCATGACCCCCTCTGATAAGCTTGGAGTTCATCCCTTTCACTGATTAGTTTGCTGGCAGATTGAATGCCCATGTCTGCAGCCCTGTGTCAGCTCGGCTGGCTCTACCTGTGTGTGGTTAGATCAGCAGGTGGCTGGCACACTGTCCAGCCTGATACTGAAACCATTATTTATACAAAACAGTCCTCTCTGTGCTCAGGAAAGTCCAACCTCACAAAAGATGTATGGAGGAGAGACTGATTCTTTTTTTTTTTTTTTTTTTTAAATATTTGATAATCCCAGACAATGAGATATATATCTCCTATTTATGCTAGATATATAATGTTTTGGAATAATTTTGGGGGGAAATGTGTTGTATGATTCTTGGATTCATATTCTGTGTCAGTGAGGATTCTGAAAACATGAGGTCATTAGTGACTTCTCTGCCAAAACCCCCTCTTTTTAGTACACTGTGTGGTATGTGTGTGGTTTGTGTAAATTCATATGTGTTTGTTTGTTTACTGTGCCACCGCTGGCCCAAGTTGGAGCCACGGGAGTGTGAAATAACAAGCACAAGAGGGATTTCATGCCTTTACAAAGCTGAAAAGGTATATTTTTTTTGTCAGACAACTCAGTCCATTTCCATCCCAGACAAACTTTGTTTACTCCCCACTAGTCACTGCCTCCCCATTCTCTAAAACCCCATACAATTAAAAGCAGCATTATATATGGGGTTCCCACGGGTATAGTATGTCCAGGTTTGCTTATGCGACATCCCGGCTCTCTTTTATCTCCGTTATCAAGCGGACATGGTGCATCATTAGGAAAAGACAAACAACCCAGTTTCTTTTTGGGGGGCAGGCACGCTGACAGAAAATCAATGCCCGGTTTCCCATGAGCACCTAATTAGCTGGACACTTGTGCACTGTTGAAACAGGCCAGATCTCTTTGTCTGCTTTGTCGATCAGGTGGAATGCATGAAAGACACCTTCAGAGCTGATAAAGAGTCAGAAAGGTGGGGAGTAAACACACAAGTGACACTTATGGTGTAGTACGTCTCCCACCTACTATATGCTGCAGCAGGCATGATTCGAACTCAATTATCCACGTCAGTGACACATTTCCTTCTTAGGGCAGTAAATCTGTATTAATGAAGATCTTATAGGATTACACTGATAGAAAATATAACCTGCTTTTTTAAAGAGCATATAAGTAATACAGCTGACATTTCATTCAGCAGCCTATAACAGGGTCAGGAGTGCTGAATATAGAATTTTTAGTGGAGTACCATGCAGAAGTCAGAACTCAATTGGTCTCTCACTGGAAATTCAAAACATTCAATAAAAAAGGGAAGAGGTGGGTTAAAAAAGAAAAAGAAAAAAAAAAAAACAAAATGTCCAATCTCTGTCTACAACCTGCTAGAGTGACACTTGCGTATTTTTACTGTGGACAAGGTGGCAGTACAAACGCAGATAGACGAAGGGGAATAAAAGGGTCTTCTCATGACAAACTTTCTGGAAATGTCAGCCTTTCATGCTTTTGAGAAGACCTATTTCATATCTATTACAGCAGGCATTCTGTGTCCGATATTTCAGATTTCAGTCCTCCCCGCACTGCAAATCCTCTGCCAATCTTCCGTCCTTAAGAATCTCTGCCAGCCCCGATGCATTATTCCCCCTACCTCCTCTCTCCCCCTTTTGATGTGACAGAACAAACCGCGACCTATTAGGATTAAGGCTTTGAAAAGATCTTTGAAGCCGCTCAAGGTTCCTTTAAACTGGGGAATGACAATATGAGCTGTGTGGCAGCAGATGCTGAATGGAGTGATTGCTAGTCCTCCTCAGCGAGGTCTGCTGTCACACAGACTTACAAACACTCACACATGCGCGTGCTTCTGCGGATGCACCAACAAACACAAGCACAAAAACAACTTTCAGCAGTCACCCTTTACGCAAAGCACCGCAGCCGTCTTTTACACTGCATGCATTGTGCTCACAAATGCAGATTTAGTTCAGCACTTTGTCTTTTTTTTTTGCAGTGTTTTGCCATGAATTGTCAGAGCTGAGTTTGGCTCCAAGCCTTTTTCTGTACCTGAACTGCTGCCCAGGATAAAATCAAACAAACATGTCAACACCTCGCCTTCCTTTCTTTAATGATGCATTTCTCTTTGGGGCACAACCAAGTCAAAAGCATCATCAGGGGCAGGATGCTGAGATGTGAAGGATGGAGAATCACAGAATGATGTGGAAAAATTGACATGACAGAGAGAACTCGTAAACCACTTGTGTGAGCTAGCTATGCCTGTATGAGTGTTTTTTTTTTTTTTTTTTGTCTACTTAAATCATAATGACAAGCGGTGGGAGCTGCTTATCTGGCTGAAAATTAAAGGAGTTCAGGATGTCTCATTTTTAAGTGTGAGGATCCTCCAAAGCACAGAGGAATTTTTATTTTATCTAGTGTATGATGCCTCAACACTGACAGGGCATCTGATGATGATGCTGCGATGATGGAATGCCGCACTGATGCAGAGGAGAGCAAATTAAGTAGAAATGGCAACCTGAAACGCTACCTTTACACTCAACTTCAGTCACACAGACATGGCAGAGTGCAAATACCATTACTATGCATCTCTTACAATCAAAAAATAAAGAATTTAGCTTTCCTTTATCTAATCACCGTTCTGAATATCCCTTATCACGACCGCCTCGCCCCCTGAGGTAGCCAAAGACTGATATGATATCCAATATTCATACTGGGTGATCCCTGGAGAGATTTATCATGGCAAATTTCACAGGCGATCCTATTTAGATATTCATCCTGTTTTACGTCGTGTCTGGGTTTAAACATGCCCCGGCGTGAGATGTCACTGAGAGACAGTCACTACAGATAGCCGGTTGCTGGAGAAATGAAGCCATGGGACACACAGGGTAAAGGCTTCTCAGTACACAGCCAGAGAGACAAGTTCTCAGGGACCTGCCACTGTAGAGCACATATTGATCTGCCATTGCATCTTATCTTTGTGACTCTAGATTAAAATGCTCAACATTGGCTCTCCCGCTCTCCCTCTCTCTGCCAGGCTGAAGGCCTTTCTATATCCCTGAGTGGAGGAGCTCTAATCTCCCAGAGAAGTAGTGGGAGCCTATCACTGGCAGAAAACTCACCGTTCTCACTGCAGAAAAGAAAATCTCAGAAATTAACTGGCTTAGCATGCACCCCTCCCTCTAAAGAGAAACTTAATCAGGTCTGATCTGCTCTCTGCTCTTTTGATGCTAGAGGTTGTTTTTCTTTACAAAGTGTTTTGCCCCCACCTTTTCTACGAGCGCTGTTATCATAATCCAAACAATTGGCTGTTGTTACTGTGTGTATTCCACTTGTGGGAAATGGCTGAGAATCAGATCCTCTTGGGTCTCGTTTCATGTCCCGTCCAAATGAGCAGGGCACAGTAAAAGCTCTGACAAAACCGGGCAGGAATAAAGGGGGGAAAGCCTGGGCAGACAGACGGATGAGCCCCAGGCTCCAGGGCTTTGACTTTGGCCCAACAAACGTTTGTTTTTCAAAGTGTTTTTATAGTCGAATGGATTAAGGCGGATGTGGACCAAAGCCCCCTACCACCCCTACCCATCTATGGTCTTGTCAAACGATGCATTGAGAGGAGCAGTCGCACCTGTTAGTGCAGCCCAGAGGAGCAGGACCAGGATGATATTGAGCAGGGCTTTGTGGGTATCAGAGTCAAAACAAAGCTGTCAGCCAGGGCTCATTCATCTTTGATGTTCATTGATGAGGAAACTGGTGGGCCTCAACAGGGCATTGTTTCCTCTAAGTGGTGCCCATTGATAGCCAGAAAGCCACGTTTGTTTTTAGTCTCTGACGGGTGGAGCTCATTTTAAAAGGCTTAATGGTGCATTTAACCAGTCCAAAACACTGAGCTTTGGAGCCCTCCTTGCACCATTGGCTCAGGCTTTTCTTCCTGCTTCCTAAATGGCCTATAAACAATAATAAAATGCTAATTATTTGTGAATGGCCAACACCGGTGGGCATGCATGTATAGCAAAACCCCAGGCTCTTCTGAATGCCTGCTGTGACAAGTCAAGATCCAGAAACAAGGGCATTTGACTGCCATCATGTCTGTTTCCTGGCCCACAGTCCACCTCTCCGATCTCTCTGTCATAAAATCCTGGATAGCCTTCATAAAGTGCATTTCTCATGCTATTGTTCAGCTAATCATATCCTCTCCAACAATTTTCAGGATGTGACAAGATAAGATAGGGAATATTAATGCCATATCGCCTCATCTCAAATTATGGAAATGTGCAGCTGGGGGGGAGGGCATCTAGGGAGGAAATAGGACTCAATTTTCTGGAGCTTCCATTTTGTGTATTGCCTTGAAAAGAAAACAGTAATTTTCTGTGTTATCTACCTCCAATCCTATTAGAATCAGGTTAATTTAGTGGCAACAATTTCAAAACGTTATCATATCCTCCAATCAGCTGGTGTCTTTGAGTGGTCTCTGTTTGGAAGGTGTAAATGTTCAAATTTAATATCATGTCAGATACCGTATCTGACTGATATATGATCTTGAATATCACTCAATGCAGGGCCGTTTCGAGCATTGTGGGGGGCAATATGCAAGAGGCTGTTTTGGGGCCCATAGTCAGTCAATCAGAATAGCACAGTCCCCTGACATTTTTATTTCAGACAGTTTTCGAGAAGCTAACACTAAAGCTTTATGAGCATACAAATCCTAGCTAGCTAACTTTATTCAAGGCTACTTTAGCCAGCTAGCAGGACAAATAAACAAACTTGCTAAAAACAAAGTGTTACACCATTTTTCTTTCTCCCATTTTTCTGACCCACAAGGATAAATTTGTTTTGACACCATACCGCTGTTCGTCATTAATATTCTCACAGGAATGATAGGTAGCTATCGATCATTCCCAATGTACCTGTCGGTGGCCCACATGGTACGCACCGCTTGACATTGACTTAAATTATGCATACAAAAATACAAGCCACAGATTATCATTGCAGCTCATTACATTTGTATCCTACATTTATTTTTTTAATCTTATAAGGGAAATAATAAACACAAGATAGCTGCAGATAAAGACAGGTTATGTTATTTGGTAGCTCTTCAGGTGAGGCTGGACATGCAGCTTTGGGGCCCCCTTGTGGCTTGGGGGCCCTGTGCATTTGAGTCCACATACAGCAAGAAACGGCACTGACTCAATGGGTGGTGATTCAGGAACACCACATTAATTAGATTCTTAAATGTAGGAACCAAAGTTGACCACTTGTAAACAAAGTGAATGTTACTGCATTATAGATGAAGTCAATCTATGGACCATGTCAAAATTCATGCTACAGGTGACCTGTCTCCTAGCCTGACCTTATATACCATTTTGCTTTTTCTCCATCGTGTCAACATTTCCTTTTCTATGTCGTCACAATTTGATAAAAAAAATCTGATAAATTAAAAATTCTTTGCCTGTGCACACTCCAGAAATGAACAAAAACATTTTCTTTCACTTTCGAAAACATGAATTCCTGATATTTTTTTTATCCGAAGGGTTTTTGCAAGTTTCAGATGTTTCACCTCTCATCAGGAACAGCAGAGCTGCATGCTTATAATTCACCTCCATAGATCCTGAATTGATGAATATGAATGTGTCTTCTTCAAGAGCTGAACCCCTGTTGTTGTAGGAAAAAAAAAATCAAGGACTCTTGCCTTGTTTCAGTGCAGAGATGTATCAAGAATGCACAGCCACATCTTACCTTAAATAAGGGTCTCTGTTTACACCTTCAAAGCACCAAAAGAAGCAGCTCTCACAGATTCTTTTTCTCTCCCTCGTGATTGTTTGCAACGTTGATTCGCTTGGATTCTTAAATGATAGGCTCATATAGAGTCCCAGACTTTGTTTACAGGGATGCTTATTTGTTGGCTGCCTCCTTAAGCGTGAGGAGATATGCAAGAGCAATCAAATATTTCTATGGCTTGTATAAATGATGGTGGATGGGAGAAGAAGTTTGAATTTTTCACTCCTCATTTGTGGTTCAATTGCCAGAGTGTGTATTGCCTGTTTTTCCGGAAAGAAAATAGATGGCTTTGTCACTCAGTATGCATAAACTGTTAGTCTGTTTGTTGTATGCTGTCAACAGAAATGATAGCAATTCTATTTGTCTTATGAGAAAGACATTGTTACAAAGTCTGAATAGCAGTTTTCATGAAAGGGATTGTTTGTCCATTCTGAAGTTATTTTTGTCAGACATTATATGACATATCCCCATGAACCCTTTCAAATGCTGAAATCCTGTCACAGTGTGACATGTTAAGAGGAAAGCGGATGAGAAACTTGACATTCTTTGCACACAAATATACTTCTATTACTGACAGAACATTGTCCGAAACACTGTATACTTTTTTTTCAGATATACTGTGCTGAATTAAGAGCTTGTGTCAGGTAAACAACTTTTTAGAAGTGCTGCTAATTATGAGCTTCTCATCAAACACAAATAGATCAAAAAGATTTTTTATACATCTCTCTGTCATGCATGCAGTCTGCTCACATTTTACTTGCAGTCTCATATCATTCAGCACTTGAGCAAAACATATATTCTATCAAGGCGCAGGAGAATAGCATCTTCCGTTTGACGCAGAGGAGGTGTGTCCCCTTCTATCTCCATGAGAGAGGGAGAGCGAGCAAGAGGAGGTGTGGGGGGGTACCTCTCTTTTGTTCACTCCCCTCTCTAACTGGTAGTGTTTGACTTCCCCCAGCCAGGAGTGGGTAATTCTGGAGCCCTGTGTGAGGTTGTTAGATCACTGAGGCCCAAGACAGCACCATTCTTTGCAGACCCTTGACAGCAAATATGTGGTAATGATATTGTCTCCTGCTGGGTAATAACACACAATTCAGACTGCCACATACTGCAGTCGCCGGGGAAAAATGGAGGGGAGAGAAAAAAAGAATTACACTGAAGTACTGGAGGAAAATGACCGGAGAAATGTCTTCAACCTGAAGTGCTATATTGAAAAAATTCACTCCTGCAGGACACTGCAGTGTGAACAACTGTTTTATTCGCCACTTGTATTTCTGATATAGTACAGAATATGATACCTGCCTCCTGTACTTGGAGCAAGGTGGTCACATTATTCAGATGTCCATTTGAGAGAGTTTTCTTTTCAACTTTGGGATGATGGTTTCCTGTCTAAACAGTCTAATAACTGAAAGCTTTCATTTTCAGGCAAGTCTGCTTGTTAAAGGAAAACCAAGGCTTTAAATGACGAAAGCCCTTTGTGCCCTTACAACACACTGCTTGGTTAGTTTTTAGTATAAACAGCCTTTTATACTATGGACACCTTTCATTGTTGACTAGACCACACTGGCAGCCTTAACCTTGACCTTTGTGTTGCTCCACTCGGTGCTCGGCTTGTAACTGTCAACACCATCCATCACTGGTTGATCAGAGGGCTAGGGTGGGGGGCTAGTCCCCCTGCTGTACTGTGAAATTGTGGCATGTGATCCTTAATGTGCGTGAAGTAGACAAGGCCCTGACACAATGCATCTAGCTTCAGGGGGGCTCCTCTGTGCAAGTCTATTAGCCACCTGCTGTGTGCCTGGATGCCCGGACTTATTCCCAGGGATAAGTTGGAATAATGGTGTTATGTCTGCATGCCTTCAGGACACAAGCAGTAGACTTCATTAGACTCGGGTTGGCTGCCAATCAAAAACCTTGACCGGTGATAGATGATAGTAAAAATCTGTTGAAAATAAGTAAATAAATCATAATAAATAAAATAAATGCTGATATGCAGTATGTTTGGACATCTTTAGTAACAAATAAACCTGATGTCCATGTTGTGAAATTGTTTTCCCTAGTTTCCTCTGCTAGTGTCCATGATCTCAGATAGAATTTCTTCTTCTGTATAGGATTAGAGTGAAAGAAAGGGTGACACAGAGTGAGATTGTCTCTCTCTCTCTCTCCTTATTCATACATTTGACTGCCAGGGCAGCATTGTGCAATGGGCTAAAATAAATGAGAGCACCATGTAAAAAGGTAGCCTTGATACTGTGTGACTGGGTGCAAAAAGGAGGAACATCGAAACGGAAGAATTCATCTTTTCTATCAGCCCCGCTGCTCAGGAGTTGAACCAGGTATTCAAATGGGTTCAGTCTCAGCCGCTCAGATTTGCATAACACAGACAGATGAACTCAAGTGATTGAAATGGGCTTGGTGGAGTGAAAAAAAGAAAGAAAATGAATTTCCAGGCGAATTAGGAAATGATGGAAGCGGCAAAGGGTACATTATTTATTTTTCACACTGAAATAATTACGGAATTAACCTTTTCTTCCAGTGTGACAGCCCTCTAAACCCTCTTTATCACAGTGAATTTGATGTACTGGACGCTCTTGGAAAAAACTTGACTCTTTCGTGAATAAAATGGCATTACCTGTCAACTCCACAGTTGTGGTTTTCTTCCTTTCGATGCCACACCTGCATTCGTTTTCCATTGGTCTCAGCTGGTCAGGTGATGGAGACCTGTCAGCTAAGCTCCATCCAGATCTCTCGTTTTGTTTGCTATCTGTAACCCTTGCAAGATTGCATCTGAGGTAATAACAGAGGCAGAATGAGATCACTGTAAAGCAGTGATTTCAGCATGGAGGAATATCTTTAGAGCATGTAAAGCCCCTGCTGTTTGCTCCTTGTGAATCCACAACACTTTTGAGAATCAGGTTTTATTGAATGTACATTTACACATGTGAATAATCTCCCTGAGACACCAATATTACGCAGGGTGGGATCAGTGGAATGGTAAAAAAGCATGAGGACTGTGGAACTTGTTATATTGCTATCTGGACATAAACTATAAAACTGACTTGTGATGTAACACCAATGCTTGTGCAACTTCTCCTTGACTTGCAGTGACCACGATAGAGTCAAAACTCTGCGGGGGGGGTTCATGGTTCACTCTGTGGCTAATGTGCTGTTGTCATCTTTAGAGAGGCTTTTCTGTCTGTTTAAGTTTCACAGAATCAAGAGTTTAACTATCATAAACCCAGGACAATTAATCTCCACCCTAAAAAGTGTCAGGAAGCCATTTCTAGGGACAAGCTATGTGTGAGTGAGAATCTTTTATTTATATGTTCACCTGCATATGGGTGAGTGTTTGGTTAAAGCACATATGTTCAATTTAAAGGAACACATCAACTGTTTTAATAGTGTACTCTATCTGGTTGTGCAGCATGTGTTTTTTGGCAATGAAGGGGTGTGGGGGGTTACTTTACGGAGTGTACCTTTGGATGTGTGTTTGCTTGCTGTGCTCACACACTCAGGTAAGCCCCTCTAATTGCTGCGAGGTGCATTAGCACTCAGCCAGCTCTCTCTGCCTCACTGTGTCTTTGTTTTTCCTCTCAGTGCCAGTCTGCGGGCCAGAAGACAATCAGACCAGAAGGGTCATTTTCTGCAAGAGCACACCTCCCTCCTCCAAGCCTCAACCGCTGACAGGCTCACGCTCGGCAGGAACCCTAAATTAACACTTGACGTCTGCGAGGCTCAGCCCTGACGAGGCCGCAGAGAGACAAAATGTCAGAAAACAAACACTCCATCATTTTTGCTTCATTTCCTCCACCACTGGAGAAACACACTCACCTGGAGGACTTGAGAGGGCAGTGACATTCACTCCCCTATCTGTTGCCATGGAACAGCCCTGGTGCCTCAGGGCTTGGGTGAAAGGTTGCAACCATTTAAAAATGGAGGGATGCTGACAAGCATCTTTATTGAATAATTGTTAAAAAGAATACTGGCAGCTCTGAATTCTTGAAGACCTGTTCAGAGAATGTTACTGTTTTAATACTTCACATTACAACTGCAATTGGATTATGGTCTAGATGGGAGAGACTGAAATGTTTAAGGAAAGTGAAAATGATAAAAAAACAAAATAAATAAATAAATTAATTAATATTTTAAAAAATTGTGTCCAACTGGATTGTGCTCTGCCATTACGAAGTAAATGATTTGTTCTCCTGAGCACATCATCAACAACCCTTGTAATTATTCCTCACTGGGGATGTGCACAACACTAGGACTTCACACTGTAGAGTAGTATGATACTATTTGAAGCCTACTTCAAACACAGTGCCCCCAGCGAGTTACGATAGCGCCAGTGTCTATTTTATTATTTGCTTTATCTCTTTGTTGCGTGAGAGTTTATTTGTTTACATGAGAGGGATTGGAGGTTTGGTGATCTGAGCAAATTGCAGCAGAAAGTACTTCAGTTAGGAATGACTGTAATTAGCGTGCTCTTAAATGTGGAACGCTCTCCTAATGTTTTTGTTTACGTGGGGCAGCTGATCTGTGACTCGGTGCGGGGGTGGCCAACAGGCAGGTTAAAATCACTTGTCGTGCCAGAGATCATCATTATGAGCTTACAATTGGTCAGTGTTGAGGGATAATCAATGCAGCGCTGGGTAGACACTCCACAACCAGCCTATGGTGTGAGACTTTGTCTGTAATTTTGTATTTATGTATTTATAGTTGTGTTTTCCAGAGTGGATAATTTGAAAATTTGAGAGCATTTATGTGTGTATGTTTGTATGTTTGTATGCGGTCAGGTTCATGTTTTGGTTTTTGTTTTTCTTCTTTCTTTTATCTATTTATTCATTTGTTCTTACTAAACTGCCATCTTTTAATCTCTGTATCTGCAATGAAGCATATGCTCTACGGCACTTCTCAAGAGTCGATTAGGAATTTGCTGATGTGCCCAGCTATTCAGTGAGTGATTATATTTCACTGGAGGATAATATCCAGGTAAATTAAGATTTCGATTTAATTCAGACCCTGGCTGTCACTGCATCTTCATTTCACATCATGGAACAATTGAGATCTTATCATGGATTAAAGTGGGGGATATTACACCTAATTTAAAATATGCACATCTACAACTCCACGCACAGCTTAAGGATCCGCCATGATATTGTGGAAAAAAAAAATGGAAGAGCGAAACAATTAAGTGCCTTGCGCAAAATTCTCAAAAGGCAGTGAGATACAATTCATCACACTCGCAGAGGAATTCAGGGCAGAAACACTGCCTTAGAGAGTTCTTGAGAAAGATGAAGGGAGGCAGCAGAAGAAGGGAGGCGCAAAAGGAGCAAAAGAAGAGACAGGAAGTTGTGGAACATAGCAAAGAGGCTGCCATGGTAGTCAGGTGACAGTGTGACAAAGTTGTACTTGTTTAAAATGGAAATCTTCCCAGACTTCCTCCCTCTTGCCCTTACCCCCGAACCTCTCCCTCCCCCCTCTGAAGGCCCATTGCAAGAGCTAAGCTCTGGCATCTGAAGTGGAAACACTTGAGATGGTGAAAGTGACAACATCTTAACATAAGCTGAGGGGCCAAAGTGAAAGTCAGAGTGAACCCACAACCAACCTCTTTTCACCCACATGCTTCACCCCTGCTCCATCATCTCTTACACCCCACAGTACAGCCCCATCTCCATGCCGCAGATATACAGTTACCATGTATGAATCCTTTCACATCCAACCTGCATTTTGCAGAGGAAAGTTGTGGGTAGAGAGAGAGAAGGAATGGATTTATCCATGATACAAAGAGGAACAGTAAAAGCCAAAAAGTTGAGAAGAAACTCTCTCAACCTCTTCTTTCCTTCTATGTTTCACTGTCACTGTTGGTCCTTCCTTTCACTCCCAGTCACAGGTGCCTCCAAACAGAACTGGAAGCATGTAATCCGCCCAAATCCAGCCTCTTCCAAGGAGTGTAAAACCAGGAATGTTCTGTGGGGGTCACTGGATTAGACAGAATTCATGGTGGTAGCTTGGCTTGAGAGGCGGAATTAGCCGAGTCGGGGAAAAAGGGAGAGGAGACTGAACTGGTTTTGTATTAAAATGAGCTTACCAGGTGGTCTCCCTCCCAAAAGTGGACACAGTGTGTCAAGTAATCTGAAAAGCCCCCGGGTGTTTGTTGCTCATTGGCCAGAGGCCTGGTAAAAAGAGAGAGCGAGGGACTGAGAGAAAGCAGGAGAAAAAGTGGGGGCTAGCTAGGGAGGTGGCACTGATGTGGCCATTGAGGCCTCAGTGAAATGTCTGTCAGGCTTGGTTTACCACAACCACAGCAGTGATTAGGCCCCTTTTGATGACAGGTTTAGTTTTCTGTCCATTGGCAAGAAAGTGAGAATGGACAAGAGGGAGGGGTGGGGGAGCAGGGTCGGGTTGCATTAGACTTTGGGGGTGGGCGTTTACGCACTGTTGCAGGAAAACGGGAGAGGTGGAGATGGAGGGGGGGTGTATATTAATGTCTTGCACCAGGGAGCTCCTACGTAATTTCCCAGCGGGTCATGGGGTCAGGTTTGTATTTAGTTAGTGGTAATGATCTCGTTAGGGATCTGAATGGACCACCGTCTAAGCCCATTGAGGGCAGCGAGTGTGCCTCCCCATCCCCCACCCCTGCCTGTCTTGTGTGGGCTTACACAGCCCGTGAACTGTGATTAATGGACTTCCAGGGCTTAATAACTTGCAAAACAGTATTAAACAAGGGAGGCCCCAGGACAATCGGAGAGGCTACCCAGGCGGAGTAGGAGGTGGCTGTAAACAGTGCCTGGCAACAATTGCAATGCATGGAATTAATTGAGATGGGCCACTCACAATGCTACAGCTGGCTAGTGGCAGGGAGCCAGGCCTGGGAGAAAGCTTCACTGGTGCTTCCAGGTGGCCCAGACCAGGCCAAGCCTTTTCTGTTTTGTAAGTGTTAAAAAATAGAAGGGGAGAAAGGCTACATTTGTGATGTGGAGACAGTGAGAGGAAGCCATTGAGCAGAGACAAGAAAGAGATTAAAGAGCCAGGGAGTGATAAGCAGATAATAGGGGAACACATTCAATGGAACAAGTAATCCTTGACATGCAAGCACAAATATGAAGCCTTTTGTCTCTTGTGTCTAATTCAACCCAGAATGTGTAAAGTGGCAAAGCAAGAATAGTGATCCACATTAACACAGTATACAGAGACAGATAAAACACACTCATCTGTCCAAGTGTGCACACAAACACAAACACATCACCGGCTCCCACCTCTCGTCACTCTTCCCACATCTCCCTGGCCACCTTCAATTCTTTTTTTCCCACCCTTGTGCCCTCTTGTGTGGAAACAAATGATCGCAGCATGGAGTCATGAGTACTGACGTGTTAAGACCACCCTCCACTCTGTCATAGCGTCTGTCTTTTCTCCCAAGCATTGGTGTGCATTTTATGCTGGTATAATGTATCTCAAATTTGTAAATAAAAGCAATGGGGACCATTTGTGCAAAGGGAAAAGCACTTTTTAATGGACATGGAAACTGCATTGTTCTGTTTTGTCGGGCTCCTTTAAATGGATGTAATTTTAATTGACTAGTCTGAGGACAGTTACTGTTGTATGTTTGTTTGAAGTTCTAGCCATTACATATTTTAAATCTAAGGTTTCATTCAAGATTCCTTTAAGAGGATATTTTTCGGAAGTATGCCTAAAAGTGAATAGCAGTAATTGCTGTTGTTGAGACAAACATAATGCCAGCGCAATCTCAGTGACTGCAGAAAATAGATACTAGCATGAAGCAGCAAAATTGCTCAGTGTGTGTTCAATTATAGGTAATTATAAAACAATTTGGAAAGGATTTGATTAAAACATGAACAGGTAGTTTCTCCCATCATGAGGCAGTATAAATGTTTTTGTTGACACAATGTTATCACGTTTTATCCCTTCAAAACACAGTAGACATGGAGACAATTTAACACAGAAAAAATAGATTCATGTTGAGATATAAATCTAATACAACATTAGTGTAAATAGATCCATTAAATGTTGTTAAATGTTCACTTGCAAACATATTTTTCTATGTGAAAAAATGAACGATTTCTTGGGAAGAGCAGCAAACAAAGAGGGTTCAGCTGCTTCTGCTGTTTGACTTTCTCTTTATGTGTTTGGCTTTTCTCAGCACTGACTCATCTCCAAATGAGTGACACAAGGGTCATCTTAATCTGCTTTTCTAGCAGATCAGAGAAGTGTTGGACAAAAGCTCACTTTTCCCATTCACTCTGTTCTAGAAGTAGATATTCCCTAAGTATTTGCCCAAACCCTTAACTTAATCAGTTGCTGAGAGGTTATTTAGTCAGATGTTGCCTCCTGATTTCTTGTGTGTGTGTGTGTGTGTGTGTGTGTGTGTGTGTGTGTGTGTGTGTGTGTGTGTGTGTGTGTGTGTGTGTGTGTGCATAATATTCATAGGTCAGACAAAGTAAAGTTAAGCCTTTACAGCAACACAAATTTATCAGAGTAATAATAGAAACATGAGTTTGAGATATCGCTGTCTTTGGTGCTGGAAATCTACCATAAGCAGTTGTTATGAATGTGGTCATGGCATTCAATTGTTCCACTTCTGTGCTGGAATACATACTTTTGCTTTATCGCTCTATCTCCCTCTGTCACTTCACAGCTGTCGCCCATACTCCCCCCGCCCTTCTCACCCTCTCTTGCATCAGGGTGTGGGTGCAGCGGGTGCAGAGGGGGCCTTGGCCCTGACAAGACCAAGGAGGGGATCCACTGCTGTGCTAAGCCTCTGGCTCCCTGCTCCCTCCCCACCTTCTCACATCATGAATAATGGAAGAGAGAAATACATTTATCTTTTAATAGCCCCAGCCCCCTGGCTGAGACCGTTCAGTCTGGCCCACACTGCCGCAGCACAGGGCTGAAGTTTCTGAGCGCTGCCCCGACCCCGCCAACCCCTCCCATCCCTCCCACCCTTGATTGTCTCTGCTGCGTTTGAAGTTGTACGCTTCTTAGTGTCCTAGAGATGGGTAATCAGGCTTGATTTCGGTTGGGTCAAGGCATCTTTCAAGGGGCGGTCATCTTCAAGTTCGACTGAGCAAGGAGGTCTGAGTGAGAATTACTGTAATATCATCAGATTGGTTCTCTTCTTAGTTTGAATCCAGTGGGATGATAAATGCCGATGAGGATAGCATTTTAATTTTGTCACAAGTAAAATAAAGCGTTGAGTAGGTTCTGTGTCACAACTTATGGTGCAAATACTGGCTGTGAATAATTGTGATGTGGAACATTTTTTTTTTCATTTGTGCTCATCTTTGTTGCTGACAGAGTTCTGAGACTGTTGACCAAAAGTTAAAAAAATGTATCTGGGCTACGGAGGAAATGTGGGCCGTCTAGATTGCCAAGTATCCATGATGCATTTAAAGTGTTTTAACTCCTGCTGTCAGATTAGTGTCATTGTTTTATCAAGAATTTTTAATTATATAAGTTTTTGTGTTCAATTTTTGAACTCCTATCTGCTATTTTGAAAAAAACAAAACAAAATAAAACATTGGGATAAAAAAGTATGAAACACCTAAAGCAATTATTCTTAATAATGGCAGATACTCATATCTGTTGTAAAATTATTTCTGATCAGATCGAATGATTTATCAGCCAGGCCCTTAATGTGCTTTGTATGTGTGCACCATAAAGTGGGACTAACACCGTCTTTCTCTGTTTAACTAGGATCAGGAGGATTTTCTGGTCAGCCTCCTCAGCTTCATTGCTTACACAACTGTATGTGTGGGCTCTGGGGAAGGCAAGTGTAGCTGGAAACCTTAACCCTCTGTTTGTCTACGCTGATTTAGGGCTCGAACAGCCTTCACGCTGACACCTGCTGTATAACAAACAGGAGGGAGACTGGATCTGCCTGCAGTGGCTTTGGCAGTCATTTGATGCAGGATTTGTTCTGCTGTGAAGTAAGAATATCAACTAATTATTCACACAACAATCAGTTGTTTGTTTTCATTGGGAGTTACACAAGAATCTACCTTAAAGCATGTGTTAACCACGGTTATTTCTTCCCAATTTGGGAGAAAAATTGAGTAAATAACCTTCCGTCCATTTTCAAACATTTTAATGAATAGATATTTTTATTCAGGATATGTTTTAGCTTGACAGGTAAATGTAAAGGACTTTACCTTTGAAAGGCCTTCACTGATATTAGTGTCACAGTGCTCTGTGTCAACATCTCTCCAGGTCGTACAAACAAACACCACAATTTTTTTTTTTTTTACAGTAGTTGTGCAAACATTAAAATAAAGCAAATACATGTTTATATGTTTCTTAATATTATACTTTATTTTATACTTTTAAGTGTATGTTTCTTATGTTTCAAACTTTATAGGCAAACTAAATGTATAAATTTTACTTTTATTTCCCTCAAATGATCACATTAGCTTGTAAGCAAAAAAAGTAATCGTTCAAAACCCACTTGAGGGACAGAGAAGCTGACATTACTTTTTTAGCCAACAATAACAAGTTCAAGCACGCACTTCTTCCCACATGCCCCCTCCCCCTTCTTCCAACAGGCACACACACACACACAGACACACACACACACACACACACACACACACACACTGAAACTTAAATCTCCTTCCACCATATCCACACACAAACACACCACCCACTGGGCATCAAACCCTTCTTACCCACCACTCCCCTGAGCCTGAAGCCTCGAAGCAGCCTCGGGCTTGTGTAGTCATGCGTCAGTTGCCCGGGTGTTGACGACGAGGCCTTGCTCGCCGTGGCTGTAGCTGGGTCCTAGCCAGCGACTCCTCAGCTCCCTGCTCCGCTCTATGGAAGGCAGAGAAGCTGAAAGCACCATTTATCATCACTTGTGTGGGCAGCATCACCACGGCAACGCTCGGGCTGGCAAATGCCACTGCTGTGAATACTAATGAGTCTCTTGGCAGGCCTGTGTTGGCGTCAATGGGGCCAGGGTTGTACTCTATGTTTGTGTGTGTGTGTTTGTATGCGCATGCGAGTGCGAGTGCTGGGCTCTAGGAGGGCCACAGTAGAGGTAAACAGTCCAAAGGAAATCAATTAAGTGTTTCCACAGTGTTTGGCAAGCGCTCTAATCTTCAGCACCACATTTTAAAATAAGGGCAGAATCTGCCTTTAATACCTCCTCTGCCTTCTGCATGACAATAAACAAGCAAGCAACAATAAACAGGCGAGCACAGCAGAGCTTGACTAAGACCTCCAGTCTGTACTTTGAGAAAACACAAGTGAAGTCATTATTCCAGAGCGCTTTCTTCCCTGTGCAGTTTGCTTGTTCTCACAACTGAATGTTGTCTCTTAAAACCAAATAACAGCGATTATTTACTCAAGGTTTAACGCAATTAAAAAAAAAAAATCCAACTAGTTAAAAACATCTTGTTTTGATGGTTTTAGCTGTTTTACCTCCCTCAATTAAAGCTGTCAGATCATGTTATTCATATCAGCGGTGCACTGACATGAATTAGGGCACAGTTGACATTCTGTTACAGCACTAACTTAAGCCTAAGCTGGGCCTTCACATTATCACCTGCCCTCATCATTTTTCTCTTTCTCCCTCTCTTTGTTTCTCTGTGACACTCATGTTAGAGTGATGCTGGGATAAATTGGGCTGGAGCATGCTCGCTCTGCTCTTTATTGATTCAGGCACTTTGATTGAGCAGGGATCTAATCAATTCTCCAGCAGTAGTGAGACGCAAGAGTAAAATTATTCTTAGGCAAACCCTTCAAACGACTTGCCATTAATTTGCCTCTTTACTGGCACTTGTTTGTGAGGAACAAGATCCCTTTTAGGCTTTCTCTGTCTATTAGTGGGGTTGGGCTCCTGGGATTTTCATGGGCTCCTAAGCTTGGGGTGGAGAGAGAATATGTGTGTTTGTGTTTTGTGTACGCATCTGTTTATGTGTATGTAAACCAGGGGGATGATTGGGCACACTATGCTTGCTCATCCCTTCAGAGTGACTTATTAGCGCTAATTGGGAAGGACAGTTCAAACAAGCACAGAGGAGTGGTTGTCACACAAGCATGACATGAGTGTAGAGAGGCAGGCAGTGCTGGGTGCTCTCTCCAGCTTATCCTCCCCTTTTCCCAAACCCAGCTCTCCCTGTGCCCCCCCCCCCTCCCAAGCCTGGCCCCACAAAGTAGCCACAGAGTGGGCTCTTTGTCTGGACATAGCCATTAGCAGTCAGTGGACTTCAGAAATGTGAGCAGGACAAGGCAGTGGACAGAGGTGCAGACAGAAACATGGCTGTCTGAGACACTTAGGAAGTCAACAGCTGACGGAAGGGCCGACACAAAGGAGGAGCTGCTGAAGCATGGGAAGCGTGATCTGCATAGAATATAGACCTCCCATCCTCTTTTGTGGCTTCTGCACTCGTGGTGAGCACACATAAACACCTACGTACACTTAGGCACACACATTACGTACACATAAACATGCCCAATATGCCTCTGAAGCAGGCAAATACACACACAAGACTGCCAGCAGATGTGAATGTGCTGTATCAGTGCCTCCATTAGTGGGTGCAGAAGATGTACTGACACCACAATATGATTGGAAAGGCATTCACCCTGCCCTGAACCCTTTGGTTAATAATGAATCAACCGGTGGTGCATCGACACCGGGACCCCTTTCTGGGAAATGCTCCATACTTCTATTTAGCACATTTTTTTTTTTTTTTTTGCTAAAAGATGCTAATTCCAGTGATTATTTGGTGCCATAATAGCTGCAATTATTTTGTGCACAAACTGATATAAGGTATAAGCACCAATTAGTAACTGGTCATTATCTTAAGCATTTGGTGCAGGGAGAGTGAAGTAATAGGCAACCAATCAGTGACCCCTGCTCAGAAAAAATGACTGCATAGTGCCTCAATAATTATTGAAGCTTATTTGCCTTTAATCTTGAAAGTGGTTTCTATGTTCACTAACCTGCAGTACTGCCTATTGCTTTTATCTACACAGTGCTGTTTTTAATAGATAGTATGAGGACAATGCAATTGCATTTAATTTTTCTCTTTGGTTATGAGATGAGGGTGCTTGCATTGAAGTAGTCTTTTCGTCAGAAATAGTGAGCATCATCACATACCGATGTTTGTAGTTGCTGTGTAATATTCTTTGAGGTTTTTTTTTTTTTTTTTAAATGAAGATAACAAAATGTGCCTAATAACCCAAATTTATGTGAAAACATGTTTAATGCCCGGAAGAAGAGGGGAGGTAGTTTCATGACAATAATAAAGGGGAGAAAAATGGAATATATAAAACGGACCGTGTTCAAATGGTATGTAATGCTGGTGGCCTGGGCTCTGTGCTGTGTATGTGTGTGTGTGTGTGTGTGTGTGCTTTCTCAAAGCCTCACTAGCGAGGATCACAAGAGCTATATCAAAGCACCCGGCCACCATGCGAAATGTCTTCTCGCAGCAGGAGGTAGTGGGATTGTTGTCGGCATCCCAACTCTCTTTGAATGTCAGCCTCACTAACAGGGCAGTTGGCCTACACGGCACTGCTGACAACACAGCTACACTTTCAACTTTTATTCTTTAATTTTTTCCCCCTTCTTTTTTGCCCGACACAGCGCCTCTCTATGGCAAAGAAGATGACTGTGACATCTCTTTTTCCAACATATTCACTCTTTGCACATTGTATAAGTGGGTGGACATGTGTTAAGGTGAACACTGGGTCAGCGTGTATTATTTAGAGCAACGTATGTCGTGGGATTTTTTGTTCACTTTGACACATACAGGACTTCTGGAACATGCAGCCCAATACGCTGCTGAGTATCCCGACAGCTGAACACAACAGCTTTGCACATAAATCAAGCGCACCCCAACACACTGGGCTTGCTTAATAGATGTTTAACTAAACCCCCTCATTTCAAACAGTTTGACCCCGGTTCGCTAAAACACAATGTGAGAACTCCCCGAGGATTAGGCCCTGACCTCATAGGGAATGGAGGGAATGGCCCACACCAGCTATAAAGGAGCCTGCCATTGTGCCGTCCAGGCATGGGGGAGGACAGTGTGAGGGAGATACATGCCAGTGGGTGGAGATAGCCTTGTTGTAACGACATCTTGATGGAGCATCTTTCCCACCCACTGGAGCAGCACCGGCTCTGTATGTATTTTAATGAGGCTTTGTGTCTGCCCACATATAGCCCCTCTACTGACAGGGAACGTGTTAGCAACATGCTCACCCTTTGTCAAACACCCAATCACATAATCAACTGGCCTGCTAGATTTATTCTCTTGGCTCTACGAGTCTGTGTGTCCATATGTGGAGGGATGTAAATAGTGAGGCTGACCTTTTACAGACAGTGCACTGTGTTGTTGGCATGGTTCGTAAAACTGCTGGGGTGATCTAAAAAAAAAAAAAAACCATGGACCTTTTATGAGTGCCTTTGCGGTCCCATGTATGTGCATGAATTTGTGTGCTCGAGCCTAAATGGAAAACTTCAAAGTTTAACAAACCCATAAATTACAAAGGTCACAGTGATGACAGGAGTACTTTACAAATGCTTGGCCTGAAGATGAATTTGCCTTTTATATTGTAAGATTAAAATAATAATTTTTACTTTTGAAGCACAGTCTTTTCATTCCAAAGTGCCCCTATTGAGAACACAGTGAATGTGTTCATCAGGTTGGGGGGTGGAGGTGGTGGGGGGGGTCTAGGGGTAATTTTATTTTATTTAGCTGGGATATGGCAGGGCTGGAGGATCCAATTGTGTGCCAGGAAGCAATTCAAATTTTATTTTCTTAGTTACTGACCTTGATCGAGGAACTGCAGGGTCAGAGCCTCTCCAGTCTCCATTGTAGACTCAGATAGAATGTTAATGAATTGGCGCACTGAATATTAAAATGCAGACGTGCTTTCAGCACCCAGTCAGACTGCTGTGGCATGTTGAGTGTTTTGGCGGCTGGACATGCAGTGTCTGTCTCAGAGAGTCTGCTGCTTGCTGGAGAGAGGCAAAGTGGGGATGCTAACGCCATTTGTAGCAGGAAGAGTCTTTTCTTTAATCCCTGCAGAATAAAACAAAGTCTCAGCCACCAGGTGAGAAACGGATCAGTGAATGAAAACAAAGTTTGGGTGGGCAATGAGGGTAGATGTGTGATTTATAGGTATGGAGTGGGTGGGTGTGGAGGAGTTCCAGCTGGCCCACAATTGCGTGCTGTTTGATCCTTAAGGTTTTTCAGAAAGAGTACAATGGTCCATTTAGGGTGTACCCAGATCCCCGGTCCTCCTCACTGGCCCCGGAAGTGCTTCATTTTGTTCAGAGGACAGCTGCACAGCTCTGTTTGTCTCCCCCTGCCTTTTGATTGGCCTGGCATGCTCGAGAGGGGCATGAGTACTGATTGTTTCAAACAGAACCTGGCACACTATCAGCTGGGAGGATTGTTTATGGGGAGGGGGGGGGCAGGACAAAGTCAACAAAGGGAGCCAGGAGCCAACAGTGGCTCTGGAAACGTCCGGGGAGAGTCTTCAAAGGAAACGAGCATCTATACAGCACGTCCAAGCCACCATGAAATATGACAAATAGCAACAGAATACTCATCTCTCTAGTGGCAGCTCAATCAATGGCTTTTGTAGTCAAGTATTAACCCCACTGAGCCAGAATGGAATCAGGATGGATCACATGCAGAGAAGTATGAATATTAATTATTACATAAGCAGAGGTAGTCAATCAGTGGTCAAGGACGACTGCATGACTGCAGTCATTTATTAACAGGAATGCCAAAGAAAACACAGCTGAATGATAGTAAGTAGCAATAAAAATTATTTTTTTTCTGATGCATTATTTATCAAGGACATTTATCAGTATATTTCCCTAGAAAAGACAGAAATCTACATTAGCTAACAAAAGACAGGTAGAAAGGATGATTCAGACAAACAAGCAGGCTGAGACTGAATGATGAGCAGGAAACCTTAAAACTTCAAATACTCAAACACGGCTAATTCAACTAAAGCCATGATTTGAGTAAATCTAATTACTTGGTGGCAACAACAGTCACTGCAGTATCTTTTTACCTATCAAAGAAAACAGCATATTTAATGCTACCTAACTGACAAGTTGAGCTGAGTTTCACCTTGCATTTGGTATCTAAATGGAAAAAAAAGGGGTTACCCTTTTTGAGTCTGGCTGAAAAGAACAGATCCCAGAATTAATTTAGCCATGCCTATTTCTCTTTCACGGCCCTGCACTGAGTCCCTCTATACAAGGATGAGTGAGTTGTGGCCTTGTGCTAGCCTCCATCTCCCTGAAAGAGGGGAGGGAGAAAAGGCAGCAAATAAACAAAAAAGCGTCTTAGAGTTGCTTTTCCTTGCCTCTCCATCCTCCTCATTTTGAAGCAGCTGTGCAAAGAATGTCAAAAATTCAGAGTGTCTTCTTTTTATATACCTTTCTGTCAAGTATTTCTTTTTTCCCTCAGGTTCAGATGGAAACCAATGTCTGATGACACATCTGAGGTACTCTAAAACGACCCGGAGAGAAAGGGAGAGCTGGAGAAGTAAAAAAATAAATAAATAAAAAAAAAGAGAAAGCTAATGGGTGTGTATGTGAGTGAGTGAGTGTTGTCTGTGAGTTCCTCTCTGTGCGTGTGCCTTACTGTGCATCTGTGCATGTGTTTGAATGCATGTTTTTGTGTGTGTTTGCTTACACACACCGTCTGAGGACGGTGCAGATGTCCACACTGTGGCTGGTCTCACACACTGTTCAACATGCCTCAAAAAGAAGGGATTTTCCCTCTTTGTTTCAAATTTCACAGGCCGTCCAAATGGGCACAGACATGCTTCCAAAATAAATAAATAAACGGATGTATCAGTGGCCAACATCTGCAGATTATGATTAGCATTTGGAAATTGCGTCCTTGAATGAGATTTGGATGTCAGTCTTCTTTTATGCAGGCGACTCCTATTCTGGGGAACTAGAGGGTAGCGCTTTGTCCTTAAATTGGCTACAATTTGGTGGGAGAAAGAAATCCTCTTCTCTCTCTTCCCCTCTGCCCGTTATGATGTGCCGTCTGAACAAGAAAGAGACACTATTAATTGTGTTGAATATGAATAGCCGTATTTGGTTAACCAGTTTCAAAGGAAATTGGCCCAAAGGAACTTCTTTTCCTCTTCTTCCCCCTACTGTCTGTCCCTGCTTTTTCTTCTCTCTTTATCAAGATTTTTTCTTCCCTCTCTAATTTTACAGTGAGCGCGCTGGCTGCTTTAGTGCGGCTGCATTATCTTATGTATTCAGCTTTCAGCTCCTCTCCCTCTCCCGATGAGGCGAGGCTTAATTGGGCTTCGGCTTTAAAGTCTGTAGAGCTCTCAACTCGCTCATAGAAACACATTCAGGGGCTGCTCATTCACTTCGAGTATGTGTTAGATGTACAAATATTATTTACTTTTATACTCCAAATCAAAAGGCACACACTTCCTGCCTCTCTACACACGGTCCGTGCAGGAGAATTCACGGTTCAATTCACTGCAGGATATTTTTTTCCCCTTCTTCGTCAACTGCATCATAAGAATGTGCTGCTGCTTCACAACTAAAGTATTATTTAAAAGGACTGTTTCATTACAATGTAGCAGTATTGTTGATAAGAAAATATTAACAACCCTTTTAAAGAACAGAAATTATTACACTGCCTTGCAGTGGCAAAAAAGAGAAAAAGAAAAAGAAAAAAAAATGATAGCAGCTACTGCATTTTAAATGAATAATAAGAAAGTGAAACTAATTTTGCCTCCGCCCAGCTGTTACTATTTTGAGCAATGCAATTGGATGGGGCAAAATGTAAATTTCCAGTCATAAGCATCTTAATTCAAGGCTTGGTAATGTTATCGAATTTTTGTATTAAAGGAAAAAGTTATTCTAAGATAATATGTATCCAATTTATAAAAAAGGCAAAAAAAAAAAAAAGACAAAAAAAGGACAAGTACTCATAGGTGTAGATAATTAAAAAAAAAAACAGTTGAGCAGACTCTGAAATTCTTTAAATTTCTTCATTAAAAAAAAATCATAATCACACACATGGGCGCAAACAAGGAAATAAAAAAAAAAAAATCAGATGGCAGTGGTGGAAAATTAGATTTTTTCTTCTTGGGGATCAGGCAAAGAGAACAGCTTTGTACACACACTCCTCCACTCCTCACAAACAACCTGAGCAATTAGCTGCACCATTAGAGCCTAGAGAAGGGAAAAGGAGCTGTTAAGAGAAAGATTCTGGAGAGAGGAGGAGAGAGAGGAGGTTAGAAAAAGAGGAATGGTGGCTCTTGTTCTAGCGCGAGCCACTGTGCTGTTATGTGGAGAGTCTCGGCGCTGCGCTCTGACGATTCCGAGGCCATATCAGGCAGGCGCTGATGAACTGCAGATGAACAATTTCTCACTTCCTTTAGACCTGAGCTTACATACAAACTCCTCCTCATTAGTTTTTGTCACTTGCTTGGGTGCCAGCCACAGGAATAAATGAGACCACTATCAGCTGCTGCCTTGATAAGCTGCCTTATCTCATTAGGTTCCACATCAAAGTTAATCAGAGATGGGAATAGTAATTGGCCGACTAGACAATGCCACAGATCATGGGGCTTTTGTAGTGTATGTCATCTCCAAAACATCAGCAGGCTGGGGCTGGAAGATAGGGTGCATCTGTTGGAGAGAGAAGGAAAGAGGAGTGTGTGAGGGGGGAGTGGGAGTGAGAGCTGGGAGTGAGTGTGCATGATGAGGAGCAGGGGTGAGAGAGCCCAAGTGAAAAGCAGAGAGAGAGAGAGAGAGAGAGAGAGGGGATGAGAGGGGAAAGGAGTAATGGCAGAGGCATAACAAGCAAGCTGCTCAGAATTAATGAGCTTACTCAATAAGAAAAGAATAACCAATCAGTGTGTGTTGGGCAAATATAATTTGGGAATAATTGCTTGATTGCTTTTCTATAGTAGGCTGATTTGACCACACACAAGAACTGAGAATTAAGATGTCAAGACAAGAATTAATTTGGCAAGCGAGGGCACACAAATGTTCCTCTCGCTCCCCACTCAGGCGGCTTGGGAGGCAGCAGAGCCGTGAGCTGGAGCGCACTAATGATGAAAACACAGTGGTAGATTGCGTATTCATTTCCCTGTCTCTATTTTACATAAAGAGAGCCATGGCTAATGCCACAGATGTTGGGATATCATACAAAAAAAAAAAATCCTGTGCGTATGCTAACACATTTAATTGGCATTTTTGCATATTCCACTCCATTGTTGATAGCTAGTTGCAGCTGATTGTTCAGTTTGTGTCTTCATTGATTTCAGTGTGTGCATTTTTTTTTTCTTTTTTTTTTTGGAGGGGGAACTGTCTGGGGATAGTAATTGGTGTGTTTTGACGCTTCCCACCCCAAACAGTGCTTGTTTCTGAAGTCTTCTCTCCTCTCTCGATTGCCAATTCGTGGAAGCTTAGAGTGTTGTCTTTCATTATTCGCTACCTGCTTTGAGAAATCAGTCTCGACCTCACTCACACACACTTGTGTGAGAGGCAATGAGGAAATGTTTTGTCCTTTAACAAAGTGCTGGTGGTCAGAGTAACACATTAGAGAATAAGAGAAACACAGTCAGGGGAAGAGCAAGACAACACCCACCTTAGGACCCTAATGGCCAGCTGCACCCTGCTAATGATACACACACATCCATGCACATGTATGTGTACACACATAAACACACAAACCTGATGTTCCATTTCTATAACAGGGCAGTGTATAGGGTCGATGCACACGTCTGGAGGTTATTAATAGTAATCATGGGGCAGGATGCAGGATACAGTCCAACATTAGTGCTACATTTGGAATGGATTCAGCCAACCCCAATTCAATTTAGATTTGAATAAGAAATATATCCCAACCTGACCACATGCATATGAATCACCACATATATTTGCTCCCACATGTGTCTGGTACTTAGTTCCAATTAGACTGAAAACACTGCTGCTGTGACAGAGGCTGCTCACACCGTCTCAGTTATCACTTCTCTGCAGGTTCCACGGCTAAGGCTATTCATTTTCAAATGTGTGTGTGCATGTGTGTGTGCGTGTGTGTGTGTGTGTGTGTGTGTGTCAGGGTGTGTATGTTCGTGTGCATTGACATTATTTGAGCAGTGAGGTAAGTAAAGGGAATAAATAAGCAGGCAGAGGTCCTGTCATGATGATGTTATTGCCGCCCTGGGTTTGCCTGCAGCATTATGAGGACAGGCACGCTGCCATATCCCTCACTGTCACATGTGCAAACACACAAACACAATCGGGAACACACACACGCACACACACACACATACACACACACAGAGTACGTGTTGGGGATCTAGGGCTCATGCTCTAGGTAAATTTGCTTTGATCTGCATTGCACCTAATTGAGTCACAGGCAACGTCTCTATTCTCACATCAAGGAATTTGAAAATGTTAGATTATTTCGCTTGGGGATTAAACCTAATTTTGGTGTGTTACGCATTAACCTATTAGGTTTCTTCATCTGCATTGCTAATGCCCCGGCACAGACAGCTGTCACTGCCCTGGAAAAAAAAAACATGATCATGCAATCCTTGAATGAGTGATCCCTGCACCGATTAGTGGCAGTGAACTTCGCTGAGCCCAAGTGATAAGGCTGCAAAATTCCCAAGTTGCCAATAGCTCCGAAAATTATCAGACTGTAGGCAAAGGAGAAATTGTGCCTTCCGGCTCAGGGGCTTCAATCCAGGGTTTGCCCAGATTGACATTATTTAAAGCTATGGAAATGGGCTCTGGCTATCTGGAGGATTGCTCGAATAAGAAATTTTCCAGCAACATTTATGAATACGCTGACAGGAGGGGATAGGGGCAAGATATATATAAATATATAGTCTGTGTGGAGTCTCAAAAAAGCAATTTTAGGGTAATTTCATGATTTTAAGATCTAATCTAGGTAAATAAATAAACAGATATGTGTGGAGGGAAAACCCATATGGCTGTAATATTCTTAAAGGACCTCAGCAATCTGTACTGAGAAGCTACTTTAACAGGAATCTTGGTGTACTCTATGTGTGGACAAAGTGCATTGTTTTCTAACCTGATGCAGCAGAAACGGACACAAAATCCCTTCATTCCCTTCCTGCCATTAAGTTAGGACATATTGGCAATGCGACATCTGAGAGAAAGCTTGAACATGGCCAATACGTGCATTGTACGATATTTTCTTGTCTGTGAAAGGAAATCATAACCATCGTAGCTTTAGCTTCTGTGCATATTTTGTGACATTACTGCAGTGATGCTCCTCTGGGGTCAGACTCAGACATTGTTAAAAATATCAGCCTGTTTTAGCATGCAAAAACCTCCAGTGAATTGTCAGCGTAGCCATTTTGCATAGCTTAACACGAGTGCTTACGCTGAAAGACAAAAGCATTTTGCACATGTGCATAAACACAAAACATGTATTTATCAGTCTTTGTGCATGCATAAGTGTGTTAACGTCACATATGAAAATGTGTGCTAAACATAGGGGTGGAACACACTGGCCCTGAGTACCTATTCAACACAAACACCCATCTCAGGCCTGCCCCTCATGTTTGCAGCCTTGGAGGGTGACACTGTGATGGTCACGCACAAGCAACACCCATGATGCATTTGTAGTGTTATAATGAGAAGCAGAATATTAATCCTGTCCGGCTGTTGATTGTGCTTTATTTTTTTAATTATTTGTTTTCATTTGTGTTTAAGCGCTATGCAAATGAGGTATATGCATGTGTGTGTATGTGTGAGTCTCAGGGCTGTGTGAATGCGGTGCTGGACACTTCAGCATGCCTAATGGATACAACTTCATTGGATATGGTCATTATCGTGGATGTTCAAGAGCGATGTGACCCCACATTATCACAATAGATCCCCTACTATTCTCATTCCCTGTCTAATTATGTATGGGTGCTGGGCACAGTGTGCCATACCCACAATATCTACCTTGCCAAAGCTGAATTAATTTTTTTATCATGGCTGGCTGTTTTTGTCTGCTTGCTAATAAAACAGTGACTCTGTTTGAAACATCAGACTAAATAATGTTTTACCAAGTAAAAGGTGAACTTAATTTTGTTATTCCATGAAACAAAATAAGACTTATCCCCAAAATAAGGACTCTGTTTGAAAAAAAGAAGAAGAAGAAGAACTAACTTTAGTCATTGCCAATCTATAGCCCAGCGGCTGCAGCCTGAATCTGGGGAGTTGCAAAGCACAAAGGCTAATCAATGTCAGGGTGGAAGCTGAGAATCCCCTGGCCCACCCTATTTGACTTAACTGCTCCGTTTGTGCTCCTACTGATCCCGTGGTCTTTGTGTACATTGTAATGAGTGCTGACATAATCCTGCGGATTTTCCTGGAGGCCAAACCTTTGCCACCCCCATCAGGCCTGGGGTTTCTCCTCCGATCAGTAGGGCTGCCAGAGGGGGGAAAGACAGAACCACAATGCCCTCAGACCCCCATGAGACACTTACATTTAGGGATGGTTTGAAGCTCTCTGTGATTGAGCTAGTAACCCATTTTAATCCTATTAACACTAGCCAACAAAAGCTAAATCTGCTGCAGGACAGGCAGGGCTGGGCAGAGAGGCTGGGCTGAGGAAAGAAACTGGGGGCTGGGACTAGAGGGAGATATCATGGATGTATAAACATTGTGGTGCATAGGAAATATAAAGATGCTGAATAAGAAAGCCTTCCCCCTTAGGGTATGTCTTTTTAGGAAAGCAGATGGGGGAAGCAGGAAACAAAGAACAACAATAAAAAGACAAGAAAGACACACAGCAAAATCATGAACAAAAAGCCTTTTTGTGCTTAGTCAGCCTCAAAGACATGGACCACCAGTCGCCTCCGTCAAACGTATACAAGGTTAACTCATTCAGCAAACATCCATCTTAGAGATTGAAGGACATGTTTTCGGCGGAACAGGGTAATAAATGTACAGCACAGTTCAGCACAGGAAGTAGGTCCTGTGCCTTGTGGGTGTTGGTACCTCGAGGTCGAGGAACAAAAAGCGGGGAGACTCTCAATGCACTTTTGTTTTGGGTGCATCATGGGGCAAAGAGGCCAAGTACGCTGGTGGTCCTTGCCCTCGCCCCATCAGAAATGGGAAGGGTTTTACACATCTAGTGTGGCAGCTTAAAACCCCCCATTGTGGAAAACAAGAGGGGAGTGACAGGGCCCATACAGACAGAAAGTGTTCTTAAGCCAAACAGGGCAGGATATGACTCTTTAAGGAGCGAGGGGTGAATGAACAATAACATGCGTGAAGAATGGAACTCTGTGTAGGGAACACTGATACTGCAATTCCTTTCTAGGTGTCTTCAGCCATCCCTCACTGCTGTGCTTGGACATATCCCCCTGCTCATGCCCTCTTTTTTTCTAGTTCCACTCCCCAGCTCCTTCTCCTACTGCCACGTCTCTCATCACCATATCAATTTGTCATAATAGTGGCCTGATCCGACAGTAAAAAGCTATATATATTATTATAATTGTCAGTGTGGGGTCTAAGTGATGAGATATGATATGTCATTACAGCAGTGCAGGGTATTCTTTGACATGGGTCATTAGAGACAGGAGCCCTAACCAAAGAGGCGACAGGCCATGAACCAAAAGTCCGAGGGGAATTGCAGGCACCCCTGTTCCTGGCTCCAACATCATTATTTAGACACGATGGTGGAGAAAACCCTGCTTCTCTCCCCTTTCCCTGTGGAGTATCTTGACTGTGGTCGGGAAAGTGTGCATAATCAGTGAAGTGAGGCACGGGATTGGTTGCCGGGTTGAGACAGACAGTGCACTCCTGTGAACCTCCTGTGAGGTCTGCCCTTCTCTCTTCCCAGGGAGAGGTCCTTTAAGTATCCTGAGATCCTTCTCCAAGATGGGCCACACTTGTGCTGGCCTAGTATACATTTATGTATGGGTCTGACCTTTGCTATAATGAGTTCACATCATAACCACTGACCTAAAACCAATTCACAAATGTTCTCCAACACTGAGATGTGGTTAAAAAAAGGAACTGTGGGAAAGAGAGCAGGGGAGAATGAGGAATACAAGTGTTGGCCATTGCTCTTGTGTACAGTCCTATTTTAAGTGTCTTAACTGGGGACAAATTACATGACAGCTCATCTCTTCTCCACATAATAAAATGGATGTGTGCTGTGATGCTGCTTTTTACTTACGTTTACAGTGCAGAGGTCTTTAAGCACACAGTCATTTATACTGAATATAATAATATACTGATTGATTTTTTTTTTAATTATTTTTTGATTAATGTAAATACTTGAGGAAAACAAAAAAGACGTAGCTTTCACTGAAGCTGACAAAGCAGGCTTTGTTGTGTTACCACCTTGTCAGTCTTATGTCAGTAACATCACTCAGTTAATAATTAGTTTCAACACTTAAAATTCTGAATCTTAAATGTTACATAAGCAAAGGGAGATATTCACAAGATCTCATGATGCTCTACGTGAGCAACTGTTGTACTATTAACAACTATATCCCTAGATTCCAGATACTCTTGTAAAATAAAGATTTTGTCAAGACTGAGTCAAAGAAAATCTATTTATCTTTAAGCTTCTAACTATTGATAGTGTTTTATTTTAATCAACTATTTGTCATCAATCATTGAGCCCAAAAGTTAAAATATTTAAAAGAAAACCAGCAAATCTCCAGATTTGTGAAGCAGAAGCTTGATGCAATTTCTGAAAGTTAAAAAGTTACTTTCTCAGCGAATAATTTATTAATTTCATCGATATGGATAGCTGAATTTACGACAATGCATATTTTAAAAGTTTTTTGTATAATAAAGAAGCAACAGCTTATAAAGTAGGTTATAGGTTTAAGGACATATGGCCAAAAAAAGTTTCTTGGCTCTTGTAAGAAAACAAACAAAATTAGAAGCTCAGAATAAAACTAAAATAAATAAATTAATACAGTTAATTAAGTGTGCTGTGAAAAATCTTTCTGGGTAATTTCGTCTTGTCTTCTACTATTTATTCTTCTTGAAAAATACAGTTTCTCTAAAAAGTAAAGAAGTGCACAAACCATGTATTATTATTATGACTGCTAGTCTTTCTTTAAACACCTGTCATCTGTATTTTAGATTATCACTAACAGTTTTAGATTTTTAATATTGAGACCACAAAATGTGGTACAGAGGAAAAAATAAAGGTAAGTAAGGGGGCCTCACAAGTGTGTCTGGACCAAATCTTAATTCTGACAGTGATTCCGGAAAATAACATGTGAAAATGAAATGTTCTTATGATGTGCAGCTGCATACGTGTGTGAGCATGTAAGAGGAGGAGAGAGAGAGAGAGAGAGGGAGAGAGAGAGAGAGAGAGAGAGAGAGAGAGAGAGAGAGAGAGAGAGAAGGACAGAAAGCGAGAGGGAGAGAGAGAGAGAGAGAAAGAGGGAGACAGAGAGAGAAAGAGAATGAGAGAGAGCCTCTGAGAGAATACCTTGACAACCCAGTGTGCCCTGTTCACAATAGAGGGACCACCCCACCGGTTAAGATTGCAAATTCATCCAGGGAAAGTGAGTTCGGAGGAATTGCTCTGCTATATTGGATGTGACCTCCTGGCTACAGGTATATGATAAGCACTTATCTGTTTGCACTAACGGAGAACATGCATTCAGACACTCCCCTCCTTCTTTTTGGAGCATTTCTTCCATGTACAGCATGCACTCTCCAACGCTCCACATGTGTGTTTGCCCGTGTGCACACAGGCAAAGACACACACACACACACACACATTCAGCACAAATGTTTACATCCGTGAAATAATATCTTCATACAATGGAGAGAAAGGCAGCAAAATAAGTAGCTGCACACCCCGCTCGTCACCCCAGCACATCCTTCTCATAATTAGCTCTCTTGTGCCGTTGTGTGCTGCAAACAGCCGCTACAAAACAAGTGCTTCATGGGAGGAGGTATTTATCAACATTTCCATTTTCTGTGTACAAAAAGGACATAAGCAGCACATTCTCCTCAGTTCATGGACAAACTCTTTAATTCAGCGAGGAAGCGAGCAGGTTTTCAGCCCAGGCTGCTAGACAAGCGTATCACAAATAGTGCCAGGCAGGCAGATAGGGGCTCATAACAAGAGATCATCAGTAATTTTCAAAAGTACTGAGTTCCGGCACGAACGGCGTTCAGCGGGTCAGAAAGTGTACTTGACAGGAAATATGCATACTGAGTGGATCCTACTCCCCTGCTTTTCATTTGCATTGTGTATTGATTTTTTTGGTCCCATTTAATACAATATTATGTGTGGGTCTACGACGGCTTTTAGGTGTCTCTGGAGTGGACCCGTTCCATTGGAGGCTTAATGATAATTGCAGCTGGTAGAGGCAAGCTCAGGCAGATTTCATTGCAGGGCCATCAGGGCCCTCTCGCCCACCTCTACTTCCATTCCCATACCCCCTCCTTATGTTACACACACAAACACACAGACACACAATCACACTCAAAATGGTGGAGAGAGAGAAAGAATGTGGAAAGAGAGGAAAAACAATGCTGCTGATTTAAAAGCAATCACCGGCTCCTTTCAACCATTTGTCATCAATAATCACTTCAATAACATTTAATGGTATGAGGAAGGTTCGTTTATCCCTCTGGGTTGCCTCTATTTTTCTTACCCTCTCTGACATTGAGTCTATGCACATGAAGACATTAACAGAGAACTGTCAGCTGCTGCAATGCAAATCACCTCTCTGCTCCTCCCAGGAGAACCTGATTAATGCCATTATTGTAATGTGAATTGGTCACTATGTGGCCTCCTTTGAGGAAAATAAAGTCAAATATGTAACTCCCTAATAACATGATACTTATCGCCAGGCTGGCTTATAAAACCGTTTAACCATGACACCAAAACACACAAATCATATTAAGGTCCCGGTCACGCTCTCTTTTACACACGCCCACACTGAGGTTGGAGATTATTAAGCTGTCACAGACAGCGCAAGTGATAAGCGGCTATTTGGTCTACAAATTAGGCATAATTAAGGAGACATGTTGCCAAACAGAGCAGCAGATATCTTCATCTGGCCCAAATATGACAGCACCCAAATCCTATGTCTGGATTTACAGAGACAAATCGAGCTGTGGATGAACTCAGGTGTTAGGGAGTAGATAGTAATGCCTGTATGCTTTAAGCCTTTCAGTCACTATGCATCTCTCTGGCATAAAGGGAGCCGACAAAAGTTGTATAATCAGGGAGGAGGCCGGTGGCATCGATGAAGACTGCCTTTTTTTCAAAGGGCTTAATGCTCATCCCTTGTTTATATCTACAGCCACCAACAGACATGCACAAACATTAATGAGATTAAGAGGAAGCGCTGTGCAATATTTATTAGGCTAGACAAACACTTCTGGGCTTTAGTGTGCTGGGAACAGGGCTCTCTCCAGGGGCCAGCACTGGCACAGGCTGCCCAGGCAGAAGAGGCAGATGTCTCAAATTGCTAAGAGGATCTGCCTGCCTGCCTGCCACCCTCAAGATTGCTGCTCCACTTCTCCACGCAACTTTAAAATACACTTGATGTGCCCGCGTGTACGTGTGTGCTTGCATCTCTATGTGCACCCAATAAAATCCCTCGCTCCTCACAGATCCTCTTCATTTCCACCAGCCATGGCCTCCCTAATTTTTATTTTCTCTGTGACCGCTCTTATAACTTAAAAATGCAAATATGTTGCTTGTTGTGATCATTGATGAGGACCTCTTTGTATTGTGTGTTAACCTCCATTAGGCAGGATTACAGGGACAGAGGCACACTGGCATTTGGTCAGTGTCACAGTGACAGCACTTGCTGCTGGAATGCCCGGCTGTCACAGTCAGCTTTATCACTGGGCTTTCTCTCCTCCGAGTGTGAACTAATAAGCCTAGAAATTACAATTGCCTCCCTGCTAAATCCCTGATAGGCGGAAATAATAATATCAGTGCCCTGCTAATCTTCTTGGCTTGCCGCTTGGCATCAGCCTATTGAGGCACCAGTCATACTTACGTCTGATGAGATGAATTTAATCTCTCTGTCCGTAATGACAATAGGGGCCATTTTAATGTTATGGATGATATTTGTCAAGGTTCTGTCTTAGTCTATTTTTCCAGCCCTCCTCCTTTTCTTGCACGTAGCCTATTTGAGACATGCTGTCAAGGTGTCAAGACATAAGTTAAAGCAAACAAAGATAATAAGTCTGTTATTTCATAAAGAAGGAAAACAAGCTGCAACAGTCGTGCAGTTTTTGAACTTAAATGCAAACTACATGGAATGTTCTTCAAAGTAATGGGATGTTAAAATTACTGACATAGCACAGCAGACTAGACTTCTGCCAAGAAAATATTTAAATTTCTCTGCTGCCAGCTATCACCTAGTTGTTCTGGGTCATTCAGTGCGCTACAATGTCCTTCAACTCATTATAATCCCAACTTGACAACGGTCAGCATTCTCACAGTATTAATGCATTCCATTATGAGTGATGTATGGCATCACAAAGGTATAGGTGGTTTCTCTAGCTGTCTCTAATTTTCTCTTGGGACAAGTAGAAGCTCCAAGGGGGGGCCTTGAGGGAAAAAACAACTTTATAAGTACATTTCGTATTTATTAAGAAATTCTTCTATAACAGAGCATCCAAGGACATCTTTCCAAATTATATCAGTCCTTTTTTTTCTCCTGCTGGTCTTCCACTACCTGAAGCTGCATCACTCTTAGGATTTATCAAGGTCAAATGACAGCCAGAGCAGTGACCTGTTTGGCACAGCAAGAATGTGCCAGTGGGACTCAAAGGATAGTCCATTTTTGAAGGGGGTTGAATGAGGTACTTGTCATTAGTGCGTGTATTAGACACAAAGAATGACAGCCAGCTTGACTTCTCTGATGAGAAAGCAGCCAAGGAACAGCCACAGAAACGAGCCTATCAACTACGGCAGATTGGGTCAGCTCTACCACATTATTTTGCCAATTTGAAGAAACTCCAATCCAAACACTGTTGCCACGTGCACCTGTGCACTTTATTTTGAAGAAATTTCAGCACCTTAATTTGCCTGTTCTCATAAGTAACACAACACTCCAAATGTTAATACTGCAAAATAAGTTAAACCCAAAGAATGCACACAGAAAACTTAGTGGCGGCTGCGTGAACAATGTATTTAAATAAAACCATAATGGGCAAAGCTTCACATTACCACAGAGCATCTCTGTCTCCTCTTCCTCAGTGTGTTTTACTGTTTTCAACTAACAGCCAATTTCAAGTGTTTTGTACCCTATCACACTCACATACACAAACACACACCCTAGTCTGCAGGAGGATCGATTGTCGTCATAGAAACTCTGTCATTAGATAAATGACTGCTTCCCCGAGCTGTCAGATTAACTTTGACAGAACAATCAACACTATGTTATTTATGCCTGGCTGACAAAGAATCGTTTTGGCTTGGCGAGAACTGAACAATCCCACTGTGTCCCTAGTTGTCCTATTCAGGAAAGTACGCCATTACAAGGGTTGAGTTATGGAACATTGGACTTCCTTTACTGTCTGTTTATAGGCCAACATTTGAATCGTTCTCCTATGTTATGGAAATGAGGCTCTGGGTATTCATTGGCAACTCGTTGAAATGGACTTCCTGTCAAGCTGTGAGCACTAAACTTACAGTTTCAAATTAGCTAAAAGAAGAAAAATCATTTTTATGCCCACCATGTTCAAAAGGGAGGCTACTTTCTGTTTCACCATGTGGTGCCAATTATTTCAGCAGAGAAAATATATTAATATACAGTGTGTAAACTGTTTGAATTGAAAAACAGTGGAGAACAGTGATTATAAGTATGATATAATGCATATATGGCATCAACAATATTCAAGTCCCAAAATCAAAAAGTTACTTCACAGTATCATATTTACAGAGCTTACCTTTCATTGGTTAGCTATAATTACAAAATCTTGAAACGTAGAGTTACACCAATAACCATTCAGTCTTTAAACCACTGGTGGTGTAAACAAATCCTTGTGTGTGGGAAAATAATATCACCACACCCTTTGCTTTGTTTCCATTCTCAGTGCCCCCCCCCCCAAACACACACACACCAACCCACACCCCCACCAACCCCTGGACTGATTGCCTCTCTGCTTTATGTTCTAATTTGAAATCTGTTTGTCTTTCCTGGAGAAGAGTATTGTTCTTTCCTGCACTGTGCTGTTAATGAGTATGGTTAAGAACATCATTATTTTTTAAGTATCATTCGGGTTTTCACAGTGGGTGATCTCGACAATAATCTGTTTTCTTGTTTCATATCCAGAGTGACAGCAGTGGGTGCCTCTTTAATACCCAGAAAATCATTAGCGCTGAGAATCTCTGGTATGCTGGTGAGAGAGGGAGAGACAAACATAGAGAAATAGAGACTGAGAGAGAGAGAGAGAGAGAGAGAGAGAGAGAGAGAGAGAGAGAGAGAGAGAGAGAGAGAGAGAGAAATTGTAATGAAGACGTATTAACTACGGGTAATTTGGTTGTTCTTCAGCTTGAGTTTCCCTCCGCTCTGCTAGTTGGTTTTATTTGCATTGATGTTGCCTCAGAAGTAGTTTGCTTCTTGAACAAAGGGGCTGGCGTATGTTAAGTGCTTTTGAAATCACAAGCGTTCCAGCCACAAGGGCCAGCCCTGATGAAAGGGTGTGAAATACAATGTGGAAATCGATTTCACTATCTTCTCATTTGGCCTTGCCAAAGCACAGTTTTATGTCAAAGCGTCACACACGGGGCTGCATGTGCTTACATTTAACACACTTCACGCGATGAAGACGTATGAACAGGCAGCCAAGCTTTAAGCCTGATAAATTCATGCAAATTCTGGCTATGCTATGGACAGAATACATTACAGCTGTTTAGTCTTGATATGAAGGCTTAATGATAAAAGAAAAATAAAGAGGCAATGGCAGCATGTAAGAGTGCTACTGCACCAACATTCTGAAGGCCACCACAGGACAAGAGAAAGCCACTTCTAAGTTCCAAGGTCAAATACTTGATTTTCATTTCCTCAACAGCACACACAATCATATAACAGTCACACTAATGTGAATGCTGTCATTCATGAAGAACGATGGGTGGAAAAAAAGGGCATGTCACAGGAAGTCTGGAGGCCTGCAGATTGTGTATGCACAGCATTATACTCATCTCAATCTGTCAGTGCTGCTCCAAGCTAGCATCATCAATTTCTTTCCATTTGCAGAAAAACTGTGTTTTGTTTTTCCAAATAGCTAAGCTGTTGCCATGACTCTGGTCATCCATCCATTCAACTATCAATCCATCCACAGTGTATGTGTCTGATGAATGTAAATGACAACTCAATGTCTATACTGTTACAAAAGGGGCCACTGAAAGCGGGGGAGATGGAACAACAGGGTGAAAGCTCCTCTGTGGAGTGCTGGCAGTACCATCTGCGGTGATGGGTAAACAGGAAATGCACACAATAAAATTATAAGGCTTTCTCGCTCGTTTTTGTGATTAATGATAGTGATATCCGTCAAGCCGTTTCCCCATATTTAACACTGCCACAGCAGTTTGCAGCTGTTGTATTTTTTTCCATACGGAGAGGGAACACAAGACAGAAAGTAGAGGAGAGAATAGCTTAATCAAAATACATAATCATGAGCACCTTTTATACAGGGCAGAGTGCTCAAAAGCAAATACCCAACAACAAGGCCATTTAATGCATCAACAGCAAAATAATAAAAAATGAAAAAATAAATAAAAAACACCCTGCTGGAAGCTTTGCCCTGTGAGACAAGTCCTGTTACTGGTTGGGATGGATCAGTGAGACACAGGTCAGGCAATGAGCTAGGGGAGTCAATTAAAGGAGCTCCTTCTTAATAGGACTGTGATGTGAAGCCATAGCAGTGTTATCTTGGCTCTCGCTGGAGGTGGCCAGATCTCTTTTGTGACATGAGCCAAGTAAATAAATAGCCAAATGAGGGCTCACAAAAGCATCGGCAATATCCCAGGGCACCTATTATGCAAGGGGCAGGGGAAAATTATGCCCTCAACAAATTGCTAATGATGAGCCAGTGATGTCTTGTTAAGCGACATTGTTTTCCCTCAGATCCCTTTGTGTCTGTACCGTGTTCACCATTTAACGAGAAACACACACACACACACACGCTCACAAAACAGCCAAGCGGCTCAGCAATTTTTCTTTCTTCTCTTGTCTTTTTCTTCTGTTGCTTTTTCCTTCTTACTCCTCCTCTTCGTCTATCCTTTGCAGTTAACTTGTATTTCTGTGCCTCTGTTTTTCTATCCCCTCACATCCGCTGCCACTCAGAGGGCCTGATTTGGCGCATGAGAACATGCTAGAGTGGGCCCGCTCAGCAGGGAAGGGCCTTTTGATGCAGACCCCCCTGGGATCCCTCCACTGAACCAGCAGTACGTATCACAGATGTGACAGCTTTCATCTGACAGTTAACTTTTCCTAATTAAAGTCCCAAGTCTAATTACACACCAGCCTATCTGATATTTGTGAGCTGGTCATAGCAGTTCTGGGGGCAGAGCCCATCAAAGATCCAAGCCATGGTGATTGGGAGGGTGGGTGTTTTTTGGAGGGATTGGAGCATTGCTTGTGCCCTGTGTGGGCTGTGGGCTCACCTGGGTGTGTGTGCGTGTGTGTGTGTGTGTGACTGGGGAGGGGGGGGCGTACATGCCAAATGGCAAGGCCTCATCTCATTTGCAAAGACACTGCCCCTGAATGTGGATGTGCAATTATGAATCAGGAGGAGAAAAAATGGTTAAAAGAACAAAAAAAAAAAAAACATTCCATAATTAGCAAGGCAACTCCAAGCACAAGCAATGGAAATTAGTCTTGTTGCAATAAATTAGCCTGTGCATATATTACATGAGATGAGCACCCTTGGGGCCCCGTATTAGCAGTTTGGCTGTACACTCCTGTGTATTTCAACAAACCAGCCACCCCTTCATTAAACGTCCAATGACAAACATTTCTTTTCGAAACCTTATATGTTTTGAAACTCATCTCCACTGTGTATGTTGGGTGTGGTTTCTTTGTCTCCATGATACCACACGTGCTATTTCATCCTACAGTGTCAGTTCCCTGCACAGTCTGCCAGCCTTCGCAGATTTGTAATCATTGGATATTTTGTGTTTTATTTTACATTGATTAGAGTCACCCATTTCTCCCGAGCTATTTTCTCGAGCTCTGATAAACAAACATGAAATTAGAACCAGTCGAGATGAGCTGCAAAAATTTGCATCAAAATAATACAGTGTGCAGCTAACAAACCGAAATCAGATAGCAGCAACAAAAGCTGACAAATTGCAAATTAAAAGGCATGAAGTAAATGGTATTTTGTCATTAAGCCCCAGCAGCCATTTTGAGGGCAGGGGGGCTGGTGGTGGATGTTTGTGTTTGTGTATGTGTACATGAGTGAGAGTGTGTACGTGTCTTTCTGTATTGGTGGGAGGGGGGGGGGGGGGGTTCATGCCGGTGGTTATGATGAGTCTTATCCAGGACGATTATTCATACTTGTCCTTCTGCTTGAATTAAAGCAAGAGTGCTGGAGCCAGTTAAAGCCAAATACTTGAATGGCTAGTGAACTCTCACCTTCACGCGCATCCATTTAGCTCGCAAATGAAAAGCCAAGTACAGTCAGTGGAAAGCCATAATGGGTCTTTCTTCTTGCAGAGTGTGGCCATTACATACTAATTTCTTCTGGAGGCTCTTCAGGAATTTAAACACTTGGCTGGAGCTGCTGGGTCTTGTGCTGAGACGAACAGACCTCACAATGCCAACACACAAGGTGTTTGTGCTGGTCACACTCATGTCGACTGACCACAATTGTGCTCATTTGGAGAGCTGCGGCATTCTGTTGTGTTTGGTTAAAAAGCTGGTTCATTTGTGTATTTTTACAGTTTTCAACTGGATTTGGATTCTTAATTCAAATGTGGATCTGAATCTCTCTTTTTTTAAAGTGCTGATACTCAGAAACCCAAACTTTCAAATCAAAATTAAATTCAATTATAAAAATTAAATTTAAAAAATATAAAAATATTTTTTCACCTAAAAGCAAATGCTTCAAATTACATTTTTACCAGACTAAATGTGACTTTGCTGACAGCACATGAGTTCAAATACTATTTTCCCCAACGTCCTTAATAGCTGTTAAAGGCAGGGTTGGTAGTCACGGAAAACTAGCATGAATTTGAATGTAGCATCTCCAACGATGCCCCCCCTCACATGCACAAGTGCCACTGATTCAAGATCATATGATCGTGATTAATTCAAAACCACAGACTCCAAACTGGTCCACAGCACATAATTTTTGTTTTGCACTACGTTACCAGTAAGGGCAGGACGGGATTTGATTGGTTTGATAAATTGGATCCTAATTGATAGGATTGGCTGGTGTTTTCCCAGGTTTACTTCTGCTGTAGACGGCAGCTATTTTTCACTCTCTTTTTAGTAAACATCATGTATTGATTGCCATCGGGACATAAAGATCATTTTAACAAGAACAACAAAAAGTCTATATCGGATTACCAACCCTGACTTTAAGTGGGGGGGGGGGGGGGGGGGGGGGGGGGGGGGGCAAATTAGAAAGTGACCTAAAACTGTGGACTGAAATTGTGTTTTTAGTCATTCTAAAAATATTAAAAACATGCTGTATTTGACAGTATGAATAATTTCATTAACATATTGTCGATGAAGGCATTATTATGAAGTATCATCTATTTCTCTACTACAGTCTTACTTAAATGTACTGAGACACAACTGACCATTACCGTTTGTTTATTTATCAAGCAAGTTTTCCTTTGTGAGTTGCTGAGGTCCTTGCCACCCATTACCATTATCAACCAACCCACACTGTAGATGAGCGCTATTTTTGCACCAGATTACCCACTGCACATCAGTAGCACCCAGGAGGCAGTGATTTCATTATGCAATTAGTGCAGTGGATGATTAAAAGGCTTAATTAATAGAAGAAGATTGGGAATTTGGCTCGTGAAGACAATATTTCGCCAGCTCACTAGTTTGTGTGGATCTTCCAATAATTAGTCTTTAGCTCTTTTGTTCAGTGTAATGTATTGGTATGATGAGTTTGATGATGGCAAGACAGCAATGGAAAGACTCCAGTATCCAACAATAGTTGCATTAATTTGGCTATTATGAATTTCAAGTGATGTTTGTTAGACGTGGCTTTTCAGTTAAATAGCTAATATTTCCGCTAGCAACTTATTTAACTAGCAAATGACTCCACTCAGTGAATCCATAAATATGATAATCTATCATTGCAACGATTTTTACCAGCTCTGTGTCACACGCAGGCTCAGCTGTTACTTGGAAAAGTAGGATTTCACACTTCATGCCTGCTTTGGAGTCATTAGATTTCTGTGTTCCCAGCTTTCCTCCTGTGGTTTGAAACTGGATCTTCAGAGGGGATTTTTTTCAGGTTGGGCTTTTGTTGTATTTACTGGATTAGTTCAGCTCTGAGCTCTCTAACACAGCATAGTGTACACTTGTCCATTTGATTGACAGCCTCTGGGGACCAAGTGAGCGAGTTATTTACTGCTTGTTTGTTTGCTCTCCCACAGAGATATACAGAGATACCGGATTGTGAGGTGAAGTCGATGGTGAGTTACACAAGCCTTTGTCAATCACAACTAGTTGTGGCAAAGGCACAATCACTGGAGCCTGTCGTCTCCTGAGTCGAGCAGTGCTTGCTGTGAGTGCATATTGTCTGCGGCACTTCATACTAGAATAGGAAGCCTCACGTTCTCATGTCAAGTTCGCTGGCCCTCAGAAGTGAGACGTCATCTTGTGTGCAGGGAGACGATCCTGCCGACTAGGACGCTACTCAACATAATTGCCACCAGTGTATAGCAATTTGTTTTATTTCTTCTTTGACACAGTCCTGCTGTCTGGAGTGGTGCTTTAATGCTTCCTATTCGCACAATCTGAAAAGGAACACAGTAGTAGAAGTCAGTGGTTGTCTAGTATCATCCTTGTTGCACTATAAAAGCCATGTGTAGTTTGAACTTTTAGTTCCCCCGGGCTGAATCCTTTTCATGGATCGATGGAGCAAATGGAACATTTAATTAATTTACTGCAGTCTGCGGTTTTGTCTGTGGTCAATCAAACTATCACTGCAGTTGTACAGTTGTCAGATATTTCAATGTCTTGCTCAGAGCACAAATTAAATATAGTAGATGTAATTACACAATTTTAATCACACATACTCAACAGTAAAATCAAATTGACAGATTACTTAATGTGCCATTTTCCATCTGTTCGTAGAGTATTGCTCTAATAGAGGCATTAAAGCAGGATATAATTATTTTGTTCATTTTACATGGTTGCATTATCACTATTTTGAGCCTTCTCTGCAGGGGATTTACCCTTCCCATATTAGATACAGCACAACATCTCACTTATGGTCACTCTGTGGTAACTGCTTTCAATCTACGAGTCAGTTTCTTTCAGCCAAAGTGATGTTGAACATTATGTTTCTGCTTAAAAATATTGCATGGAAGGGACACTCAAACTCTATTGCTTACCTTATTTCAGAAAAGTAGCCGTTTTATCCATCCAGATATATTTTCTTTCTATTGTGATCTTTTGATTTATTGTCTATATTTGTTTCCTTCCTTAAAACAGTATGTTTGAGTGTAAATTTAAATGTAGTTAAGTGAGGACTGATTGAGACCTCTGCTGAGAAAGATAGTTTAAAAGCAATCTTGTAAATCCTGTGATTATGTGAAATCAGTTGCAACAAATATAAACGGAAGTCACTCGTCTGTGCAGAACAATTACACGATATAAGTGTATCAAAGATCATTGGAGTTTTGTAATGGTATCTAATCTAAATAATCCATAGAATATTTTTCATAAACTTGGTTTTACAAATTTACACAAGTATTTGGACTAAAATATTGAAAAAGAAAACTGATTTGTTCACATTGTTCAAGTGTTTTTTAAAGAGACGTCTAAATGTTAATAACAGATAATTCATTAAAAAAACCAACAAAAATCATTTCCTATGTGTTGGGACAGTGAAAAAAATACACACATACACACACATATATATATATACACATATTATATATAAACCAATGTAAAGACTGAATGATGCTTCTTCTGTCAGCTGCCTGTCTGTCAGTGTGCCATGTTGTGATTGAGACGTCAACATAATCCATGTTTACACTGTCCTGCACGTGTCATGGCTAGCCGTTAACCACACAGAATTAGGCCATGTTTGACACCTCCTGCATCCTGCCACTTGAACCCATCATTGACTTCAGGTTCGAAGAGCAGTTCCAGTGCTCTGTAAGCAGTAACTGCATTGTCGAGGGCCGAAAAGGCAAAAATAAAGCGGGAGGCTATAAGGGGATCTAGGGGGGAGGTGAGTAGTGGTGGTGGAAGGAGAAACGATGGATGGCTGTGGGTAAGTGCCACTCCTTGAATATCCTCTCCGGCTCCTTTCCCACTCTGCCTCTCTCTCCGTCCTTCATTCTCCTCATGTTTCTCCTCCTCCCATCTCCCTCCCTCATTCTCTCTATCTTCCCCTGCTTCCCTCTCTCTGTTGCTTACTCAGAGAAGCCGCCAGTGTTTGCTTCTCCTTATCCAGGTTTCTAATCCGCCACCAGTGAAAGAGGGGGAGAGGGACCGGCAGAACCATTAGAGGAGAGTTTATCAGTCTCGCTCAATCTGTTATCACTCCTGTCCCTCTGTCCCCCCTGCTAGCCACCACCTCCCTCCCTTGTCACAGAGCTACTGATTGTTGCCCCTACTGGTCCACACACACACACACACACACACACACACACACACACACACACACACACACACACACACACACACACACACACACACACACACACATACAGAGAGAGAGAGAGAGAGAGAGAACCCACCTCTGCTTATTTGCGCTTGTCTGTTCAACAGCTTTGTGCTGTGCCTTGCCATAAGTGAGAGCATATGTTATTGTGTACTCTCATCAGTGCTGGAAACACCTGAAAATGGCTGCATTTCAGAATAAATACCCCCCCACACACATACACACACACACACACACACACACACACTTTTCATCGAGTGTACTCTTAGTTGACTTTCTATACCTGATCACAAAGGGCCTAAGAAATAACACCAAATGTAGAGTATTTCACTAGAAACCGAAGAGGAGGCTCTGAGCATCCCTGAGGGCACTTTGATGTGTGAAGCGGGTGCTCTAAAATATTCCTGAGCTGTTATGGTGGCATTGGTGCCACTGGGAAAAGGAGGGGAGGGCTAGAGTTTACCTAAAGGATAAATGTCAGGGGATCAGCCAAATTAGATCCTGCCTGTATTAAGACATCAACTGCAGCTGAATTGTGTATGGCGTATGTGTGTGCTCCATGTGTGTTTGCTCTGGAGTACGGACCTCTGCTCTCAGATAGACTGCAGTTCTGGCTCGAAAGAGCTCGAAATGGAAGAAGTGGAATAAGCTGTTTCCAGGAGTTCCTTGTAGTGCTGAACAAACCAGTGAAGGGGGGGGGTGGTTCTTTTCTCATATGTCACACTGGGTAGTGCACCATCGATTACACCGCTTTAACAATAGGAAGTTAACCTTTGGGTTTCAGCAAGGTGGTTTGCATAGTAAAAACCTAATGGGCAGAAAACATTTAATCTCATGTCTGTTGGTTATAAGACTCTTCAGTCCTGTGATATAAGGTGCATCAGAGCTCCTTGACCACTATAGCTGCAGGCTTCCTGAGTCTATCTTTGATTATGATTAGGGTTATACAGGTGGACATGGTGTAAGTAGAGCTGTGGCCCTATAGTGTGAGACAGGGAATAGGGTTTTTTTTCCACCCAAGGTAAAGTGTAGTGTATTGGCTTTAGTCAATGGGAGTATAGCTGCAGGGCTTCAGCGCCCATCACTCTTACAGCCATATTTGTTCTTATCCAAGCATACTGAGGCTACCCAGAGCACAGCCTGAGAAACATGCTGGCTATCAATTTTATGTGAAAATACAGATGGGAAATGACTGCATTTGGATACTTTCTGTGGGTAATTTGCTGTGAAAACATTACTGCCGGTTTTATTAGAATTTGTGTTTTTCAAATTTCATCTCTCCATCTTGGTTTATAGGGTAAGCAAAGCACAGTACAGCGCAAGGCAACAACAGGAAAATGGCTGTTGGAAAGTGACATTTTCTGCCACTTCCTCCATGTTCCGTCATTTAGAAGTAATGGCTGTGACCACTGCCACCATGTTTACATAGCAGTAGGCTCCCTTCACCCAGCCTGTGACAAATTATAAAAGCTGGGCCTCTATAGCCTGGCTGCATTTCATTAAACTTTAACTTCCCTTATCTGCAGCGACAGGGGATGGAATAATAAAGGCTGACAGGTATCTAAAGATGTATGTTTGGACTAGGGGACAGGAACAGCATGAGAGCCTTACACAGCTTTGTTACAAAGAAGGGACATATGTTGAGAGCCATAAAAACTGAAGGCAGATGTTAGTGTTTTACTAAAGCTGGGAGAGGCTGTAGACGCTGATGGTGCTTCACACATATGTCCAGCATGAAAAGCTGTCTGTTGTTTCACAAACTGCACTCTTCGTGCTTCCTGTGACAAAAGATGAAACAAAAAAGAAATATATATATAAAAAAACCCACTTTGTTTTCTTATAATTTGAACTCACAAAACTACTTTTTGCCAAACTTTAGATTTAACAATAATTTGTCCAACCATGTGAATACAACCAGAGTTATGTCTTAAATTGCAAAATGGCATTAAACCTAAAGATGTTATAATAGATTACGGCATAAATGATGTACAATAGCCATGGACTCAGTCAGCACAGATATTATTTTAGTTTAAGTTGATTATAAAATGTAACTGACTGATTTAGAGGTATTTTTACTGACTGAGGTGAATGAATGAGTCACAGAAAATACTTGAGGTATGCTGTCATTCATTATTAGTGAGAACAATATGCCGCAGCCTTGCTTGTCTCTCTCTGGTTGTGTTTTTGCCCACACTGAGGCCTCTCTGAAATCCACTCTACACAAAAAGACCCCTCAGAAAAGAAACTTGGATCTCAGGCGTAAGTTGGATGAGGTTTATATCTCAAAAGGACAATGTGGCAAGGCCAACATTAAACCATGTTAAGATCTTCTAAGAGGCGCAGTTGATTGATTCCATAGACCTTGTTCATCAAGGCCACCAGGTTTGAACCAAAGATATTTGAAATGTGAGGAAGAAAGAGGTAGTTACTGCAACAAAAAGCCGCTGAAGCGGCCTTTGTAAGAATCTGAAAGGACCTATCTACAGCGAGCTAGGCTCTCCCGTTGAGCAGACGAAAGACTACCATGTAAATAAAAGCCAAGGGTGAGCTCACAACTTTGCCTGCATGAATGAAAATGCCCAGAATAACATTACAGATGCAAACACAAATAAAGCCAGCTATTTATTTCCTTCAGCAGTCACGTTCTTTTTATTCAGTGTTGCAAAAGTATATGAATTTTCATTCAAAGTAGAAAATAATGTGTTGTCTGGATGACTTTTCATGTGGAAAGCAAATAGTGACTTTGAGAAATTTTGTCTGATATCATTTCTTAAAGTGGTACGAGTTTAAGATGAGAGAGTGCTGAGAGTTTTGTGATTTTTCAACACTCTGCAAGAAAGGTTATTTTCTGTAGGTCCATCAGTGTGTATTGCTGCAGACATCTGTGCACATGCAGAGATAAGGTCAGACATGGCCTTCCCCGTGGGTGGTGGTGATGCGGTGGTGGAGGGGATTGGCCAGCCTGAGGAGTGGACGAGGTGGCTGAGATAGCCTCCTCCTGCAGGCGAGTAGGTCTGGAGTGCTGTGCTGCTCTCTCCCCCCAGCAGCCATGTCCTGTTGGAGTGAGCCCCTTCACCAAAGCTTTGTCTGCGAAGAGAGTAGCCGAAAGGGCCCTCTGACACACTGGACAAGACCCTTCAATATACAAGCGCCACCTCTACAGCCTCATAACCAACATCAACCCCACACAAACACACATGCGCGCACATTCTGCATATGCGCATGTGTGGCACCGCACGAGTGCTGATGTTGTTTTATCTGTCTTTTGTGTGATTTTGGAGCTAAGCTCAAACACAAACATTGGAAGCTGGAGGCGAGAGCAGAGCGCCATCTGCCCCGTTCACGGCCTATCAGGCTTTCACTGTCCATTTCCTACATGAAAACCTCTGCATTCATTGCAAGCCAGGGGAGAGAAAAGAAATAAGATAGTGTTATACACTAGCTGAGTAAGTTTTTAAATAGTTCTTTATCTACACTTTTTTTTTTTTTTGACTGTGTCTCAGGAAAGAGAAACAGCGATGTAATCAATAATGAACAACCTTGAAAATAGCTGTAAACAGATGGCCCAATGAAAAACATTCTTTTGCCTTCTGTATCTCCCACATATTTGTGTTTTCTAGTTTACAATCAAAAAGAACTTTTCTCCTTTTCTAACAGCATCTGTTCCTGAGAAGAAAAAAAAAGATTACTAATCTCCTTGTCAATACCTGCACACAATTGTGTTTCGTGTTATCATAAATAATAACCTACCTTTGCTTGTCTCTCAGCAGACATTTCCCTAGCCTCTGTAGATAACTCACACCATGTGTCACAAGGCATGACAAAGCCCACAGTGTGACATATCTAGACCACCAGGAGAACTGTAAGATGGTGAGGAAAGAAAGAAGAATAGAGGGGAGAGTGGTGGGGTGGGAGTGTTAAAGAGGAATGCAGTATGATGTATAGTGTTTTTGTCCAGGTAACTGTTGGCTCTAATGCTGCTGTGACACATTTGAAATTGGCCCTGGCCGGCCACAAAGACAGACAGAGGCGCTGCAAGCACTAGCCAATCCATACTCTCCAGACGCCCGCTCGGCTTGGAGAATCCTCAGATATTGACCTTCAATTCAGTCAGCATTCAGAGTTGATGAAAAGAGATAAGCACTCTAATCTGTCCGTCGTCTTCACGCTTCCATTTATTGACTAACTGACATAGACTTATTTTAGCTACGGCTGCTGCTGTCACCACACACCAATAGGATACATAAACCCTAATAGATGTTTATTTGAAAGAGGCTAATATGAAAATTGCTGTTAAAGACACATGAATCAGTTTTCAAAAGCAAATATAATTGGATATCCCAGGACACTTATTAAATGTGAATTGGTGTGGGCTTTCTTGTCTGTCAGAGATGCTGCTTTTCTCCCTGTCTTTGCTATGTTTTCTTCTGTGACACGTTATTATGCTCCATTTCCCTCTGTCAGTCGTAGCTATTTTACAGATTGCTTGCCATGGAAAAACTACTTTAAAATCTCTATGCAGCGTGTTTTTAAAATGAACGTGTGTATACCACATGCTCTTACATGTGGATATGCATTCACACATTACACACGGGTAGGTCCTGCTGAAATCCCTGCAGCTGCCGTCCTACATCTCACATGGTGTTTGTAGGCTGGATATTACAGGCACTTGACAATGAGTAGGGGAGTAGGAGGAAGTGCTTACTGTGAGCTTCTGTAGAGGAGATTGTTGCCCACAAACTGTCTGTGTCACTAACCTGCCATGAGGGTGACCATGTGGACGGATACACACAGATCAAATTAAGTATGCACCAAAATGCAGATCATTGACAAGATTCACACACACCCTACCACACAAAGTCATGAAACCCCTATCAGAGAGCCATCCGGCCATTTTCATATTCATATTTACATGTATATGAGAGCCAGCGCATCCCAGGAATACAGATCTATTTAAATTCAGACAGAATCCGTAAATATCCACCTCCAGAGATCCATGAGAGGGGGAGAGATGGAGAAAGAGGCCAGTATATTTATTTGAGTGACATTGTCTAAATTGAAGTTTGACACTCTTCACCACTCTAACCTTTATGCAAATGTGAAAACATCTATATGTGATGGACAGAATTCAATTAACTGAGATGACAGAAAATAATCTAGTGAACTGAATACATCATGCAGTTGAAAGTAACATAATCATCCTGGTAGGAAAGGGTTGGGGCGGTGGGGGGTGGGGGGTGGGGGGTCAGTGGGAGAGAGACATAGAGAAAGAGAAAGAGAGGGAGAGAGAGAAGAGGGGGTGGAGGAACGAAAGGGAGGGCACAAAGGAAGTAGAAGATAGAGCCCATTTCTTCGCCGCCTTATCGAATGGCACAAGCTCTATTTCTCCAAAGCGGAGTCTTCAGTCCACTAAACTCTTGATCTCAAATGAGAGACCCTGGAACACTGTTGCTAAGCAATTAGGGGGGGTTATTGAGCAGCTGATTCCCGCCGCTCAGTGTCCATCATTACAATTTTTTTCCTCACCTCATAGACTTCCATGCTGATGAACAGCAGCCAGCGCCCAGTGACCACGCACAAGAAAATGGGATCCTCTGGCTAGGCTGCAAATTACACCCCTGCACACTGGCACTCTTATTCCAACCAATGCAGAGAGACTTCTCGAGGCAACTTTTTGCTGAACGAACCCTGAAGGTGCATGTGTACACAAGAGAGAAAAATAGAGAGAGACTTGAAAATAAAACCTTTTTTTTTTTCTTGGCTGCCAAAAGTTTCCCAGAATTCCTGTGTGTTTTCTGTCTTCTTAAAGTACCCATTTAAACAATATCCTGCCAAAAAAAAAAAAAAAAACTATTCAAGTAGCGTTTAGATAAAACTAAAATAATAAAGGTAGTTTTTTCACAACAATGAAAAACTTAACGTAGGACCTGATAATAGGAACCTGTGCAGAAGACGGAACGTGGGACAGAGGAGGAACCAAAGGAGCAACTAGACTGCCTGCCACAACCTGAGAACACAAGTGAGCTGTTGGCCAGATGGGGGCACCCTTAACCAAGCTATGAGAAACTGTGACAGAGCAGCTTTCCACAATAAAACCAGTGTACAGGACAACTTGTGTTTTCTATGATGGTTAAACCTATTAAAAAACTTAGAGTACTACATGCAAAATATTTGAAAAAAAAACAACAAAAAAAAACCCAAATGCATTTCTTTAAATCATGTGGATTCTTCATTGTGTGTTGATGATGTTCAAGTTTGCTGTAGGATAAACCAAAAAGAGGATTTTCCTAACAGTAATACACAAGTAATCTGTCATGTACACCTATTTCACTTTTTTTATTTTTTATTTTTTTTGGATGGTTTAATGAAGATACTGTGTAGTATCAGATTTAATAAAAGTACGCTGTGGGCTTAGTGCTGACACCAGATGGCTCTGTGCTCTGTGGTGCTGAAGAACCACTTAGTCTGCACTGGTCTTGTGTTTACATTCTGTGCTTTTGACGATAAATAGTTTCCTTTGAACGTGGAGTCTTTTTTATATTGACAAAAGGTGTATGAAAAAATATATAATTTTAGATTTTTTATGTTATTGTCTTAAAGACCACCAAATGTATTGTAGACAGTTCCACATAATAACAAAACAAGAACAGAAATGTTGTTGTTAACATCACAAGTTAGCAAAACTCTCACTTCATACGTCTCACATCTTTAGCTAAACTGTGTTAAAATGCTGATCTAATCCCCATCATTTACATGTGTGTATGAAACAGTTCTGCACAACTGAAACCTCAGTTGTAATGGATGGTTAAGTGACTCCTCACCAGATCTCTTACATATAATATAAGTTCCATTAGCCCTGAAATGGCTACTGTATGGCATATAATTAAATATAGCCTTTCAAAGAAACCCACGGCAAGCCATTTAGAGTGTGGTTACATTTGAAGCTTCAAGCTTGTGTGAGGTTACCAGTGCTTTTAACTACAGCACCCACTGCGTAGCGTGTTAATTAACATATTCAGAATGAAGTAGATTTGCCATGCACTAATCACTCTCTAATTCACTAAGAACTGCAGCCTTTTAAACACTGGACAGTAATCAACATGCCAGGCCTTAACATTACATAATCTGTAATTATGTTTCACTGAAGGAAATAAATAAATAAATACGGTAAATAAATTAAACCGACTGATGTGATTGGCTAATGGATGCCTTTACGTGTTGTAAATGCTGGGCCTGTTTGCCATCCATACACTGAAATACACTTTGTGACCCACAACAGACGCACTCACGAGGATGTTAGCGAGGGAATGATGCATCTTAAGTGCTCTCGATGTTTAAATACATGAGGGGAAAAAAGTTCCTTGCTCTGTGGGATTATTTCTGTAACCAAAGCAAAGTTTTATATCAATATATGCTTAATAATGACCGTTTCTCCTTTTCAGTGTTACGAAAAGAGGTCCACCCCACCCTGTATGGGGCACGGGGTGGGCTTGTCCCAGGGGCCCTAGTGCACCATGGGTATTGTTTTTACACCTCAGGTATAATGAGGGAGCTATGGCTCGGCTGCTGAGAGGGAGAGTGGCAGCACTCCAGTTCTGACCCCCTCATAATCCTAGAAAACCCATCCTGGGTTGATTCCCGCCTTACTCACAGCTTTGAGTTGAGAGAAACAGACTGACTACAGCTGCTCAGTCTCAGAAAGGACCAATAGAATCAGAGTATCTGTGCCCATCATCAGGATAAACATTGCATCTCCTAACTGCTCTTTTCTTGTCACTGTTCTCTACCTGTATCTCCATTAGATATGACTGTCTACTGAAACAGAAGAACCAGGGTGTAAGTGGGATCTTTGACAAATGTTGCACAAGGAATGTTCATGTCGTGACATAAATTAAAACACAAGGCTGTTTAAAGAAAAAACAGCACAAAACAAAACAAAAAATATCTACAACTTTTTTCCCCCCTAACATAGTATTACTACAGTTTAGTCTCACACACATTAGAAGAAGATCACACAGCAGGCAGGCAGGCCTCTGCTGTACTGGCTGTTGTCAGGTGACCCTCTCTTCAGCCTCAACAGCGTCAGTTCCCAGCAGGAGACGTTGCTGATTGCTGACCACGCACACAACAATGTCGCCTGTGAACCCATCGCTTTATGGCTGCACTGGCTTTGATGCAACATCTAATTGGCTGAGATGAACTGTTGCTGTGGCAGCTTGGGGCCCAGCTCCACTGTAAGCCAGTCCACACAGCCAAAGTCTGCATTTAATTAGGTCCCCTCTGCCTCTTGTGTGTGTACACTGTGTGTGTGCACAGAATATTGATATGTTTGACGACTGACTTCTATTTATCTGGTCACATTTTTATATACATGTTCAGAATTTAGAATGAAAACTCCTTATTCTCTCTTCTGAAGAATATGCCGAAAAGTAAAATAATGATGACACTGTGAGAAAGGTAGGTGGGGTGTAACTGCTTTGTAGGTTGGCTGTGATATGACAAGGTGTGCCGCAGAATTAAGATGGAGAGGTTTGGGGGTTTGTCACCTGGGGGGTTTGTTTTCTCAGTTCTTAACATACTTTGAGATAGCACTGATTGGCTTGGATGGTGACAGGGTGCGTTTGAGCAGAAGAAAGATCGAAGGGTGTCATAGCGGTTTGTTTTCACAGGTCCTTCACTTCGCAGCGTTTGGCGATTGGTCTGGAGTCTGTTGTCGCCACGTAGGGGCTATGTGTGAGTGGCGCTTTGTTTAACTTCCTCTCAGTGCTGCAGAAACCAGCAGGGCCTGGTAATGATTCTGCAAACAGGACTCACGAGGAAGACAACCGTGTTCCTTGTTACTAATTGAAGAGAGGGATTGAGATGCGTTTCATGGTATTTGGCAAAAGGTTTGGTTTAAATGGACGCTGCTTATCACAACTGATCATTTGATACAAAACAGACTTCGTGACCAACAAAAAATGGACTTTTTGGAGTAGATTTTGAATCACTTATACCTAACAGCTACATGGAAGTTGTGTTACAAGTTACATTCCAACAGATGTTTTTTCCTGTCAGAAATGAAGGGCAATTTCTGAAACTGCACTCTTTTGTTTATTTGCATGAAATTGAAGAAATACCACAATGTATCACACCCCAGCTTGTGCTGAACTCACCGGTGCACAATGACTGATTATAGCAAATTACTATCCCTGTACAAGCTGCCGAGAATCCGCTCACTGGCTGTACACAGCCCTGAAGCAGGGGAAGAGAAATTGTTCCGCCCAAGTACCATAAAAACAGATTGGAAGCTCAGCGCTGTGAATTAGCTGCACAGGAAGCCCCCTAAACCCCTTGTTTTATTCATGAGCATGAAGGCTATCGTCGTCTAAGAAACCCCTGTGGTCTTGCCCGCTACATCAAGGTTGCATGCCGCGTCCATGGAAGGTTGCATTATTTTTACATGCTACATCGATGCCACATTAAAAAGCATCAGAGATTAACTGCTGCTGCTATTTCAAACTATGCACATGTAAAGACAGTATGAAAAGAAATCTCTATTCTAATGCAGAAAACATGTTAAAACATGATGCTCACATTGAAACGATCATTCAACTCCTGGAATCCTACTCTAAATGCCTAAAAGTTATATTTCAGGGTTCAGGGCTTTGATTGGACAACTTATATTGGTAATGAGGACGAGTGGAGGGACTTTCACAGCTGATGAAAAGCTTATTTTTTTGGTAATTCTTTGCAAACTTAAAAAAAGGGAGGTAGCAGTTCCAACAAGAGAATAATGTAGTGGGCAAACACACGGCAATGCTAAAGTAGACAAATGCAGAGCCTCGAGAGATAATGGTGGATCAAGGCCAAGTGAGAGGAAGGTGATGACTGAGAAGAATATCAGAGAAAATTAGTTACCTGGGTTTTGTGCAGTCTGTTAACTTGTACATCGCTGCTGTTCCTTCAAATCTCCCTGTTATGGTATATGATACTTTGAAATATTCTGCGCATTTAAAGGAAGATGCTTGGCTCTTCAAACCTTCACAAAGTTTGTAAACCATGAATAAATGGAGGAGGAGACAATTTCAATGAAACCCACAAAACAAATATTTTATTTAAAATCATGCAATCAAAATCCAAAAACTTGGCGATATCTAACGCAAAGTTCTAATCTGTGTGATTCCCTGTTTAAAAGGACTGAATCAAGCACAAACAGCTTAATTCAGCAATAAAATGGAGTTATGTCTCTTTCCACTTAGTTATAAAGAAGTTGTTACTGTGACAACATTATCCAGCAGGAGGACATTTTAGAGCTTTAAAATGCCCTTGAAAACTTTTAGTTGTACATCACAACATAAAGCTAGCATGTGTGGAATTTAGAAGCATGTGTCCTTGTTTACTTGGTTTGTCTGGGTGCCAGTGTTTCCTAATTGTCCTCTTTGAATTTAGCAACTTGGTCTCTCGTCATTATGGTGGCACTGAAGTCCTAATGAGTGGAATTGTTATCTGAAAGATGGCCCCCTTTTTTTCCCTGCTGCGAAAGCACATTAGATCCAGACAGCTCATTTCCATTCCCCCTGTCATCTCTCTAGAAATGACGTGCAGTGCTTGAAACTGTTTATTTCCAAATTCAGACCTCCTCCGCGGCAGCCATCGGCTTCAATTACCAGTTTTTCCTGAGCGGAGCCATCAGGCAGCCTGACACTGAGGTCCAACCTAATTCCCACCTTCTCCAAAGTCAAGAGCATAATGTGCAGATAAAAAAGGTGGAAAATAGCCTGCCACTCATTAGCATGCAGCGCCTGCCTGTTCATTTGCTTGCTGCGAATGAAAGTTCTGACACTCAGCGCCTTGTGCAATACGAGAATAGTCCTCTTCAGACTGCCTCGTGTCCTTACTGCCACGGAAAGGTCATCGGCAGAGGTGTGCGATCCCCAACCCGGCTCGCTGTTCTTCACTGGACCACCTGGGAAAGGGGTTAGCCGGGGGTATTGATTCAGGGAGGACCTCATTACCTGCTGAATCAACATATTATTGCCATGTTTCACCCGGCTGAATTGTTTACAAGTGTCTTTAGCACGGGCAATGGCTTGCTCTGCTGGGCCACGACCGCATTCATTAGTCCCTGACCCCAGTGATTATGTGTTATCTGATATGCTGCTATCTGGCTTGGCCGCATGACCAGGGCCACTGGCCTGCATCGGCCTGGGCCCATTACAACCCCTCTTTTTCCCTCTCTCTCTGTTTTCCTCTCTCTGCCCCTCAATCCCTAGTTCCCTCTGTCTGTGCTCCCTATGAATGTATCCATTAGCCTGCTGATGTGTAAATTGTTTTCACCTGCACTGCGGGCAGATGGGGAGCAGTGTCTCTGTCGTGATTTCCTATGCATGAGCTTTCTAATCAGTCAGAGAGTAACATGATTCCCTTGCTTCTTGCCAGAAAAAGGTGAGCTTGTGTGAGCATGTACACTTACATTACACAAATGCACGCACATGCACATGTTCTTGCACTCACAATCTGCAATCAATATGCATGGCGTGTTGCGGGGATATTGGTGCAGTGGTAGCGGCGACAGGGTTCATTATGTGAGCTTGCCTTACAACACTGATGGCTTAATACAGCAGTGAAAACAGGGGCCTGAGCTGATCCCTGTACTGCTATTCCCAATTTCCGTTCACACCAAAGGATAATCTGACCACATAGACTAAACCTACATGAGCACGGTGACATTCAGTAGCAGTGTTGACTGAGTGTAACCAACAGTGGAAACCAGGGAGAATGCCCACCATGCAGACAAATAAAGCACTCTCTAATGCCTTCATGTGGATATGACATATGCCCTGTGGGCCCTCCAGGAGAAGAAGGTCAAATGGACAATCCAGGTGTGGATTGGCTCTTTGAATGAAGATAAGAATGGTGTAGATATAATGATCTGCCTTTTACTTGCTGCTGACCTACTTTGGCTTGACAAATTATGATTAAGATGTAAGTGCCATATCAAGGCACAGTGGTTAGCGCTGCTGCCTCACAAAAAAAAAAATGTTACCAGTTTGGGCATAGTGGCCTTTAGAGGACATGGAGTTTGTGTGTTCTCCCCGTGCATGTGTGGGTTCTCCCTGGATACTCCAGCTTCCTCCCTCAGTCCAAAAACATGCTCATCAGGTTAACTGGCTGTAGGTGTGAGTGTACATGTGAAAGGTTGTTTGTCTCCGTGTGTCAGTCCTGTGATTGGCTGGCGACCAGTCCATGGTGTACCCTGCCTTTCACCTGAATACAGCTGGGATAGGCTCAGCCAAGATGACTGAATGACTGAATGAATGAATGAATAAATGAATGGTATCATATTCTTAAAAATAAAGATTCCATCTCAAAATTACTCATAACTTCTATGTCGGTCTTATGTTTGTATCCTTATGTAATAATTTTACATTCTTATTTTAAATAAGTTCTAGACAAAATTTTTACCCTGTAAATCTAACCTATCAGAAAAAGCCAGAAAATTCTATTTTTTTTTTTTGGAACTGAGATGTTTAACCCTTTTAACAAAATCCACAGAAATATTGCCGTATCATTTGGTTAATGATATATTTTTTTGTATCACATTTGACACATTGAGCTGTTTTGGCAACTTTTTTTAGTAAAGGTTTTTTTAAATTCTTTTCTTTCAATACAGAAAACACTTATACAAAACAATGAGTAACAATTTAGATGTTCTTACCACAACTTCTTGAAAATTAGCAATTATTATTATTATTTTTTTTTTTATATAAAAAGTGTATGAATGATTTGAGCAGCCAGTTTGAAAAGGGCCAAAACACAACTTTAGCTGCCTGTAGTGGTATAATAATCCTCAGGGGTGCAAATACTTTTTTCAAAAGATTTTTTAACAGGTTTTCAAGGAAACTATTTATCGTGTTGACGAGATTGTGGTCTTTAAAACTCACGCACCAAATATAATACATTTGGCATTATTAGGGTTTGCATTGCAGTAATGTGTTCCAATGTGAGCACAAGTTATAAGAAAATAAAGTACTGTGAGATATTCCAAATATAATACAAGCTACTTCATAGTATTTCACTAATGCCAAATTGACCCACTGCACAACAAACAGAGCGAAAGCTGGTAAAGATACAAGGAGGTGAATGGACATGAGCTTAACAAGACCAGAGAGCAGGGAAACCACCAGGCCCAGCACATGAACAAAAATCAAGCCTCAGCTGTCAGTAATCTGACCCAAACATCCCATCCCACATGAATATCTTCTGACAACACACAGAGCCTTTATTTTCTGCCATGTGCCACACACAGTCCCTCGGTGAGAGTTAAATTCTCAGCTCACAGACTCCTGTCACAGTGAAAGATGATTCTTTCTCTGTTCCTCTCACCCAGTGCCGGACGGACCACATGTGAAAATATTGGACAAATTCTGGATGCAACCTTTGATGCTAAAATGACAACAACAACAAAATAGTACGGGGAAAAGAGAATGAATCTGCTCTAAAAACTACATCACAAGACATACACGCTCTAACAACAGGCTACTGTCATTAGACCTGCAGGTCTTTGTTCAAAACCACACTGAAGCATTGTGCTCTCAGACAGCACTCCAGACTGCCCTAATGTTTATTCAAATAAACAACAAGTGCAGCATGTCAGTGAATCTGGTCTCCTCGCTCACTCTTAATGACAAAGGAGAGAACACCTACAGATAATTATAAAAAGAAAACTTCCCCAAAAAAAATATACACAGTATATCTCAACAGAGCTTCTCACAGCCTCTTGGTGTTCAATTTCTGTGGAAGTCACAAATAAAAAGGAAAACATTGAAAACTCATTCCTCTCTATCCCATTCTATTTTGTCAGCTTACTTTTCTGTGACATTATAAAGCAGATTTGTTGCAGCTTTTCATCCACTTGATAGCACTTAACTAATTGCAGTCCTCTCATCGACAAAATCGTCCTCACAAAACATCGACACAAATAAACTAAATGCAGGCATGTGGGCACGTTTGCCTGCAGACAAACACAGCAAGATAAGACTGTTATATTTTGTATCCTTTTGAAAACTTCATCAGACCTTTTCCTTGAACAAATAGTACTAATATCATTATCTGGACACATTTAATCTTTTTGATATAACTTTGTGAAAATCAAACTACACCTGTGCCAACTACGAGTGCCTACTTTTTGAAACGATTATAAAAGCCCGGTCAAATCTCTTTTGCTAGAGGTATCAGCCAATTATAGAAACAAGTGACCATTGAATTAACACATAGAACTTGAAAGCTTTTGCACTCTGATGTAGAATGCTCCTCTGGAAAATATGTCAGACATTAATTTGCAGTTTCACAAGGAGTCACCTGAGTTCTAGGCAAACAATGGGCTTTAACTCAATGGAAACACAATGGCATTGTAAATGTTAAAATGTGTTGTTAAATGTCACCATTCTACTTCACCGTTTTTAAATGCTATCCAGCCAGAAGTCTGAACAAATAACAAACGTTCAGAGCAAGTTCATTTTAAACTTGCCACAATAGGCAACTCCTACGCCTTTTTCTTCATAGATGAGGATTGAGGATTTGCATTAACCCCAAACACTGCTTCAGTATCTAAGTGATAGTGAAAGGAGTGAAGGGAGAGCCATGAAAACCAGAGCTGTGAAGGAAAAACCACAAAAGACAGATAAACCCAACACCACAGAGAGGTGAGCCAACTGTTCCAAGTCTCTCACAAGGGGAGAAAGAAAAAGGGTGGAGGCGAAGAAGATAATTTAGCATTTGTGTAAGCTGTTTATCAAATTATTAACTGCACAGATGTTTCTGACTAGCTAGGGGCTGAACATGGGCTCTGCCAGGCAGGGGAACAAAGGTCTGACGAATTCTACGGAGATGTGCACTGAATATCAATTTAATTTACTAGCTGTTAATTCTTATGCAAATTGTGACCTCTGTTAGGGCATATCAATGGCCATACACATTGTAAGTCTTCAGAGAAGCAGAAACGGTGCAAAAACATAGTGTAAAACTATCAGTAAAGAAAATAATATTTTTCAGCACTGCCATTCGTGTTTTAGATTTGAAAAGTGAATGTGAGGCACCTTTTGTTTTAATGATAAACACCTGTAAAGACTCTACCTATTCTATAGAACACTTTTATGTTGCAATATTTGCTCTATACATTGTTATAAAAAGGAAGGAAATATACTGTAGATAATTCACTGTAGCATTAGAATAAATGCTCTTTGAATACAGCTAGATAGAAACAAAATGTAAAGGAGTTTTGGGACACCATAGTTTTTAAAGTAGTTGTGCATGTAAAGTTAGTGAGAACATACCCAATTTGATGTGCATGCAGACACAGATTTAGAAGGACTTTTAGCCTTAGGTGTATCCTTAGATGAAATCACATCCATTGTGCCATCAGACTGAGTTTTCTGCCTGCAAACAAATTAGAAGGGAACAACACAGACATATATCAAACAGATACTCTGGGTGCACTGTAAATAATTATATGCCTGAAATTATCATGATCAATTTACTATGGAGTAGCATGACATCAAACAGAGGTTGATCATTGGCATCAACCCCAGCTGAGCTCAACTGGAACACCAAAGCTACAAGTCCTAATTTTCTTCATCACCTCTAAAGTGCCGCCTTTCAGCACAAACAAAAAGCCGGGCAACAATATCAATTATACATGCAGGAGACAAACAAGGGGATTTATTTCAAAACAAATAGCCTCATATAGAGATGCTGAATAGAGCATATTAGCATTAGAAAAGGACAACAAAACTCCCCAGTTCAGCAGCAAAAGAGCAATCTCGATTGGAATTGGGAGAATTGCTTGATTAGGATATGATTTGAAGGGGCTGTCAAGTTTCAAATCCTTGCAGGGGGATTATAAGCAGTAATGTTTTCATTTTTACAAAATGCCATGCTGTACAGTCAAAACATGACATTACCAGAACTGTCAGCTGTGAACTTTAATAGTGCTTGACAAGATCAGCTCAAAATACAACAGCTGTCTGAGTAAATTAAACATCAATCTGTGCCAGGTAAAGCGGGGGAAGCTTATCAAATAAAGACAAATAGAACCAATTTGATACCTGATATTTTGTATATAGAGAGTAGGATTTTTCTTTCTATCTGAATGCAAAAGGAAACCAAAAGATGCTTCATGGGGGGAGAATCTTTTTTTAATCCTAATGAAACAATAATCTCATATGAGCCCCAATAGTACAATGGTTTCCACATGTTCGTGTAAAAATATAAAGAGAGTTCATAAGTTTTATTAAGAACTTCAGTTTGTTTCCTACCCAGTTCAGAAACAGCAGGAACACTCGTCTTTGGTAAACGTTCCTACCACAGCCTGTAGGTTTGTACTGTGTACAGTCAGAGGTGCCCGCGCCTGAACGGCACCACGTGCTCACTTTGTTTATTAGCAGGGATTTCTGGGAAGCGGTACTCATGGTAACCAACGTAAACACCAGTCCTCTTCCTCTTCTACCTCACTTCGGTTTTACAAAGCACCAAAACCTGCAAAAATGGCAACAATGGATCGCAGCGAGGACCAATATTATGAGAAGATAAAAACGATCCAACAAAGCATGCATGAAAGGTGAGGTTTCACTCTTTTTTTGGTAAACAGGCACACGGCCTAGTTAATCCGCGGATTCAAGTGGCTCTGTGTCCTCTATCGCGGTCTCCTCTGGCGGCTAACCACCGGGAGATTACTGGCTAGCCTGTGTATGGATCACGGAGATACTCTGAGGCGGGCTCGAGTATTAGCCCATGACGCTACCTTGTTAACATGACAGCTAACCGATAAAGCTATGAAACGAATGCGACCACATAGAAGCTAAAGCTAAAGCTTATAAACGTGTCAACATTAGCACACGATACTGTTTGTTTGTGCTCACACTGCAGACATTTAGACATCAATTAGCCTAATAAAACCGGGGGAGCTGCATTGCTATGTGTGGGTGATGATTACCACGACTTCTGTGTGCAGGGAAAAACGGAGGCTGGAGCTGGAGAGGGAACTGTTTGCTTACTCCAGATCTGATAAAAGAATGTAAGTTGTACTTATGATTTTAGAACAACAAAAGATTTAGCCTCATCCTATTTTATCCCTCCGCTTTTACATTGAGGGTAAAATTTAATGTATTAAGAAGTAGTGACAGAAAGTTAAATTTGAATTAGCGATAAAGCAATTTAGTAAATGTGATTATTGTACGGTTTGCTTAATACGAACAGACTCATGCCAATGAGTAACATTTTATACATATAAACACATAAATGCTACTTTCACATGAAGGGTGCACCTCTTGATGTAGCAGTGTAGCCTGTTTAGAATGTAAATCAGTTGTCATAAAAACATGCAAGGTCAAAACAGGAAAGCTGAAGTTGATAGGAGAGTTTAGAATACAATCTAAATTTAAAATATGTTGTGCACAACCTTTTCTTCTGTAAAGTCTAGCACTTATTCTTTTGACAATGGTCTTAGATAATATTTCTTTGGAATAATAGTTCTCCACTGCCTTCAGCTCACAGATAAAGTGTTCCAAACTGCGCAGTTATCTCAAGGAAATCTGTGACAGGGAGGCACGAGCGAAAATGAGAAACCTTGAGCTTCTGAGAGATATGGAGAGCATAGAAATTAGCATGAAGGAATATACTCCAGACCATGGCCCCCTGCAACAACAAAAGGTACCACACACACACACACACACACACACACACACACACACACACACACACACACACACACACACACACACACACACACACACACACAATTCACACAGTTTAATTTGTTTAGTGGCGTTATTTTCATTGTGGGGTTTTATTAAAGTAATTCTGAACTAACATGCTGCCCACTGGAGTTGATCTATGTTGAGATGATTTCACATTTCCAAATTATTTCAACAAATTTGATCATTTGTCATTTTTAATTCTTTGTATTTAGAGAAAAAAAAAACATGTTTTAACAGGTTACTAATTGTACTGTGAACATTTGAGGGAATGTATATCTATTGAAGCATTGTTGTAATCACTTGCCTTGATGTCGAAAGTAATTTTAACACTGAGGAGAAATATTTGCAACTGCTTGATGTGACAATAGTAAACACTCAAAATGTGCAATTTATCACTACAAGCAAATGAACAAGCGAGAGAACAATGAGCCAGTCAGATTATCACTTAAAACTCAACGACAGTGCTTGACAGCTTAATATCAAATTAACAAAATTGGCTAATTATGACTCGCTGAGTTAATTGCCCAATACAGAGACTCTGAAGTGCTCCAGAGGTTTAGTCATTCTGTACCCTCAAGCAGTTGGTTTATTTCCTCTTTACACTTTTTAAGGCCTGTGTGTTTGTTGTTAATTTATTTGTCCTGTTCCCTTTGTTTCCATTTTCGGCTTTCACGCTGACTTTTTGCAACATTGAAAAATACAACTGTTAAATGGACTACAAGTACAGCAAATTCCCATTAGCAGGTACTGAGGTGCAAACACTCATAGCAATGCATGAGCATTCTTTGTTTACTAAAGCAAAGTAGTCAAGTTAAAAAGTAGATGAATGAGAAATTATAAACGCAGCCTCTTTAACAGGTTTGTCTCCATAAACTTTCATTATTTTGATGAATAGGTGTTGGATATTTTGAGCCAGTCCAAGAGTCTTAAAGAGGCCATTTGGTCTTTTTAATTGGAGTTTGGATTAAGGCAGTTAAGCCTGGCCAGTGAGATAAATGCTGGAGGGTGTCAGCAGCCACACAGAGGGCACTCACTTGGGAAAACCTTTCGTGGTTGACTGTGATCGACTGGTGCTTAACATGTCAGTCTTGCTTATATAGAATGTGCTTTCACACCACATGCAGATAACACTCAGAAGTGTTATCAAAGCATTGGAACAAGCACTTCCTCCCATTGCATCATAACCATCTAATTAGTTATTATTTATCTATTATATACTCAACAGGGTTTTTTCTATTTTCTCTTCTATCTATCTATCTATCTATCTATCTATCTATCTATCTATCTATCTATCTATCTATCTATCTATCTATCTATCTATCTATCTATCTATCTATCTATCTATCTATCTATCTATCACTCTTTTTTTTCTTTTCAAACAGGCAGAATATTTCAGAAAGATCTCCAAAATTGTGGATGAAAGACAGAAAACGCAACAAGAGCCTGAAGCCAAAAAGGTAAATACTTGTGCAACATAAAATGAAGTGACACATCATGTATTTAATACATGACAAATCTACTTTGTGTTGTTTGAGCTCTGTGTGTTTGGGTATCCATGCATATTTTGAAATGTCTGGAAAAAAAACGGGAACTTGTTCATTTTTATGCCTGATCCATCTTTTTTGAAATGTTTACAGGGTTTATGCAAATCTCTGTTCTATCAAGCTGTGTTTTCAGGTTTAGAGTAACAAAGAAAAGTAGACATTATGCTTGGTAAATCTGTAGAGGAGTCTACATTTAAACTGTGTATCTGTAATAACACAGGTGTCTAATCCTAGCTGGTGCATCTGTACAAGCGATGTAGTTCAAGCCCATGGCTGCTTTCTCCCTTCACTTAAAGCAGTTAAAGCTCTTTTAGATGAAATGTCTAAGACATCTCATAATAACTTGGAGCATGCTGTCTAGAGCAGTCACTTGTAACTGTGTGCAAAACCCCCGTCAGCCTGTCGATATTGTAATGAGCAAAATGGTACCGTCACTCCATTATGCATACAAGCCATTGGCTGGCAGTGTGCATGTCCCTCAGGCTGCAGCATTCATTAAGGGAAGCTTACCGGGCTGAAAGCTGGAGACAGATGATAACGGGATATGATTTTCATATTTAATACATTCCTTGGAAGAGCACACGCGTGCCGCAGATTGATAGAAGAATCAATTGCTACTTTAGTGAAACACTTTCTACTTTGCCCTGCAGCTACCGATGGAATCACTCAGCCAAGAAATTAACTTTTCCTCTTTTTTTACCTACTTTGTGGATCTGCTGGGCAGGCTGCATGGTTTACACTGAATGTTATTAAGCAGCTAACTGTTTGGTATTTAAGACGCTTATCAGAAAAGAAACAGAAGCCATGCTTTTTGTTATTATGTTTGGAGGGAGGCTTTTTGCTTCACTCTCTCCCCCCCTTGGTGACATTGCAGACATGAATCAGAACTTGTCTGAAGGATTTCTAATAAGATGAAAAGTTAAAACATTGATCCTGACTCATTCTTCTGAAAGATGTTGGTAAAAGTATTCCGACCTTGTCCGAGATAAACCTTTTGTAATACAAAATAAGTAAAATGTTTTACAATATGCTTAAATGGAACTATTATCATCTTTATCCGAAATAAGGAAAGGTAAAATTATCTGTGATGTCTCATGTCTTGAAAACTATCTTCTTCTTTTTTAACTCAGTCCTTGAAAGTTTTGCTGTTAGAAATGACTTTATCAATTGATCATGTCCTGGTTTTGCAGAATGAGCCTCGACGTCAGCAGGACAGCTCCCCTTTTCACTCGTCTAAGGATTTTGCACAGCCCTCAAAAGTCATTTTTATGGGCCACCAGACCTTCAGAGGGTCTGATGCTGAAGCTGGCACCACAAGTGTACACTCACACCAAGCATTGCATCGTTCACCCAATCGCAGCATGCACTCCGGTGAACGTCTACCAAGTGGCCTTTTGAAGGACTTCAGAGTTGGAGGAGAGGAAGGCGCCAGCAACCGAGCACATTTATCAGATGACATTTCAGGCTCAAACGCTTCCCTTGACGGCTGTAATTTGAGTGACAAACATGAAAGAGCGATGCTGGTGCTCCCATCTGTTCGTGCTTTAACAGGCGCAGCTGGCAATGTGCCTTTTGGAAGTGATGATGAACAAAAACCATCACCTTTGATGACCTTAACTGAGAAGAATCCTTCTCCCAGCAGCAGTAGCCCCATGGATTTGTCTGCAGAACACCCCGGGTCCCGAGAGGTGGCTCATCAGATGAGCATAATGGAACATGGAGAGCAAAGTCATGGCCATTTCATACCTCAAACCACTTTTGGAGAACAAGCTCAAGATGCACCAGGTTTGCAGTGTTATTCCTTGTCTTTTCTATTTATTATCTATTGTCTTGGAATGATAAGTTGAGACCAGTTTATTTTGTGTAGTTGAGGAAAGATGTATGCCAGTTGATATGACGCCCTGTGTTTAAATTCAGGGAGACGTGAGAGTGTCAGCACACCAAGTTCTGATGTTCAGTTGTCAGAGAGTAGTGCTAGTGACCTGTCCATCTCTCTGACACAATCTGAGCTGGAAGAGGATCCAGCAGAGGGTGTGGCATCTGACACGAAGACCACTTCTGGAGGGAATGATGATGACAATCAGCGCAGCCCTCTATCACACCTGCAGTCTGATGGGTCTGAGCACACAGCACCGTCAAAATTTGAATCCTCAGCTTTACTGGTGACCTTGGAGAGGTACATTTTTCTCTTCTGCTTTTTTTGTGTGCTTCAGAAGGGGAAACAATGCCATTTTGATTGCTTTAGGGCTCTTACTCGTGTTGAAACACCCACTATGTGGTTAAAATTAAGCTGAGAAAACTGAGAAAGGGGAATTTTCTGTAAAGCCATGCTGAACTCCAGTGAGCTGATAATAACAGCAGCGACTGTAGACACCAAATAGTCCTTGCCACCGTTACATCAGACAGCTGACAGAGAGGATTGTGGGAGTCACGGTCCATGCCACCGTGTTCCCTGTAGCTCAGCGGCAGCTGTGGCGGTGGTGGCAGTGATGCATCTTATAGGGAGAGCTCAGGACCTGTCACCAACAATATTGCCTTAATCCAAGATAATGTTGTAACAGAGCAATTTTCTGCTTGAGAGACCTCAGGAAGTCCCCATTGGAGGAGGAAATTTGTGGCACCATAGAGTGTTCTGGAGGGTGGGCATGTGGACAGCACTTACAGCCACAAATCCTTAGCGTGATGATGGCCTCTGAGTTGAAGGATCATTTTGGATGGGGATAGAGCCACAGAAAATGTGAATGTTTTCTCCCAGAGCCTCAGCATTTCCCTACAGTATATCCTGTTTAATCAAATGGGCCCCTTATGTGCTCAGAAAAAATACCTTTAGCTAGGACAGTGTTAGTGTCTCACTGTTGTGTTGCTTTTGTCCTTTTAGTTACTCATGTTGTACTTTTTTTTGATAAACACATACTTACTTTATTAGGTTGAGTACCCATTGTGCCAACACACTCAAAAATATGACTCCAGCAGGCTATTTAACTATAAGGGGACAAGAACTTTTCAAAAATTTTTAAGGTTAACGACTTTAATCTAAAATTTGTTTTACATTCAAACTAAAGTAATATGACAGATTTTATTTTCCCTCGGAAATTGTAGCATGTTTTGTTTGAGCTCAACTGTTTCTGTGTGGTCTACTATACTGTTTATTGCTTGACCTTAAGAGGAACTGCAGTTAGCCTGTGCTGGGAGACGATGGTGGGGGCTACAGCTTTCATTGTTAACACGGAGGGCTTCTGTGTATGAGGAGAAAACCAGAGTCTTTGATGTACAGCTCAGAGAGCATCCAGTCTCTATCCTCTCCCTCTCTTTCTCTCTCTCTCTTAAGGTTAGAGTTTATATCGCTCCCTCCATTCAGCTCACAGTCAGGAAAAACAAGCCCAGGCAATTCATTATATTATCCCATTATATTTCTCCTCCAGCATGGCTGGGGCCAGTGAGAGTATACGCCTGAAATATCCTCCAGGTCTTTTTTTCTTCGAAATTCAACATAATGGCCTCACCGTGTCCTGCACTCAAATATGTTGTCCCTGAACTGCATGATGGCCCAGCCCAAATGGTGACAGCATGTCATACAATTAAAGTTCTTCAGAATTCAATGCAAGACTTCAGGGTGGATGTAAAAGGAGTGTGTTTTAAAATAATGCAAATGTTTTTCAATTCTATCCAGGCTTCATGCCTCTTTGTAAGTATTTCTTATTTGTTGTTGTTTGGTTTTGAGTTCTGGGTTAAATCGAGTTATTGCCCAGTCTTACACGGCACTTGCAAAAAAAAAAAAAAAGTGTGGAGGATCGTTTCCTTCATTTGTTCAGACTGTGCTCACACACAGTGTGTTGTTGTTACCTTTGGTAAAATGTTCTGTTTTGTTGTGTTTTTCTTTGCCATCTGTGCCAGCCCTGGGAGATTCTTCTGACACCAATCACTCCACACTAAGGCCATTCCATGTGGAATCACCCCGTAGTCACCACTGTACACTGTAGAGCAATATCGCTGCAGAGAGGCTGACCCCTTCCCCCTAGCTAACAATGTGCTCCTGATGATGTTGACACACGGACAACAGCAGCATCTAAAGTGAGGTTGGAGACCTTGACATGAAAGCCGGCAAAAATACAATGAGAGAGAGGTAGAGAGAGAGAGAGATAGCGAGGGAGAGAGAGAGAGGGGTTTGCAGAAAAACAACTAATTCTCTCTCTAAAGGTCTCTGTTTTGAAGAGCATTGACAAATAAAGTGGAAAGAAAAAGATGACTATTTCAAGGCCCACGCTGACGATAAGAGAAGAGAGAGAGAGAGAAAAAAAAAGATAGTGCTTTTTCCTATGCTACTTCAGCCACACTGAAGAGGACTTAGCACAGACAGATTGCACACTACAGAATGTCATGGATATAATTCAAGCTGCAGGCTTAATCAGGATGTTACCAGGAAACAACCTGCAAAAAAGAGGGAGCAATTGTTTGCTGACCCCTAACCCAGGAGCCCATTACAGATTGTCATAAATTCTTTTTGGCCTCTTTTATGTCTGGGGCTCAGGATCTCTCGGCTTGGGGTTTCTTGGAGAATTCAATGAAGGCCACCCAGAGCTTAATTCTTAAGAAAGAGATGGATTCCCAATATCCACATGCATTAAGCATCCATTTCTCATTTTGCAGCTGCACACAGGACCAGATTAAAGTGAAAATCTCACACCAAAAGTGTAAATCTCACACCAAAAGAAATCATCTCGAGGCCCCCTTTTTCACAGGCTCTTTTCTTCCACTTTTTATTGCAAGATGCTGGTAATGGCATTGTTATTGAGCTGTTAGTATTTATTTTTTTCTAGTAATATTTGGGGAAATAATATTTTGCTTTTTAACCGTACAGTCTTTGTGTTGTGGAGTTTTATATGAAAGTAGGCAGCGAAGCTTACCAACTGGTGTTTAATGACAACTTTCAAAAGCTCTGTATGCAACCTGTTATTGCACGTGGCACCGTCATCAGCCTGACTTTGAATTCTCTTAAGTCGTGTATTGTATTGCTGGAGCGATGTAACTATCAGGTTCCTCCAGAAGTCCTTGAGTATCCCAAGGGAATTGCCAAGAAAAATGTGTCATAGATTTTTTGATGAAATGGCATCTTCTTTTAACAAAAAGCAGCCTTATCGATCACTTGGCCTCCCCTATTTTTATTTCCTTTTACCTCATTCATGGAAATGTTTCTTTTAGTCTCTCCCTGGAAGGACTCTTTAATCTACTAGACAACATTGAAGGACGACTCCATGGTGAACAGAGCGGTGTGTATAGGGATTCTTCAGTGGATGCAAGACAACTCAATAGAATTATCAGGTATGCCCTTCCTGTCTTTCTACAAACTTTACAATGTCGTCTCCCCCAGTCTAAACTAACTGTTGTGTATATTTATTTAACAGCCATGGAGTAGTTAGTGCTGATGAGGAAAACATATTATCCTTCTGCTAAGGGCTCTCACTTCTGATGAAGTATCATCATCAGCATGCACACGTCTTTATTTCTGAGGGGTTTTCAAACACATGAGACTGTTATAGTAACCATCCTGTTGAATTGTTATTTGGAGTCAGGGAGATGGAGGATGAAGAATGCGTTTCATTAGTCTGGGCTTATTTTTCATAAGCCCTTTGTATTTCAAAGCATGATTAATTTACCATAATTGGACTTCTTGGTGTAAAGTATGGATGAATTTGTAACAAAAGAATGTGCTTTTAGTCTTAAGCTCTGTTTATTCTTCTTCCCATCTGTGGAAACATGAGAGCTGTTAAGGATATCAAAAACATCAGCAAAAAGAGCGGCCATCCTCTGACTTGACCACAAGCATCTTGTTAAGTTTTGTGATGGTGTGACAGCAGGTGTGTTTGGTTATCGTCTACTGTAGGCATGTTGGTCGATGTGAAGTGCTGGGAGTAGCTTGATGTACTTCATGTGCTCCTGACCCACGGGCTGAGCACAGGGCTCCATGGCAATAGCTGACAGCTCTCTGTATATTGGACAGCCTTTGTAACAGTGGAGCAGACTTGAATGACGAGGGCCTTGAAGCATGTGGAGCAGTCATCCTTCATGAGCTTCAGAGGTTGTCATGGAGCACAGCAAAAGGCTGCGTGCTTCCACAGAATCTAGTGAGTGCTCACCAGTCCTGCACTGAGCCTAATGAAATAAGGTAAGGCTTGTTGTTTCTTTAAATACAGCTCTGACCAATTTAACTCTCTAATCATGTTGTGCTTGTTTTTTGTTTTTTTTTTCCAATGTAATGAAAATAAATAATTCAAGTTATTTATTTAACTAAATTTTAAGCTCAACTTTTACGTCACAAATTTGACAAGTGCATTTTCTAAACTGCTGATAAAAACAACCGTGTACAACAGGGATTTTTTCCTTAAAACTATAAAATATATTCTCTGAGTTTCCAGTAAATGATGTATGTAACACCTGGGTAAATGCTGTTGAAATCGAGTAACTCAACGCACAAATAGCAATGCTCTAAAAGCTTTAAAGTTCAATAGACACTTCTTTTCTTTTCATGGATACAGTAAACAGACTTGCAATAAAGGTTAATTCCACTCTGCAGACAAAGAATGGCTAGCTGCCTGTGCAGTTTTTCCTTTTTTTTATGGGCAGTGGGGGCAGGGGCATGCACTTCCAACAGTTGCTGAGATATTGCACGTTACCATTCGATACAGTCTCACTCGTCCACAAATGTAAAGGTCATCTTCAGTGTCACCTCGTGCGGTAACACTGCACGGGTGAATGTCATGAGTAAATTAAAATGCCCTATCTGTGACTTCCAGTCCTTTGGATAATGAGTAGTTATACTCTGAGCCAAATCCATGCTGTGCTTCACTACTCTATTGATTTCACCGCGGCCCCCGCTGCTATATACTCACTCCAAAGAAACACATCTAGCAGTGATCTTCTTTTGCCTGGAGAGATGCCTCTGACCCCTTTATTTAGTTCATAAGTAAGAGCAATTTAGCTTTTTGTGTCTGCTTAGTGTTAATTAGAATCAAATATTGATCAGTAGCTGAAATGTGTTAGGATAGACCAGCAATAAGCCTTTTAAAAAGAACAGTGTGAGAACAAGTGCATTACATCTATGAGCCACATGCATTTTTTAAATTAGTAAAATATCCCTAATATCTCTAAGAAGAGTAACTGACTCATTTACAGATTTCCTCCTTTGTAATAAAAACGAAAGCCTCTTTTTCTCTCCAAACATCCCTGTCCCCATCCTCACCACAGTGCCAGCCTCCCTCCTGATGCCGCTCAGCTGTGGGATCGCTGGTTCAAGCACGCCCTCCTGCTCAAGGAGCGCCGTGTCCTCAGCACTGAGGGCTTAGTCCAGCTGTTCACGCCGCTGCTGCTGGAGCGCCATGCCACATACAGCCACCAGGTAGCGTTGGAGGCACACAAACTGCCACAGCATACAAACAGGAGGTCACAGACGCCATGTCCCTAATAGAGGCCGGCATTACTAGACCCAGAAATAGAGGTGTAAAATGACTCCTTTGACTTTGTTCTTTCTGCTGAGCTGCATGGTTTCTGAAAAGAGTTGCAGTTTGTTTCCTGTTCATTATTTGTCCATAAAGTGGCTGCCTTCTCATCACACTGCTTCACAAATTGACCCAAACAGACAGGAAACCCTGACCCATGTGCGGTCATAAATTACAATATTTACTTTTGTCCTTTATGAATTGTGTTTATCTCAAATGCACTTTTAATACATTCAGTAAGAGCTAAAATATAGCTATAAGCTAAGATATAAAAGATTGAGGAAGCCAGTTATGCTTCCTCCACTAATGACAGCATTATCTTAAATTCACCACTGGTTTGCATCTTAAAGATATTTTCAATTTAATGAAAAAAATTTTTTTAAAATAATTTCAGAGTATTTTTCAGTATTCACACTTTCTCAGTGTTTTTAATTCACTCTCCCATTTTTTTCAATATCCATGCAGATTTTTCTTACTGTATTTTGTCAAATGATCTTATTGGAGTTCTTGTGGCTTTGAGATCCTGCTCCAGTGTCTCCAGCAAAATGAGGGAGGCAAAGAGGACTATTGTAGAGCCTCTTGAAGATATGAACTGGCAAAAGGAAGAGAGTCACTGCTATCTGCATCATTGTGTCCAAGTGCATCAGGAAAAGCCTGAGTAAAAATGTTTCCCTCCTTTTATCTCTCTCACTCCATCTACTCCATCTATTTCTTTTCTCCCCTCTACTTCTTCTTCTCCTCTCGCAGTATTCCCCCTCTCTTTCCTCCCCATCCACTCGCACTACAGCTTACTCTCTGCACACAAGAGCAAACAGAAATTTCCATTCACGCAATGCCACACAGCCTGGCTACCCGGACAAATGGGAGCATGCAGCTCGCATGCACACACTCAAAGAAGCCCTTTGAATATTCAAGTGCTAACAGTTGCATTCATTGATATTTAAAATGCAGTGGGTCTGCGAGAGCCCTCAACTTGGGTTACATTTGACTAAATCTAAAAAAAAAAAAAAGAACAAAGAAAGATATCAGGGAGAAGGATCAAGATAGTTTTTATTGTGCTACGCTATCAAATACCAAGTGGTAAGCTTAGATTGGCATGTGTTTGCCTCTATTCCCCTCTCAGAAAATGAAAGCATGCACATTGTCGATGTTCACTGCGACCTTCTGATAACAACTTACAATGTACTTAAAGTTTGTCACCGTCAAAATCCTCCTGATCATCCCCTCCATATTAGTGCTCATTAAAAGTAGCAAATGGCCATCTGAGGCTGAGAGGCAGTCTTTGATCACAAAAGAGAGATGATGATGGCAGGATTTGATATGGGGGAGGGAAAAAGGACAGAAAGAAATCGGTGTGTGGCATCTCCCTGCTCCTCATCTCCCGGAACAGCTCCTCTTAATTGTGTATCCTCATCTCTCCAGAGATAAAAAATGAGCTGGAGAGGGAGGAAGAGAGCAGTTTGTCTCAATTCTCTCAGCCAAGAGGGGCGATATCTGGAATGTGTTGCACATTAACGCTAGGGTGATTGCATTCTTTAGGCGCTTCTCTAATCTCATGGATGAGAAGAGAGGGAGTAGAGGGGGAAAAAAAGTGTGATTGAGAGGGAGAGCGAAAGTGTGCGAAATAATCTTTTTTTAGTTAAACGAGTGAGAGAATTTGAAGTTATTTTCTCTTGGCGTTTGAACACACACTACAGCTGCACCTCTGTGCGAGCAGCCGTGGCCAAAGTAAATGACTTGCCTAATCGGCGAGAGTTCAATTTAACACTTCCTTCACAAAATGGGAACAATTAAGAGTGTGGTTTTAATTTGTGCTGCTTGCAGGCCAAAGTGCTGCTGAGGACACTTGTGTCCCGGTCCAGTGAGGAGTGCCCCTCAGCAGAGGACGAGAGCGACTTGTCTTCTTCGTGTGGTCCTCCTTCTCTTCTGGCTGACGGATACGCGAAGCCTGCCAGGCCTGCACAGAAGCAACAGATCCAAGGTCACAGAAGATTGTTATTATACCACTAGAAAAGGAATAAGTGTAAAAATTGTGGTTAGAAAACAAATTTAAAATATACTGCAAATTCAAGTGTTCTGTTTGTTTGTTTGTTATGAATGAACAACAACATTTGTGTAATAATCAAACAATTCTTAACTGAATGTTTTTTATAGCAGCTGGATTACAGGCAAAGTCTAACAAACAAAAATAACACTGTCTTAGCACAGTAACAGTAGCAAGACCATTAATGGGACAAATGTACCTTTTTTTAAACCACCTCAGCAAAGAACTAAAACTTCCCTTTTATGAGAGAAATCAATTTCACTATAGGGCTTTTTTTTTCTTTTTATAAATCCCTCGCAGCCCAGTTTTCATACAGCCTTCTATTCAGAGCAAGAGAAAGACCCCCCATTCCCATTTCTATCCCTAAACTCCCTTCCTCCCTGCCACTGCTTCTAACTATGCGCTTCCCTTTCTTACAGAACTACAAAGTACTGAAGAGGACAGCCAGGACGAAAGCCCTGTGGAAAGTGTTCCTATTAGAGGTAAAAAGGCATTGCCGGTGCCCCAGCATTCACACTGTCCTTATGTTGTGGTTTGTTTTCTTCCCTCTGCAGTGAATAATGGGCTCTTTTACGAGATGGCTGAGACAGGATGATCAAGGTGAATCCAGGGTCAAAGTCCCACCTGAAGAGCTGTGCTAGTTCCCTCTAATTATCTCCGAGAAAACACCAGCTATGTTTTCAGCCTTGTCTGAGGCATTGTGGCTAAATTGATAATTCTCTGGCCCCGGCATAATGTGGCTGCTTTAATTGTCAGGGCGCCAGGGTGGGAAGCGCAAGAGATCTGTCATCGCTTCTCATTATCTTCTAAACAATGCTCCGGCAAGGCTGGACTTGAAAAAATACTAGATATGAAGGCATCCTGGAAGCAGTTGGTGTGCCCGTCCCTGAGCTGCACCTCTGAAATGTAAAGCAATGCTATATTACCCTTGGCTATCAGATTTCCTACGGGGCCTTTCATGTGTCTGCATCCCTAACGTGCACAGCCAGCAAAATGAGTCCAGTTTGCAATCGCTACACTTAATCAAAAGAGCCATGACCATTTTTTTCCTTTAGAAAAAAAAAACATGACTAAAGGTTTTTTTTTTCTAGGAAAAGATTTTGCTGTGGTGAGCTACATCAGTGTCACACACACACACAAAAACACAAATACCATGACCTTGGAACTGACAGTAATTGTCAGGACATGCAGGTCAGTATATGTAATGTGGTTTTAAACTGTACCGGCAATGGATGTATAAAGTGCAGAGGATTTGATAACACTGGATTTAGTGTCGTAATAAAAGGTTCAAACAGTTAAAAAAAAGGAGATTAATGGTGACACGGATTGACTCAAGTTAAAAATGTGAGGACTTTGTTATAGAATGTCTCAATTTTGCTGTATTCTCTCAATGCTGTGTGTTTTTAGCAGTATCACTGAGACAGCAGCCCATTTATTATGCACTTCTGTTGTGTTGATTTTTTTTGCAAGCACAGCCTCTGTGCTCTCTTCAAATATGATACCTACTTTAGTGTGCCGGAAAGTAATTATGAGTGTTTTCTAAACAGAAAATCACTCATTGCCTTCCTGGAAGGGGACGCTGAGATAATGTGAGATGTTGATTTCCGTCTCATGGAAACTGTTGCTTCATAATGTAAGCTTGAATCAACAGCTCAGCTGATTGAGCACAGTGTTTTCACCCACTCCGCTCAGATGTTACACCGACTCAGCTACTGAAGCGTGTCGTCTCATCAAACACAAAAAACCTCTTAAAGTTGGAAACCTGGGTTTTAAGCAAATATTTGACAGTGACTGTGTGTGTGTTCTGTGTGTGTTGCCCTCGTGTGTTTACATCTTCCCTAACAGAAACAAAAGCATATCAGTTGCTTAAACAATCAGCCATGCAGGAGCGGCTGCAGAGTTCTGAAGAGGAGGAGGAGGAGGAGGAGGAGGAGGAGGAGGAGGATGGCCTCTCTGGTAAGAAATGTGGTCCACACTCCAAAGTAGTGAGCCACTGAAGCCTAACTATTGGTCAACATTGGCCATATGCTCTCGTGACATTTAAGGGCGTCCTAGGATGAACACATTTGCTTTGTGAAGATCTTAGCAGGTCAAAACTCAGAGCCCTTTGTCTCATCCATTCCTGGCTCATTTTTAGCTCTAATAATTCTTAAAATCTCAGTTATTGACCTTGTTCTATAAATATGGGGGTCGGCATTTTTATGGTTTACGAGAAGTTCTCAGTTGGTAAATTTTTTAAAAAATTAGACAGGCGTCTGATTCTGCTTGCACAACTGTATTTTTATATCAATACACTACAGGACAGACTCTTTCTTGTGAAAGCCTCCCCATAAGTTTCTCCATTAATATCATTGTTGATTATCTTCTGATGAGATGGTTTTATCAGGCCCTGTTTGCTCTTTTAAGGAATAAATCATGGCCATGAAGAGGACCTGGGGAGGGCCAAACGCTCCTCACATCAAGACCCTTACCCCCGGTAAGAACATTGTTATTATTCATCGGGCCACAGGAAATGGGCCACCAGACACCAAAGTGGTTGATGTACATTTGCATGGCTGCTCTAATAATTCCCTGTTCATTTCCATAAGATCAAGGGGGCACCACCCATTAACTCGCCTACAAAGACAAAAGGCCCCCAAAGCCCCTCTCACTCTCCGTTTGTTGGGTTCAGCCAGGTTTTAAAAATCAAAAGCATAACAGTGACCACAAAAACAAATTGGAGTCATAGTCTTTCTGTCTTCAGGCTTGTTGTCAGAATGCAAACAGATCATGTCAAGAAGAGAATCAGAGACAACTGTTATGGAGGGAGGGGATTCAAGTGTTGACAAGGACAAATGTCCTTTCATTTTTCACCCTTGAAACACATTTAGGCTGCTTAAATCAGAAGCCTAAGTGGACTAGAAAAGAAGATGTAATGATAAATAGCTTGGTGGAAACTAACACCATCATGGTTACATTTGAATATCAACACGACTTCATCAAATCTGCAATTGCATGTCTGGTCCTCAGAGCACCTCTTCACTGCAAACCCATTTGGGCTGTAGTAATGGCTGGGTAAACGTTATGAGGAATAATCTTCTCTGATTTCATGTGATTACTGGGCACCACGCTGACACGAGGGCTGAAGTCTGTATCTCTCTGGCCTGGCAAACGGGCGCTCCCAGTCTGCCTATTAGCCCAAGGAAAGGCCTAATGGGCTGGCTCTATTGTGGTCCTCATAGCTGCTGATGTCTACCACTGCCAGCCCCAGTGACCACCCTCTTTAATAAACATGAGCCAATTTCAGGCCTGGACCCTTTCAGATGGTGCCTGTCTCCCCATCGTTAATGTTCATGGGAAATCAGCGGTACATGTGATTAAACAAAATTTGAAAAGTCAAAATTAGACAAAAACACTGAATGCTGTAAAAAGTGACGACGCAAGCGGTGCACATCAGTCAAATTTGACAAATAGGTTGTTTTCCAAGTCTGACAATTTCATATCAGTTTATTTTGGAAGGACACAGTGGTAAGCATTTCAAGTAACCCTGACCATTATTCTCTTTTTTTTTTTGGATGTACAATAATTCCCCCTGTCTTTTCTTTTGCTTCTCCTGGACGCTTAGATTTAAGCATTCCACTTACCACAGTCAGGTCTTGCGCTTTATTACTTCCACAAGTGGTCTGGAAGCCCTGCACTTAAGCAGAAGCATATAACACTGCAGCGTGCTCTCGCCCTGCTTCCCTTGCTTTTCTCTGTCTCACTCTCTCTCATTTTCTTGCCCTTTCTCCATCTCTTTGCCCCTCTTTCTCTCTGTCTTCCCATCCACCCCCTCTCCTCTCCTCTCCTCTCCTCTCCATCCGACTTGTTAATTATTTGCTTTATTTTGTCAGCGAGCTGATGAGTGACATCAAAAGAAGGATGGAGCTGGACTCAAAATACAAAAATGGTTTTCTCTCTGTTGTCTTAGACAATAATTATGATTTGCCAGTTAAGCCTAGACTACAGCAGAGGGATTGTAGTTTAAAGCAGAGGCTTTGGTGCAAAAAATGCATTTATAGCCCTTTGTGAGGCTCCTCATTATGTGTGGGCCCGATTCATTAAGTAATTGGTTTGCAGTTGTTTACATGAGTATTAAGGCCTTCTATTCAGGGCCTTTGAGAGATACATTGTGCAAATGTTGCATGTTATGAATGCAGAATGAGAGGCGGGGGGCCAGTCCTATTGGCCAAACACTGCACTCGGCTGAAAAGCAAGAGAAAAGCACTGGGTGCTGCTTTGCATAGCAATGACTAGGGCCTTAATAAGCTTTACAGATTAAATACATGCAGTCTATACAAGATGCAAAGAGATACTCTTAACACATTTATATGTGCTCATTTCACTATTATGGCGTTTGAGAGAATTGGGCTCTTTCATATTCTTTTTTTTTCTCTCACTCTCTCATCCTTGCTCTCTCCCACACAGTGTTTTTCGGTCAGATACTTTTATAGAATACGCTGTTTATTGTATTATAACTCGTGGGGAAGCGACTGATTTGTCCATTAGAAATCTTTTGCAGTCTTTGTGAGTGGCAAAGTAAAATCACTTTGTGGTTGAGTGGGGATGAAAGGAATAATGCACGAAGGAGTGAGTCTTAATAAGCAGCTGCACTCCATGTAAAGACCACTTGTTCCCCTTTGTATGCGAGTGCATGCCACTGCTTCCTCTCGTGCAAAGAATCATTGTGCTTCTTTCTACAGTAGGCATTTCAGATGCCACTCCTTTCTTATTTTTATTTTGGGTTTTCTAATACCTTTTTATTCCTCCCTGTTTTAGATCCCAATAATTGCTTGAAAACATGTGGGCAGATACAAGGCAGCAGACATACTCACACATACACAAAATCCTCCAGCTATCAGCTGGTGTGATGATTGTTGTGCCTAGTGCCTGCTTGACAAAAACCTTGACTCAACAATTAGTGGTTTACAGCTTTGCCTTGGACAACAGGATGTGCTCAAGCATTCGACCTCAAATCACTCAGAGTGTCAAAATCAGAAGCTCTCTCACTCTCATGTGGGGAGGCGATGTGTGTGGATCTCTGACAGCTTGCAGGGAAGAGGAATGGAGGGGTGAGAGGGGCATGAGCTGAGAGAAAGGACTGGAGGGGAGGGGAAGTAGAAAGCAAGAGCAGGAGATAGAGGGAGACAGAGAGGCAGTAACAGACAAAGAGGTTGTAAAAGATGGAGGAATGCTGTTCAAAACCCCCCAACACTGGAGAGGGAAACATATGCAGCGATTTAATGAACAATAGTATCATTTGAAGGGTAAGGACAAATGCTGCAAATGTACAATCATACACACGGCAGCAGTCTGTTCTCCTGTGAAAACAGGAAAACAGACTGCTGCTTTATTGAAAAAAGAATTAGTTAAACTTGTTTTTTTTTTTTCTACAGCCTAAAAAATGAGAGTACAGCATGAATAAATAAGACCTGACAACACAGGAAGACAGCCCTGAGAGGCTCCAACCAGAGGAGATCACTATCCTACATAAGCTGACCCAGAAAAGTAAAAAGAAAAATGAACTATTAAGACTAATATCCAAACAATTTCTACCTATATGTATATATTTCAGTTTCATGAACAGTTTGGGTTTTGGGTTCATTTCCACTTTAGGGCAATGCTTTTAACAAAATTCACTGAAATATAACTTTTGTATAATAAACTTTCTGTAACTGCTTTAACCCATTCAAGGGTTATCTTATAGAAAATTGTACAACATTTCATTGTTGACTGTTTGGTTATTTCTGGTGGAATTTGACTGATTTATGTTATAACTGTCATATTGTTTTCCCCACATTTCTCTCTCTGGGATCTGTTTGGTTTGGATAAGCAAGCGAATGAGTGTCAAAATACAACCAATTGTTTGTGATTTGTAGGTAAAAGATTTTCCTTCAGCCATCCCCTGCACCAGCCTTCTCCACTAGACTGTCAACAGTCAGAGGGAGAGCGGTTTGTATTTAAATTATTGGCCAAATACCTCCTCTGAGCTGCAGTTCTTGCTTGTTGCCAGCAGAGAGCACTCACATGTTGGAGAGAGCCCACTCACAGTGCACTCACAATTCCCTCTCACTGTTTGCCCTCACTGAAGGCTATATCCTGCTACCATTCAGGTCTGTTAGAGTACATCTAAACAGAGCCTAAACAATGTTTCTCTGGGGTCATAGCTGGGATGGGAGTAGGAGTTGATGGGAATGGTGAGGTGATGGGTCTCCCTTTACCTTTAGAAGCACCGCTGCGCAAAAGTGCTATTGTGCTATTAGCATTTGTGTGTGGGTGGCAGGAGCTTAAAAAAAGCCAGGGTAAATAAAAGCAGTTTTCTATCTGTCAATGTTTGCAAAGCATTATTTAATGCTTGGTAAGCATTATTTGCTCTGATAGTTCCCACTCTGGCTAATACGACTGAAGGGTTTTAAGTCAAGAAAACAGCTAAAGCCTTTCTTTTGTAACATTAAACCTGAACAAGAAAAATAATCAGCTTTGCTTAAAAACTGGTCATATTCCCATAGAATGGGCTTAAACCAAGTAGAAATTTCAGTCAATTCCATTTTTTGTTGCAAACTTTCTAAGCTCCTTCAGAACATGACAAGGTGAAGCCCATTTAGAGCAAAATTGACTAATGTAATCTCAACTATTACACACTCTACTTGTAAGAAATCTGAAGTAGCTGCAGCAGTTTTTGTGTATTTGTTCAACAAAAAAGTACCTAAAGGTAACATGAAAAAGCAGACAGAATGCCACTCAGATTGAAGCAAAGCATAACACAGGAGGAGTACATAGATCATACAATGAATTAAACGGTCTAAAAAAGACCTTCAACTTCAATCCAAATACCTATGATTTTAGTTTGATTGATTCACTCTTGTGCCTAGCAGTTTAACAAAATGTTTCACTTTTTCACGTTTTATGACCAATGGTTTCATCTTTTTTTTTTTAAATGAACGCTGCAATATGGAAAAAAAAAGAAAAACAATTTCTACTGTGCTTTCACACAATGAAGCTGAATTTCCTTTCCCTCCAAGCTCAAAGTTTGTAATGTTTATAACCCTCATCATACAATTTTAAAGGTCATTGTAGACCTTGTCTAGATGCACACAGCACACACACACACAAAAAAAACTGTTCATGAGACAAACAACAATATAAAACAATTGCAAAGCGCAAAGAAAAAGAACGAGCAAAGCAGTGCCAAAAGAGCACATAACAATAGCTGCAATTTGCATCATTTTACACATTATATTCACCTATGCCTACCAGAGCCTGTATTACACTGGCCAGCCCAGTCTTACATATTCAGATCATTGCCTCAATTAAGGGAAACTCAGCAGAAGATGAACTGGCATAAATGTTTATGGAAACAGAATATTAGATTGGTGAGGTCAGATCCAGACTGGGCTCTCTATGGTAATAGCCCTGTCTTGAAATCAGTCCTGTCCCTAACTGAAGTGGAACAGCCGATAGACCATTCCCATCCTGGGGGTGGGTGGGGGGTGATCAAGAAAAGAAAAGCCTAATTGACTCCCAGTTACAACTATTACTGTAGCAATGGAGAGGAAGTAATTGTGAAGAGAAACGCTGTATTTTGGCTACTGCATGGTCTGCCAGAGCTCTGCTTCCTTACAGTTTTAAATGGATGCACTGGTCCTATTGGTTTGACTATGCGTGATGGAAGGCAGTTTATTTCTGAAGATGATTGAAGAGCTGAATCTGGAAGGCAGCTACATTTTTTATCTACATTGCCATGTATATTTCTCTGTTCAAAATCTTAAAAACCTAGTTGTGGGGGTTTTGGTCTGGTGTTTACTTCAACTGCTAATTTGAATTGAAACCAAACGGCTTCCTGATTTTGACTTATTTTGACCAATACAACATCCTACCCACATACACGTGTAGAGTTTATATTCTGATGATTGTACCGGCTGTATGGTAAAGTATGTTTCATGCGAAGCAATCTGTTCACAGTTAGGAATGGGAGCTGCATCCCTATTCTCTCATTCTGCCTTGAGTGGTGCAGAACAGCAATATATAGTTTGGAAGATAGCATTTGGAACACAGCCAGAGTAATTTGGGCCTTATACTCAACGTACAGTCACATGTGCCAAGATTTAGCTGAGCGCGAGATGAGGAGATGAGGGTGATTGAGAGGATGACAATCAAAGAGGTCATGGGTTTGAATTGATGCAGATGGAGGGGACACACCACACAACAGTTTTTGTGAGAGCTCATCTGCTTTAAACTCTGCATCTTTTTTTCTCCCTGTTTCTAAGAGAAGCATCAACACAGCATGGACAAATAGGGTCCAAACAACTAAGCCATATGGATATGTATGCTAACCTGGGTGATGATGAGGCCATATTGTGGGGTTTTGAATAGGCTCTGTGATGATGTAAATTAAAGAGGAGGCCTTTAAAAGTGGAACAGGAGGCCTTATTGCATATGCATTGGAGTAGATCAAAGCCTTTTTGGAGGTCACACATTTACATAGTGATATCACTAGAGCTATGGGAACCTGGCAACCCTGTCTCAGGACTATTTTTGCGTAAAGATGTCCTTGTGAAAGTCTTTGGCACAATTAGAATCAGAGTCAAGGAAGTTCCCTCAGAACTATCTGCCAGCCTTTTTTCATTTCAACCTATTTTGGTTGAGAAACGGTGACTTTTTTTTTTTTTTTTTTTTTTTTTTGAGGAAGTCTGTGGTATTAACTCTACAAGGCTAATAACTGCTTTTTTTGTGTGTTTCCAGAAAGGAGAAGACTAACTCAAAGGCTCTTTCTGCTCTACAGTCAAAAGGTGAGCATAGACAGTCATTTCCATTGCATGCAAAGACGCAGTGTCAAAAAAGGTTAATTACACCAAACAGATCAACATAAAGAGCTTGATGCCTTAACATGAATAAAATTTATTACAAATTTTTAGCTTCACAAGAAAACAGTTTGATTAACTGTCTCTGTAAATGCAGCTGTCCCTTTTGAGGATGTGTAAATAAAAAAATGAATAAAAAAAAAAAACCTTGAAACCAATCTCGGGTTACTGAAAACGTATAGATTAGAGCTGACAGCAGACACTTCGTCATCCCTTTTTACATCAGTTCTTATCTTGAGGGACCAATGTGCTTTTTTGTGGGGGATCTGTGGGGTTGACTCTACATGGAAACAGTGATACCTGTTCTATTTCTATATACATAAATGGTTAATCGATAAACAATAATAAATCTCTATCTATCTATCTATCTATCTATCTATCTATCTATCTATCTATCTATCTATCTATCTATCTATCTATCTATCTATCTATCTATCTATATATATATGTGTATGTATGTATGTGTATATGTATATGTATGTATATGTATGTATGTGTGTATGTATGTATGTATATATATATATATATATATATATATATATATATATATATTTATATATATATATATATATATATATATATATATATATATATATATATATATATATATATATATATATATATATATATATATATATATAGAAAAGTGAAGTGTCAAATAGTAGTATAGTATCAAATTGTATGTCATTACAGCTTACATGAAAAATCCTTCATAATAGTGTAGACAAGTAAAAACAGACACCACAGCTGCTTCTACAGATTCTAGCTGCCAATAAACTTAACTGATCTCTGAATGCACCTTTAACGGTCACCATCAATTAATCTACTGTTGGGTAACTCCATTATTATATACTCATTTAGATTTTTACAGCTGTTACAGGGTCACCAGGAGGTCATTCTAGCTGCCTTAATAAGAGATGTATCACATATGTACTTAATAAAATAGAACGTTAACACCTTTTTTAAATCCAACTTAAGGTGAATTCATCTGAAGTGGAGTAAATCATCAAATGCATATGGAAGGAGTGATGCAGTTGATGAGAAAAGACTGTGTAGACAATGTAAAAGGGTACTCTTACACATTGAGCAAAGGGAGGGTTGCACACTCTTCTATGATAATGTTATCTTTTTTTCTCTCTTTTTCTTTTTTCCATTTAGCTTTCTGGGGGGAATCAGATGACAGCAACTCAGAGATTGAAGCAGCTCTATGTCCTCGACCCTTCAACGCAAACAACAATGACATTGACGACTTCTATGGCTGAGATTCTCCTGCAGATAATTTTTAAATGCACTACATTATATCACTGCACAATTCAAGGCAGTTTGGCTCACAGTAATTCACCTCCTGACCATTATTTTAGTGGTCTGCAATGTAAATCATATGCACAGTGTATCGTAAAAACAAATAATAAAGTTGACAGCTCTCGCACTGGGTAAAGTACATGAAGAGTTGTCCAACACTCTAATGTTAACCCTGCTTCAGTCTCTTTATCTGAACAACTCTCCCAGCTCATAATAACAGCTCGAAATAGATTAAACTGATCTTTTAAAGCGATTTGTTTGCACTAGGCTGGAAATCATGCATTTTGAATGCCGCAAGCATCTCAGAGTGCTCTACCTCCAGCATGCTCGAGTGTAATAATGTGAGTCACCTGTGAAATGACAAAGCACAATGGCCACTCTGCACGCTGCTGCGCGACCTGTGAACCAGCTGAAGAGGCCCATCTCCCAGGGCACAAAGTATTGTAGCACTAACAAACTCAGAATATTTAGATCCACCAACAAATGCCCTGCATATATTTCTTACGGCTACATCTTAAATAAATGTTGAAACTATAGAAGCACAAAGATTTATGTCCAGGTTTATGTCTGTCTTGAACAAATGAGTACAGAGGAGCAGCATTTTTGCTGAAAGCATAAAATAGTCTCCTGCAGTTTATAATTTTGCAGCACATTGAATGGTCTGTATCTATTAATAACTCAGAGCTACTGTGTGGGAGGCTACATTCCCAAGTTTACATTTATAGTTCATTATGTCTGTAGTGTAAATTTCCAAAACTGCCATTCCTGGATGTGGTAAAAGCACCTGGCATCCAGTGTCAGCAGGATTCCATTAGTCAGCTGTAGGTGACTTTACATGCCTGAACCTTTTAAAGTAGGACTCCACATTCATTACCAATAATGGCTTCAGACAGCCCTGACCCACCACAGAAAAGGGACTGTGGCAGAATAATTTGGAGTTAGCTAAAAGGCTCCCTAACATAATATCCATGTTAAGGAGCATGTCAACAGATACTTGTGTGCGACAGATGGCCCGCAGTGGAAGTGGAGTTATATTGTGTTAATGTGTACTAACACAATAACATTTAAAAAAAAAAAAAAACTTCTCTGATTCCATGTCAGAGAGATGATGAGGATTACATTCAGCTCAATCTTTTAAGAGCATGTGTAGTCACACTGCCAGAGGACTGAGGTTTGATCTTGCAGTTAAAGGGTGTTGTTACCCATATAGTGAGTGACTCAGAATAAAAAATGTTGCCACATTATTTAATCTATCAAATTCAGGTTGCCATGAGATGAACATGAATGTGGACTGTGTCATGAATGGGAGAGAAACAGTTTTTCCTCACTGTTTGATGATTTCTCTAAATAGAGTACATGTTTCTTTCAACATTAAACACACAAACTTAAAGGAAGTCATCATTTGATGAGCTGAACCTTTGAAAACATGCATTTTTTTATTTGACCTTTATTTTACCTGGTAAATCCCTGTTGAGAAGCAAAATCTTGTTTACAAAGGAGTCAATAGACAATAGACAACACCAAGTGATCAGTACATCAATCGATAAATTAGCTGTGTCCAGCAGCAAAACAATTGCTCAAACTCATCAGATGATTCTTAAACCTAGTTTTAGATCAACCAAACCAATAAAACTATTGAGTTTTAGATGGCCTTGTAGCTCAGGCCAGGATGAAGGAGCGAAGAAACTGAAAGTGCTTTGACCAAAGACAGAGCAACAACAAACAGTATCTGTCTGAAAGGCCCAAGGTGCCAGCCAATGACAACTGTAGGAGTCAGTAAAGAGCATAAATAAAACAGCAGATCGTTTAGTATGGCCTTTTAAGGAAAGATACATCAATGCTTCATCACCTACTTTTTCATACAAGGCAGAGTGTTGTGTGCAATATCAGAGACCAGAGACAAAACACAATGCAGCATGGTGTGCCGAGTCCAGCATTTTCAAAGAGACTGAGGTAGCGTGCATTTAAAGAACATCACAATAATCAAGTACAGATTAAAAGAAAGTTTCTTGAATTAGTCAGAAACAGAAACAGCCTTTGTTTCTGTAAACGACACCCAACTACACCCTCAGGGTTTTTGTTAGACTCTGAATGTGATGACCAAAAGAAAGGCTTTCATTCAGGTGAAATACCAGGTATTTAAAAGCTGGGACACATTCAATCACCTCATTAGTAAAAAATAAAAATCTGACACTCATCTTTCACTGTCCTCGTAGACCTGGAGAGGTGCATCACTTTTATTTGGTTGGCATTTAGAGCCAGAATTAGTTTACAAAGATTTATTTGACCAGCATTAAAACCAGCTTGCAGGTAGTTAACTGCACTCAATAGTGAGGATGATGAAGTGCACAGAGTGGTGCCATCCACATTTACTAAAACATCTTCACACAAATTATTGATATACATAACAAAAAGAATAGGGCCCAATATGGACCCTTGCCAGACAACATTTTTTATGTTATGGTGATTTTTTTAACCAACCCTGGCAAATTGCTTCCTGCTCAGGTAGCTTTTGAACCACTGAAGAGTTTTTAGAAAGAAAAAAAAAACAAAGTTAGATAACCTCTGTTAAAGAACTGAGTGATCCACTGTGTCAAAGGCCTCAGATAAACCTTTAGAAGAGAGCAGTAGTCTTCTCCAGAGTCAATGGCATTTCTGATCTCATTTAAGAATGTCATTGTAGCAGTAGTTTGAATTCCCTCACTTTCTGATAATTTGGTGAATAAATTAAACTGAGGAAGCTGTATAAAGACTGTATATTTGTGCAGATATGGCCTGTTAATGTACCTGAGAATGACATGAGAAGTAAATTTTAAAAAGAAGAAGAAGAAGAAGAAGAAGAAAAACGTTTTCATAACAGAGGAGAAATATTGGGTGAAAGAAAGAACGTGGTCCAAATTAGTGCCGGACTAGTGTGGACTAATGATTCCCAGACCACATCTGTATCTAGCTGTATTGAATGAATCCCTGTCCTTCTCAGAATGCATTGAGGTTTGTTTATACTTGCACTTAAGGCTCTCCACTTGTGGTCAAATCACGTAGAACTGATATTGATGGCAAATGTAAATGGGGCCCATCAAAAACCCTAAGCAGTCATGCTACCTGTTTCGGTGAACCTGCTTGGGATGAGTCCATCTGCAAAGTAATATTTTTGTAAAACTGATCATTCAAATTATTTAAAAGAACTGCTAGATTTTTCACCTGTGTGGTTTCTAACATTGCTTTTGGACACTAAATTGTTACATTTGTTTCATAGTCCAAATGTTAAAGGACGATCTGTTTTGAAGTGGATTGCAGTGACACCTTTTAGCTGGAATTGTGCGCACACTGTCGTGATGACTTGACTTTTAGCAAGGCGTGTTTGTTTTGGAAATAAATGGAGATTGGATCATCTTTTTAACACTACTTTTCTTTGTTAAAGACAATATTTTACCAGATACATCGAACAAGGTAAGGTATTTATCAACAGTTACGCAGCGCTGTTGTTTTAAATGTGACAACAAGCAAACTTTGTTGGTTTGTACCATAGTTTAGAAGCCAGCTATTTTAGTGCTACTTGCAGCCCAGTGTTGTGAGATGTATTTTAGGCTTACATGTAATTTTAGCAAATCCTTACGTTCTGCTCATCTACCCATCAGAGCTAACATAACCTCAGTCTTCATTTTATTGATAGACTCTTAAGTTTGAACGGATCACTGCAGTATAACTGCTGCATATGGGTTGGAATGAACATTATTGCAAATAGTTCAGCTCATGGTTTAGCCTTTGGCCCATGCTTTATCACTCTTCCATTTAGCTTTCTTCTGCTCTGACGCCCTTTTTCTGTCTGGCAGTTCAGCTCCAGTGTCCACCATCACTACAAAATTAATTCCAGAAATTGTTTTGATTAGAGAAAAATACAGATCTCTCTTTTTAGTACTAAACTTTTTCGGCTGCTGTGGCGTTGTAATAGAGACTTCAAGGTGCCGTAAATCAATCTGGTCCTGTCCAAACTCAATTGGGAAGCTAAGAAATACCACTTAGGAATAACCTGTTTCAGTGCTGCTAATCTTATTTTAAGTTGTGGATTACAAAAAAAGCAACACATGATTTATACACCATCACGTGCCCTGAGGTCCGAGGGCCAGCTACAGCTTGTGGAAAGTCCTTGCAGTCCCTTTAACTGATAGGTGGTGCAGTAAGGAGCTCTTATGTAAAAGTAAAAAAAAAAATAGAATGAATTATACAATATTTGGGAAGGTGGGAGTGAAATCTAAAGTCTCTTGGGTTCAAGGTTTTATTTCTTTATCTGGTGTGTCAAAAAAAAATGAGTATGGTAGTCTTGATCACAATAACAGCATTTTAGCTAAAGTGTCACATTCAAAGATTCCCACCAATTCAATGCAAACACAAAGGGCAGAGAGACTGTTTCGCAGAGAGAACATATCCCTTTCAAGTGAAAATGAGCACAATAGTCAAAACGCCATAAACACAACATCCAATGCAAAGTGTTTCAATCCACCGTCTCTGTCCTTGAGAAGCTATTTTGTGATAAATTTCTTTGGAAGTGACTGCACATTAGAGGCAAAGCAAGTCTGGGGAGAAAATGGTTGCTTCATCATATTCCTCAAATTGACTGTGAATCTATGACAGCTTGTTGCTGTGTTTCACTGTTTAACATAAGGTTCCGTAACAGATTAGCCTCATTTAGCATCAGTTCTTAATGTTATCTGTATAAATGTGTATGCCCCCCATGATCTTAATTCAAATAAGTCTTACATGTGCTCCTAAAGCGTTATTTAATTTTGGTTTCGATGATGTAACATTAGTAGTTATTTGCATAGCCAAACATATGAAACTGTTCCCACTGAGAGAACATTCTACTTTTTCCTATGATATTGTGGTTCGCTTTAGGGCGTGGACACCCTGAAGCACTGCTCCTCCTGGCCAGTGTGGCCTGCGGTCACACTACTCAAACATGAACCAGACTTTAGACACACGCATGGCCCACCTACGGTCCTACACAGCCCTTTAACACCTCAGTTATTACTTAAAATAACTGTTGTGAGGAGCAGTCATGGTGATCATGTCCGCGTGCTTGTGCTTGTGCTAGTGCATGAAATGTACCATGCCGAAGCACACCTCTCCGAAGTGTGCTAAAGAGGAGACGTGAACCATGCCTGAGCATGGTAAACTTGCGGTCACACTGGTAAAACAAACTGGACTTTAGGGCTGAAGCGTGCTTGGGAACGGAACATTTGGCCAGTGTGACTGCGCCCAGCAGGGTGAAACAGTAGTTCTTTTTTGACATGTTTACAAAAGTTACAGATGATTCTGTTTTCTTGTTGCTGACTAGTGTTGGGTTAAGGACTCTGAAAAAACGTATCACACATTTACAGTTACTTTTTAGAATAAAGCAACACACGATTTATACACCAGCACGTGCCCTGAGGTCTGAGAAAGAGACTTAAAACCATTGTGGGGGCCGGGCATTTCAACCCCTAACTCTGGAACAGCCATAGACTGTATAATAAATGAACGTAGTCTCAACCCTTTTTGGCTTGGTGCATGTGTGTGTGTGACTTCTGGTACTTCCAAAACTACTGGCAGTGTTTGTGACAGACCCAGGAGTGGAGCCCCACAAGTGATGGACCACAATGATAAACAGTACCTAAGGACCTATGCACTCAGACACCGTTATGCAACTGCTGCACAGCTGCAGGCCTGTTTACAAGAAGTGAGGGGTACGAGGGTTTCAAGACAAACCATTCACAACTGACTCCACCGTTGCAGGTAAATCCACTGACAACAAGACACCGCCGTGACCATTTGCAGTGGGCACAAGACCATGTGACCTGGACAATGCAGCAGTGGTCTTACCATCCTGTTCACTTATGAGTGTCGGGTCACCTTGCACAGAAATGATGGTTGTTAGCGTTGCTGGAGAAGGTAAGGTGAGCTTTACGTCGAGGTCAACATGGTCCCCAGGGTTGGCTTTGGTGGAGGAGGTGCAACAGTCTGGGCAGGCATCACCAGTCAGCACAAAACAGATTTGGTGATTGTAGATGGCTCAGTCACTGCACGTTTTTACCTCAGAGACATCATAGAACCATCATCATCCCCCAATTCCACCAGCACATCCCCAACTTTCAGTTCATGGATGATAACACTCCACCACATCATAGCAGAATTGTCACAACTCAACTTCAGGAAGTCAGAGTGCCTCATATGGTATGACCAGCAATGTCCCCTGACCTGAACCCCATAGAGCACGTCTGGGACCAGCTGAAGCAGAGACTGGATGCTTGTACCCCACCCCCACGTGACCTGGCAGAACTGTGTGTAGCACTTGTGGAGGAGTGGAACACATTGCCTCAAAACAACATCATGAGACTGGTGAGGAGCACGAGATGTCACTTTCAAGCTGTTATTGCAGCAAATGATGGAAACACCCTCGACTGACTTTGTCAATTTTGGTTATTTGGGGCTATCTTCATTATTGTCTAAATTGTTGGGTAAGAAATATTGAACTAATGAAAATTATTTCATTAAAATTCAGACCAAATAGGTAAAGCACTCTTGTAAATAATATCTCTAACTTATTGTGAGTAGAACATACTGTTCAGGGTTATGGGTTTCTATCCCAGCTGTCACAGGGCGAAAGGCGGGGTACACCCTGGACTGGTCACCACTCAATCACAAAGCTGACACTGAGACAGACAACATTTCACACGCTGTGGACTGTTTTTGAAATATGGGAGGAAGCCGGAATACTCAGAGAGAACCCACACATGCACAGGAAGAACATGCAAACTCCACACAGAAAGGCCCACTTTGCCTGAACCGGGATTGCAGTGATGACCTTCTTGCAGTGAAGCAGCATTGCTAACAACATCAGGCGAGAGGCAGGTGTACACCCTGGACTGGTCACCATTTGATGTTTGGAGTGATTGGTGCAACATTTTAGCAGTTCCACATGTAGCGTAGCTGTGCAAAGCAAAGCATACTGAGCATTTTTTATTAACAGGCCAGAGTGTCGCTTTTACAGGGTGCACTAAAGTCATGAGTCTTTAGATACTAACATGACAAGGTTAGATATTGCACAAAACAACTAAATATGTTTCAAATGTGTGCTAGCAAGGACCACATTTTTCTGGGTATAGAACCTGTTCCTCTTACTCTGGCATGCTATCAAGTGCTGAGTTTTAGAGCTATTCATATTCAACTCGCAACAATTCAGCCTTTTTTCCCCCCTGACCAATTGCTCTCACAAGTGTCTGGGAAGTTGAGAGGAGGGTCTTGCTCCCTCACAAGCCGGATTGACCTGCTTTTTATCCAGACAACTTTCAATAAGAAAGGGTCACTTTTATTTCATTGGTGTCTTGCAATGCAGCTTCATGTATGGGACTGTTTTGCTCCTGAGAGGCATTTCAGTTAAAGGAAATAGAAGTTGCTGTTAGTAATCATGCATCTAATATACAAGATGTAAACTTAGAGTCATAATGATATCAAGAATGTTTAATCTAGTATTAAGATATTTTTTTTATCATTATTACACATTTGTATAAATTATAAAACAGTGACATAGGATACATTTGAACAAAGAATAAGTATTATCATACATAACACAACACAATAGGTGTACAAATTTTAGAAACCATCCAAACTTATCGGTAGATGTGTAAGATACAAAGTGGTGAGTGCAGATAATGGTCTTTTTTAGAAACAGTGAGTAAAGCATATTTGTTATTCTGTCTGAAAGAGGTAGATGAATATTTAGTTGTGAATATTTGTGAATATTTCTTTATAAAGTGCACCCCTGCTGCTGTTCAGTGTCTTAAATTGTAATAAATAAGTAAAAATGATCTCTTTGAAAAGGATGTTAATCCTTCTTCTATATGTGTGCTTTTAAAATAACAACTATTGGTTATGTACAAAGAAGAGTTAAACGTTAGCTGATAGCAGAGTGATTGGCAGACTGTAGATGAAAGTGAGTGTCAAAGTTAACACATTCATCCACAGCACAATGGTTTCCCTCTCAGATGTTTGTGTAATATATTCCTGTTTGCTGGACAAACCAAGGCTCTTGAGTGTATGCTTTCTATTCTCCACTAGCCTACTTTTATTTTTATCGTTGAATAATCATTTAAAGCAAGGTCATTTTGATCTTCTGCCTCAATAAGCCTCAATTAAATATTCATTCACTCTGATGTGGCCCTCCTCGGCAGCTTCTTTGGTATGTGTGCTGAAGAGACAAAAGACTGTGCTTTTGATTACACAAGCTTGGGCTTTTTCAAAGAGATCAGGCACCATTATGTAGAGTTAAACAATCTTTTTCACTAATCGACAGAGTTGTTGGTAAAGTGTTTACTTTGGCCAGGATTAGTGATTTTGTCCTTGAATGTTAAAACAAAAAACATTCAGTTATTCAGTTTGTAAAGCTTAATCGAGCAGTGTCTCAAAGGCTTGTGTTCCATGTGCCGTGCTGAACTTCTACAACATGAATTTAAGCAATTTATCTGCAATTAATGTCCCATTTGGCTTTCTATTGAGAAGAATGTAGAAAATGTGTATTTGATCAGAGAAAGAGAAGTGTTCAGTATGAATCAAAACATTTTTTTAATTTCTGGTGATGGTGTCAACAGGATTTAGATACATTGTGTTTTTTTTAGTTTTGTTGCAATATAACCATGTTTATGGACTAAGGACTGGCAATCTTCTGTTAATGCAACACTTCAGTGAACAGCTATCAATAGATCATATCATTTTTTTTTATCTAATGTCTATAAGTCCAACAGCAGAAGAGGAAAAAGAAAAGATTGTTCCCTTCTTTTAGAAAACCCCTTTGTAATGTATGTTAATGTATGTCTTTTATTAAGAACAAATTTTGCATGTTTGCACACATGGTGATGATGAATCAAACAAAGGAAAAGCACTGTTTTTATGTATCATACTGCTCCATTGGACTGTCTAATTCCTCCCTATTTAATGTTAAGTGCATTACATCCTCTGCCATTATATGTATCTGAATTGAGGCAGTGAATTCCCTTTTATATTTTCCCATAAGATACAACAGGGCAGTTATTTGAACATTTACATATCCTTCTTAGAATGCAATGTATCCTTTTTTAAGCTCAGCAGTAGCAGTAATGGCACACAACATAAAATGATGACGATGAAATTTCAATTTTTGTGATAGTAAAGACAACTGTTTTTCTGTAGATGGAGGTAGTAAATAAATGAATGAACACTGAAGGCTCCTGATACATCCTCTATTGAAAGTAGCTGAATAGGACGTAGTCGTCTTTGTTTTTATACAACCAACCTTTAGCCTTGAACACTCAACCATATGGGTTTTTTTAAACAAAAATGTTCCAAATACCTTAACAGCATTCTCTGTTGGAGTATAAACAACTGACAACAGTAATAAATAATAGAACTTTATACTTCAAGCTGTTTTCAAATGTTGGTGATAAAGTGCTGAACAATCAAAAACAAGAATCAATAAAAAAAAAATCACAAAATAACTACAAGACAAGGCAAATACCAAAGCAATAGATGATTAAAACCTCAAATTTACCTTTTGAGAATACACTGTATTACCTTTGTGAGGGAGAAACTGAGTTGAAATACCAAATTCTACGTCCTTTAGAATATATCACAGTACGTCAGAGATTTGCACATCACAACCCTAACTGAGCTCATCATTGCGTTGCAGGCTGAGAAATATCGATGGCCTGAACCCAAGGATATTACACAAAGTATGGGTCATCTGGCTCTGGAGTAAAGAACTCACAGATTCTTAAACAGAGTGTAGAATTACATTGGAGCTTTGATTTGAGTTTGTTAAAGTTAGCTTGTTCACATGGTAAAGCTGGCCCTGTCTGCAGGGATTAATAGCTTCTGTTTCAGTTCTCCTGCAAGTTTGTCAGCAGGGAACAAAGCTGACTGACATCCTCCGTAATACATGAACTTTTGACAAGTACTCCATACAATATCTTTCTACTAACTTTCTTGAAAAGTGTTGTTAAAGGGAGTGTGAGGACTTCCTAAGTGGTCTCCAAAAAGTCTCACTTCTAGATATATGCCTGATTGTAAACCACAACTGAAAATGAGATTATCATCACCAATAAAGGTTATTTCTAAATGCTATTTCTTAGCTTCCTGATTAGGTCAGGCAGGACTGGACTGATTTACTGCCTGTCTCTATGACAACACCACGCTGGCAGACAAAATTTAGTAGTGAGAAGAGAGGTTTTTCTGGGCTGAAAACGATTCCTGGGATTAATTTTGTAGTGATGGTGGACACTGGAACTGAACTGTCAGACAGAAAAAGGACGTCAGAGCAGAAGAAAGCTAAACAGGAGAGTGATAGAGCACAGGCTAAAGGCTAAAACATGAGCTAAACTGTTTGTAATAAAGTTCACTCTAACCCACATGCAGCAGTTATACAGCAATGATCTGTTCAAACTTGAGAGTCATGCCATCACAACAGTGTGCACGAGATTCCAACCAAAGGTGTTGCTGCAGTCTATTTCAAACAGATAGTCCTGACAGTCCCTTTAAAAAAAAGTTGATACACAGACAAGAAAGCACAGAAACTGTTGTGCAATGCTGAGAAAACAACTGGAGGAACATCTTACAAGCCACGACTAATTAGATTCATTTGCCAAAGTATAATAACATGATTGGGTAGAAAGGGCACTTCAGAGATCCCTGGAGTAAGCTGGGAAGAGGTTCACCTCTCAATGAGAGACTGTGATCAAATAGCTCAACAATTTCAGAAGAATGTTCCTTAGCATTAATACATATAATTTGGGGATTTTATCATCTACAGCACGTAATGAGGCTGAAACCTGTACTGGCTGGCTGCGATCTCCTCAAGTGTCATTGCATGTATAATAGACGTGAATCTATCACCGCATAGGCTCAAAATTACTCCCGAAGTCCATTGAGAGCACAGTTCTACATTACATTACATTACGCATGACACAAATGCAGATTATAACTGTATCATGCAAAGCAAAACTACATGTTAAAACAAAGCAGAAATGCAGGCAACTTCTCTTGGTCTGGATCCATTTAACATGGATCAAGAAATGTCGTCTACTTAAAAGGGAAAGAGAAACCACCTAGTTTGTTATCAGCTCAGAGTTCAAAATCCAGCGTCTTGGATGAAATGGGTAGCTTCCCCATCTAGGAGGGCACCATTGGTGCTGAAAATACCTGCCTAAGATTTGGAGCAACACATGCTGCCATTACCTTATATATTCTGGTAATCCAATACCTTAAAGTCATTACTGCCAAAGTTTCTACTTCATTAAATATTCTTTTGTACAGGTTGTAATGGATAACTTTAGATAGACGTAGTAAAACACAAGCACGTTTAAAACCAGTTTGAAACCATTCTGGCAACATGGGGCCATTTCACTTTTTCCCCTTTCAGCAAAAATGATGCAGACCCCAAAAGAAAATTGTATTTTCTTAACATGATCCACAATCTGCCCAAGTTTATTCATACACATGTAAAAAAAAAAAATACAGAATGTGATCCCACAATTAGAAAATTTCTGTTTTGCAGTTGTATAGTAGAGCTGTTTTTCCCCTTTTGTTAAAAATGTGAATGCTTCAATAAATCTTCTTCTTCACTATATGAAACATATCCACAGCCCTGCCATCACGTTTATCAGTTGATTCAGCAAGTATCTGAAAGTGCAGCGTGTGAACAATTGGTCCAAGGATGATTTGCACATGAATGATGTCTGTGAATGAGAGTGGGTTACAGAGGAAGGCTGTCTCTCCATAGGCAGGGCAGGGGGGTTTGCTCCCCTCTGCCCCCACTCCAAAGACCAGGTGAGATTCTCCGACACAAAGGGCCAAGAGAAATCTGTTCAGCATGGACGCCTTAAACCCTTATTATGGTGACGCTTTATGGAGGATTTTACCGGACATAAATAAAAGGACTGGTTTGCCCCCTCCATAGCTGGATACTTGGTCTTTATGGATTGTTCATACATGTCCACGAGGCTTTGATCTTTTGAAACAACACTACAATGTTTTGCTTATTTACTCTGTGTGTGACAGTTTATTTCAGTGTATAGTTTTATGGGATAGAAGCCAACTAGATAAGATCCACTTCAGCATGAAGAAAAAATAGCTTTACATCCAGTCATTCACAGTGAAAGGGTTAAATAATCTCCCATCGTTTGATTTCATTGAGCTGTATAACCCTGTGGCATTATTGGATGACACTGAAAACTTTTTAGAAACTGCACCGAAAAAAGAACTTAAATATTAAATATTACTATATATTAGAGGTACTCAGCTGCAAGTTAAATCCATGCACTGACAATTTTACTTTGAGGAGAGAAGCATTTGGAGCAAAAATAAAGCAGATAACTCTCCATTTTTTAAAAAATAAAGATATATTAATGAATATAAGTATCTATCATCAATGTGTTAGTCTCATTATTGTTGCTAGTACTGATTTTCATCATTTGATACTCTGTAATCCATTAAATGCACCATTAATATCAGATGAAGTAATGTTGCATAATTATTCAGAAAACTTAAATAACTTGTACTATATCTAAAACTTCCCTCCAAAATAAAGAGGAGTCTTAAGGACTGATTGTGTTTTCCGCACGAACTTTGGCCGCAATTTCATGCCAGGAATTGTTCATCACACAGTTATCATGGTGATCTCTTTGTGATTGATCATATAAATGCCTGTATTTTTGGTACTTCAGACACTAGAAGCTCCTGTATATCTGCACGTCCATGAGTGGAAGTTAAAATTTTTGGAGGTGCACAAAGCAGAAACTTTCCGTGTGAAAAGGACTGCGCGAGGGGCGAGGCTGCTAAAATTTATCTGCACGAAGCCGCCAGACCTCACGAACAGCATAAACCAGGCTACAGGCTACATTTAGGCCTTAAAGCTTAAATTGTTTACCTCTTCAGATAACTAATTTAAATGTAGCCTGTATGCCCACTGTGATGTGAACAGCTCAGGCTCCTGAAGTGACCTGCATGCTCAGTTGACCATTCATGACATCAGGGTGACGGTGTTTACGGAAATGAAAATCGCGGCAGCCAGAAGTCTCATTTACAGTCTTATGTTAAAATGGAAAATTTATGGTTATATTAAAAAGGAGGAAGAATCTTCCATGTTTGTTTTCACTGAGCACCTGCCTCCGTTTTTGTCTGTGGCACAGAACGGTGACGTGTGTCACTCCAGAATGACGTCAGTAGTGACCTGGATGTTCAGACCACTGTCGATCACTGTCAAATGAAAAATCAGATATGTATCCAGTTCAGTAATACATTTATAAGTGGCCAGAATCTGACTCAGAAATGTCTGATTCTTTGTGACTTGTGCTTTTCACACTGTCAGAAATAACAGATTATGGGTCACATTTGAGCGAATTAGAGTATCAATGCCACGCAAACGAAACTAGGTGAGAAGTTAATTTGTGTTCTATTCAGTCTTATCTGACTTAAAGTTGAAACAATCCACTTGACTATTCAAAAATTTAAATAGGTGGATAAAAGTTCAAGGAAAATATTTTATGTGCACCTATACCAAATCAAATCAAATCCACCTTGTTTGTCATTTTGCTGTGCAGCAGTTGTAGACGCAACAAGAGAAAGTGTTTGCCAGCAAATCCCTAAACTATAATCATGTTGTGCAAGATTAGACATGAATGACAGTATAAAACACAACACAAAACACAATTTAGCATCGTAAGCTAAAGAATAAAACAAAACACAGTCCCTGAACCCAGTGGCAGGAATAGTAGAAGATGCAAAGTTACAGTAAGAGTTTAACAACCAGCGCAATGAATGATTGGAAAACACTGTCGGTATTAGTGTGCAGTAAAGAGTTGGTATAAAACACTCCTGTGCTTATTAGTAAGAACTAGTCAGTCAAAAGAAAGATGGTGCAGCAGATTACAGTTACACAGGTAGATCTAGTGTTTTATTCCTTGACAGTGAACCAGTCAATCATTAGTTTCTTCCTCATTTGCACTTTTACTGTGTTTGGTAGAGTTACTGGAAGAAAGGGGGCAGTTACCGTTGGTTATTACTACATCCAGTGGCAGTTTTTTAGGATATTTATTGAAAAACATTTTAATGATCTGTTGCTTTGAAATCTGCAGAATTTAGGGTAAAAAAAAAAAGTCATCAGTCAACTTGCTTCTAATGAAGAAGAAATGTTACTGTAGTTTGGTCGTGTTGCGAATACTAGCTTGCATGTAACCTGAAAATAAGAACTCCAGCAACCTTTACGGCAGGAAAATTACAACAAAATTTTGTCGGTTTGCAATCTCTGTATGGACTGTTGGGATGCTCATCTCCTTCAATCCATCTCATCAGACTCCAAGTCCAGCTTTTCAGAAGTCCACTCCTCATCCCAATTCTACACCTTCCCTTCACCTCCAGTGTTTAGATTCACATCAGGGGGGATTCTTTAAAGTACACAAAGACAAAACAAGTATAATTGCCCAAGACATTATACATTTCTCATAATGATTTATCCACCAGCTGAACTATTTTCAGTCAATCAATTCAAATCTATGCCTTACATTGTTGGTGGTCCACAATGTTCCCCTGCCCGGTTCTTTAATTAAGCTATAAGCAGTATAATATATACATTAGTACTACATCAGTAGTAAAAGATGCTGTCCTGGTAGCTAGCTACGTTCCTTTATATAAAAACTTACGATGATGGTTACATCTCTTGACTAACTGAAGGGAGCTGTGATCATTTTGAGAATGTGATTTACTAACAAGAGCGAAAGATCGTGAAATGTTTCCAGGTATTAACTGATCTTTCAAGATCATGTGTCATGTTGATCAGTGAAAATAAATAAGAACGAGTTCAGAAGTCAGACTGATCTGCTCCAAATATACCAGGAGAGAACATGACCAATGTGCCCCTGTGTTTTACCCCTGCTGGCCTGCTCCTCTGGTTCTTATTCTGTGGGGACAAGGGCCGTCTTCACTGAGCCATAATGAAGAGACCTAAACTGGAGCTGTGGTCAGAGAGCTCCTAATCTAGATTGGCAGATTCCTGCTCGAGATGCTTCAAATCACATTATAATTAACCGCATTTAGGATGGAGAGCAGAGAGTCCCCGCTTAGAACTATTCCCATGATATTCTCTCCCTCTCTCTCTTTCTATCTGCCTCATACATTCTTCCTCTGTCACTCTCTTCCTCCATCCCCATCTCTTGCCGTCCCCATTTTCAGTTGGGGTAATTAATATGGAAAGATGGAAAGGCATCATATTCTACAAATTCCTATGAGATTGGCTTGCAAAAGCTGTTAAAGCCAAGTAGGCAAATTAGTATTCATGCAGGTTTTCCTGTTGCAAGTCATCTTCCCCTGTGGGACCAAGTAGTAGATTGGGTAGACAGGCAGTGCTCATCCTTGATTATGTGAGCAGAATGCCACCACAGAGCCGGAGCCCAGTAGGAAAAAAAAAACATTCCTTAGGCAGTAAATCAATTTCTGTGACCTGCTAAATGTAATTGACTACACTCTAATTCTTTAACCCTGTGGATGAGGGTGAAAACACATCCTGAGGTAGAATGATTACCAGCTATTATAAAATCCATGGTCTCTGTATCAGTTAATAACCATTTATCACAAAATTATACATAGTGACAGTAAACAATTGCTTTAATGCACTAGTCATGTCTTTGTTTAGACATGCAGCTGGATCTCAGAAAACCACCTATTATTCAAAATAGGAAAATGGTTTGGTAAAGACTTTTAGCTTTTAGATGCATGCACATTTGTATGTAAATTGAGATGTTAATATTTCAGCTTGTACTGAAAACTGGATATGGCCTTTGGTGTTATGGTTCATATGCCATAGGGTTCTCAGGGAATATTTGAAGCTGTTACTCCACATAATATGGTTTAGTGCTTATGGATCCATGTTGTAGAGGTTTTGCGCTGCATGATGCGGGTTATAAATGTATAATTACATATAAGACACCACTAAAAAAAACCACATTGCACATTTTCGCTGTTGTTTATACAACCAACCTACCGTTTGTTCTTTAACACTACATAGAGTCAATAACACAAGCCCTCAACAGAGTATGTCTCTCGCCAAAACTTGACCAGTTGTCAGCAGCCCAGGACATGAACTCTGACTTCTGTCAGATTAATTAGCAGTCTATACTCAGCAGTCTGTTCCTGCATTCCTATTAGACCAAGCTCAGCAATGTGGTGGAAGGTAATTTGGTGCTCCATGCACACGGGGCGCAGCATTGACACCTTATGCTTCATGATTGAAGGCAATCTCCTGGGGACAGTGCTAAATTTATTCATGGTGCGCTCTCCCACAGCCACTAGAGACGTGTCTGTGCCTGTCTGCCACACATCCACAGATTTCCTGCTCTGCATCTTTCCCCGAATGCACAAATAATACTAAATGATCCGAGGGAGATGTTACAGTGTCTTATATTCCTATCTATGCAGGGGCATCTGTTGCTGAGTGACTTTCACATGCTGAATACATGGGTTTCTGAAATGAAGATAATCCATAACGTCAGGCCAGTGAATGTTATCACATTTAAAAAGCTTCACCCCACAACCTCTCCCATTCTCTCTTTCTCCTGAGGGAACTCGTATGGGGACAAAGTTACGCTCACGTAACTACCGAGGCGTAACTGGTCAGGGTGCAGCTTGGTCACAGGAAGTGGCATTAATGTAATTCCTTGTTGATGGCTGAAATCTGGTGATAATAGAGATGTTAGCAAAGGTGATCAAAGGAGATTAGCCTGAGACACAGCAGGGGGATTGGTTGGGGTCCCTGTCATTAACACCAGCTGTTATCTTGGAGTTGGCATGCTCACTAGTCCTCATTAAGGGAATCCAGGGTCAGCCATTAACATAGAGGAGAAATGTTAACCCTCAAGCTAAATCAACAGAGCTTTGACTGCCTGCCACCAGTTTCGAATTACTGCTAAGGTCTCAAAGCCTTCATTACCAAGTCCCACAGAGATGTGAATTTCGCCTCTGCTAGGAGTTTTAACTAGCTGCTTTGGGCTCACAATGTGTGACATAACCAAGGAATGGCCCCAAACAGAATTGAGTCTGGATCATGATATCACAAAGTTAATAAGATATGATGTGATGAGGTTTAGCCTTAAGCATCAAAATTATAAGCTGCAAGTGGTTAGACCAAGGTTAAAAAAATGCACTCTTAGATGACAGTAGTATCTCTATGAGCATCATGCATCTCCTTGTCTCTCACTCTGATAAAAGGAAGTACATGGCATCACTCCTGAGGATGCAAACTTGTTTGGAGTTATTGAATCATCAGAGCAGAAGAGGAAAATAAGTGCCCTCAAGTCTTGCAGTGCTTGAGCTGGAAGAGGTATTTTGACAATTAGCCCTATGAATTTGTTTCCCTCGACATCAAAACATGAGTGCTATCAATATTTGTCTCACAATACAGGCACGCACTTTTCCACAGGCTGAGGTTAGTCCTTTGGTAAATAAAATATTGTACTCCAGGGCAGGTTTGCAAGAGATCTTGGCTTTTCTATGTAAAAGGGCACAATATACGAGTGTCATATTATTTCATTTAAGTACTTTTACTGTTTTAAGAGTAATCATCTTGTTGTCTGGAGAACAGCTGTTGCTCTATATTGGAGCCTGACGAATAACATGTCTTATCAACACTTTAAGATGTGAGTTTAGTCTTTTAAGAATTAGAAAGCCAGAAAAACTATGTAGAAAGACATTATCAATAATAAATGAAAAGCAAATTAAAAAATAATAAACAAACAAATGACTGTAACAGCAATTTCAAATCAGTTGTTCTTCCATACCAAAAGTCATACATAAAAAGAGACCGAGTCATAGTTTGAGAGACGAATAGAAACGTTGTCAGTTTCTGTACAGAAACTTGAATGTTCATGTTGGAGATGAATTGATGAATCCACTGAACATCAATATCAGTGACTATTGCCTGTTTGCAGACATCTGCCCATCGGCAAACAATATGCAGTGCACTCATTCAGTAACTGATGATCAGTATCTTTTGTCATGTAATCATTATCACATCAAATTTGGTTCCAGTAAAGTTAGTGCATTACATGGCTTAATCAAAGAACAATTTTTGTGATACAGCAGAAGAAGTCATGTTCCAGCCATCTGAAGTCATTTGTTATGGAAGCCAGATGTTGTAACTGGGATTAACCTCATAAATGAGCTGACTGTGATCATGCTATAAGTTGGAAAGTTGTGTGACTATTACCTCCTATTAGTGCTAGTGTTGTTAGCTAGTGCAAGTCAGTACCAATGCACTACCTGACAAATAGCTGGGAAAACTAGGAAAACAGGCCTACAGAAAGAACCTGCACAATACTATCAGTCAGTACGTTTACATGTATGCAGTAGCCCAGCTAAGGTCATAGCTCGAGTTTAAAGCCACAGCGGAGGGGTCTAGTCTTGTCTGTGTAAACATGCAGAAAAGAGAATCAGACTTCTGGCCAATGATTATTAATGAGCGAAGCTGCTTGCATATCAAACTTCGGTTCACTGAAGAGAAAACAACATTCTGTAGCTCATGTTTTTATTTATGTTTGTGCCATGGTGTGTGTTTGTTGTGTTGGAGCCATAGACTGTGTGAGCGTAGCAAACCTATTTATCATGGTCACCTACTTCCTCATGCGGCTGAATGCTGAGGATTACTGAGACCCACCAAGTCCTGCCGAAATCAACCGCAGCTGGATTGCAACTGCATTATTTAGGTGTGTCAAATGAGTTATGCAGAGCCCATATTCACCCCGGTTAAGCTGTTTACACGCATTTAATAGCTTGATCTCGCGCTGACTAAGCTCATAGTCCAATTTCTGAAGTTGTAAATGCACTGAATGTGATCATTTTATTTCACATATTACTACAAAGTAGGTTATAGACACTACTTAAAGTACAGGTTTTGATTTTTCTTACAGAGGGGAAGCCATATTGGATTTCAAGATGAGGGTTTCTGCATTTTCTTCAAGTTTTGTTGCAGGACTTTTGATTTAAAGGAGGTAGCCCTGACATTTGACATTTCCACCTGGCATCTTGAAATTACCGTCTTCCATTAAACAATATGCTATAATTTAACACCTTATAGGTAATTTGTAGACCATACAGAATTGCAGAGAAAAATAGTAATAATAATTTGAAAAAAAAAACAACAACGCAAAAACTACAATAGTCTAAAGAGTTATTTTACATCAGTGTTGGCTCTGCTTTCAAAATCAAAGAATCTTAGGTTCATTTACATTTAAAGGAAGGTACAGTCAGAATCATTTGTTCTTGAATTTTACACTCCTCCTAAACTATAATTAATTTATATTGAAAGGCTAGTCAGAGTTTTGTGCCCAAAAAGATTATGTTTACCAGAAGAAACATCACTGGTTTTGCAAGAGTGAACATGATTGACTTGATGCAGTAGAAGAGGCTAGGTTCAATAGCACACTGGAAAAGAAAAGGCAAGAGGTGGGTTTTGACTTAAAACTTTAGATTTGCAGTATATTAACATTTTCTTTTCATGCTGTACTTGTAACCAGGTTCAGATAACTATGAGTGATGCTTAGGTCTCTGTGCTGAGGGATTAATTTTAAAACCTCTTTTGTGACAACCTCTACATGCAGGCAGGCAAATTTTGTTTGCTCTGCCACACATTGAGAGACATAATTGCTGCTCTTTGTATGCAAACATTGACATGTGCACAGCAGTGTATGCCATTCATTTAGACTCTTTTCAAAAGCTCCATACTCTGAGGAGGAAGGCCAAGCTGTAGGCCTATTCATTAACCCCCTGCTTTGATATGCGTTTGCTCAGCACTATACTGTACTGTATAGGGATTATTCCCCTAATATAATGAAAAAAATAATCCAAGGGCAAACGTGTTTCAATATTTAGTCCATCCTTCAGTATGAGAATAAAAAAAAAAAAATCAGATCTGGTCAGTCACAAACCATTTACAGCTCTTTAAAACACACCAAACACAAAGTCTTTAAATTGCTCATATGCAGCATGTGTGGTACCCGATCGATTAAATCTGTTACAATTTTTTTTTGTTTGTTTATTCTGACAGGGTTTACTGTATATTGATTTCATAGCATTTATTCTGAAGACAATCCATTGGGATAAATTCTGCATTAAATCAGCCATAACTCAAAGTACTTTAAGATATTAATGTAACACATGCAAAATATTTGCATGTAAATGTACAAGGTTACCTGGGCAGAAATCTGAGTTATGAAATTTAAATAATCCCACTTTTTTCTGTAACCCTTTTTTTTGGCATTGGATTCTTTAACATGGAATTATCTAAAGCTCTCAGTATTCACAATGGTGGCACATTCCATCAGTCAGCTGTGACAACATGAAGCAGCATGGTAGAGATCTATACCAAGGACTACTACATCAGATGACCTTTGGTGATGTGACACAAGAATAGAATATTCATCCTCCAATCCATCAGTGAATTCAGTCATTAGTCTCCAGTGGTCATATGCATTGTGTGACGAAGGACAGCGTGGATTTGCTGTCTTTAGAAAATATGGTGCTGCATACTTTATCAACTGAATGGAATTAGATTGAATAGAAGTCAGAATGAAATGAGGCAGGTTGTGAATCTATTGGATTTGACTGGTTTGATTTATGAAGCTCTGCTGCTGCTGTAATGACACATCCGGTTAGTACACAAAAAGTAGCAGGTTTCCTTCAGTATTTTCATGTATTCAAAATCAATAATACACCCAGCTTGGTTTTAGATGAATAATAAATGCTAACTTAACATGAGCCCAAAAGTCACTAAAGTTGTAATCCTGTTCTCTCTCTCTCTCTCTCTCTCTCTCTCTCTCTCTCTCTCTCTCTCTCTCTCTCTCTGAAGCATCTGCTTCATGGTGATGTAAGTGAGCCATGCGTGTGTAACCACAGGTTGTACTGGCCAGTGGAGGAGCAACGCTACGGGGGGGGGGGGGGGGGGGGGGGCTGTTCCTTGAGTGTCCGCTTGAGGCTGGCTCCGGAAGTAAATGAAGTCTGTTTTCACGGCCAAAATAAGCCTATTTACAGCCTGGTACAAAGAATGTCTCCCATCTGAATCGCTAATTTCACTAACCGCACGCACTGTACGGGAGATGAATTTTTGTCTAATTCGGCAGTTTCTGCAATATAAATCTCACCAGTTTGTCTAATCAGAGGCACAGCTCAGATCGCGTGACTGTGGAGCGTCCTATGGTTGTTACTGTGGAGGCTCACAGCCTCATTTCCAATATGGCCGCACTGACCGTTTTGCTTCAAAAGTGCCTACATCACCATTGAGCGTCTGTTTACATGAAGCGTGGTCTCATCAGAGTCGGCACAATGAAAGAGAGAGAACAGGATTTCAACTTTAGGGCGCAGTCACACTGGCCATCCAAACCATGCTGAACTCATCTGTGTGAAGTTGGCCCCCCACCCCACACAAAACTTTGTGAAAATAGTGTCAAACGTTTGTTCTGTGTTAGTGCTGAAAAACATTTCGTTCGTGCTGCTTTGGTTTTTAAGATATAAGATTATATTTTAAAGGTCACCTATGCAGCCCCCCTAGATAGTCTACAGTGAACAAAAATGGTCTCATTTGTTTTTGCTACATTAGTGCTGGGTTATGCTGAAAATATTTTCCTTTGAGCTACCTTGACTTTTCAGATATAACAAGTTTATTATAGATGATGATGTCACGCAGCCCCCCATATAGTCCAAATTCAATTAAAATGGTCTCATTTGTTTGTGCTGCATTGTGCATGCTGTGATGTGCTGAAAGTATTTTCCTTTGCGCTGCTAATAGAAATCAGGCTATGAGCTTAGACAGCGCAAGATCGGACTATTGAAATGCATGTGAACAGCTTAGCTGGACCAAATACGGACTCTGCGATGTCGCAGCTGCCAAAAGACATCCAGAAAAAAATCTCTTCCTTCTTAAAGCGCTCCCAGGACCATCTGTGTGAAGATGGCAACATGCTGCGCTACCTCTGACAGGCAGCAAAAGTCAAGTCACCATCGTATTTCAGGTTTTGACCCAACTTGGCTGTCAGAGGGGAAATACTACCCAGGCTGTACAAGACTGATGATGGTCAGTAAGTAAAAACATACTTCACATATTAACGTAAACTGAAATGATAAAATAAATAATAATAAAAATAATAAAAACAGCAGCTTAGACAGATAAACAAACAAACAAAAAAAAAATAAACAAACCCCCAAACAATGCAGTACATAGAGAATGAATAAATAATTATTTCAGTTTAACCCTTTTTTTAAGGACTCTCCAGTTGAAACTTCTTGGGGTTTTTTGTTGTTAATGAGCACTTGTTGAAATTTCTTGCAGTCATTAAAAAAAAAAAACAAAGACAAAAACAAAATCATGAAACACTGAGTACTGTGGAAATAATTAAATCATTATTGTAAAATGATCTTTAAAAAAATCAACTTGACATAAATCCTCACATGTTCTCTTTTCTGAATCCATTATTATCAATTCTGTGATTTTTAAACTTAGGTTTCCTTCCTCTTCCCTGAACGTATTACAGTTCTTCTCATGAAGGGGATTCTTTATATGAATTCACTTTACTATTACCTGCTGCACCTTACCACTCCATGTTACATTTTGCACTTTGTTACTTTGCACTATATCTGTATCCAGAAACTGTGGCGTATGCACCTGCTGCCTACAGAATGACAAAGTCTAAGTCCAGCTCTAGAACATATTTCACTAATCAGTTTAAAGACCTCACCTGAGCTCCTCAGTCTCTCCACCTTTAATGCCTTCCACTGTCTAACTACTCTATGTGCTAACATTCTCCTGATAAGACCTCATTGCACTTGTACATGGTATCTAATATAATGTCATACGTGTTGATAAATGATAGAGTATGCTAGGTGTTTTTCCTTGTGTTGTGTAACCGTTACTCACAGTCTTGCTGCTGTTTCAGCCTTTTCTTCATTGGTGCCATGGTACTGAAATGAGATTACAACACATTTTGGCTAACGCTGATCTTACTTGGGATCACTGACAAGGCTAGCTGGTCAATAATGGACAAGTGACTGTGCCATGATTAAGATGACTTAGCTTAGAAGATATAGCTTCCGCTGCTGTCTCCCGCTGCCCAAACACTCTCAAGGCCAATGGAAGGGGTCGGCCCAATGACTCGTGTCTCAAACACTTTCAAAATAAAAGCATGTGAGTTAAAAATTTCTCCTCCATGGTATAACTTTTTGGGGCAACAAATGTGGCTATCTTAAATCCATCCGGTTCTTATAGCTGTGTGCACAGTCGGGCGCAAAATGCTTATTCAAGCCTGGCCGACAGTCTGTGGAATCATTATGACATTCTGGATGATTCTGAGGAAATCTTTGTGAATATATGGGAAAAAAATGTTTTGCAGCTAGCATTTAATAAAAATTGAAAGCATTAACCAGACTGCTGCTTAGTTTTTTCTTAGTTTAAAAACTTTAAGCCAGTGTGGATGTGCAAATCCTGCAGTTTCTTAAGTGGCCACTGGGGGCTGGCTGAAAAGCAAAAAGCTAAAAGCAAAACGATCACTCAACTCCACTTCTTTGCCTGTATTAAGGCTGATCTGAAGTTACGTCAAGTCAGCATTTCCAGTATGGTGACCATTATTAGGGCTCAAACTCACCAACCGTAGGAGCTATGAAGGATCTCTTGAAACCCTAGGGAAAATTATTCTTCCTCCATTGTTTCTTGTATCACTTTAATCCCAAATTGCTGCCTTCAAGTGCACACTTTTTCCCACAACTGATTTTTTTTCTTTTTTTTTTCTTTTCTTTTTTTTTTTTCTTTTTTTTTTTTTGCATAATTATCATACTCATATCTACATAAACTCTCTTGGCAACATGGGAAAATCACATCAGGAAGCTGACAAATAAATGTTAAAGTTTCTGTTGTTTTTTTTTTTTTTTTGGCAAATGAAAACCTTAATAGCTCTCATGTACATTGTTGGATCTAGACTAAAATCTACACATTCAGTGTCACAGTCTGAGTGTATCAATATGCTGTTTATTCACTTTAAAGTACAGCGCTCCCTACTGTCAACACAAAGTCATATGTTTTACTATAGTTTTCAATTCAGCTCTGAAACCTCTTTCATACCTTCATAAACCATCACTGATCAGGTCATGTCCTGTAGATGCTGAATCAAACTCTAATGTCTCGCCATAAACAAGGAAAACAGTTTTACTGCTCCGTACAAGGTCTAATCTGCTTCAGATTTAAAATACATCATCTATGTGCTGAATCCCTGCTACTGTTATAGTGACACAGTTGGACTAATACACAGAATAGCACTACCCTGTTTAAATACATGGTAGTGTCTCTCACATACATTAGACAATTTTTAGTAAATTGAACAAACATGATCACAGTCCCAGACTGGACTTACATACACATGTATTTAGGTGATAGGAATAGCTCCACCAATTGGACACAAGTGATATTTGATCACGTAACACCTTCAAACATGCTTCAAATCATCCACATTCTTTAATAATCTCTCAACCACATTATTGAAGATGATAAATATACCAGAGCGGAGGGTCAAATGAAGATCTATTAACTGTCATCCCCAGAGTTATAAACTTTAAAACGCTGCAAAAGTTCTTGTTAGCTTTAAATAGTGTGAGCTCCTTACTTGAGACAATCCCATAGGTCTAATGGCTTTAGCCTCTGATGACAACGTAATTAGTTGCATGACGGTGGTATAATGAAATAAAGATATTTTGTAAGTATTTTTGTCTTTTCAGAAATTAATGATCTTATCACTAAATTAATTTTATATGAAGGGATAATGTTTCTTTTTATTGTCAGTTCATTTAAAACAAGTTGTTAAAGCCACTTTGTGGACCTTGTAAGCTGTGCCCCATGGCTTAAGTGAGCAATGCTTTAAATAAAAGAACTGAGAGAAAATAAAGGAAACCTTTAGAAACATTTCTCAATTATATAACCAGCTGCATCCCAGGTACCACTTATATCAGAATAAGGGTGTCTAAAACTCACATTTCAATTACCTTATAAATAGCTTCAGAGCCTTGTAACATTCTTAACTTTGTCTGGACACAACACCACCAAGGTCAACAAGCTGCTTTGACCATGGCAAAGAACTTCAAAAGCTTCTTAAGTGGGATAAAGAAAAATATTTTCCAAATTTAGAAAATGTCGGGTGCAAAATACAATCACTTGTATGACTTGTATAATAATTAACCTAAAAGTCAAAAAAATAATTTTGAGGTCAACTACTGAGGATAATACTGTTACTTTCTGTGTTGAGCACTTTACATTTTAAACAAAAATCCCTTTGTCTCTTGACTTAGGGTTGAACAAAAGCAGGGTCTCAAACTTTACTTGAATGCTTTAGGCAGAGTATATAAAAATATATTTTTTGAAAGTCTTTTCGTTTGCAATTCATTACAACTTGAGCACAGATGGTGTCAAAAGGCATTATTATTTTTTTTTTTACCAACAAACCGATATAGACATGAAATCAAGATAAAATAAAACATGTCAAAAAAGACAACTCTTTGGGCTGCATGGTGGTGCAATGGTTGCCTCACAGCAAGAAGCTCACAAGATGGAATCCTGGTTTGCCTCGTGGCCTTTCTGTGTGGAGTTTGTATGTTCTCCTCATGCATGCGTGGGTTCTCTCTGGGTGCTCCAGCTCCTCCAAGAGTCCAAAAGGTTAACTGGTGCCGTGAGCGTGTGCGTGAAAGGTTGTCTGTCTCTATGTGTCAGCCCTGTGATTGACTGGAGACCAGTCCAGGATGTGCCCCGCCCCACCCTAAGACAGCTGGGATGGGCTCCAGCCACCCACAACCCTGAACAGGATAAGCGGTACAGAAGATGAATGAATGAATGAATGAATGAATGAATGAACGAAGGCAACTCTCTTTTTTTGAATTTAAACTTCTGTTAAAGTGTTTTAACTGATATCACTGAGAAATATCACCAGATTCAAATCCAGTTGCTTTGGTACCTGCATTACACAACACAGTATGATACATACTGTGATAATATGATGATACCTACATTAACTTGGATACTACCAATGTCTATGTGCTGCTTGTTTTGTACCTTTTGTCATGCTGTCATAGACAAAAATACTAATCCTCTACTGTTTTTTTTTCCTTCTATGCCAGTTCAAAGAAACATCATGCATCTGTCATGTTGTCTTTTTTCTCATCAAAGAACAATTTCTTTCTGGATTAATAAAGTTGATCATATCTTATTTTATGATTACTGCTATATATTATATATATAAATATATATATATATATATATATATATATATATATATATATTATATATATATATATATATATATATATATATATATATATATATATATATATTAAAAGTACAATGATACAAGGATTAAGGACTTTCTAAAATTGTAATAATATTCACATACTGATAATATAATCATCATAATAATAATAATATGATCAAACAACTGAATTTGTAAAAAAAATAAAAAAAAATAAATCACAAAGTCATGAGGCTCAAGAAATTAAATGAAGACCGGATTCTTAAAAGAAGTACATGTAACAGGACCTGTATTGGGTTGCATTAGCTATGTGTTAATTCAAATGTTGCCTAGTTTGAAAGTGTCTAATTTAAGAGGGGTGTGTAAACTCTACTAACATGTAGGTGTTAAGCTAGCTCCAAAGTATGCATAAGTTAAGAAGGTAATTATGATTCATCTGCACATCATTCAGGTTCTGTTATATTAACTACAGTTTGTTGCAGCTGGTGATTTCACCTCTTGATGTTGATGTTGATGTCAACATGTTATTCAAACCATAGTAATTTGCACTGTTTAGAAATGCGTCATTGTATTTACATACCAAGACTTTGCTTTTTTCATCTAACAGGAGTTAGGACAGTTATGTAAGGTAAGGAGGCATAGTAGTAATGGCCTAAACAAACATCCCTTCAGGGATTCTCTCAGTAGTCAGAAATAAATCATGAGTAACATACAACCACTTCACTTTTCCTAATCAGGAATGCATAATAATGTTCATTATTTTTTTCTGCTTTTTTGTTGAACAGTACATTTAAAAATTCATGGATGAAAACAATAATTATGTATTAGAATTAAAGATATTATTTTGGTTAAAAAGCTTATCCATACTGGTGGATTAACCATAACAGGAACATTTTTTTTGTCATCAGCAATATCCTGTTAATTTAGGACAAGAGAGGCAAACACCATAAACTGGGTGGGGGGTCTGTTTTTTTTTAAGCACTGTTTATCTTTTGACAGAAGATATATACTACACACTGTAGAAGTTAAGAAATTTTGGAGAGATCTCAAGAGTCTTCTAGGCTAATATAGGACTAAAGAGAAAAATCATAGACTGTATAAGACATGGACTTAGCCTTAATGATGTCACCCAGCTGGTTCCTGAAGCCATGATTTTAATATCTTTAAAGCTAAAAAGTTGTTATGAAAGTGTACAGTGTATCCGATCAGAGAAATGAGCTAATCAGGCCTATATTTTACCTTCTTCTCTTGTTGTTACAGCCTGTAAACATGTCAAATATTGTTGCCTTTAAATGGGAGTTTATTTGGTTTCTGGTCCTACTGGAACCAGCCTCAGGTAGACACTTGAGGAGCTGCAGTTTTAACTACATCTGCACTGGCTCTTTTTCTTACGGTGGACGATTGCTGCTTGAATGAAAATATAGAAACAAAATTTTATTACAAAAATAAGTCAATGATAAATTTGGTAACAGTACATTTCTCTTGATGTGTTTGTATTTAATTCCATCATGCACTTTTTTGATGACAGATCCGACAAAAGAAGAAGTGAATAGCTTGATGTCTTGTCCATTGCACTTTGACTTTATTTTTAACTTAAATTGTTGTGTGTATGCACTTGTGAAAAGTTGGCAGCACTCTAAAAATGCAGAGCTTGACAGTGTAGGTCTTGTAGATTGAACAAAGGGCAAAACGGTCAATCAAAGGCCATCTTTCCTCTCTAAGCCCCTGCTTTGGGGTCTCCCTGGCGGTAATTCTCTGATTTGACTTTGATGTTCCAATTTGTGCCTGATGAATAATTGTCTGGTTTGCTGATAACTTGTGGGAGTCAAGAGTATTCTGGTGGCACTCAATGCAAATGGGAGATATTTGGGTCCTTCAAATCACGACAGTAGCCCCTCTACATTTGCCTCCCTGTTCCGTGAGTAAACTGACCAATTAGCTGTGTTTGAAGAAGCCATTTTTGATTAGAGCAATCAGTAAACAGCAAGGCCTCTTCATGATTGTTCCTCTGATTAGATGAGTTGTCACTTGAGAAGTTGTTGGAGATTTTAATTTATGGCCTTATATCACTGAAAAGTAAGATAATTACCTAATCCATTCCCCACAATTCAGTATTTGGATTGAAATCCATCTATAATGTTGATGGGAATGACCTCATTTTTCCTACCTATAGTTTTTTTTTTTTTGAGTGGTCTCTGCAACAAATGAATCAAGCAATCATTGAGGTGCAGGTGGCGGCATTGATGCCAGATGATGATCTAGAGTTGAGAAGAAAAGACTTCACAAGCAGACTGAACTAAATTGACACAATATGCTTTCTTTAGTATGTATTTACATTTTGTCCCCCATGGTAACAGGTTCATTGCTCATGATCTGCATAAGGAAATGTCTCTGATTGCACACCTTCAAGTGTCGCTGTGTTAAATCCTAATGAACACTATAGGCCATTTAATAGATACAGTAATGAAATAAATGCAAAAAACAAAACCAAAAAAAATCCTTTGTTATGCAACACCAATGGCGGCTCAGTATACAAGTTATGATTGTAACAGCATCATGACTACCATAGCAGTGAGTAAAGCTGAGTAAAGTTACAGTAAAACATTTCTTATATTTTGATTTGATTTATTTAAAGGAACTGTGAGGACTTTCTAAGTAAATCTTTAAAAAGTCTCACTTCTAGATATATGTCTGATCATAATCTACAATTTAAAATAAGATTATCCTCACCAATATACAGTTTATTTCTAAACGCTTTTTCTTAGCTTCCCGATCGGGTCGGACGGGACCGGATTAATTTACGGCACGTTGAAGTCTCTATGACAACACCACACCGGCTGATGAAGTTTAGTAGTGAGAAGAGAGATCTGTGTTTTCCTCTGCTGAAAATAATTTCTGGGATTAATTTTTCAGTGATGGTGGACACTGGAGCTGAACTGTCAGACAGAAAAAAGGACAGAAGATTTGAAGAAAGCTTAACGAGAGAGTGATAGCATGGGCTAAAGGCTAAACCACAAGCTAAAGGCGAAAACATGGGATAAGTTGTTTGTGATTATGTTCATTCCAACCCACATGCAGCAGTTATTCTGCAGTGATCAGATCAAACTTGAGAGTCTGTCAGTAAAATAAAGACTGAGGTTACATTAGCTGTGTTTGGAAGATGAGCAGGACATAAGAATTCGCTAATGTTACATGTTAGCTTACAGATATGTCTCAAAGCACTGGGCTGCAAGAGACACTTTGATATAGCAGGCTACTAAACTAACGTACAGACATAGTTTACATGTTATCACGTTTCAAACAACAGCGCTGTGTAACTGTTGATAAATACCTTACCTTGTTGTGTCCTATCTGGTAAAAAGTTGTCTTGGACAAAGAAAAACAATGTTAAAAAAGTGATCTGATCGCCATTTATTTTCAAAACAAACACGCCTTTTTAAGAGTCATGTCATCGCAGCAGTGTGCAAACAATTCCAGCCAAAAGGTGTCGCTGCAATTCAATTGAAGTGGATATTCCTCACAGTCCCTTTAGGAAGTGAGTCTGTCACCAAGGAAGAGGAAGTGCGATTTTACACAAACACACACACACACACACACACACACACATAAATATATGTATATATACACACACACATAAATATATGTATATATACGTATATATATATATATATATATATATATATATATATATATATATATATATATATATATATATATATATATATATATATATATATATTTACAAATATACACACACACACAAACACACATATATATATGTATATATATATATGTATATATATATATATATATATATATATATATATATATATATATGTATATATATATATATATATATATATGTATATATATATATATATATATATATATATATATATATATATATATATGTATATCAGATAAGTGAAATTTCTAATAAGAAAGAAATTTTTTTGTAATTTTATATATTTTATTATTTCCTCTTTTATAATGAAGAAAATCATGTAAAACTTCCACATTTTGGTCTATATTTCGGTTTTAATTAAAGCTGGGGATTGTGCATTATGTCTGCAGACATGTACTGGTCAAACTGAACTTTTAAATATATTTTTGTGAAAGTATATATTATATATAAATTAAATCATCACCTGGGTATTTTTTGATGGCCTATTTGAACATGTTTTCCCTGTTAGTGCTGTACAGATCAAATAAGAGTCAATGGAATATTACCAACATTTTCTCTGAATAACCCCTGGGCATGTGAAAGAGCTACCCATGCCACACACTGAAGTTTTACCTGACAGTTTCTGTCACAACATCTATTTCAGCTTTCACACATAGCCTATACAGGCTGTAATGTATTGACCACCAAATGATTCCTTAATCAATACCGCAGACAGAATAAGTAGACAGGGAAAGTGTGTGTGTGTGTGTGTGTGTGTGTGTGTGTGTGTGTGTGTGTGTGTGTGTGTGTGTGTGTGTGTGTGTGTGTGTGTGTGTGTGTGTGACACAAAGCTAGGATTAGGCCTGATTAGGGCAGTTTTAACATGTCCTGCTGATTAGGGGCCAGTGGATCTGACCGCTAATTAGCTGTGAAGTGTGGCTGGCTGCAAAGACAGGACAGCAGCAGGAGGAGGGGGTGGCAGCCCAAACTCCCCCTCCACTGTTCCACCCTCCTTCCACTCTCTCTCCACCCCCACAAAAGGGCTGTGGGGCTCTATGATTGGGTGCTCTGCATTGTGGAGAGTGGAGTTGAAAAAGAGTCTCATTTCCCCTTTGCTGTGGCACTACCCCCTGCAGACTGGAGTCAATGTACCCTTTCTGTGCCTTCGTATGACCAGCTGGCTGCAGAGGGGCAAATAAACACTCAAGATCCACTGGCCAGTGTGACTCCAAGCTGAAACAGAGCCTTTGTCCCATGTGGATTGTGCCTTAATTGGAGACCCTGAGACAAATTCTCAATGGATTGATGTGATTGTCATTTGCACTGATGAGGTTTTAACAGACAGATAATACACAGAAGATACAAATTACAAGTAAATAATAGACCTGTGTTAGACTGCTAGAAGAATAGAGGGCGGCTTCCCTTGGGTTTTCAACACACAACAAAATGTAGATGGGACTAGATTAAAATTGGAGGAACCCAAATGTTAATTCATGCACTAATACAGGGAAAACTTTGTAGAGGTTACTGCAGTTTCTTCTATCAAAGCTAAACAGAACTTCCCCAATGACCGAAACTTTTCAATTGTTATTAAGAAAAACTATAGATTAAATAAAAACCAGGACCAGTCGATATGTTAGCTGGTTCATGCTTATTTATCATGAATGACGTTTTTACAGTTCACTAAGAGTGATCAGAAAAAAATAAAACTTTTTGTACAGAAATATATTATAGTTCTTCTTGCCTTACCCAAAATGTAAATAGTTTCTTCTATCTTGTTCATCTTGTTTAGTACGTATTGCTAATTTCTGCTACTTACTGCTTATTGTTATTTTATTGCTTGTTTCCACACTTATTTTATTATCCTTTTCCATCTTACTCCCAACTGCTGTACTATGTGAAGAGCAACAGTAATACCAAATTTCCTCCTGCGATTAATAAAGTATTTCTGATTCTGATGATCATGTTATTACCTCTCAGATTTGTATTTTGACCCTTTTTTGTGGCTCTCTTGCCCAGATTGGGTACCAATGTCATGAAGTCATGGAAAACTGATTCTTAACATGAACAAAAAGAAATCTTTAGTGCTTATGACCCAGATGATAACATCATTACATTTTAGATTCTAGGCTAATAATTAAAATGCATCCTGGGAAAATTTTACCATTAGAGTTAGCCTAAAAAAAAGATTTCCCCAGTTTCACCTTGTGTGATGTAACTATTTGTATTTCCAGAGTCGGGATGAGCAGCTGTGTCCATGTCTCTCCGTCATCAGCTGCTTCCACTCTGAGACCCCCTGACCGTAGCGACTCAAGAGGAGGCGAGGGTAGAGAGTAAAGGAACATGGGATTTAGGGGCGTAATCCTGTTTGTCCTCGGGCTCACATGCTCGACAGAGTGGAGCTTGTCAGCTACAGTCTGGAAGTTTATTGGAGGGACAAACAGCAGTCTAATTGTAATTCCCTTCTGGAGAGCAGTCAGTGTCTCCTGCTGAATGCTGGAGAGGAGACAGGTTGCTGCAAGATGATAATTGAAAAGAAAGTGGGTGGTCCTCTTTGGCCCCTGTGGCCCTCTGGGACAGCTATATTGAGACTCCTGCGTGTTTTGGAGGGGGCAGATTACAGAATGTTATATTTGAAGAAACGATTATGTCCTTCAAAGCTTAATTTGACTGACATTGCCATTGAGAGGTGGATTTTCCTGTTGTCTTCTGCTATTCTTATCCCTTTGTGTATGTGTGTTTGTGTGTGTGTGGCTAGTTGTTTGCTGTTGGATCATTGCCCCTAAAAACTAGTCGTGAGAGCATTTTTTTATAAGCATATCTAAAATATTAACCTTGAATTTTCCAGTGTGCTTTTTACCTACTTGAAATACATTGCCTTGTTTGTTTATGTATCATGAATGCATCAAGCAGACCTAAACAAAAAAATAACCAGACCTCTCAAATTAAAAAGCATCACTGCAAGCATCTAAATATTATTTTTAATAATTATTTTGAGATTCAGATGTGCCATAGAACACTAAAGAGAAACACACACTTACAGACATATGGACACACAGATAACTGCTACAACACAAGCTGATCTTATCCATTGCCTGCCTTCATTGAACTGCTCTTCAGCCCTGGCCCTATTAACCAGTCATCCGCAGACTGGCAGCTGGCCATTACTGTGGCAACAGTGAGCTGGGAGAAAACTCTTGCTGCTTCAAAGTAAAGAGGAGTGTTGGGAAGGACAGAGATGAGCTTTATTCTCAAAATGCATTTGTTCATGTTTTAGAATACAAAACCCCAATTTCTTATTCATTTTTACTCAAACAGATTTCGAGGTAACGTTCAAATGTCTTTCAGGTTTATTTGATTTTCTGTTTTGTCGTTAAGGGCAGACTGAAATTCATTCCAAGGATGAGGTATAATTATATCACGAGAAGCCCTGATATGATAGACACACAGACCGGAGTATTTTGAATAGCTGAAGAATCTCTTGTACAAATACTTGTCCTTCGTGACATGAAAAATGTTAGTTTCTGATGTTACAAGCTAGAGTAATTTCAGACTGAGTTGAGTCTGTTCCTTTTTCTTCACTGCTTGTAGGGGCAGCTGTTTATAGTCTGATTTTTGGTATGCACACATCTGTAGAATACACCCTTAAAGACAGCAGTTCAGAAAGTTTTCATCAAAAACATTGCTTGTCTTTCCTACTAAAGGTGAGATAAAATAAGATGTAGGTGCAAAATGAAGAAGATCCAAATGTGCATTGACATTTGACCCTTTGTTTGAAATATAGGGATCAAAGATAATTCAAACGTTTGTGCATTACAATATATATAATGTATGAAATGTCAGGTACTCTAATAAGTTATCACTGTGAGCATCCCTCCCTAAACTCTACGCGGCAACACCTCAATAGAGGCACCACAGCAGTAATAGATTTTGGAATTGGCTCAGCTAATTTCTTTAAAGACGAGTTTGTGGGACTTAATGAGGCATAACTAATGGAGGTCCCACAATCATCCGTGCCATGCTGGAAGCACCGTGGCAGGACAGAGCAGCCATTGATTCTTTCTTCAAACCTCTTGAGTTCCTAATCAGCTTCTTTGGTTGTGCGTTTCAAACCTATTGTTGGCCTGTGTCACTGGAGGTCAGTAGTTATTAGTGGCGACTGAAAACAGTTTCTTCAACTACTTATGAGCGAATTGAATAACATGCATAGGGAGACTTGGAGGGGGGATTAGACTGGCAGCGCAGCTAGTCCGGCCGGCGCAGGAGAGAATGTGACATGGTTTTCTAATAAGGAGTGCCCCCCCCCCCCCCCCCCCCCATCCTCTCACCACACACACACACACACACACACACACACACACACACACACACACACACACACACACACACACTCCTAACCTGCCCCCCCACCCCCACCCCAAACAGACATTTCTGAATAGCCTTCAAAGGGTTTCTTTGGCCCTGCAATGTCTCATATTGCTAAATTAATTCAAAGTAAAAAACAAAAACAAAACAAAAACAAAACTGAGTTAGCCAGTATAAATCCAGGAATAGCTAATAACAGTGCGTGTATATCTTCATTTAAATTAATGTTTTAATCAAAGGCAATGTCAAAAGTTAGGTTTTATGTATTAATTTCATCGAAACCTATTAGAGCGAGAATTGCTTTCTGAGCCATTTGACCTTCTTGAAATGTATTTTTTTCCTCTAATCTCTTGAAAGATAATTATTTCCCAGGTATATATTCTATCTAAAAAATGACAGGAATTAGGGAATCTTTTGCCCTTTGCAGCACAGACTGGCAGACTTGCAATGACTCATTCCGCAGGAACCAAACAGATCCAGCTCTCACAGGTGTGTCATCGAGAAGAGGGAAATTGTCTCTCCTTGGCAGAAAACAAGGGCAATAGTCCAATCAAAATCTCACTCAGTGTCTCTCAGAACTTGCCAATTCATTGCATTCATCCACACCAGGAAATGAAAAGCAGACATAACCTCTCTTAATCATTTTATGTTAGTGAGATTTGGGGACTATTTTCGTGGGGAAGTAAGGGAATAGGTGACAAAACTTGAGGAAGTAAACTTTAAAGATTTCTGCTGATTTAATATCTGGAAATAATAGTAAGAAGTATCACATGCATGTCTGTATTTTATCATACAAAATATTATAAATAAGATAAATTTGTTTGAGTTAAGTGGAGCTAGAAAGATTAAGTTTCTTTTTAGAAAAAAAATGTTGTGTATCATCTTGTCTGAGTTGCTTATTTAGTCCAACAAAAAGAAACAATCTCCCTTCTGGCTGACCTTCCTTACTCTGCGAAACTAAAAGACACCACACTGTTTATGATGGGATTTACATTTATGGACTATGGTTTGGGGCATATTATGCGCTAAATAATGCTGAGTTCTTGCCAATTAGCGCTCTCTGGGTTGCCAGGTCGCCATGGTCAATTGAGGAACACATCAATAGGACTTGAAAAGGTTTCTCTGTGATCAGACCTTCTGACATATTAAGTAGAATAATGGGGAGGAAGGGAGTTAGGGGGTGTGAGTGGGGGTTTGCTGAGGCTGAAGCAAGCCTTCCTTCCACATTCACATTATGCAGTCCAACCTGCAATTACCTGAGAAGAATAGTAAAAAAAAGTCTTTACATCAGTGCATACATTCCCTCTGCCTCATGCTCTATACTGACAGTATACATGGCATTGAGGAAGTTATAGACTTCTCCTCAGATGGAAATAACAGCTCCATGCAATATACGCTATTTTATAGGATGCAAACATATTCAGTTGCCTTCTCTGCTGTGTGTGCGTGCATATCAGGAGAAATGAATCTGTTTGTACGAATGCATGCACACCCATGGGTGTGGATCAAAACACATTTAAATCTTGTCAGCGTTAACCCACAGCAGCAACTGCAGCCCTCCCAAACTTTCCAGACAAAAATGATGATGCCAGCACCAATTACAGTGCCTAGCCTGCCTCATATATCCTTACAAAGAGAGGTACCCCCAATAAAGCAAGAGAAGCAACAGGCACAATAGGCAGTGATTACCAAGCAAAGCCTATTAGTGCACCATAACTATAGCTGTTGAAAAGAGAAAAGAATGGCTTCACCTCCACTTTCATTTCATGTGTTACACCATCAAAATCTTTGTTGACAGCCCATTCATGCCCTCAATTTAGAGACCAGATATATCAGAAACGTCTTGCAGCGTGGAAGTGTATATCGTGGAATGCATTTATCTTTTTAATGCTTTTATCAAACTCCATTCTGATGGAACTGTCTCACCCAATTCAGAATGTCAGGTGCATATTGGCTCTGATGCTTCCTTCGAGTGTGGAGATGATAGCACATATACATACAGCTGCCAGGTATGTGAAGGGGTTGGAAATGGGGGCTCTCCAAGGTCTCCATTGAGACACATGATAGCCATCATCATCATCACAGGGTGTCATCAGCAGAGGGATTGAGAAGTAATTTCAAAACGTGTTTAAATGACCACAGGAAATGAAATGTTAGATCCTGTTATCAGCCGCAGCTTATGTAAAAAAAAAAAAAAAAGGTTTTGGAGGACAGAAGCAAAGGGGAACCGACACTGATGCTAAGTGATGACCTTAAACACTTTGGAGTTTGTTTGCTCAAACCATTCAGCTGTAGCAAGGACTGATCAGAATGGGTTTTGTGTGTGTGTGTGTGTGTGTGTGTGTGTGTGTGTGTGTGTGTGTGTGTGTGTGTGTGTGTGTGTGTGTGTGTGTGTGTGTGTGTGTACAGAATGCCTAAAGAAGAATGTCAAAAAGTGTCTGACAGCATGCCATGCTGATGCGTATTTTCATCACTGTCTTCCATGCATGAAAATAGCATGAAAAAAGTGTCTGTTCTGATTATATGAATACTTTAAATACAGACACACTACCTCTAAAACTTTTAAGGTGCTCTGAATGACTTTACATTCTAGTTATTTTATTTATTTGTTATTTTCAATATTTTTCAGCATTTAAGTTTTGTATTATCTCTAAAAAAAAAAAAAAAAAAAAGAATGGCCATTAAATTTAGGGAGTTAAAACTTAGATATTTTAAAGCACTTGTTTTATTAAAACTTATATTACAAATAGAATTTTGTCACTCTTATTATGCTCAAAGTATGTCAAAAATTATCCAGAAAATTTCTACAATAGAAAATAAAGACAGTATCTCGATTTAAGACTTTACATATCTCAAAGTTAATGTAAGTTTGATGGAAACGCATATCGTATGTTCACATCATAAGCCAAATATATTTGAACAATTCTTTGCAAAAAAAAAAAAAAGATATTTATAACAAAACTCCACGTCTAATAATAAAAGACTAATAATAATAATAATAATAATAATAATAATAATAATAATAATAATAATAATAATAATAATAATAATAATAGCCTTTCTTATAAAAAGTAAAATGCGATTTATTTTGTGTCCAACACAGTACGCGGTATCAGAAATAAATTTGAGCAAGTTCTCCCTTTAGGGAGTACATTTGTTCTTCCAGTAATCTGTAGTCTGAGATTTTTAAGTCTGCATTAACGATAAAATTAACCAACAGCATAATAGCGGGAGAAACGAGGCTCTGGGCCTGTGGGCTGGAGGTGTATGTTTGAGGAGTGTGTTTAAAATATTTCATTAATAATGGAGGAACGAATTCCTGTCGGAATCGAACCTGCTTGAAAGTGTTTTTTTTTTTTTTCATTATTATTATTTTTGAAAGGGTGATTTCCCGTCTCAGAGTCTCACAGACATCGTCCATGAAAGGCAGCTCTCCAAAATGTCACCTGAACAATGCTGGCTCCCTCATCGACCTTGCTTTCCAGCTCAATTTGGTCTCAATCACAACATAATGAAAATGCACTCGAAAAAACAGATGCCTTTAAAAAAAATTACTTCCTCAGGAATAGCTCTCACACTTCAAGTTATTTATTGTTAACGTTCACTTGGGTTTGAAACATATACAGCAGCCATCACGCATTTGTTCCTTTTTAACTTACAAAAGAATGAAGAAAACATAAAAGTGGACGCAATAACGATTATTATACAGTTTAACGCATCCTTGTTTGTTAGCCAAATATACAAGTCCCTACTTTATTTCATAAGTCTAAATGAATACATTAGTTTACAATATTAATATGATAAAATACCAGGTTATCACCGCAAATAAGGAGTGGTGGCTCAGTGTACTCAAAACCTGATCTCACCCCCCAACCCCGATCCCTTCAGTCCGTACTCAAATGAAGCAGCATTCCTTTTTGTTTCAACAACATAGACTACGTTTAAAACATCATGAGGAAGGTCCAAACATGGATTACAAAAGGTCCAGAAACGACATGATTGCTTTTGAGGGCAGCCATTTCTGCAATGTTCAAAAATAGACTCCCCTGTCAGAGATGTCAAGAAAATGTGCCCTGATCAGCTGGTGCGCATCAGTCTTTGCGCTCTGTCTCTCAAACAACAAAGGCCATTCTCTCAGCCTTCTTGTCTGTGATATATATTTATATATAAATATGTGTGTGTGTGTGTGTGTGTGTGTGTGTGTGTGTGTGTGTGTGTGTGTGTGTGTGTGTGTGTGTGCTGTTGCATGGGCTCATCCGCAGGATCACATAAAAAAGTGGAAAGTGACAGTTTGAGGTCCTACCACGTTCTGCCGTACAAGAGGTTTGAGCTGACCATGTTACTGGTGTAATCTACAGCAGATGTGTCTATTTGAGCCATGTTGAGCTGACTGTGCAGTGAGGGGGGACTGGGTGACATTTCCTCCAACTCCAGAGCGTTCACCTGCTGCTGACTCTGATGCTGGTTAAGGTTGCTGGTCGGGGATGCGAGCACAACTCCGGCCCCATTCTGTTGCTGGCTTTGTTGTTGACTCTGTTGTACCTGTTGCTGGTTCGGCGTCGGGGTGTTCGAGCCGTTCTGGCACGGTTTACCGTCCTTCACAAGAACTGGCACGGCTACGCGCCTCGGAGACTGCGCCTGCTGTTGGCACAGGTTACCGTCCTGTTGCTGCTGCTGCAGCTGCTGCGCCGCCTTGTCCTTGGCCTGCCGCTTCATTTTGTATCGATGGTTCTGAAACCAGATTTTCACCTGGGTCGGTGTCAGGTGGATCATGCTGGCCAGATGCTCCCTCTCAGGCGCGGACAGGTATTTCTGCTGCTTAAACCTCCTCTCCAGCTCGTAGACCTGAGCCTGTGAGAACAGCACACGCCGTTTCCTCCTTGGCGCCGCGTGGAGAGCTGGCATGGATTTGGTGGCGTCCGCCATTCCTGTGAGACCCCCCATGCCGGTCATGTTCATACCTGTGGAAGGTCCCATGAATCTAGAAACTTAAAAATATACATACATATACATGCGTTCAATAAACAGAAGAGGAGAACACTGTTTCGCCTCATCTATTGCTCTATTATTTGCTCCTGCAGCATGAATTATGAATGTTGGAAAGCATTAGCTCATGTAATAATAATAATAATTATTATAAAAGTAATAATAATAAAAGTATTTAAACTAATAATAATAATAATAATAATAATAATAATAATAATAATAATAAATGTTTTTTAAATGTAGTCCTTTTAAAGTGTAGAAAAAGTCAAGAAGCACTTGAAAGAATGATCTCCTTTTCGGTTTGAGCGGGGGTAACTAATTTTATTCAAATAAAAAAAATTCTAAAAAGTGTTTTATTGGCTGCAGAAAGTTTTATCACCTACCACAAATCAAACATTATGAGAGGCAATACACATTTAAAGTGTATCCAGCTCACTTCAGAAAATGCATTTAATATTCCGATGTTTACACTGTTGACAAAATAAGAAAAGTGTTAAAAATGTGAAAAAAGAACTTACTTGTAGAATATCTTGGATCCGGGTTGGCGCTGTACCATCCTGTTGCTGCTGCACTATTCCGCATGCTTTCCTGGTACGACGGGAGGTCTCCCATGTTGCTAATGCTTCCATTGCAATATCCCCCCATTGCGCTGTGGGAGAACTGGGAGACGGTGTGCGGCATGTGGTAAGTGGTGGCCACGGTGGCGTTGTGGCCCATGGAGTGCTGTTGCATGCCGGTCTGAGACACCTGAGGCTGTCGGTAGGCTCCCAGTGGAGAGGTTAGGTTTCCTGCGCCGTCCATGGCACTAAACTTCTTGTAGGTCTCCTCGATTGGACTCAAAATATCTGTCACTGAAAAAGGCGTAGTGTGCTTTGGGCTCAACGACATGATTCAGAAAGCAGGTAGATTTTTGTGTTTGAGCAGATCAACCGTGTTGTTGTATCGGCTCTCTCCTTGGTGGATGTCTACGTAAGAGAGTGCTTGTAGTGCGCCTGAGATCCTATTGATCGCCTTGGAGAAGGAGGCGAGCCCAGGGCGCTCTTAGCCCGGGTTTATTGGAGCCAGGAGCCAGGTTTACGACAAACACAGGGGGCGGAGCAAAACTCCTAAATCAGCAAACAATAGTCATTGACATTTCAGGGAAATAATTCATGAAAATACATTTTTCTTTATGTTGGGCTATAAATATGAATAAAAGAAGCCGCATATGTTTGATTCTTTTTTTCCCCTCTACACTTTAGGTGACAGTGAAATATTTTGTTCAGCACATCAGTTGATCTGACCACGTATGACTATTTTGCGTCAGTAGGGAATTCCACTCTTTCTAGAAACTTTGAGAGCACTTTGAACAGACATAAGGGCCACCGAGTATCATCAAAGAGGCACAATGAAGTTGTATGACCAGCTCATTTATGCTTCTTAAGCATCATTTTGCCCCAGTACAAAGAGACAAGTCCAAATAAGCTCAAAATGATAAAATGCTGACAGGGAGCGGCGATAGGGATCCTACCTGTGAGTATATCTAATATTCATTATGAAGCAAGGCAGTGGTTGCAAACAGGATATTTTTGATTGTTTTAAGATTAACAGCACAATTCAGCTGCGCGTCCTTGATACACGTTTGTAGAAATTAATCAGGTTTGGATAAATTTGTTAAAGGTGAACTTTTTCATCAAACTTAATGCAATTTGGAGACAAAAAATCGTAAGCCTCAAACCCTCGACTCTGGTCAGCGCGGTTTAATGACACTTTGCAGTGCTGACCTGACATTTTAATCTCTAAACAAACTGACTGGCGCCAAGGGAAGATTTAGAGGAAGGGAGACACAACAGAGGGGTCAAAAGAGAAATGAGCTGCTACAAATTGCAATAATGAAAACCGGTTAATGAATGCTGCTATTATAGCATAACATGTGTCCCTTATGGACCAATGACGCTTTATTGAGCCTCTAGACTATCTTATAAATACCCAGTTGGAGAACTAGATCTGTATTATATCTACACTAATCTTAATGTTTTTTTTTTTTGTTGTTTTTTTTTTAAATCGCCAACAGCACCTTCCAGCTGAACAAAAATGAGCAGGTGTGCTGCGCTGTTATTCTCCACAAATGAAAAGCGTAACCATATTCCTTTAATGGAGGAAGGAAACACTCGTCTGCGTGAAGCCACTAATGTAATTTAGCATGGCGTGGCAGCAAGTAGCTGTCTATCCTTAATTGAGCAATTGAAGATGTGACATGGTCAGCCATCAATTACAGCGACATAAAGAACAATCTCCGGTTGGGCTGATAGCTGGTAGAAAGAAATCAATGCTCCTCATGCTTATTTCAGAATCCAGACTGTTTATTCTAACTCTCTCGGACTGCTGGAATCAGAAAGCGGATTATATGAAGTTAGACTGTTCAGGGGAAAAAAGAAAAAAGAAAATGCGTGCGTAAAGGCATTTGGAGCTGTCTGAAAGAAACCGAGGAAGTAAAAATAAAAACAAATCTTAAAAGTCTTTATGAAGGTGAAGAGGTTCATATGTTGCTAACTAAATGCAGTATTCTGCTTGTATTAAAAAGAATACATATCCCCGCTTTAAGAATCATAACATTGCCTACCTGCAAGTTCCCCTCTAAATGTCCATATTTCTTTGCGGCTTTTTCTACTCTTATGGCAGCACCAGCGCCGTGTCTTTTCAGGGCGACGAGAAAGGTAGGCCTCGGCCCAGACCTCTAACATTATGTAAATGAGGCAAACCTCTCAACCTTGTGGATTACTGAGTCAGAGAGCAGGACCCTGGTCTCCAGACTCTCCACATTAGGATCCCATAAAAATCTGGAGCTGGTTAGAGGCATGCTACGCTTATGAGTACGTAAAGTCCACGTTAATATAGTTGTAATCAATGGAGGTTAACTTTAAAATCCAGGGAAGAAGATGTGGCGGGAAACACGGACGTGGCAAGGAGCGATAAAGAGGGCCCGGTTCAGGTTTGTTATCAAACCTACACAGGTATGTATGCAAAAAAAAAAGAAATCGCCTAAAGCACTTATGTAGCTGTTTGAATTTTTTTTTTTTTTAATTTTTTGTTGTTGTTTTTGCTTGAACAGATCTGTTTCATGGAAGTAGGCCATTAGACAATGATATTCCTTGGAATAAACCTGCGCAGATCCCCGAAGCCTAAAGGAGAATAGATGGCACCTAGAAGCTACATAAGCAAAGAAAAATCTATTTCATTCCGTGAACTATGCACAAGGACGGTGTGTTAACTTGCGCTGGAACTCCTGCGTAATCTGTGAAAATGCTTCACGAGTATTTCTCTTTGTCTTTGTCATTTGCTGGAACTTTGTCTTACCTTTTTTTCCAATTGGAAAATGTTTCTCAAGGTTTTGAGAACAATTTCACTGCTGATGTACAAATTCAAACATGTATGAGAAAAACTTGATGTCTTCTGCTGTTCTAAGATCCAAGCCAGACGTTTCATTGACTGTATTTATTAATTCATCTGTTTTATTTACATCAATAGTGATTCATAGGTGCAAAATCACCCTACGTGAAATAACTGTTTATTAACTACAAGTACATTTCATTCGTTTTCTTAATTTATGATGGCTATGTGTTGATAACCATGCACAGCCATATCACAAACAGTTTCCATAGTTTATTCTCTATGGCAACCTTTTTGGTTATCATCATCCCCTCTGCTCGGCTCAAGCTCAGCAGAGAGCAGCAGATGGACCAAAGTGCTTGGTAACTGAATTGCTTTTCTCCATCTCGTCCTTGCTGGTTCAATACCCTAAGAGATGTGGAGAGATGGTTTAAGGACCAGGGTCCTGACCTGCAACCTTAACCACACAGTGGCAGAGCTCTGAGTGCCGACAACATGGGGGATTTATTCTCGTCTTGCAGCTTTTACATCTCTAACTTAACTTTCTCTTATAAACGGGAGCACAATTTAAACCGGCACCAAAAGTGAAAGGATGTGTCCAGCTTCTGCTCGGGGTTCTTAAGGTGTATGTAGTTATTTAAGTTGAAAAAAATCTAAGCGCTAAGTTGGATGTTTAATGATAAATACTAATGCACGGCTGTTGTGTTTACTGACACTAGTCCACACATTTTGCATGCGTAATTTACGCACCACCCTTGACTTTGTTATTCCCTTTGTCTTGACCTCTTAGTTAGTGTACATTTCATATTTATGGTGGTTTCTTATCAGTTCAGACGCCAACTTTTGGTGATGATTCATTTTGTTTTGAGAAAACTGGAAAAATTAGACTGTTTGATGAGATGTGCTTTAAAAATTAAAATAAAAAAACAGGATCAAGCTGCATTTTTTGGGTCACAAAACCTTACCGAGGAGAACCGAAAAGGGACGGGAGATGTGAAGTCTCTCCGTTTTTGTAATAACAGTGTTAGATCACAGGTTAAATAATAAAATAAGTGTGTTATTCTTTCCTCGATCCATCATTGAGCGATTCACAAATGATCGACGTGCACTTTCTTATACGAACTGTTTGTGTCTTATTACGCATGAAACAGAAACGATCCATATATCCTTTAATCATTCTGCATGCATGAAACGCTCTTTTTGTTACACCACGAATAATTAATCTCCTCCACTTCTTCTTCTTCATTAATTCGTTTTTTTTAACGTATCATAATTGCGGCCAAATTCAGAAGTTAAACTTATGAAGAAAATTTGCTGAGAAAATTCCACACCTGCAGTCAGTGTAGTACCATTTAGATCAAATACTTTCTCTCCTCTTAAATCGCTGAGCAGCGTGAGAGTAAAAAGCGGGCAGGTGCATATCTTTCAGCAGCACTACTTGAAACGGTGCGGTTCCTCAGCTAAGTAGGTTAAAGGTCCTCCCAAGTGGAGAAAGTATGTGACAGGCCTCTTGAAGACCGTATTCTTCTGCGGGAGTTTGCATTCATTCACAATTAATGTCGCTTGATGGACGAAATGATGCTAATAGGGCGCCTAAAACAGAATATGGGCTCTTTTGGGTTGCTGACCATAATCTGACTGCTGGGGAAAACGGAAAGCTGGACAATTCACATTCGTAATAGGATTTTATTGAAATGTGTTCTTTGCATTCTGTGGTTTTGACGAGCAGTAGTATATTCACTTGATTATGTTCAGGAATTGAGCTCTTGGACATGCAGGGTTTGTAGGAGAGCCCGTGCAGCCATGTGGTCTGTTAGAGGGAATTCTCTTTTTTCCAGCATAAATAACTTAAGTTGTCTTGTAAAACACACTGATTCTTCCTGGAAAGTAGTCAAGGTCCTTTTAAAAACGGCGAAGTCAGGGTCTATGCTGCCTGAGGAAAGCTCCAGTGCTCCTTGAGCCTTTTTAAAGCCACTGAGCCAAGGCCATGAAACACTGCGGAGAAAGTCAGAGCCTTTGACATTCTCACAGCTTGATACAAAACTGTGGATTGAAGAAGCCAGTTGTGCTCTTTTAGTGAGACCAAGAAATTCTGAACAAGCTGTATGATATTAACAGCAGGAGTGCCTGTCCTGCTGGTGGAGCGCAGGACATGGAAAGTCAGAAGTGTTTGAGCTGAATATGTTGACCCACTTTTTAAATAAAGAAGAGTAAGAGTGATTTGGGACCATGAACAGATGACCTTCACTCAGTATCATCACCTCTTTAAGAGACATGAGGTTGTTTAGAGCCCAGTGTTTTATGGTTGTTCAGATGTGCTGTCTTTGCACTTATAAAAAATAACATAAGGTGTTTTATTGTTTTGTTTTTTTAACAAGACTTTTTCCACAAATCGTACTTCCTGTCAGTTATTAGTTGTCCTCTGCATCACGGTGTTTTTGTGTAAAGAATGATTTAAACCAAAAAGTGAAAGCTTCATCCTTTGATTATTTTCAAACTCTATCAGAGGTGGAGTATGTGGACACACACTTTAAGTTTGTAAAAAAAAAAACACTTATGTGACCAGATATCAGGAGTTATTGTGAGTTAAGCTTTTAAATACTTCTTTAAATGCATCATGTCATTTAAAAAAAAAAAAAAAAGATGAATAAATCAATTATTCTGTTCAATACTCTATCACCCTGCTTGATTATGTTGTGGGGAAAGAGTTTAGCCTTTTTTGGTCCTGAAACGTATTAATCCCCCTGAAAATGTAGGCACTCATGGTTCTGTGAGTGCTGCTGTCCTCTGCATTGTTTTGAGTGGCAACATTTTAGCATAGTAGCTCTCTTTTGTAACAACAATTGGAAAAAAAAAAACAAAACAGTGGCGGATCAATGCAGAATACCAAGGTTCTGAGGGTACCTGGTTGGTGCACTTCTTTGCTGCATTAATTGTGGCAGCAGTAAGAGCAGGTAAACAAAGCTGTTGGAGAGTCCGGTTGTGACTCAACTGTGGCTCACTCTGGTTTTGTCACCCAGAAACTCACAAGGCAAAATGTCTTTGCCAGGCTTTTTGTGTCGAACAGCCCTTCACGGCCTGTTTTTGGGATGTACTGAGTACGTTTAATGACGTACTAAAATGATATGTTCAGAAAAACACAGCAATAACAGCTGTTCTGTTATGCAGGTTCAAATTTTATTTACACCATCTTTGGCCTGTTTGTCTGTTTGACCAAAAGACATTTTTACATTTTCTAATATCTTGCCTTCTCTGTTTTCAACTAAATTTGCTCTAATTTAAACAAATGACAAATAAAGTTGGTTTTGTTTAATATTTTTTACAGTGATGCCATCAATTCCAGTGTTAAAATAACGAACATACTTTTGGGATTTTTGTCGTGGGTCACAGAGAAAAGGGACCTTTTTAGGCTTTTTTATGCACACTGTGTAATTTATTTGGTTAAAATTTATTACTTTGCACAAAGGTTAGGTTTTCAGACTGCACAGCTACACCCTTGGAGCTGCAATTGTTCCAAAACATCATGTGAGGTTGTGAGATGTAAAAAAAAAAAAAAAAAAAAAACTAATCAAAAGTGGTTTCACACCTGAAATGCATGCAAATAGCTACAACCTATCAAGTGTTTCCTGATGTCCGTTTTTGCAGGAATTCATTTTTCGGCTTGTTTTTGCATTAACTGTGAAGAGATGCATCTTCTAATCAAAAGTTTCAAAGCACTTTGAGTGCCATGTGTGCGGACAGAAACTTTTTAAATGGCTTCACAACTCATGGATGGAAATGTAACCAGAGGCTGCATATCAATGTGGTGGTTCTACTATCTGTTTATCCTCTCTTTTGGATGCTTTTATCTAGTAGGCCACCTGATAGCCTACAATTATTTAGATGAATTCCCATAAACATATCTCAAAACTACTTTAAATTCTGAATGTATTGATCCTGACAGGCACAAGCACATTCCACGTGCTGCAATTTAAATTTGAAAGTCAAAGCCCATTTTCGGGCCTGGAACAGAAAGATTAAAATTCTAATTTCATCTTGTTTTTCTTTCCAGAAAATGAACCCTGCTTCAATCACCTTCGACACACTGAAGAGAGGAAACTGTTTCGTTAAAGCCTCTGTGAGTAAAATATATTATTTAAAGAAAAATAGAAAAGTAAAAGTTTCAATTATATGCAAATATTGGTCATTTTAACAAGTTTAGCATCTGGTGCTTTTAGAAGAATTACTACTTGTATTGTTATAACATCACTGTTTTGGGTTTATGCGTGTGTGAGTTTGAGTGTGTGACAAAATTTCATCACGGCTCTTTGGAAAATATAAATCTTTCTCCTCAATTTGAAAATTCTTGGTACCTTTTTTTTAATTGTTGATGAAAAAAAAAAACTTGCATTGGTTCATTTTAACCACTTCAAAGGTTTTTTTTTTCTTTTTAAATTAAACTATCTCACTGTTTTATTCCAGCATCTTAATGGAAAGATTTCCCTCCTCTTCAATATACAATGTTATTATACATCTTATACAATCTTACATATTCAATTATAAAATTTGATCATTGTCTTCAATCGTCCTCTCCATATGATGATACATTTTCAAGCATCAAACCACAAAAACAGGAACAGGAAACCACAAAACTCTATTGATTATTGGGGTTGGGAGATACGTTTTAAAATTAATGAAAACATCTTTAGTTGTTGATGAAGGTCAGTCACTGAAAATAGTTTTTGAAAGAAGCCTGGGCATTTTTAAAGTGCTTTGCTGAAGGCTATATTTGCCGGCTTTGGGAAGCAAATATCTCAACCAGAGAAATATTTAAAAGAAATAATGAATGTCTGGACTGATAGTCTGCAGTTTGTGGTTGAAAGTTGGTTTAACTTAATGGAGGCATGTTGTACAATTTTTTTTTTTCTGAGGATCAAGATCAGGCAAACTTTACACAAGTATGCCTCAGTTCCTATTTGTAACATGACCAGTGTTCTCAACAGTATCAGTATGAAAGAGTCAAGCTGGTAAGGTATGTCAAATGTGCATTTAAAAATAAAACCTGAGAGATGGGATTCATCTTGTTCTGATTATGCTGCTATCCAAACACTAACACAGTTCATGCACAAGCAGCATGTGAGCAATGTTCTGTTCCACAAGTTCAACTTTTCTTCAAAGGCTGTTTTTTTTAAATGCAACTGGTCATAAATGTAAAGGTCACTATCTTCAAATCATCCTTAAGAAAAAAAAAAACAAAGAGAAAGAAAAAACAGCAGCTACGCTGTAGATACATTTTTTAAAATCTTCTTGTAAGGTCAGTTTATCTCCTAAAAGAATTGTGCATCAGATTGAAATGCACAACAGGAGCAAAGAAGCTTCAACAAAGACGTAGAGATGATTCAAGTCTGTCAGAAGATGCTGATGTAAAAAATGTCAGTGATGTGTTCAAGTATCATGCAAAAAAAAAAAAAAAAATCACAGTGTTTGGTAAAATGATGCAATATTGTGGAAGAAATGATCTGAACTGCTCTGAGTCAAAAATCATTTCATGTGCGGTGCTGCATCAGTCCTTAAACTTAAGAATTTCCCCACCCTTTGACCTCTTCTCAAAAAGCATTATATCTGAACCACCATTTGTACATGTGATAAAATGGACTCGATGAGTTAGGCGCATGTGTCTTAAAATCTGAATTTGTGTTCCCTGACGTTTATTGCATCAACCCCCCTTTTTTTTCCCTTTTGGACAGACCCATCAACATAGCTCGCTTTTTGATTCTGGTACAGAGGACTACAAAGGTTTGTGAAGAGCAAAGTGACTTATTTCAGGTCAGCTATGACAACAGATGTGAATCATCTCTTTGAAGACAAAAAACAGCAGAGAAAGGTAAAAAGGGTTCAATTGATCTACATTTAATAAGACTATGTTTACTGTTGAGGTTATTGTATAAGAGTCAGGGTGTGTTTTTTTAACCAAACATTAATTTGGTTCAACATGTTGCCTGCCTCCTAAGTTATAAAAACACACCCAAGGCTGGCATGCTTGTCCAATTGATGTGTCAATATATTAATAATAAAACACAGTTTGATAAAGTAAATCTCATCAGTGCAAGCTTCCTATTTGGTTCTAAAAAAAATTATAGTCCATTTGACTATGCCCTGAACATGGAAACCTGTTGTTGTGATAAATACTTAAGGAGGCAACAAAAAAATCATCCATATGCTGTGAAAAACTATCTTTTAGTGCAGAACTGCACAATTATGGGACATGAAATGCAGCTGGAGGCTATTTCATCTTACATAGATTTAAAACCGCTGGACAAAGGACAGTGATGGATAGAGCAATGAAAGAGAGTAACTCACTCCCAAACTGCATAATGCAACTAAATAATATCACAACTTTTAAAAGGAACCCTAAAGAGTACTATCTAAGGAAGTATTCCATTTATGAACTTTTCTAAGGGCACCAGGGTTATTGTAAGAAAAATTGAGGAGGTAAGCAGATTCAGTAATGGATAATTATTAATGGATAATATATTATTTTCCTCTCTTGCATGTAGATACAGTGTGTTTGATGTTTGTATTTCATCATTGTACTGTGTTCCATTTGTGTTTCTATACTGTTGTTTTTCTGTCTATTTGATGTATTTATTGTCACATTTTAATTGAGTAGACCCCAGAAAGAATAGAGAAGAATAGCTGCTAAAAAAGCTAATGGGGAACTAAACTAAACTAAACTAAACTAAACTAAACTAAACTAAACTAAACTAAACTAAACTAAAGGACTATCACCTTAACAATAACATATGTACAATACAAAGTGCTTCCCTTTAAACTTATTCATATGTACACTTTTACACAACCCACTCATCCCGCTTTTCCACTTTTTTTCTTTTAGACTAAAGGATATTCAGATTTTAAGGACATAAGATTAGAAGGTGAATGTTAACAGTTGTCAGGGGATGGTTCCTGAAAGGCATATTTCTGAAAAGTATGATGGAAAAATATAAAAATTATCTATGAAAATTCAGGCAGCAACAAGCTGTGTTCCAACATGTGATTCTTGTGTTTCTGCTTTTCTGCTGCTGTGCAGTCATAACAAGTCTTACGGAGGCTAATGGCTCTCTTGTTTGTTGGTTTTGTCTCGTCTTGTTTCAGTGGTTCTTCCTCTCTGGAAGGATGTCAGCTCGCTGTGCCCGGCTGTCTCTGAGGACGCTTGATGTCATCTTGTCTACCTGATCATTACACTACCTGCTCTCCTCCACAATGCTGCCCTCTCGCTGCTCTGCCACTTGAAATGCTTGGCTGGCCTCTTCTCTGAAACCATCATGAAATTGTGTGCTAAAACGCTGCAGACTGTTCCTCCTCTCTCCTCCCTCCAGCCATGTGTGCAGGAGCCAGAAAAGATTCCTCCACTCAGACGACTGCTGCTCATTCAAAAGGAAAACACACAAAACATCCTTCAACCGCCTGCCTCTGTTCATCCCTCACAGCTTTTATTGATGTTTGAAGTGTGTGAGATTTTATTGACTCCTGCAGTATCTACGTAGATTAAATGGACACATGCCTATAGTTGTTTAAATAGTCAAGATGTGTCATAATAGTCAGTTACTCTGTACGACATTGGGAATGAGAGGGTAAAGAGTCTTTTATGGATCATGAACACTCATCTTTGCGAAATGCCCTTTAATGACACAATACTCGTGTAATATTTTCATGCTGAACAAGAACATGGAGAATAATAACCTTGTGCCACTATCACATTTTTAGTCTTTTATGCAGCTCAAATAGAGAATAAATCTACTGTTGATACTGAAGCAAATGGGGAAAAATGTATACTCATTCTGTATTCAAGAGTATTCTTTATCAGCAGAGTGTTTTTCTTTTGCTTTTCTTTTTGTCTTTTTTCTCTTTTACTCTGATCCTTTTTTTTTATGGAGGACACACGCACGATGAGGGAAGTAACGTGTACACTGTAAAATGAATGATGGCTGAACTCCACTCAGCTACAAAGCTTTAAGGCCCTGGAACAACGAATGCAATCCCGTCGTATCGTAACTATCTTTCATGCTACACTTAACACAAGCACTTCTGTTGTATTTGCTGGTCATAAGGTTTGTTGTGAAATGTTTAAGTAAGTTTAATGCTTGCTTTTCGGGGCAGAAGTCCCTGCTGTGATAATGCGTCAATGATAATACTACATGTTATGTTAAAAAGAGTGATAGTATGAGCCAGAAAAGGACGTATTTCATTCACACTGAAAAAGCACTCATGAACATGCTTGTGTTCATCCCCTTAACTCCCTTGCACGCACTGCTACAGAGAAACACACAAAGCCTTGAATCATCCGTATCATAATTAAAATTCTTATCTTGATGATTTGAAGAAACAAGGAAAGTAACGTGAAAACGATGTGCTCTGTTGTTTACTTTGAGCTTCACAGTTTTAGACTCATTTGAAATAATTATTTGCCCACTAAACAAGTCTTAAAGGCTGTTCAACAAACATTCGGATGCTATTTTTTAATGACTGCTACATTTTTCCCCATCGCTTGTACTGTAGGTGTATTATGGAAGAGCACCTTGGTGTGAAAAGAAAGAAAACAACAAGTATAACCCATTATAATGTACATTTTGGGATCTGTGGCAGGTTTTATAAAAGTGTGACACAATCCATTCTTGTAAATATAATCATATGGTTTTATTTTCACACTTTTATGTATATCAGAGTAATTTCTCTGGGTCAACATACAACACTAGAACTGCCAGACTTAACCTTATATTTGAATTAAGTGAAGAGAAATGTTAACTTTTTTGGTGAAACATAATTTAAGAGATATATTTGGCATCACATCCGTAAAACTGATGCAGCAAAGTCTCCCCTACTCAAGCCTCCTACCTGTCCACTGCCTGGCACTGCAGTGCTGCCCTGCTGGACGTTAGTTGAAGAAGGTGCATCAGAGTCTCATTTTGAAGGAGGGAACTCAGGTGTTCGTTGCTCTTCATAGATAATCTCAGATGTGCATCTAATACACATTGATGGCTCGCCAAATTTCACTCTGCTTCAAAAAACAAGTTTTGATAACTTTGCTTTTACACTAATATACCTTTTGTGTACTAAGATGGATGCGATAAATTCTTAATGATTAGTGGAATAAGTTTATTAAAAGCAGAAAAAGTTTTTGCGTTATATTCTTATTTTTTTTCTGTAACTTGGTGACATTTTCTGAAAACTGTCTTTATACATTAAAACACTGACTTCAGGCTGACTACAAGTGTTGGTAATTTCTGTTAAATTTGTTGATGAAAAGACGTCTGATGTTTCTGATACTCCACATTCATACTGTAAAGTGCAATACACACAAATCAAGTGCACAAAACCCACAGATGACACCGGACGGAACTCAAATACTGCATTTGTGTAAAGTTAATATGCAAATGCAAAGACATTAAAAAGTGACATAAATATAACTTGTAATTAAATATTTACAGTAACTCTTGAAAGGATTCATATCTGTATATATATATATATATATATATATATATATATATATATATATATGTGTGTGTGTGTGTGTCTTAACCAGAGCTAACTACATTAGACAAAAGTATGTTATGTATTTTTATATTTAATGTCCATCTCTGCCCTTCGTTTCTCACAGCCTGAACCATACACAGTAGTACAGTGAGGTGTATACTCCTTTATAAATAATAAAGTACATCCGAAAAAATGTTGTAGCGTAGTTCACATGTATTTCTTCCATTAGTATTAAAATACAGCTATTTTTACCTTTCATTTTTTGGTGTACAGAAATTTTGGTATTCCTTGAAGATCTGAAATACATATTGTTCGGCAACACCCACAATGTGTCAGAAGTAGTCACGAGTTCACCTCACATCTTCTTTCTCAATCTCCCCAACAAAAAAAATAATGTAAAAATAATTGTTATTCTGGCAATGAATTTATTGAACACAATAAATTTCACAACAGAAAACACAACATTACAACAACAACAACAACAACAAAGAGAGAGAGAATAAAAAGCTGTGTAACTTTACACTACATTGAGATAATGATAAGTACAGTTTTGAAAATACAGCAAAGTACAGTAAAAAAAGGGTTTGATGTTAAATATAAATAAAGATAAATATAATCACACACTGATTTGTCTGTAAAGGTGCAAACATAACAGAAATTAGGATCATTAGACTACAACAAAAAAAATTCTAAAACAGCAGTCATGAGCCCTGCAGTACAGATCTAACCGATGTTTATTTGGGGAAACAGTTGTAGACACTTGACCAAATTTTGAATAAAACTCCAAAAGTCCAACACTTTTTTTCTAGTATAAATTGGAATTTCTTGGCCTCTATTCGGGATTTGTAGTTAGTGAAACTAGTAAAATAACTAAGTATGGGTGACACAAGATAAACTCACCACCATACGATATACTTTGCTTAAATAAGTTACATATGAAGGAATGATAATGTTTGAGAGTTGATGTTTGTTTGAGCTTTTCCAATATATGTCTCATCAGGGTTGCAGAAAATATTTTGTCTAACTGTGCAGCCACCCGAGAAACCAAAGTGTGTTGAGGTGTTCTTTGGAAATATCAGCTATGATTGTGTTACCAACCTTTTTTTTTGTATTTAGATCAATTTCGTCTTCATGCGGGGGAATGAGAAAATGAAAGCATAGCCTTTTTTTCCCACTGCTCTCTGTGTTGTGTATTTATTTCATTGAGCTGATATCGCTGTTATCCCTCATAATACCACTGACAAACGATCCCAGAGGACACTGGGCTGATGTGAAGTTGTTTGTGCTAGTATGAGGAGGAAAACATGGTCAGTGGATTGTATCTGTGACTCAAGAAGGTAAATAAATTGAAGGTTATTGCTTCAGTCTCCCACATGACAAAGAACATAAAGACTAAATGTGATACATAGTGTCTGAAAGTGCATCGCAGAGTCATATTGTGAAACTGCTCCCATTCAGCAAACAACAAAAGACAGACCATGGAAGAGTCTTTCTTTATTTATTTTCCATTCAGCAAAGTTAGTTCCAAAAGACATTATAAATTCAGCACAGGGTACAAGTGCACAAACACATGATAGGCAAAACTTCCTACACATATTTGACGTCCTCTTTAAACAGGAAGCTAATTAGAGAAGCTTGAATTGGTAAAACACGTTGCTGCCACACCGCCGCTCTTTGATCATCACGCGTGCTGATTGAAGCATGTCTGAAACAGATGACGGCCGGTTGTTATCAGGCTCAAAGCCCCAGGATCCATTTGCAGTGCTGGCATCTCAAGCACCTCATGTTCATCTTCTGAAGAAGGTGAGACAATCCATTAAGTGAAAGGCATAAACACTCAACTCTGGGAACCTGATTGTAGGCGAGGTCCCCCATCCAGCCCATCTGACTGCAGCAGACTGTGGGTTTTATACAAGACAACTCAAGGCCTGAGGTGGAACATTGAGAAAGAGAAGACAGAGGGAAATAAGACCATATGGCACTTTGAATATCATAACAAAGAAACACTTTCTAACAGAAGACCCCATAGCTGTAACACACAGATGGCTGAGCTGAGTTTTCCACTGCGTATTATTTGTCATTCCTTGTTGATACACAGTTACCTGCAAGAGAGTGAACATTTTGAGAATTTTCAATAAGCAGCACGGTCTGTATCTTTTGCAATCCTAAATGAAAAGTTTGAGTAATTATATTTTCAGCATGTTTGACCTCTGGGTTTTGGTGCTCTGCTCCGATAAGGCTAAATTCATTGAATAATTAAAAGGCAGAATTAATTGAACTTAATTTGTGACATGAAATAACATGAATACTTTTGATCTTGTTGACAAATTTGTTTGAAAAAGCAAACGTGTTTATCTCTGTTTTCAGCCCCTCTATACTTTAAATTAGTTCAACTGCACAAGGTTGTTAAAATGTAACATTTTTTAACAAGTGTGATAACCACACCCGGGCATACCTTTAATGGCAAACTGAGTAAAGCATGTTGTGCAAAATTGTCTCGTACTATTCTGTACTGATGCATCGCACGATCCGAACAGAGTTCTGTTATTTTTCAGTTTCAGCCACTAACAGTGTGGTGGAAAACATTTTAAGGATGGTAACTTTAAAGAGTTTATGTTGACAGAAAAAAAAAGCTCACTTCCTTATTATACTAACTATCTCCAGACTGTTTGTGAGCTGATCTTAAAGTAGTCGTTGCAATTTACAACCAACCAACCAACCAAACAGTCCATTTTTGAACCCTGGCAGGTCACAAATCGTTTTATGTACATAAAGTGTAAGACAATGATAAGTATTTTTTTCTGAAACAATATTTCTTTTTAAGTTACATTGTTAAGAACTAAACAGTGTTGTGCTGCAGCAAACAAAAATCATTATCACTGTGATAAAGAAAGTGGCTCAGAAAATAAAAATAATGCAAATAAGAAAAAGAAGAAGAAGAAGAAGCCCTCTCGTTGTGACAGCATCTGTCCAGCTTCTCTTTTATTATATCAAATTAACTTGAACTCTGATAGATAAATGACTATATATTTATAATTTCACTGTAAAGTACCAGTGTTTGCTCACCACTGAGAGCAGAAGGAAGCTGAGGCTGCTTGAGTCACATTAAACTGTTAATAGGTCTCAACAACCCTTCTTTTCGATGGTCACATTCATTTGTCATTGACTGTCAGGGAAGCAGACGAGCTATTGGATCAAAGACGCCAACTGAATTCAGCTTGCTGCTTGTTTTGCTTCAACTCACAGTTAATACAAAGGACTGTAGCACCTGGTGAAATTTAAAATGCTGCTCAAGTGTGCCCCAAAGCAATGAAACTACAGATATTCGCAGCATAAGAAAGATTTCTAACCTTTTTTTGGCTACTCAGACTTTTATTATCCCACAATAAAGAAAAAAAACCCAGGATGATTTCTAAAGTGGTTTATTTAGTTCACATTTTTTACACGTTTTGCAGTCATGACATAAAGAAAAAGGATGAATGAAAAAAATGCTCGTCCTGAGGCTCCTATCCCATAACAGATCATAACAGTATGTGTGTGCTCTGCAGACTCTGCTTTTTTCTCCTAATCTTAACATTCAGCAAAGTCAAGAACCCTAACCCTCCCTTGTTTTTTCACAACGCTGACTCCGACCTGGCCACAATTTCAAAACTGCACTATCAGCATCTCCCTGGGTCATGTTTTGTTTTGTCTAAGTGGCAAATGAGAACAGAGGCTAAAAAGCACGTCCCTGTATTCCAGTTTGAAAGATCTTGTTCACTGACTCCTGCCGGTGACACTCTGTTATTCAGACAAAATGTCACATTTGATTTTTTTATAGGTTGGGTTTCTCAGTCCAGCATTGCTCTGCCTCAGATTCAAATCCAGATCCACGTGGAGCTGCTATCAATGCTCCTGGCAAATGTAGCCCGGTAACATAATCTCAGGTGGAAAACAGGAAACTTAGCCAAATAGGTTTTGCATTTACCCTCAGTGTTGTCATATACTGAAAAGAAAAACATTTTACACAAAGAAGAGAAACCTGAGAGGGTTTTAAGATCTGATGCTGTGATGGAGGAGTTAATTTAGAAAATTCTGACACATTTTCTTTCTTTCTTTCTTTTCTTGTTACTGGATATTATACAGATAAAAAATGTGGATTACATAATCTTGCATGAAACAATGTTTTTTTCCCCAGTTTCATTTATCTATCATATCACACCCTGCTCTGTTCACATTTCATGGCAAACTGCTGTCTGCTAGGATTTCAAGCAGGCAGCAGAATAAATTGTTAAACATTAAAAGGTTTGCAGTTATTCCATCATCGATTTATTTTCTACCAGTTCATGTGTTTGAAAGTGAACAATGCAACACTGTACCGACTCTTCCTTATTTACCATAAAAATATGCTGCAGGCGTGTACTGTTTTAAGTTTTATAATTCTAAACAAATGCTGAATAATTTTTGCTTTTGACCTTAATAAGAAGTGATAAAATGGATCCAGTTTTTTTTATTGATGTTTAAGATGAACAAAATATGACAGAGGAGGGAGAGGTGCAGACTTGCTGCAGTGATTTTCTATTTTTATTTTTTATTTTTTGTCCTCAGGTCACAGCCATCATGCGCTGCAGTTCTTCATCACACACACACACACACACACACACACACACACACACACACACACACACACACACACACACCGGTTTGTCTCTCAGCTCAGTGGCTTCTTCCCATGCAGATGGATGCTGATCTGAGTAATGCTCTGCAGACGCTCTGTCCCACTGAGTAAACTTGTGGATTTGCTGAGTGGATTTGCGGCAAAATGTTTCTTATCAACACCGCCTTCCAACCTGCACACACACACACACACACACACACACACACACACACACACACACACACACACACACACACACACACACACACACACACACACACACACACACACACACACACTTACTGCTGATGTCACCAGCAATGAGAGTGGATTGGAAATTTTTAAACAAGGTCTCTTTTATCCGTCTTGAGAATTCTGGACTGAACTTTAGAATCTTGGTGTCTGTGGTTTCCCAGTTGGTTATCTGGCTCTCTATTTTATTCTTCTTCTCCAGCATCTTCTTTAAAGCAGCCCAAACTCTTGCAGTTTAAACATTTCTCTCTCTTTTCTCTGCTCCTCCTCCTCCTTTATTTTGAGCATCCCTCCACCCCCTGCTGTTGCAGCTTTCTAACCCAATGAGGCCCCCTACAGGTGTAAGCTCACTGATGCTGAACTGAGCAGGTGCATGAAGATGGAAGTCTTTTATTTTGTCATTTGACCCACTTTGCAGTGCTTTGCATACTTCTCTGCATGAATGGACAACAGTGCTCAGGCACTTTGCTGCCTGAAAAATTTGTCTGTATGTGGTGAACATCTGAATGACACGAGAGGGAGAATTCAGTCTACCAATCAGAACTAAAATGATTTGTTTTAAACAGATCACAGAATTTTTGTTTCACTTAAACTCTCCAAGTAGAAATTTGTTGACATTTTTGCTCAGAAGAACAATTTTGCAGAGAAATGTGCTTTCTTTTATCAATGCTGGTAATAAATAAATAAATAAATGAATAAATAATAATAACATTGATCGGAATCCAGTTACTGCTGGATATATTTGGCTTAAAATCGTCTTTGCTGTGGAAAAAAAAATCTGTCTGAGACTTTCCTGGTAAACCCTCACTTCACCTCCATTGTTCACTGTCACTGAAGTGAATTAAGCCTCACCAGATTTGTCCCCCTGTCCTATTGCGCCACATCGTGGATGCTCCCAGCCACTCTGGATCTCCCTCTGTGTCTGTCATGGGAGCAGAGCTATTAGCACCTAGGCTGTGAAGTTTGTTTTCAAGAGCGATGTGATTATGCTCTCAAGACCCTTTACAATGTCACAAACAGCACTCATGCACATGAAAAGACAGTCAAGTCTGCTGTGCTGTCTGTTCATTAAAAAGAACACTGCTCGGTTATGGTACTGTGTGCTGCTGGAGTCAGATGAAGTTTGATTGTCAGGCATTGGCAGGTGAAAGCTGCATGACGCCAACTGTAGACCTCTGCTTCCATCTTGTGGCCACTCAGTGTAACATTTCCTCCTTGCCCTCCCCTCCCTCCCTCCTCCCATCCGTCCCTCTGTTTAATATCGGCACCGTGGCGAATCTAATCTGGATCTCCTTTAAGGCAATAAAACCCAGATATCTTCCTTTAAATGAAAAGCACCGCTTATTATAGCTTTGAAATCCTCGTTTATTTGGCGATGTGCGTGATAGAAAAATGATTCATGTCGAGGTTCAAATGGGCAGGATGACGAAGATCCATGGTGTCCCAAGTGCACATTTCCTCAAGTATTGTATTCCAAGGTATATAATAGTGTTATCCACGCAGGTTGAACTGTGCTGCACGCCGCGATGCTTGTTTTAATGTCGCCTGCTTTATCCTTCCAAGCAGCCAAAAGCAATTCCCGATAAATCTGACCCTGATGCTCAGCTAGTGGAGGAGTGGGGTGTCATTTTCTGCTGCGTTAATACCAAAACACGGGTGCAAAGCGAATTTTGTTCGTCGTAAAGTTTACCATGACGGCTTTTACACTGCTGGTATTTTTGTTTTTGGTGCAGTATGAGCTAACACAGCGATCTGTGGATCTCCGTCTGGCAAGAAAAACACAATAGAATAAATACTGGGGCACCATTAAAGTGCGTGAAGAGAAACGACACATTTTGCGACAGTGATCTGGGATCCAGATTTGGAGGGGTTTTGTAAATACATCAAATGGCCAACTAAATAATAGCTTCAAAGAAATAAATGAACTGCATTTAAATGTGAACTAATCATGTGATGTTGAGAAATATTTGATCACTTTTTCAAAAACCCTGTAATCAAACTCCAGGCAGTGGATGTTTGCGCATAAATAATAATAATAATAATTAAAAAACAAAAAAACAAAAACAAACATCTGACATCATCTTAAGTGTTTTGTCCCTGTCGAATAAAGGCATCATACAATATGTGTTTAGATTTGCAAAATCCACAGCAAAAATGAATCAAGTCGTCACTGTTTTTGATTTCGTCATTAAAAAAACTAAATATTTTTGAACTGTTGTATTTGACTCGAAATCTCCCTCTTAGAGCAATAGCTTGGAAAATGCTATCTTAAATTGGAGCAGAATACCCGGTAGCTCTCTGTAACACCTGTCACGGAAAAAAAAAATACCCAAAAGGATTTTAGTGGAGGGCAAAATTGTGTCAAATATGTTTCCGTGCCTATTTTAGAAATCGTCCCACGCATGCCACTGAGCTCAAAGCAAACAAGGAAGAGCTCTGTCTGGTATTTAAAAATACTTTTTTTGCGCTGTGAGGAGCGACTTTTTGAACAGACAAGAATCAGCCTTTCACTGTGCAGAATGGGAGATGTTGGGAAAAGAGAAATGAGAGGGCTGTTGTTGGCATAGCTCTATCAAGGAAGAAGGACTCCCTGTTATCTGTGAATGGGGCTTCTTTTCTGACCAGAATAGATATAGCAAGAATTTTTAATTCGTTTTTCTTTGAGAGACAACAATGCTTTATTTGAAGGCTTGATACAATTTGGGGTTTGTGAAAGATCCTTTTCTCCTTGTCCGAGCCCAGCTGCCCATATGGGAGACAACGTGTGCAGCAAAGATCACAATGGCACCAAGTGACAGGCGGGACAAAAAGCCCAAGGATGCATCTCCCTGACTCTGAACAGCACCAAGCAACTCTGTCAGTCTCTCTATCTGCACTGTCTGCATCCTGCTGCTCGTTAACATGCACGCCTCTAACACCCTGCAAAAAGCAGGCCCGGCCTTTTGTCTCTGTGTTGCGTCGTGTACTATATTATGCAATGATAGAGTCTCAAAAAGTGCCTGATCAGAAAGGACAGAGAGACACAAGGGAGTCTGCATTTTTCTTTTACGCACGAGGTTTTAAATATCGGCGTTGTCTTAAAGTACGTCTAAGAAAACCCTCAAAGAGCAGCGCCATGAGCTAGAGGTCACGGAAAATTCAACGGGCGTCAATCGTTCATCCTGTGATGATACACTCAATACATTCTGTCTGAAATATCGCCTTTACAATGATTGTATTCGTATTTTTTCTTCATCGAGAATAACTAAAAAAAAAACAACCCAAAACATAACAAGTTGCTGATTTATTTGACCTTCAAGCTCAACCAGTGGCGGAACACAAAACCTTTCTGTCAGGGACAAATTGAGTCTGTATCGCTCACAAAAGCAGTAGCCCCTTGAGACTCAATTCTGTAAATAATTAGCAAATCTGCCCAATTTGGCTGTTTGTTCAGTGATGATAGGGGCGACTCTGACATCTGCTGTGAGATTTTTGTCCCGGGACAAACAGAATGCATGGATTTTTCAACTCGGTTATCATATTTACCCAAGATATTGACTGGAGGCTTATAATCCGCAGTGCGCAGCGGATCACCGGGGAGCCATTTGTGCTTTTTTTAAAGTTGCGCCTTAAGAAACACGAAATCTAACAGGGTAGAGTATATTAAGTGCAGAATGACATAGCTTTCACGTTCCACGATCATGTGAAAAAAAAAAAACTTCATTTGGAGGTTAAAGCCCTCTTTTAGTCTTGTGCATTTCAGCCCACCGTTGGTTTAGGTTAAACAAAGAAGGCTGGTGACTCATTGATCACTCCTGCTCTATTTGCAGTTTAGCGCTTAACAAGATAACAAAACATTTATTGCATTAAACGATTTTTTTCCCCTTTTCGCAGTCTGCCACTTTACACCTAAGGCTGAAAGTGGAGGGGGACGCTGACAAAAAGGAGAGCTTTTCATTCAAAAGCTTCTCATGTGGAGAAGCCCCCTTATATTAAGTGAGTGGATTTTAGTCCCATTTCACAAGTGACTTTCGACTCTTTATGTGTGGGGTGTTTGGATTCAAAAAATATTCTCCGGATTAAATGAACTTGAAAAGAAAAGAGCTGAAGAGCTCTGGAGATTTATGCCATTTTGTGCCACAGTATTGACTCTAATTCGTCGTCCTCTTCTTTTTTTTATCGTGCTGAGCGCTGTTTGTTTTTTTAATGTATTAAATTATTTGTTTATTTTATATATGATCGTTCGAACAGGACACTTACAGAAGGCAAACCTTCATTTAAAAAAAATATTTTATTTAAAAATCCTTTCATAAAAGTGAAGACTATAGCCATCAACGTGAGGCTGTGTCGTTATTTACAGAACAAATCAGACGTAACTTTCCCCTCAGCATGCCTCCCTCATTAAAAAAAAAAAAAAATGTAAATATAAATATTGGATGTAAACATCGGCCGATCCTCAGTCACACGCCCCCAAAAAGATCCCCTCTCTCGACTTCGACATCATCCACAGAGTATTTACAGTAAATAAAAACAAAAGGAAAATAGCTGAAAAGTTGCCAGTGTTTATTCCAGGCCATAAATATTTTTCGGTCCATAAAAGAAGCAAGAAATTAAAATTTCTATAATTATAAAGTGGTTCGTACGTGCTGATAATAACACGAAGGGACAAAAGAAAAAAGGGAAACATCTCTACAACCAACACACAACATACTTTACAAAAAAATTCACAAGAAGAGCATTGACATTCTCAATAAAATCTATAAGGGAGAGGTTCGGACCCAGTTCTCTTAACGAAAACATGTAAATACGGCGCACACATGAGCCCCGAATAAAAATGGTGTATATATATATATGAGTCAAGCTGCAAAAATGAA